>CM063512.1:48868113-50068113 GCA_032199755.1 Ambrosia artemisiifolia
TTTGAGACAGAAAATTAAGTACTCACACCAATTCAAATTTTTGATTGATTTTTCATCTGGCACTCCTTTCAAGAACATTTGATTCACTGTTGAACTTTTTGTTACTTGCCCAAATATAGAGTTGTAAAGTACAAGGAAGTTCAACTTGAAAATCCAGTCTCCCCTTTTGCTTTGAAGTATTTTATTCTTCACATCTGTCAGTAAAATCTTGTTATGTTCAAACTGGGACTTCCATACAGTAAGTGTGTTAGATGAACCCTTCCTTGGTTTGTTCTTTTCATTTACTTTCTGGTTACCCATTGGGACACCAAGGACTTGTTGTACTTGAGAGGCTGTTACTTGAATGATGTGGTGTCCTATTTGCAACTCATCTCTTCTATCATCATAATTAACCAATAACCATCTCCCTAATCTTGTTGGCACTGTTTTAACGTTAATTGATGTAAAAGCTTCAAATCCCATTTCTTTAAGTGCTTTTTTCTGTGCACTTGATAAGCTTGCCATCGCCTCAGTCAAGTTATTAACAGTGTTCCTCACCTGTAGTTTTATATTTGAGTATAAAACAAACTGTTTTCTTGGTGGTGAATTTTGTGGGTGTTCTTGCGCATCAACAAAATCGTCGTCAACAACTGCGTCAAGAACTGCAGGCTTTTCTTGATAGTTCACTGCGTTATTATCAAAAGTTATAATTACGTAACAATGACATAATCATTTATAATTACGTAATAATGACAGAATAACTAGATTTCCCATTACCAAAATAACGTAACAAACACATAATGATCATTACCAAAATAACGTAACAAAGACATAATCATTTATAGTTCTATTTATAAAATTACGTAACACAGACATACTATTTGCATTACTAAAATAACATAATTACTACTAATTTTCATTTACCAAAATTGCGTAATAATGAAAGAATAACTAGATTTCCTATTACCAAAATAACGTAACAAACACATAATCATCATATTCTATAGCCAGAATCATTACAAATCATTACCAAAATAACGTAACAAAGACATAATCATTTATAGTTCTATTTATAAAATTACGTAACACAGACATAATCATTTATAGTTCTAAAATAACATAATTACTACTAATTTTCATTTACCAAAATTGCGTAATAATGACAGATAATTATATTTCCCATTACCAAAATAACGTAACAAACACATAATCATCATATTCTATAGCAAGAATCATTACAAATTTCATTACCAAAATAACGTAACAAAGACATAAAATTACGTAACACAGACATACTATTTGCATTACTAAAATAACATAATCACTACTAATTTTCATTACAAAAATTGCGTAATAATGACAAAATCGTAATGTACCAAACAAAAATACGTAATATTTGTACCAAATAACTTAATGTAAAGTAATGTACCATTTTTGTTTGTGTTTGCTGGCCTGTCATGGTTTGCTTTACTTCTTCTCTCTGATTTGTCAGTTTTATTGGTCGTTTTCGGAATTTTGCTAGGGCCTGATAATTACAAATACGTATTTTAGTAAAATTTCACAAAGAATTAACAATATTAATTAACGTAATACTTATTTACCTTCATCAATGTCGTTCTTTTCAGTCTCAGACTCTGTTCCTCTCTTTCTTCCTGTAACATGCATAATGTAAGTTTATTATATAGTTTTCAATGTAAAATTTGGTACAGAATAACGTAATGTACTTACTTTCGTATACTTTTGAGTATTTCATGGTTAATCTTTCGTAGAAATGGAGTTTATTGATGATTTTAAGTAGGGTTTTCAGAGTTTATTGTGTAATTTTGGGGAGAAATTATGTGATTAATGAGAGAAGGAACGGTCTCTTATAATTTGATTGTAGAAAAATTGACGAAAATACCCTCATTAACTGTCTAATCTCTCACTTATTTACGAAACTGCCACCGCGTAACTTTTTAATTAATGACGTAAGATTGTTGGTTGATCGACGGCTGGGATTCCTTCGCAGGCTTCGCACGTTGGGTGGACTTTGTAGGATAACCGCCCCCTATGAATATATATGGGAAATCAATTGTGAGGGGTTTTTCTTCTTCATTTTTTTTAAATGAACATATTTTATAAATAAATCTGTATTTTAGTCAAGTTATATGGATGAGGATGAGAATGTGACTTAAGTTGCCATTGCTTTATATAAGTTTTATAAGTTGTGTTTAAATTGTATTATTATATTATCAATCTATTTGAAGTAATAACAAAAATAATATATTTGAAGTAAATAACAAAAATAATAGAAAACAAAACATATTTTGTAATTTATTACATCATTAGAAAATATTTTTTTTACTCATCTAACCTGTTTAAATAGATAATTTACACGGATCATGTTGGAACTACACAATTCTACATTTGTCAATGTTGAAATTCATATATTTGATTAAAAAACACACCTGTTAGGTTCGAAATTAACATCAACCGTTAACCTAACATGATTGTCACCCTACAATTAGGCATGATTTGTTAGACTTGCACCTCTTTAAAGACATGGTCGAGGATAGGAGTTTGTGGAGACGTAGAATTAAGGTTAACGACATTTAGGAAAAGTCTATATTTATTTATTTATTATTATTATTATTTTTATTATTTACTCGAATAGACGTTGATTAATTGCCAGTGTTTTTATAAAAGGAGTTTATCACTATGTTTGATTGCATGTATGCTTTTATTTGACGCTATTGCTAAATACGTTTTTGGAGTCGGGGGTCTCTCTAGAAGCAGTCTTTCTATCCCATGGGATAGGGGTAAGGCTTGCCTACATCCCACCCTCCTCAGACCAGGGCCGTAACTAATGCTTTATAAATCTAGGCATGCGTCTACGCTGTGTTCTCGAGTTGACTTAAGGAGGGAAAAGAAAGGAAAAGAATAGAAGGAAAAGTATCATTTCCTTCCGTTTCCTTCCAAATCGGAAGGAAAACTAAACTAAAGGAATTTGCCTAGTTTTTCTTCCATTTCCTTTCTTTTCTTTCCTTTAATGAAACTCGGGAACACACCATATTTTGTTTTCCTTTCATTTCCTTCCTTTAATGAAACTCGGGAACACAATCAAATTTTTTCTTCCTTTCATTTTCTTTCTTTTCTCTCGATTAGTTAACTCGGGAACACAACGCTAGGGCCCCCAATTATTAATAGTCCGTGTTTTTCAATTCATAGTTCAACAATAAGGAAGGATCTAAACAAATTCCACAGATCGTTGAATATCTCTCGAGATATCTCCCAAGATGCAGATTTAAAAGCCAATGACATATCCGTTTCCATGGAGAAAATAAATCATAAGTCTCAAATCAAATAAAACGAATAGATTTCAGTTACACGATATTTGTAACGCGTTAGAGGGAAATCATATATTGTTAGTGGTGTAATTCTTTGAATTAATGTAATTTATTTCCTTCAAACCAAAACAGTAAAAATGAGCATATTACTCTTTCCGAAGAGTGGTAGACCCGTCTTTGCATCAACTATACATTTTTTAATTTATTGTTGCCTGTTTGAAGCCCGGGTAATGGATGGGATTAAAAAAAAAATCTAAAAGGACCCCGACTTTTTTAGTTCGCTTAGGGCCTCTAAAAATGTTGGACCGGCTCTGCTCAGACTCTACCAGTAGCTTGACTATAGGTGGAATTATACTGGGTGCGGTTGTTATTGTTAAAGACATAAATAATAAAGGCTAAAATACAGGTGGGATATAGTTGGAACCCAACATTCCAACAAGACAAAAATAAAGGGCATTTTGGGTAAATCGACAGTAAACGCCTTGACACTCATATAAAGCTCTGCTGTCGTCATCAATGGTGTATAAATAAATAAAAGCCTACAAAATTTGTAGTTAATTTTCATGTAATAAAAAAAAACCATTTCCAACCTTCCAACAAGCAGCAGAACTAATGTTTTATGGCCTTTTGAGGTAATTTATTGTATTTATTTATAATAATTAGGGTTTTTTTTATATAATTCCTGTAGTACAGTTTAACTTCGTTTGTGGAATTGATGTTGTTGAATGATTTGCAGGATAATAAGTTTAGTTATGAAGTGAGAATTGGTGTATAATTTTGGGGGTTTATGTGAAGATGAAGGCTGGGAGTGCTGCCAAGTTGATTGTTGATGCACTGCTGCAGCGGTTTCTTCCGCTTGCTCGACGCAGAATTGAGACAGCACAAGCTCAGGTAAGGATGATTCACTTGTTTAATTTTACTTATTGTATGTATCTATGTTTATTTTTTGTATTGTTAGTTATGAATTTAGTTGTGAATGCGAATAGTGTAGCGAAGCGCGATAGTGTGTGTCGCTGTATGATGATATTGACAACTATGGGTAGATGTACAATATGCAAGGGACCTCTTATTCAAGTGGTTATATACTTATATGTTTGACTTAGTTGTTGTTTAGTGAAGCTACAATATTGGAGAGTATTGTCGTGTTGATATAAATATCATAATCGTTACCATATCGTTTTTCTAAATAAAGAACGCTTTCATTTCTTATTGTGCTGTAGAGATGATTGATCTTTGTACAAGAAGTAGGTTAATTTGTTTATATTGACTATCATCACAGTAGAACTAGTTGCTAGTTTTTATATTTCTTTTTTCAAAATATAATTTAGTGGAGGAAAATAGTTCTCCGTTTGTTCCTATATATGTGTTCCCTTGTAGATTAGCCATATTTTTTTGCTGTCATCGTAGTGTAACTCCTGTGAAGATTTTTTTTTTCATGCATTTGGTATCATAGATTTTGGTCAAGGGTAAAAAAAGGTATATAAAAGAAGTTAGTAATGTAATGATACTCTTGCGGCTTGCCTCACACTTAGCGAAAATCTAATCTTAGTTAAATACTTACATATTTGTTGACAACACTCTGTAATCAGTAAGGAAGAATCATTAACAGAAAGAATAAAATGATTTTGTTTGTACATTCGAATGATTAAATGTTTCACAATTAGTAAGCTGGATTTATTGTCATGACTACATTTTCCAACAAAATCGATCCATTTAAACCATGATCATGAGCAAGTACATAAATATACTCCTGAAATATAAGTGGATATAAGAAGTAGTGAGATCTATCTATCCCTAAATAGCTTTGGAATTATTTCTCCATTTGAAATTCTATTTAAATGAAAGGTAGAGGATTTTGGGGGTTATAAATGATACATATAGTCTACAGTCAAACAAGGTATTATAGTACAAACGAAAATGAGTTAGTAATGATTCACTATTACGTAACTTTTAAATTCTCTGTACAATACAACACGTAAAAGTAACTATGAACAACGGAGTGAGTTTAATATACAATTATTCTGGCTACGTGGCTAGTGCTAATGATACTCTTGTGGCTTGCCTCACACTAAGCAAAAATCTAATCTAGTTAAATACTTAGATATTTGTAGGCAATACTCTGAATAAGGATATTGATGCTGAGGCAAAGGTAGGAAGTTATCTATTGTTAACACAGAGACCTTGATTTGCAGTTTTTTTACTCAAATGCAAGCATATGGGTTATGTGGATTAGTTGATAAGTTAAAAGAAGGCTGTACAGTGTACACAGGGGCGAAGGATATGTTGGGCCAGGGGTGGCCCTGGCCCCCCTTGTTTCTTGGTGTAGTGGTATAAATTTGCGATTTTCGTAAGTAAATTGAGTCCGGGTTGAGTCTGGCCCCTGCTGATTTGCCACTACCAACCGAAAAAAATTGAGTCCGGCCCCTCCCGATTCAAAAACCAAGCTTCGCCCCTGGCTGTACATATGTGCAACACCTGCTTGGTTTACCCGTTTTCTATGGTATTTATGGAGTGTTTGGAGTTCCAAAGAAACTAGAAATAGTATTACAGCGTGTGGAATTTTTATAAAGTGGAGGTAAGTGATCATATAGTTACCATAGGTATTTCTCCAAAGATGACGTATTCTGTAAGTAAAAACTTAAGCTTGTGCAGGTGAGTTGTTTGCCTCTCTATTTCTTGCTTTTGGTTTGCTGTACTTTTTCATGGTGTGAAAATCTGAAATAGGCGCTACTGATAGATTGTTAGTGGACTTTTGCTAATTTGCCATAAAGGTAAGAATTTATTGTCTGATGTAATTAAAATTTGTGGAGCTATAAATATAGTTAAATTCCCAACCTCATGTGTGCTATGGATTAAAGCCTGTCACTATTGAAGTCATGAAGTGTGGGTCTTGTAGCGTGTAGTTATGTAACTCTTACCATAATTGGTCTTTACAATTGCACAAAAGGGCTCGAGGGACCACGTGAAAGATTGTTTGCATTTTTTCTGTTCCATGTATACTTCCTTATTATCAAATTGAACGTATGTCGATTTTCTCATCAGTTACTTTTATTTATCAAATGTGGGAAACTACAGGATGGGCAATACCTTAGGCCATCAGACCCGGCCTATGAGCAAGTATTAGATTCCTTAGCCATGGTGGCACGGCACACACCTGTACCTCTTCTTGAAGCACTTCTTCGGTGGAGAGAAACGTAGGTCCCCAAACTCTAACTTTAATGTGCATATGTGTCTGACAAATGTTTTTCCATTTATACATGTTGGTGATTCATGGGTGTTTTTTTCTTCAACCCTTTTTAAGATTTAAATATTTAATAGTAGATTACTTTGCAAAACTGACATAATAGAAATATGCCCGTTGTATAAATGATTATAATACATGCATGTTACTTTAGACCGGAACAGAATCGGAAAGTTTACATTTAAAGATCACAGAGTAAGAATGGGTTGATATTGGAGTAAATATGGTGGTCTTAACATGAGAGATTCGACAGAAATTAGTTTGTTTATTTTCTATCCCTTCATGAGTAGTTGTATGAAGGGATTTAATGTTAGTTTGACGGTTTTGGTAAAACCATTGTTTAGGTCACCTATTCTGCTAGAGAAAGGCCAAATACATCATGTTAAGTCACCTAATTTGCTAAAGATAGCTCAAATACATTAAGATAATATGCTTCTTCATTTGCTTGGATTTTGACATGTAACATCTTCTTTCTTTGCAGTGAGTCCCCAAAAGGTGCAAATGATGCATCTACATTCCAAAGAAAGGTTTGTATGCCTTGACCCAAAGATCATCATGGTTATTTACCTTGTTAAGAACACATTACTAATAAGTAATAATGTTTTTGTTATTGACACCATTTTGTTAACTAAATGAGTTTGACTAAATATGAGAAAAGCATGAGCAGAAGAATGCTCTTTTGTGATATTCTAATACATCATCTTATGTTTACATTATCATGAATGGGTGCAGTTTAATCTTCCTACTATTTGTTCTGAGTTTTTCTAACTTATATTTATCCCCTGCATGGAGCAGCTTGCAGTGGAGTGCATTTTTTGCTCAGCGTGTATTCGCTTTGTGGAGTGTTGTCCACAAGAAGGACTTACAGGTTAAGCATCTATATAGTTAAGTTAAATTTATCTCTGTCAGTTAAGTTATGGTATCCTGAGATAGAATGTGCTTTACTGTCACTGCAGAAAAACTCTGGATCGGACTTGAAAACTTTGTGTTTGATTGGCTGATAAATGCTGACAGGTAACACCAGATTGGCTCTATAACCTTCTTCACATTTTTCCAATATTTTATTGCATTGCGCTGAAAACAAGATCTATCTTCTTGTTGGCCTCTGTAATGCCATGTTGACATTGGTGTCTGGCTACAGATGCTGATTTTGCCATGAGAACAGCACAATCAGTATGCTCTAGTTCTTGGTGCATGTATTGATTTAAAGTGGGGTATTAAGACGTTTGACATAAATAACTGAAAAGTTTTTCATTGCAGGGTTGTTAGTCAGGTTGAATATCCTTCATTGGTTGATCTGCGTGGTCTCCTTCTAGATCTTGTTGCACAACTCCTTGGTGCTCTATCACGTATCAGGTAAAGATGTAAATAGTTTTTAATCAACATAATTCCTAACTTACATGCTTAGAGAATTTTACATGTGAAGAGTACCGCATTTATATTACCTATCGCTCAACAGGTTTAGTTCTGTAACTGAGCGTTTTTTCAATGAACTCAATACTCGTCGGATTGATACTAGTGCTGCTCGAAGTGAAACACTCAGTATCATCAATGGAATGCGCTATCTAAAACTTGGGGTATATGCTAAATACAGTGTTTTTACATGAAAGTAATTTTACATTTGAGAGTCAGAGAAGTATATAGTTATATACTGTAAATACTTTTTGGCAGGTGAAAACAGAGGGTAGTCTAAATGCCTCAGCTTCTTTTGTGGCAAAAGCCAATCCTCTTACTCGTGCTCCTCATAAACGGAAGAGTGAACTTTACCATGCCCTTTGCAGTATGCTGTCAAACATTTTAGCACCACTTGCAGATGATAGTAAAGGTAACTGGCCACCTCCTGGTGTGGACCCCGCTCTTACTGTCTGGTATGAAGCTGTTGCACGGATAAGAATGCAACTTATGCATTGGACTGATAAACAAAACAAGCATATAGCTGTAAGTTATTCACTTTATCTTTTGTAACATTACTTGATTCGCTTCATCTATTCATGTTAATATAGCCATGCTGCTGCTTCGTTGTTTGTGTTAGGTTGCTTATCCTTTGGTGACTTTGCTTCTCTGTCTTGGTGATCCTGTTGTTTTCCTCAGTAACTTTGGTCCTCATATGGAGCAACTGTATAAGCATCTTAGGGTAACATTCTTTGTAACAAAACATTTTTTTTCTAAGAGTCTGTGTGGATTTACATTTTGGAACTATCTAATTATTTCTACTTGTCACAATAATCAGTTTTTGAAACTTGTGGTAATGGATTCTGCTTCTGATGATCAACTTCTTACCGGTTCCAACACAATGATTTATCTAAGGATAAACTATGTTCACCTTATTTACCCCTTCTTTGAACCAAATTCTAACGACTTTTACTCAATTCATATGATGTTTACCCTTCATTTTTTTTCTTTCGAAAATGTCCTTTTGGTCACTTCATCTATTATTTTTTTTAATATACATGGACATTCCAAACGCTCCTAACATCTTATCATCTGTTTGTTACAAGTTCAAACAACAGAAGCACATTCAAGCACCATCATCTACAATTCATTTTAACTGATTTATTAATTTTGACTATTTACTATCATCATATCACATAATCGCTTTTAAATCAAGCATCAAAACACCTCCTAAGACTATTAGACGACATAAATTTCCTTATAATATTCTTTTCCGCATGTATATAAAGGGAGAGGAAAAGGTGCTCCTTTTTAGGTGACCTTTATTCTTTTATATCAGATGACATAGTTTAGTCTTATTTTACAGGACAAGAACAACCGGTTCATGGCTCTAGACTGTCTTCATCGAGTTTTAAGATTTTACTTGAGTGTTTATGGAAATTCCCAACCACCAAATCGCGTATGGGATTACCTGGACAGTGTGACAGCTCAACTTCTTACAATTCTCAGAAAAGGGATGCTTACACAGGATGTTCAACATGATAAAGTTGTTGAGTTCTGTGTTACTATAGCCAAACATAACCTTGATTTTTCTATGAACCATGTGATTTTAGAATTGCTGAAACAAGATAGCCCTAGTGAAGGAAAAGTTATTGGCCTTCGTGCTTTACTAGCAATCGCAATGTCTCCCACAAGCCAACATGTTGGCTTAGAAATCCTTCATGGTATTTTGTAAATCCATTTGAAATTCCTATCTTTTTTAAGGTCTTGTTTTGACCTTTTTCTTTACCAGCTCATGATATAGGTCATTATGTTCCAAAAGTAAAATCTGCAATTGAGTCTATTCTGAGATCATGCAATCGAGCTTATAGTCAGGCTCTTCTTACTTCTTCAAAGACAACTATAGGTAATTGTTTTATCACCACTATTCTTTTGGTTCATTATCTTCATTTCTAACAAACCATATCTTTTCTAGATGCTGTTACCAAGGAAAAATCACAAGGATATCTATTCCGTTCAGTTCTAAAGTGTATACCTGACCTGATTGAAGAAGTGGGTAGAACTGATAAAATCACCGAGATAATCCCGCAACATGGAATAAGCATCGATCCCGGTGTTCGTGAAGAAGCAGTACAAGTATTAAATCGGATCGTTAGAAACCTTCCCCACCGTCGATTTGCAGTTATGAGAGGTATGGCAAATTTTATCCTACGACTGCCAGATGAATTCCCTCTTCTTATCCAAACATCTTTGGGACGCCTTTTGGAACTCCTGCGTTTCTGGAGAGCTTGTCTCTCTGATGATAACATTGAAAACAATGTTTCTGGTCCAAAAAGTGCGCAGAAAAAGCAACGGTTTAAGAGATCTTCATTTCATCAAGGAGAACCAATAGAATATCGTGCTTCAGAGATTGATTCTGTTGGTCTTATCTTTCTTAGCTCTGCTGATAGTCAGATCAGACACACAGCACTAGAGTTACTTCGCTGTGTGCGAGCCCTACGGAATGATATACGAAACTTATCCTCTTATGAAAGATCAGATCTCACAAAATACGAAGCCGAGCCAATTTTTATAATTGATGTTTTAGAAGAGAATGGGGTGTGTGCTGCCTCTACCTATGCCCTACGTTGTTTACTTAAGTTATTATATGCTTGTTATTTATATTAGTTTCATGTTTAATATTGCAGGATGACATAGTTCAAAGCTGCTATTGGGATTCTGGGCGTCCTTTTGATCTTAGAAGAGAATCTGATGTAGTACCTCCTGATGCAACACTACAATCTATACTTTTTGAAAGCCCTGATAAAAACAGATGGGCTAGATGTCTTAGTGAGCTTGTCAAATATAGTGCAGTGCTGTGCCCACAGTCTGTTCAGGAAGCAAAGTAATTTCAATATTTTACCTTAAGCTTTTGCTCTCCTTTTGAAGCCTAAGTGGTCAAAATTCAAATCTGTATTTTATATTTGTTAGGGCGGAGATCATTGTGCGACTTGCACACATCACGCCTGTTGAATTGGGGGGAAAAGCTCATCAGTTGCAAGAAGCAGACAACAAACTAGATCAATGGCTTATGTATGCTATGTTTGCTTGTTCATGTCCACCTGGAAGGGAAGGAGCTGGTGCAGCAACAACACGGGATCTATTCCGTCTTATCTTCCCTTCACTAAAATCTGGTTCTGAACCACATGCTGTGAGTCACCAACTTTATATAAACAATAGATGCATTTTTGACTTTTCACACATGTATTAAGCTAACCATTCCTATTTTTTCTTCTTCTTGAATTTCAGCATGCAGCAACTATGGCTCTTGGGCACTCGCACTTGGAAGTGTGTGAAGTAATGTTCAGCGAACTTGCATCTTTTATGGAGGATATTTCTTTGGAAACAGAAGGAAAACCAAAATGGAAGGTATGATCAATGTTTTTAGTGACAGTCGCCTTTTTATAGATAAGTGGTTCTCTTGATAAGTGTCCGGACTCTGGAAAGAGCATTCCCCCTCAATTTACCAGATGGACCTTTTATTTCTATCAAGTATACTTCAAAGTTTCTGCTAAATGAGAGACAAAAGGGTTTGCTATTTTTGATGTTTTAGGTTTATTGCTGTTTCTCTTTGCATGCGAAAAAAACCACATCATTATCTATTGCATTATAAACTTAGACGCTCCCCTTGCTTTGAGAATGGCTTTACATGGGAGTTGGGATTAGAGGTGACAAGATGGGTGGTTTGGGTAACGGGTCAAAAAGGTTTAATTGAAATTAATCATTTGTAGTACAGATCAAAACGGGCTGGGTTGAGTAGGGTTTGACCACACACTTTTTTTTTTTATCAATTGTTGATGAAAATATACAGATAACTAAGAGTTAATTGTGACAACACATACAATAGTATTACCATAATATTCTATATCTTTGAATAAAACGATTTAGGAGGTTGTATGCTTTAAAAATAGACTGTGTGACTTACAACCCAACTAAAATCGACTCGTTAATAATGGTCAAAAGTTCACCTTTACGTGGGAGTTTGGATCATGGCTTTTCGTTTGGTTCCAATTAAATCAATATCCTTTTTGTGTTGATGCAGAGTCAAAAGCCTCGCCGTGAAGAACTCCGAATTCGCATTGCAAATATATATAGAACTGTTGCTGAGAATATTTGGCCTGGCACGCTAGGCCGTAAGCCTGTTTTCCGTCTTCACTATTTAAAGTATATTGAGGAAACTACAAGATTAATTTCAAATTCACCACCTGAAAATTTTCAAGAGATGCAACCTCTTCGTTATTCACTTGCATGCATACTAAGATCACTGGCCCCTGAGTTTGTGGACTCAAAATCAGAGAAATTTGATTATAAAACCAGAAAACGGTTGTTTGATCTTCTTCTCTCATGGTGTGATGAATCTGGTAGCACATGGAGTCAGGACAGTTCAAGTGATTATCGTCGTGAACTTGAGCGTTACAAGTCTAGCCAGCACTCCCGATCAAAAGATTCCATTGACAAAATTTCATTTGATAAAGAAGTGACTGAACAAGTTGAGGCCATTCAGTGGGCTTCGATGAATGCTATGGCTTCCCTGTTATACGGGCCGTGTTTTGATGACAATGCAAGAAAAATGAGTGGGCGGGTTATATCTTGGATCAATAGTCTTTTCATTGAGCCCACACCACGGGCCCCTTTTGGTTATTCACCCGTTGACCCTAGAACCCCGTCTTATTCTACTAAATACACAGGAGAAGGCGGTCGAGGAGCCGCTGGACGTGATAGAAACCGAGGTGGTCACCTACGTGTTTCCCTCGCCAAAATGGCTTTAAAAAATCTTCTTCTTACTAATCTAGACTTGTTCCCTGCTTGCATTGACCAGGTAAAACGTCTTCTGCCTCTTTCACAAAATGTCACGTTATTTAGTTTACTGCGGTTCTTAGAGACTATTTAATATTTTAACATCTGTCACTTCTATTTTTTAATTTTACAGTGCTACTATTCTGATGCTGCCATAGCAGACGGTTACTTCAGTGTATTAGCTGAAGTCTACATGCGCCAAGAGATACCTAAATGTGAAATCCAAAGACTTCTAAGTCTAATCCTCTACAAAGTGGTGGACCCATCTAGACAGATTCGTGATGATGCTCTACAGATGCTCGAAACCTTATCTGGCCGGGAATGGGCTGAAGATAAAATTGAGGGATCGGGGAGTTATCAGGCGGCAGTTGTCGGAAATCTGCCAGACTCTTACCAACAATTCCAGTACAAATTGTCTTGCAAACTTGCAAAAGATCATCCCGAGCTAAGCCAGCTTCTTTGCGAAGAGATCATGCAGAGGCAACTTGACGCAGTTGATATAATTGCTCAACATCAGGTTCTAACATGCATGGCTCCCTGGATTGAGAATCTTAATTTCTGGAAACTCAAAGACTCGGGTTGGAGTGAACGGCTATTGAAGAGTCTTTATTATGTAACATGGAGGCATGGTGATCAGTTTCCTGATGAAATTGAGAAGCTCTGGAGTACTATTGCTAGTAAGCCCCGTAATATACGCCCGGTTTTGGATTTTTTGATCACTAAAGGAATTGAAGATTGTGATTCAAATGCATCTGCTGAAATAAGTGGCGCGTTTGCTACGTATTTTTCTGTTGCTAAACGGGTTGGCTTATATCTAGCTCGGATATGTCCTCAGGGGACCATTGACCACTTGGTTTACCAATTGGCTCAACGTATGCTTGAAGATAACTTGGAACCTCTCAGATCAACGGCTAACAACAAGGGGGAAGCCAATGGGAATTATATTTTGGAGTTCTCCCAGAGTTCAGCAGTGTCCCAGGTTGCGGCTGTCTCAGACAATCAACCTCATATGTCACCCTTGCTGGTTCGAGGATCTCTTGATGGTCCATTACGGAACACAAGCGGAAGCTTAAGCTGGAGAACTGCAGGTGTAGGTGGGCGGAGTGCTTCTGGTCCATTGACACCAATGGCTCCTGAGATGAATGTGGTTCCTGTGACCACTGGGCGGTCAGGTCAACTCATTCCAGCGTTGGTCAACATGTCTGGACCTTTAATGGGGGTCCGAAGTTCGACTGGAAGTATGAGAAGCCGACATGTATCTCGAGACAGTGGAGACTATCTTATTGATACCCCAAATTCTGAAATAGACGGTCTGCATCCTGCTGGTGGGACCCATGGTGTCAATGCTAAAGAACTTCACTCGGCTTTACAAGGGCATCAGCAGCATTCATTGACCCATGCTGATATTGCGTTAATTTTACTAGCGGAAATTGCCTATGAGAATGATGAAGATTTCCGGGAGCACTTGCCATTACTTTTTCACGTCACGTTTGTCTCGATGGATAGCTCGGAAGACATCGTATTGGAGCACTGCCAACATTTGCTTGTTAATTTGTTGTATTCTCTTGCTGGGCGTCATTTGGAACTTTATGATGTTGAAAATAGTGACAGTGAGAACAAGCAACAGGTTGTAAGTTTAATAAAGTATGTCCAGTCAAAACGGGGGAGTATGATGTGGGAAAATGAGGACCCAACACTGGTCAAAATCGAGCTCCCAAGTGCGGCACTCTTGTCTGCCCTCGTGCAGAGCATGGTTGATGCTATATTCTTTCAAGGTGACCTCAGAGAGACTTGGGGAGCTGAGGCACTCAAGTGGGCAATGGAGTGCACATCACGACATCTGTCATGTCGGTCCCACCAGATCTACCGTGCATTACGACCCCGTGTCACTAATGATGCTTGTGTCTCGCTTCTTCGATGCCTCCACAGATGCCTAGCAAATCCTGTACCGTCGGTTTTAGGGTTTGTTATGGAAATTCTTTTGACATTGCAGGTAATGGTGGAGAATATGGAGCCTGAGAAGGTAATTCTCTATCCCCAGCTTTTCTGGGGTTGTGTAGCGATGATGCACACCGATTTCGTTCACGTTTATTGCCAGGTGCTCGAGCTGTTTGCTCGGGTCATTGACCGTTTATCTTTCCGGGATCGTACCACCGAAAACGTCCTCCTCTCGAGCATGCCTAGAGACGAGCTCGATAATAGTGTCTCCGACACCGACTTCCAGAGAATGGAATCACAAACCACTGCTACCTCCACACCATCCAGTGGGAAAGTTCCAGCTTTTGAAGGGGTACAGCCACTCGTACTGAAAGGACTTATGTCAACCGTGAGTCATGGTGTGTCAATCGAAGTTCTCTCACGGATCACAGTCCACTCTTGTGACTCGATATTTGGGGACCCAGAAACAAGACTCTTGATGCACATCACCGGTCTACTCCCTTGGCTTTGTTTACAGCTAAATCAAGAAGCCGTTGTTGGGACTGCTTCATCCCTGTTACAACAATACCAAAAAGCCTGTGGTGTTTCAACAAATTTAGCGATTTGGTGTCGTGCAAAATCATTGGATGAACTAGCGACAGTTTTCATGGCCTATGCACAAGGGGAAATCAAGACAATAGACAACCTACTTGCTTGCGTGTCTCCGTTATTATGCAATGAGTGGCTACCGAAGCACTCGGCACTAGCATTCGGGCATCTGCTTAAGCTTCTAGAACGAGGACCCGTGGAGTATCAACGGGTTATTCTCTTAATAATGAAAGCATTGCTTCAGCATGCTCCCATGGATGCTGCTCAAAGCCCCCATATGTATGCAATAGTTTCCCAGTTGGTTGAAAGCACTTTATGTTGGGAGGCACTTAGTGTACTCGAAGCCCTTCTACAAAGCTGCAGTTCATTAACCGGGACCCACAATCATGACCAGACATCACACGAGAACGGGCCCAGTGGGACAGAAGATAAGGTGCTGTTTCCCCAATCATCTTTTAAGGCTCGCAGTGGACCGCTACAACAGGCCATGGGGTTAGGGTTTGGACCAGGGTCTATGCTGAATGCACAACCTAGCCCACATGAGACGGGTGTTTCACCTAGAGAGTTGGCTTTGCAGAACACACGATTGATCCTCGGGCGAGTGCTCGATAATTGTGACCTTGGCAGAAGAAGGGATTATAAAAGATTGGTGCCTTTTGTGACCACCTCTGGTAATCCTTAAATTGCAGTTTATATTAGGTGTGTATGTACATTGGTGGATGGTATTTTGAGTGGATGTATATAGACTGAACTTGAGGTAGTAATGTATAAGCATGTAATATGCCCTGTTTATTATTTAGTTTACAAGTACAAAACACTCTCGAGCATATTTTGTGGGTTTGGGATGGGTATGGTGTAACACGGCACCCGTTTGATTGCCCAAATCAATCCTCGTAACTTTTGCGTTAATGGAAAAGTAGTAATTAGACCCGTGCATGTTGCGGCGCAAGTACATTGCAAACATCGAACGGATTAGTCTGAACATTATGTGATGCATTAACCATATGGAAATGCACATTTTGACGTATCAAATTTAACTTAATAGCATTTTGGTTGGATCAAAATATGAACTAATCGAATTTATACTGTAAAATCATAATGTATTTATATGTGACATGGCTTATACATTGCCTTACAAAAACAATGCGATAACCATATGAGATTTCAGGGTTTAATGTATTAATATGTTGCAAATCAATTTTTTTTTTTTTTGAAAGACAAACTTTATTAACAACCAACCACACGGCTTCTCCAAGACGGAGAAACCCAAACCAACATACAATTTACATTACATCAAAATTGAAAGCTTGCCAATCCCTCCAACCCACCGTAACCTTTTTACATCTATTAGAAAACCAAAGAAAGCCCAAAGCTTTGATATCCGCAATAATGTCCGCCACATTCCGCCTTTGTTGTAGCCTGCATGTTCCCCATGAATCTCATTCAGATTGCTTATAGCCATAGTGTTTGCGACCACAATATTTTTACCGGTTTTTAGTTTTTCAGCTAGTAATTATGCAAATAGGAGGTTATTGTCATGCGCAATGAGAATCTGATCACTATCGGTGTAAATTGACCTGTACAGTGATCGGAGAGGAAGCATGCGTGAAAACCCGGATAACATCATCCTAAAACAAAAACAAGTCATTAGATCAACATTGCTTCATTCCAATGATATTACTAACCAAAACAGTTATCTATACAAAAGCTAATCCGATAATCTGTTTTTTGTTGAATAAATGATAATCAACTTTTTCATTATAAAACATAAAAATTAACCAAGCTATGTAATAAATAATCCAAATGTTTCAGTGACAAGTTTTACTAGCTTTCAAAACAAAAATAATAATAATAATAATAATAATAATAATAATAATAATAATAATAATAATAATAATAATAATAAACAAACAAACAACTACCATGAAAAAATAAAATAAAAACAAATCATTAGATCAACATTGCTTCATAATCATTCCAATGATATTACTAACCAAAACAGTTATACGAAAGATAATCTGATACTCTGTTTTTTGTTGAATAAATGATAATCAACTTTCTCATGATAAAACATTAAACCAAGCAATGTAATAAATAATCCAAATGTTTCAGTGACAAGTTTTACTACCTTTCAAAACAATAATAATAATAATAATAATAATAATAATAATAATAATAATAATAATAATAATAATAATAATAATAATAATAATAATAATAAACAAACAACTACCATGAAAAAATAAAACAAAAACAAATCATTAGATCAACATTGCTTCATAATCATTCCAATGATATTACTAACCAAAACAGTTATACGAAAAATAATCCGATACTCTGTTTTTTGTTGAATAAATGATAATCAACTTTCTCATGATAAAACATTAAACCAAGCAATGTGATAAATAATCCAAATGTTTCAGTGACAAGTTTTACTACCTTTCAAAACAATAATAATAATAATAAACAAACAACTACCATGAAAAAATAAAACAAAAACAAATCATTAGATCAACATTGCTTCATAATCATTCCAATGATATTACTAACCAAAACAGTTATACGAAAGATAATCCGATACTCTGTTTTTGGTTGAATAAATGATAATCAACTTTCTCATGATAAAACATTAAACCAAGCTATGTAATAAATAATCAAAATGTCTCAGTGACAAGTTTTACTACTTTTCAAAACAAAAATAATAATAATAATAATAATAATAATAATAATAATAATAATAATAATAATAATAATAATAAACAAACGAATACCATGAAAAAATAAAACAAAAACAAATCATTAGATCAACATTGCTTCATAATCATTCCAATGATATTACTAACCAAAACAGTTATACGAAATATAATCCGATACTCTGTTTTTTGTTGAATAAATGATAATCAACTTTCTCATGATAAAACATTAAACCAAGCTATGTAATAAATAATCCAAATGTTTCAGTGACAAGTTTTACTACCATTTAAAACAATAATAATAATAATAATAATAATAATAATAATAATAATAATAATAATAATAATAATAATAATAATAAACAACTACCATGAAAAAATAAAACAAAAACAAATCATTAGATCAACATTGCTTCATAATCATTCCAATGATATTACTAACCAAAACAGTTATACGAAAGATAATCCGATACTCTGTTTTTTGTTGAATAAATGATAATCAAATTTCTCATGATAAAACATTAAACCAAGCTATGTAATAAATAATCCAAATGTTTCAGTGATAAGTTTTACTACTTTTCAAAACAAAAATAATAGTAATAATAATAATAATAATAATAATAATAATAATAATAATAATAATAATAATAATAATAATAATAAACAAACGAATACCATGAAAAAATAAAACAAAAACAAATCATTAGATCAACATTGCTTCATAATCATTCCAATGATATTACTAACCAAAACAGTTATACGAAAGATAATCCGATACCCTATTTTTTGTTGAATAAATGATAATCAACTTTCTCATGATAAAACATTAAACCAAGCTATGTAATAAATAATCCAAATGTTTCATTGACAAGTTTTACTACCTTTTAAAACAATAATAATAATAATAATAATAATAATAATAATAATAATAATAATAATAATAATAATAATACTAACAATAATAATAATAATAATAAACAAACAACTACCATGAAAAAATAAAACAAAAACAAATCATTAGATCAACATTGCTTCATAATCATTCCAATGATATTACTAACCAAAACAGTTATACGAAAGATAATCCGATACTCTGTTTTTTGTTGAATAAATGATAATCAACTTTCTCATGATAAAACATTAAACCAATTAAGCTATGTAATAAATAATCCAAATGTTTCAGTGACAAGTTTTACTACCTTTAAAAATAATAATAATAACAAAGAAACAACTACCATGAAAAAATAAAATAAAAACAAATCATTAGATCAACATTGCTTCATAATCATTCCAATGATATTACTAACCAAAACAGTTATACGAATGATAATCCGATACTCTGTTTTTTGTTGAATAAATGATAATCAACTTTCTCATGATAAAACATTAAACAGAGCTATGTAATAAATAATCCAAATGTTTCAGTGACAAGTTTTACTACCTTTCAAAATAATAATAATAACAAACAAACAACTACCATGAAAAAATAAAATAAAAACAAATCATTAGATCAACATTGCTTCATAATCATTCCAATGATATTACTAACCAAAACAGTTATACGAAAGATAATCCGATACTCTGTTTTTGTTGAATAAATGATAATCAACTTTCTCATGATAAAACATTAAACCAATTAAGCTATGTAATAAATAATCCAAATATTTCAGTGACAAGTTTTACTACCTTTAAAAATAATAATAATAACAAAGAAACAACTACCATGAAAAAATAAAATAAAAACAAATCATTAGATCAACATTGCTTCATAATCATTCCAATGATATTACTAACCAAAACAGTTATACGAATGATAATCCGATACTCTGTTTTTTGTTGAATAAATGATAATCAACTTTCTCATGATAAAACATTAAACCAAGCTATGTAATAAATAATCCAAATGTTTCAGTGACAAGTTTTACTACCTTTCAAAATAATAATAATAACAAACAAACAACTACCATGAAAAAATAAAATAAAAACAAATCATTAGATCAACATTGCTTCATAATCATTCCAATGATATTACTAACCAAAACAGTTATACGAAAGATAATTCGATACTCTGTTTTTTGTTGAATAAATGATAATCAACTTTCTCATGATAAAACATTAAACCAAGCTATGTAATAAATAATCCAAATGTTTCAGTGACAAGTTTTACTACCTTTCCAAACAATAATAATAATAATAATAATAATAATAATAATAAAAAAAAAAAACAAACAACTACCATGAAAAAATAAAACCAAAACAAATCATTAGATCAACATTGCTTCATAATCATTCCAATGATATTACTAACCAAAACAGTTATACGAAAGATAATCCGATACTCTATTTTTTGTTGAATAAATGATAATCAACTTTCTCATGATAAAACATTAAACCAAGCTATGTAATAAATAATCCAAATGTTTCAGTGACAAGTTTTACTACCTTTCAAAATAATAATAATAACAAACAAACCACTACCATGAAAAAATAAAACAAAAACAAATCATTAGATCAACATTGCTTCATAATCATTCCAATGATATTACTAACCAAAACAGTTATATGAAAAATAATCCGATACTCTGTTTTTTGTTGAATAAATGATAATCAACTTTCTCATGATAAAACATTAAACCAAGCTATGTAATAAATAATCCAAATGTTTCAGTGACAAGTTTTACTACCTTTCAAAACAAAAATAATAATAATAATAATAACAATAATAATAATAATAATAAACAAACAACTACCATGAAAAAATAAAACAAAAACAAATCATTAGATCAACATTGCTTCATAATCATTCCAATGATATTACTAACCAAAACAGTTATACGAAAGATAATCCGATACTCTGTTTTTTGTTGAATAAATGATAATCAACTTTCTCATGATAAAACATTAAACCAAGCTATGTAATAAATAATCCAAATGTTTCAGTGACAAGTTTTACTACCTTTCAAAACAACAACAACAACAACAATAACAACAACAATAATAATAATAATAATAATAATAATAATAATAATAATAATAATAATAATAATAATAATAAACAAACAAACAACTACCATGAAAAAATAAAACAAAAACAAATCATTAGATCAACATTGCTTCCATTCCAATGATATTACTAACCAAAACAGTTATTTATACAAACTATAATCCGATACTCTGTTGTTTGTTGAATAAATGATAAATCTATCTTGTTTTATTTAGTTGTTACTAACAAAACATATAATTCGGAGAAATTATTTATATAGCTTAGCAATATAAATTAGTGAAAAAAAATAGAGTGTCAGTTGTGAGGACACACCTGAATAAATGCGGATATTTGGTAATGATGATCTTGTAAGAACGGAATCATATATAGAGAGGGAGTAACAGAAGGTCCCAAATTGGGTGTTGCTATTTGCACCCACTCTACTACACCCACTCTATACTATATCTCAATAAATACTCTATGCTATCTCTCAATAAATACAAAATATTAATTACATAAACTACTTTATAACTATCTGAATAAATACAAAACATTAATTACTTAAAATCTTTTATTTATTCTTAAACTAACCATTAGATCAACATTGCTTCATAATCATTCCAATGATATTACTAACCAAAACAGTTATACGAAAGATAATCCGATACCCTATTTTTTGTTGAATAAATGATAATCAACTTTCTCATGATAAAACATTAAACCAAGCTATGTAATAAATAATCCAAATGTTTCATTGACAAGTTTTACTACCTTTTAAAACAATAATAATAATAATAATAATAATAATAATAATAATAATACTAACAATAATAATAATAATAATAAACAAACAACTACCATGAAAAAATAAAACAAAAACAAATCATTAGATCAACATTGCTTCATAATCATTCCAATGATATTACTAACCAAAACAGTTATACGAAAGATAATCCGATACACTGTTTTTTGTTGAATAAATGATAATCAACTTTCTCATGATAAAACATTAAACCAATTAAGCTATGTAATAAATAATCCAAATGTTTCAGTGACAAGTTTTACTACCTTTAAAAATAATAATAATAACAAGGAAACAACTACCATGAAAAAATAAAATAAAAACAAATCATTAGATCAACATTGCTTCATAATCATTCCAATGATATTACTAACCAAAACAGTTATACGAATGATAATCCGATACTCTGTTTTTTGTTGAATAAATGATAATCAACTTTCTCATGATAAAACATTAAACAGAGCTATGTAATAAATAATCCAAATGTTTCAGTGACAAGTTTTACTACCTTTCAAAATAATAATAATAACAAACAAACAACTACCATGAAAAAATAAAATAAAAACAAATCATTAGATCAACATTGCTTCATAATCATTCCAATGATATTACTAACCAAAACAGTTATACGAAAGATAATCCGATGCTCTGTTTTTTGTTGAATAAATGATAATCAACTTCCTCATGATAAAATATTAAACCAAGCTATGTAATAAATAATCCAAATGTTTCAGTGACAAGTTTTACTACCTTTCAAAACAACAACAACAACAACAATAACAACAACAACAATAATAATAATAATAATAATAATAATAATAATAATAAACAAACAAACAACTACCATGAAAAAATAAAACAAAAACAAATCATTAGATCAACATTGCTTCCATTCCAATGATATTACTAACCAAAACAGTTATTTATACAAACTATAATCCGATACTCTGTTGTTTGTTGAATAAATGATAAATCTATCTTGTTTTATTTAGTTGTTACTAACAAAACATATAATTCGGAGAAATTATTTATATAGCTTAGCAATATAAATTAGTGAAAAAAAATAGAGTGTCAGTTGTGAGGACACACCTGAATAAATGCGGATATTTGGTAATGATGATCTTGTAAGAACGGAATCATATATAGAGAGGGAGTAACAGAAGGTCCCAAATTGGGTGTTGCTATTTGCACCCACTCTACTACACCCACTCTATACTATATCTCAATAAATACTCTATGCTATCTCTCAATAAATACAAAATATTAATTACATAAACTACTTTATAACTATCTGAATAAATACAAAACATTAATTACTTAAAATCTTTTATTTATTCTTAAACTAACCATTAGATCAACATTGCTTCATAATCATTCCAATGATATTACTAACCAAAACAGTTATACGAAAGATAATCCGATACCCTATTTTTTGTTGAATAAATGATAATCAACTTTCTCATGATAAAACATTAAACCAAGCTATGTAATAAATAATCCAAATGTTTCATTGACAAGTTTTACTACCTTTTAAAACAATAATAATAATAATAATAATAATAATAATAATAATAATAATAATACTAACAATAATAATAATAATAATAAACAAACAACTACCATGAAAAAATAAAACAAAAACAAATCATTAGATCAACATTGCTTCATAATCATTCCAATGATATTACTAACCAAAACAGTTATACGAAAGATAATCCGATACTCTGTTTTTTGTTGAATAAATGATAATCAACTTTCTCATGATAAAACATTAAACCAATTAAGCTATGTAATAAATAATCCAAATGTTTCAGTGACAAGTTTTACTACCTTTAAAAATAATAATAATAACAAGGAAACAACTACCATGAAAAAATAAAATAAAAACAAATCATTAGATCAACATTGCTTCATAATCATTCCAATGATATTACTAACCAAAACAGTTATACGAATGATAATCCGATACTCTGTTTTTTGTTGAATAAATGATAATCAACTTTCTCATGATAAAACATTAAACAGAGCTATGTAATAAATAATCCAAATGTTTCAGTGACAAGTTTTACTACCTTTCAAAATAATAATAATAACAAACAAACAACTACCATGAAAAAATAAAATAAAAACAAATCATTAGATCAACATTGCTTCATAATCATTCCAATGATATTACTAACCAAAACAGTTATACGAAAGATAATCCGATGCTCTGTTTTTTGTTGAATAAATGATAATCAACTTCCTCATGATAAAATATTAAACCAAGCTATGTAATAAATAATCCAAATGTTTCAGTGACAAGTTTTACTACCTTTCAAAACAACAACAACAACAACAATAACAACAACAACAATAATAATAATAATAATAATAATAATAATAATAATAATAATAATAAACAAACAAACAACTACCATGAAAAAATAAAACAAAAACAAATCATTAGATCAACATTGCTTCCATTCCAATGATATTACTAACCAAAACAGTTATTTATACAAACTATAATCCGATACTCTGTTGTTTGTTGAATAAATGATAAATCTATCTTGTTTTATTTAGTTGTTACTAACAAAACATATAATTCGGAGAAATTATTTATATAGCTTAGCAATATAAATTAGTGAAAAAAAATAGAGTGTCAGTTGTGAGGACACACCTGAATAAATGCGGATATTTGGTAATGATGATCTTGTAAGAACGGAATCATATATAGAGAGGGAGTAACAGAAGGTCCCAAATTGGGTGTTGCTATTTGCACCCACTCTACTACACCCACTCTATACTATATCTCAATAAATACTCTATGCTATCTCTCAATAAATACAAAATATTAATTACATAAACTACTTTATAACTATCTGAATAAATACAAAACATTAATTACTTAAAATCTTTTATTTATTCTTAAACTAACCATTAGATCAACATTGCTTCATAATCATTCCAATGATATTACTAACCAAAACAGTTATACGAAAGATAATCCGATACCCTATTTTTTGTTGAATAAATGATAATCAACTTTCTCATGATAAAACATTAAACCAAGCTATGTAATAAATAATCCAAATGTTTCATTGACAAGTTTTACTACCTTTTAAAACAATAATAATAATAATAATAATAATAATAATAATAATAATAATAATAATAATAATAATACTAACAATAATAATAATAATAATAAACAAACAACTACCATGAAAAAATAAAACAAAAACAAATCATTAGATCAACATTGCTTCATAATCATTCCAATGATATTACTAACCAAAACAGTTATACGAAAGATAATCCGATACTCTGTTTTTTGTTGAATAAATGATAATCAACTTTCTCATGATAAAACATTAAACCAATTAAGCTATGTAATAAATAATCCAAATGTTTCAGTGACAAGTTTTACTACCTTTAAAAATAATAATAATAACAAAGAAACAACTACCATGAAAAAATAAAATAAAAACAAATCATTAGATCAACATTGCTTCATAATCATTCCAATGATATTACTAACCAAAACAGTTATACGAATGATAATCCGATACTCTGTTTTTTGTTGAATAAATGCTAATCAACTTTCTCATGATAAAACATTAAACAGAGCTATGTAATAAATAATCCAAATGTTTCAGTGACAAGTTTTACTACCTTTCAAAATAATAATAATAACAAACAAACAACTACCATGAAAAAATAAAATAAAAACAAATCATTAGATCAACATTGCTTCATAATCATTCCAATGATATTACTAACCAAAACAGTTATACGAAAGATAATCCGATACTCTGTTTTTTGTTGAATAAATGATAATCAACTTCCTCATGATAAAATATTAAACCAAGCTATGTAATAAATAATCCAAATGTTTCAGTGACAAGTTTTACTACCTTTCAAAACAACAACAACAACAACAATAACAACAACAACATTAATAATAATAATAATAATAATAATAATAATAATAATAATAATAATAATAATAATAATAATAATAATAATAATAATAAACAAACAAACAACTACCATGAAAAAATAAAACAAAAACAAATCATTAGATCAACATTGCTTCCATTCCAATGATATTACTAACCAAAACAGTTATTTATACAAACTATAATCCGATACTCTGTTGTTTGTTGAATAAATGATAAATCTATCTTGTTTTATTTAGTTGTTACTAACAAAACATATAATTCGGAGAAATTATTTATATAGCTTAGCAATATAAATTAGTGAAAAAAAATAGAGTGTCAGTTGTGAGGACACACCTGAATAAATGCGGATATTTGGTAATGATGATCTTGTAAGAACGGAATCATATATAGAGAGGGAGTAACAGAAGGTCCCAAATTGGGTGTTGCTATTTGCACCCACTCTACTACACCCACTCTATACTATATCTCAATAAATACTCTATGCTATCTCTCAATAAATACAAAATATTAATTACATAAACTACTTTATAACTATCTGAATAAATACAAAACATTAATTACTTAAAATCTTTTATTTATTCTTAAACTAACCTTATTCATTTATTAGTTTTTTTATTTTTTTCTAATAAATTAACTTTTTGTTAACGTAAGTTTTTTTAACTTTTATAGTTTTTATTTGAGTTAATAGCCAAAATCGTCCCTGAGGTTTGGTCACTTTTGCCACTTCGGTCCAAAACCCAAACCTTTTACATCTGGGTCCTCAGTTTTATTTTTTTTTGCTAAATTCGTCCATGAAAAAGGTTTGGGTTTTGCTAAATTCGTCCCTGAGGTTTGGTCACTTTTGCCACTTCAGTCCAAAACCGAAACGTTGTCAGGGATGAATTTGGCAAGAAAAATAAAACTGAAGGACCCAAATGTAAAAGGTTTGGGTTTTGGACTGAAGTGGCAAAAGTGACCAAACCTCAGGGACGATTTTGGCTATTAACTCTTTTTATTTTTGTTTTCTAATAAATTATTTTTTTTTCTAATAAATGGACAAAACATTAATTTTTTTTATGATTGCAGCGTAAGTTTTTTATTTCCTATTAGTAACAAACAACACCATATAAAAGATTATAAGTTTAAAAAAGATTATTATAGATAATAATTCAATACCAAAAAACACTTCATAGATAACACTTCAATAACTTTAAAAATTAACAACTATCCTCGATGTGTATGAAACTTTTATCACGATTGCAAGGGTTGAGTTGTTTTTAAATTTCTAGACTCTGCATATACATGTTTTGCCATCCAACTGCAGACGGAGCTCTATGACGAATCCAAGTTGACAAAATGCAAGGCATAGGGTATTCTCCTTCTAACTGTACCATCACATAATGTTTACCCACATTTGCAATTGTTATTATCTTATGTTGTTGAAAATCTTCTGGGCCTTTCCATAAAGGAAAACAAGTTATACAACCTTGATTGCTCAAGTAATGGAGGATCACACCAAACTTATTGGCAATTAGGATACCAGTCAGAGGCATAATCATCCAATGTTTCTCAGGTGCAGGTGATTTTGAGAAACTCAATGAAGTTTGTAATTCATTGATTCCATAAGTTAAAACCTTTTTATAGTCATCGTATGCATTCAATAACTCATGTAACAATTGTTCCCTCTTGTGGAGCCATTGGTGTTCACCATACCCGAGACAAGCAGCTACTGCACGAAATCCACAATTTCCATCACCCAAAACATTTTCTATATGCGTGATGTAAGGGTGAAAATTTTTTGGAATTTCTCCCATTAGTGGATGCATGAAAAATGAATATGGGATTTGCTCTACCGGGTCATCATTCAAGTCCATCATGTATCGTTCTTGCTCTGGTGGTTCTTCATTTAAGTCAATTAATTGATACGAACTATGTCTTGCTGGTTCATTATTCATCCCCTCAAGTTCTACCTTGCCAAAATTTGAAAAACTATGTCTGTGAGGAACTCGAGTTGGTGGGGCAGCACATTTCTTTTTAGGACGTCCACGATTATTTTTCTTAACTGGCGGTTCGGCAATCAAAGTTGCAGATGGATCGATAATCCCTTTTAGCTTTCTTATTAAGCTAGACTTGACAGGCATTGATTGCTTGTTGAATGTTTCTTTAAACATTTCCAAATCCTTTTCAAAACCAACATCCCCATATTCCATATGTATGGAGGGTAACAAATCAAGTTTTGTCCAAAATGGATCAATGCAATTTAATGGAATAGACAACCCTACAGTTAAATAAACTGCATGTAAGATTATATGATTTAAAAGACATAATAACAACTGAATATAGTAGAACATACATACCTGCACCAACGTATGTTGCAAGTTCATGAGCACACGGTAACCCAAAACATGACCGCAACTGACAACCACAATTGTCCAGAGTTAGCACAAAGCCTTGCGATCGATTAACTTCATCTAAGATTTTTTTCATGGCATGGTGTGAAACACGACCGTTCATTTGCGGACAATCGCATTGCATATGCATGACCCTCCAAATACAAAGCAGGTGGGTGATTATGTTCATCACATATAACCCTTAAAACCCAAACATCATGCAACTTTTGATACCTTCCCACCAATTCGAATGGGCAATTTATTTTTTTTTGCTTCCGGTATCTTTATGAACGCCATCTGTTTTTTTTATTTCGGGGTACACCACCACGCTCACAACCAAGCACGATATTAGACATCTGGCCGATACGGTTTGTCCTTGATCGTGCAGTAACAATAACATAACCGAGAGAACGTCCTACGCCCTGCACCCAATTCACTAGATCTTCACGAGTTCTAAACACCTTCATTTTAAAATTAGTTTATGTTAGATAAATATGCAAATTATTTTACAATCGTATAGAAAGGAAACTAAATATCATACCTCGTTGGTGGAATATATTGATTTTGTAGTCATCTCTTTTTATTACTATATGTAAAAACAATAACACCAAAGATTATAAGTTAATACATATCTAAAGATTATAAGTTTAACAAATCCTCTAATGTACCAGCAAATTAATAAAAAAAACACTTCATTGGATTGACTTCAAATTGTCCAAAAAAATAAATTGTCCTCTACATATAGGCAATTAACAAGTCCTCCTATGTGCCAACAAATTATTAAAAGAACACTGCACACGTGTGGATTGACTTCAATATAAAGGAGATGAATAAAAACTATAAAATAGAGATGAATAAAAACTATAAAATATATACTACGTACACAACATATTTGTTATAAATAATTCTTATCCAAGATTAGGACAAAGATTAAAATCGATTTGGCAACTTATATATATCTTATTGAAGCCCATTGTAACCGTTTATATATAGCAAGCTACTATGAAGCTACTGGAATTGTAAAATTCATGGCTAATCATACCAGGTTTACAATCGATTTGTATTTAATATATGTTGATAATTAAAAAATAAAGAAAGAAAGACAAGGAATGGACCTTACTTGTTAGCCAAATGCAAGTGATGGAGCCGGAGCCTTACTGTACTTGGATTAAAACATAAAGAAAGAAAGGATGTTCAACTAATAGTTTTAAAATTCTTTTATAAGTGTTGCATTAATAGTCAATTGCAAGTAATTATTACTAGTTCAAACTTCAGTACTTTTGTTCAATATTCCATGACTAAATTGTATTGGAATTAATGGTCAAAAACAATTAATACATAATTAATTTCATAGGGTGGGTGTAAATGGAAAATAGGGTGGGTGTAAATAGAAAAACCCTATATATATTTTTTTAGATCACTTCCCGATAAACAAAACGATCGGCCCGTTCTCAAATTAAGGAACGCAGGCACCCCAACAACCTTGCATAATATTCAACGGATATTTACACCAATCTTTCCTTGCTTTCCATAGACACCAAAACCACAAAGATTTAACGTCTTCAACTATTTCTATATAACCTTACTACTTTCATCTCAAAATGCCTTGTCGTTCCTTGCTTTCCATAGACACCAAAACGCTACCATTACCATAACTTGAGGCTTGAATCACCTTTTTACTCTTATTGCCGACCGCCACTCCTTTATGCAATAGTAGCAAATCCCCAATGTGAAGCATAAACCGTCTCCATCATACGCCATGCGCCTATCCTTGCCCAAACCTCCATCGCAACACTACACGCCGTAAATAAATGCTCCCCGGTCTCTTGACCAAAGCCACATAAGAGGCATATATGACTTTCGAGATATACATCTCTTCTACCCAGATCCACTTTCGTAGCCAAACGATTCATTTCGGCCCTCCACACCAATATGTTACACTTCAACGGCACCCACAACACCCTTTCCATACTAAAATAATTACCATAGTCCCTCCCTAATCGCATGGCAAGACCCCTTTAGCCGATCCAACCGTATATGTCCCAGAATCATCGCCACACCACTTCCATTTGGGAGCTTGACTCTATTACAAATCAAAGATATATAGTAACAAATGAGAGCAACATAAAATCTAAGAATGATATGTTAGATTCAAAAAAGTAAGCTGAGTTTTGGTAACTGAACTAAGATAAAGCTACTTGCAACTCCTAACTATGTTGGTATATTCTTACAAGATCTAAAGACTAAAATCCTACAGAACAGGTTCGGGTTGGAACCGGGTTACTTTAAAAAAAATATGGTTCGTTATTTTGCAGCTGTTCAAGCAACAAATAACGGAAAACATAAATATAGACAATGTAATGAAACCAACAGATGATGCATATCACATGAGCCGCAAGGTCATAACAACCGACTGGGTTAAGCCACGCCACATAGGCGTCGAAGTAGAGACCATCCCAGGAAGTAAACACGGCTGAATATCGTCACTTGCGTGGATCAAACCCAAATCCAACTGTATCCCTGGCCTCAAGCTAGATAGGCAATCAGCAAAGTACGTCCAACAGGTACTCCTATTTCACACAGTAACTTCTCAAAGGTCGAAGGCTTAGTATCGATTACTTATGTTGTACTACCTTTATAAGATAGATCTAATCAAGTAATCAACTCTATATTATGGGATCTAGCAGAGAGCAAGCACACATTACAACGTCCAGATAGACAAACGACGCAAAAACAACTACACATCAGAACGGTTACACTAAAACGATTACCTAAACAGAAATCATCATGACTGTACCTGTCTATACCCAACACATTTGATGCAGAATTTAGGTAACTATTTCACAAAGACAGTAAATCGACATCTGTTTAAAAAAAACACTCAAAACTCATTTACACATGAAATCAATAATAAGTCGTGGTAGTTCCAAAATGCAGATCCTAAACGTCATTAAACTGATTCTAACAGCTAATAACTAATAATGTACGTCACTCACGCGAATCAAATGGTAGGCAAAAATTATAAAATAAAATAAAAAAATCATCAAACAGCGGTATGGATACAACTGATACACTGCATTTAGTTCACTTTCCTAGATAAAGAGCAACATGTATTATATCTCTGTGATGTGAAATAGTTAACTCATACAACATCTCAAGCAACCCAAATTTAAAACACTTACCATCACAGGTATATATACTTTCCTATATACAACATTTTAGGCACCCAGTACTCAGATTACAAAACAAATTGGTACATTGAATTTAAAATCAATCAAAGTCTCAAATTAAGCAATTTGATACACGGCATAAACGACGCCACAATGACTTCAACTTTATTTGAGGTTTTTAGGCATACCTCTCAGTTAACCAGCATGTAATGCAATTCATTTACCCTAAAGACCGAAATCCACATGCGCATCACGCGTACTTCAACTAGCGGTGCAGGCCGTGCAGCTCCCTTTGCTCCAAGGGCTGATATTCGTGTATCTTCCATCTTTTGAATCTGAAAACGTCACGATATTTAAACTAATATAGAATGCCTGTCACCTTACAAAACATGAGGCAAGGTATGAATGTGTCGATAACATGAGTTGAATTTGTGAGATAACTTAGTTAGTCACCGACAAATCAAAATAACATCTGAGATCAGATATATATATAACATCTTCAAGACTCTATGTAGTCCAAGAGACAATATGTCTATGAAGGTTGACTAATTTATAACCTAATTTAGCCTTACATCCATAAACATAGGTAATGATATTATGATAACTACATATACATACAACCACTCAACCCGACTACTCTTCTTTCTCAATCTGACCAAGTCACCAGCCTTCACATCCGTTCAGCAAACATATGAGCAAGTAGTATTTTATACTATGCGCCTAATTATAAAAGCCCTCGTTTTCTATGAGCCTTGCGCCTAGGCTCCAGGCTCGGCCTATGCGCCTTGAGTGCGCCTAGGCACTTTGACAACTATGGGCAAAACACATATAAAGAGATGCAACCAAGCAAAGTTTGAAGAAATGAAGGAGGAAAAACATGCAAACAATTAATAAATACCAAGCAACCGCCATAACTAAATGATAAAGTGGCAATAAATCATATTTCGAATTGGACGTAACTAAGTAATCAGTTATTTTTCTGGAATAAATCATTCTCTTAGAACCTAATTAACCCGTAAGATACCCAAAAGGCAAAACGGATTTTCTCATGACATAAGTGTTGCTCGAGATCTTAGTCATTGTGTTGTGCTTTGCTTAAGCGAACCAAGAGAAAGTAAAAAATCAGTACCTTTTTCTTTTGCAACACATCAGAGTTAGCAACACGCATTGTTTGCCTAAAATTCAAGTTCAAACATGAGTGTCTAGTACTTCACGATTGTTGTTTTTTTTTTTTGAAAGGAAACTTTTATTAAACCATCCCCAAGGCGGGGAAAGAAGCCGAAAACCACAATACAAGAAAACCAAACTTACATAAAATCGAATCTAATCCATCTATCCCAATCGACTATCCCATTTTTGAATCTATTCTTGTACCAAAAGAACCCCATGATCTTGATATCCGCGGCTACATCGACAATCTTCAAGTCTTTGTTCTCAAAAATCTTCTCGTTCCTTGCTTTCCATATCCTCCAACACGTGATTATCATTAACCCATGAACCACCAACCGTTTGTCCCCAACCAAACCATACGAATCATGGATCTCGACTATGTCCTTCACGTGAAAAACATAGAAACCCGGGAGCTTGCACCAAGTCGTAACCGCATTCCACACACCGGACGCAAACCAACACCCGGTAAGAATGTGTTCTACCGATTCATGCACCCCATCACACCACCCGCAACGCGGATTGTCCACCATAATACCCTTACGACTAAGAGCCTCCTTGGTAGGAAGTCTATCCAAGTAGGCCCTCCACATAAATATGTTGCATTTCTTCGGCACCCACTTACTCCACGAAAAGCCAAAACAGTCCCCGGTATTTACCGCACCAAGCATCCATTTCTTTACTGCACTAACCGAGAACCCTTCACCCTTTCCATCATCCCACTGCCACTCGTCAAGAGAATCGCCAACAACAACTTGATCTAGATGAGCCTCAATCTGCTGTCTTTGACTCGTTTCCAGCGCAGAAGACGGCGCGCGGCTCCACTCCCATCTAAATCTCCGAACACCCCCTATCAAATCAATCCGGTCCTTCACCTTCACTCTTTTATGCCGCTCCAAAGCAAAAAGGTCCGGGTATATATCTTTTAAAGGTTGGTTTCCCATCCAGGAGTCTAGCCAAAATCGGACTATACTACCATTTCCCACTTTCGCCGTAATCAAACTGTTTAGACCCATACCTTCAATCTTATGGATGTTCAAAAACTTAGCTAAGTTCTTCCAAACACCCGTTAAAGACGTATTAACCGGAACCATGCCCCAACCCCGGCTTGACCCATGGAACGCGACTATCACCTTTCTCCACATAGCTAAATTCTCGTTTAAGTAGCGCCAAACCCATTTGGCCAACATCGCATTATTATTCACCTCCAATCTAGCTATTCCCAACCCGCCATGCTTGATATCTTTCGTCACATTCTCCCAAGACACCCAACTCATCTTCCTAACCTCATCGGAGCCACCCCATAAAAAACGCCTCATCAACCCCTCTAAAGTATGAATAACCTCCTTGGGCGCCTTAAATAGAGAAAAGTAATAAGTGGGTAAACTATCCAAAACCGATTTAATCAACGTTACCCGGCCGGCCATCGATAGTGTATTGGCTTTCCACTTGGATAGCCGTTTCTTAAACGTAGTAATCACCGGCTCCCAATTAGCGACTCTATTCATGTTAGCACCCACCTTAATCCCCAAGTACACAAACGGCACCGTGCCAGTTTTACACCCCAACACCTCCGCCTCGCTAGCAACTTCGTCATTACTAGCACCTATACCAAATAGAGTCGACTTATGGAGATTAATTTTCAATCCAGAACATATATAAAAAATCCTCAGGATCCGCTTCATGTTCTTAAAATTGAAAGATGACCACTCCCCCATTAACAACGCATCGTCAGCATACAGTAAATGAGATAAAACCGGCCCACCGTTAGGGAGCCGTAAACCATCAAAAACACCAATATCACAAGCCTTTTTCATTAACCTGGAAAATGCCTCCATAACAATAATAAATAGAAAAGGCGAGATTGGATCCCCCTGCCTAACACCTTTTTGACACCCAAACTCGAATGTAGGAGAACCGTTAACGAGAACTGACGATCTAGCAGACCCCAGAATCCCACGAATCCACTCACACCATAAAACAGGAAACTCCATTTGTCTCATAACCGACAACAGAAATTCCCGGTTGACATTATCATATGCCTTGTCAAAGTCAATTTTAAAGAGAAAAAGTTTTTTACCTCGCTTTTTAGCCCACGAAATAATCTCGTTCGTCATCAAAGGCCCGTCTAGAATGTATCTTCCTGACAAGAAAGCAGTCTGATGTTCGGAGACTATGTTACCCATAACGAACCTCAACCGATTAGCTAAGATCTTCGACACCACCTTACTAATACAACCAATTAAATTAATCGGTCTAAAGTCACTTAAATTCGCCGGGTCCCCCACCTTCGGAATAAGCGTAATAAACGAAGAAGCTACTCCTGAACTGAACCGGCCCTTCTCGTGAAAACTTCGCATGATAGCCACAAAATCCGATTCAAATTCATCCCAAAAATTCCGAATGAAGCGGAAATTAAACCCGTCAGGCCCAGGCGCTTTATCCACACCGCAATCAAATACCGCCCTCTTCACTTCCTGAACCGAAAAAGCCTCCACGAGCCTAGAAGCATCAATCTCGGACACCTTCTTCAACCCATAACATCTTAGCATCGGTCTCTTCTTCACATCCTCTTTAAACTTGTCTCTAAAAAAACCAAGAACTTCCCTTTTAATCACATGCGGCTTGTATTCCCAAACCCCGTTAACCATCAAACCCGGAATGTAATTTGCCGCCTTCCTCTTGTTAATGCACCCGTGAAAAAACTTAGTGTTATCATCGCCATAAGACGCCCAATTACATCGCGCTTTCTGTTTCAAATCTCTTTGGCGAAATAAATCCAATTCCCTTAACCGCTTTTTTATTTCTGTAAATGACCATGCCTCGTCCTCCGAAAGATCTCGCAATTCCATTGTCGCTTCCAGCTCCCTTCCTTCCTTCTCTAGAATGCTTTGTTCCTCCATCTCTTTTTTCTTACAATCTTCCACCCATTTCTTGATTCGATCCCTGCTAACCTTGAGCTTTTGCATTAGAACAACATCCGGTTCCCCTTCGAAGCTACTAGAATTCAGCGCTTGTTTCACCATATCACCAAAACCATCTCTTCCGAGCCAAGAATTGTAAAACTTAAAAGGCTTCGAACCAAAGTTCCTCGATAACGTCTTTAACATTAAGGGACAATGATCTGAGATGTGTCTTTCCAGCGCCATATATTCCGCATTCGGCCAAGCCATAAACATGTTCCAATTGACAAAAATCCGATCGATGCGGCTCAACTTTGTACCTGCAACACAAGTAAATCGTCTCCCTTTTAAGGAGTATTCATGGAGGTTAGTTTCGTCTATAAAACCATTAAAATCGTTTGCCTCCACTGCAGAAAATACCGAGTTCCTTCTATCTTCTTCCCGTCTAACCGCATTAAAGTCTCCAGCCACCAGCCATAAACCCTCTCCCTCGCCCACAACCCTCTCTAAATCCGACCACAACGCCCTCTTATTAGCTAAAGTTTGCGGCGCATATACGTTTAACACATTAACCACCTCCCCGCACCCTTTGAAACTACCCGAAACCATCATCCAGTTCTGCGATTTCACCACTCTCTCCTTATTGAAAACTCTATGATCCCACATCGAAATTAACCCACCCGATCTACCCTGTAACGACCCAGTCAGTCGGTGACGGGTCGTCGGGTCGGGTATCAGAGTTGCACAGCGGATTCGGATTGTGATAGTCTTGACCTTTCCAGGATCCACGTCATTGCTATCTGATTGGTTACCTGAACACATGCCAAAAATAGTTTCTGTCAACATAAAGTTGGTGAGGTCGTGTATTTTATAAATAGAATGGCCAGTTCTGTATTTATATTTCTTTAAATAATTCTTTTAAATAAACATGCTTTACAATTCTATTGGGGAAGATATATTCTATTATACCAATTCGATTAAAGTATACCGATTATAGGTCCTTCTATTATATTCTATTAGTTGCCATTCCTATCGATTATACCACTCTGTTTGTGGTAAATATAATTATGCCTACCCTCTACTCGGGTAAGACTGGTTCTTGTCCTCTAGTCGGACAAGAAAGGAAATGGCGATATACCGGTCAGTACTGGCCTAGTTGTTTCTATTATCCCCTTTTCTATTATAATTCATTTATAAATTCTATTATGTAAAGCATTTCTATATTTTCTAATAAATGACATGTATTTCCCCTAAAACGTTTAATAAAACAGTAAAGTGGGGAGTTCACGATACTCACAGGTTTGCGTTTAATCTTCTATAGTCTCTTTTATTACAATTATATGTCATATATATATCGATACGTTTCACGCGTGGGACTTGTTAGATTGTAATACTTAGGATATATATCATATATACAATTTATATATATAGAATTCGGTATATATTAGATAGTCCTAAACTCGGGGTTCATTATTGACACGACACGGACATCCTAAATCTAGCTGGCTATTACAGCTTAGCCTCATAAGCTGGCCATTACAGCTTGGCACTCGTAGCTACAGAATTGTGGATAAGTACTTACCCGGATGCTGGATCGGCTGAGCATATTATTATTAACCCGAGTCTAGTATATCGTTTTATATATCGAATCTTATATATACAAACATATATATATTTTATATATGATTATTATTCTCTTATTATTATATCAAGTCCGTACGTTCCCGTATTATATATATATTCGTATAATTCTAATAATCCTCGTCTAGCTATTGGACCGGGTTCTATTCCGGGTGTTGACCGAGTCACTGGGTCGACTCGGTAACGACTCGTATTCATCAACTCGATTATCGGTACCTCGTAACAATCGTAATCAATATATTAGCAAGTGATTATGAGATTGTAACCAATAAACCAATAGAATACATATATATTACCGAATAGTAACCGGACCTCATCGGATAATTATCGGACATGGCTGGAGCTTAACCGGAGCTCGAACAGAAGCCACCCCGAAACCTACACGGTCACAATCACGACATCAAAATAGAACAAAGGAACTGGGTTAACATCGGAATAGGGCTCGGGTTCAGTTACTGGTTAAGTCCCGAGCAGAAAGGTGGGTTACAGATCTGATGACAGTCACCGTCTCCGGTGACTGTCCGGCTCGTTTAACAGCAGCAGCGAATAGAATCAGATGGGTTACAACTCCGATGACAGTCACCATGGCTCGGTGACTGTCTAAATATACGGACGAGCAGGAACAAGGTGGTTCGATGGATAATTATTGGGTGGTTATAGACGACAGTCACCATAACCGGTGACTGTCCGGTTGCGTTTATAAGAACAAAAGGAAAGAACATGGTGGTTTATCGGGATTCATAATCAGAAGAGGGTAAGGTTATTGTTCGGTGATGTTTATCGGAGAAGGTGGGTTACAGACGACAGTCACCAAGTCCGGTGACTGTCTGGGTTCATTCAACAGAAACAAAAGGAAGGGTGTAGGGTTCTTGTGATGGTTCCGGTTAGTATTTGGGTTTAAGAACAGAAGAATAGAGTTGCAGATCAGAAACAGAGGAGGAGGGATGCTTGTGCTTACCGGAGAAGAAGCAGGGCGGCGGCCGCCGGCGACGACAACCGGAGGCAGCAGCGGAGGCGGCGGAAGCCGCCATGGCTGTCCGGTGAAGTCTGGTTGGCTGCTGCAAACACACACAAGTGTGTGTGTGTGTCGTGGTTTATGCAGACAAAGAGAGAGAGAGCAAGGTTTTATAAAGGATAAATATAACAAGGGGTGTTTGGCAACGGGGATAATAACTGGAACTCGGGTGTTTGGTAACGAGTATAACAATAAAATAAGAAATGTTTGGCAACGTTTTACTAGAAGGTAAGGAGCGTTTAACCGAGATAATAGAAATCCAATAATTATTATCTATATAATCGGTTAAACCGGTTGGTCGCGAGATTCGAACTTAAATATTTATTAGATAAGCGGGTGGTCGGGTACGATCCGACCCGTTTAAGAGACCCGTTAACAACTCGGGTTGTTACATACCCTCCGAAGGAACCCACTCATACGCAAAATCATTGTTACCCCCAAAACTTACTTAAATCCACCGCATCAAGACACGAAAACTGAGTTTCCTGGAGCATCATGAAATTCACCTCGTTTTTCAACCTAATGCCACGAATCCAGTCAGCTTTGCTTACAATCCCCAACCCACGTATATTCCAAGACACATAATTCATAGTTCACCCACTTGATAACCTTCGGATAACAATACCTGCTTCACATTCGGGATAAAACTATGCAAATTCTCAACGCCCAAAGCCATACCCAAAGAAACAGTAGCACTCGGCCACTCGTCTCATCCGGCTCCACTGCTGCTTCCTGCTGAACCGGCTCTAAGTTGTCAACCACTTGCACTTCCTGTTGATTTGTCACCTCCTCCACTTCACATGAATCCTCCACTCCTAAGTTAAACTAGCAAATGTTTTGAATAGGCGTCACGAAAGCGTCCTCCTCCGTATCATTCAGCTTTTGAGAAGAAGGCTCGCTTTGTGAAAGGATCCCTATCAGCTTGTCCACCCCAAACAAATCATTTTCCTCCCTACACCTTTTCTTAGGCCTACCTTGTGAACCTGTAGAGCCGCTCCGATGCTGGAATAATGACTTCCTTCGAAACTTTTTTCGCTTAACCATTTTCACCATTTCCTGATTTGGCAGCGAATTAACCTCAGTTTCATTCACAATGTTTTCAGTTTCCTTCGTATGTTCTTCATCCTCCTTATTCCCCACCTCCTCCACCCGAAACTCCCCATCCTCCAATTCGATGTCAACTCTCTCTTCCTCAACCTGCGTCCCATCCGCAACACTATTCGTATCCTGTTCCGAAGCGTCACTCACCTCCATCTCCTCTTGGACACAGTCGGGAACCCACTCTCTCACATCCTCAGCAATCCATACATTGAAAACAACCCCTCTCCATTCCAAATCCACCCGATCCACAATTCTCCCACGGTTCTTGCAGAGAATACCAATGTATGCATACGAGAAATCTTTGTCGTCAACCGACAAACTTTCCGCTCTCACCACTTTCCCATATCTCTCCCCTACCATTGTGTAAACTTGATCAATCGCCAAAGAAGCTGGAATGCCATGAATTTGCAACCAAGCTAAGCGTTCCTCCCCGCTTATCATAGTCTCTTTCCACCTGTTGAGTTCATCAAACCACGGATACCACCCTTCCTTGTCACCCAAAAACCTATCTGCTCCCTCCTTCGAATGAAAGATAAGAAGCACATAGAACCCTCCCAAATACTTGATGCTATCCACAGCCCATCCCTGTGACGACACAAGTTTCTTCAATGAAAGTAACGTAGAAAAATCCACCACCTTACCCCTCAAAGCTACACCATTCCACATATCAAACTCGGTAGTCTTAACTTCATCATCCACCTTGATGACATCCACCTTATTCCTATTCAATAACGAATCCAGAAACGACCGCCCTCCTCCCACCTCTTGCACTCTAGCAGTACTCCCATTACCACCAGCCATACCTTCCTCGCCCCCTACATTAGGGTTTGCATGGGCATGGCTGTTAGTATTCTTTGGTTTTCTTCTCGTATCATCACCCGGTTTGTCGATCACGTTTCCATCCACAAACCTAGCTACAGCTACAAACAGTTTATACGAACCCATCCAAACATCACCCATCTCCGATTCCAATCGTTTCACGTCAACCACATCCCTAAACGCCACAAAAGCAAACCTTTTCCCCCATTTATCCAGCTTTCGTGCGATGTAAGACCCCTCAAATAACCCAAACCCACCAAACTTGTCTTTCAAATCCGCTGAAGAACACTTCGGCGGAATATTTGAAACGAAGAACTTCGAGATTACCTTAGTGTTGTTACTCTGTTGATTAGATCCTTTTCTTCCCTTCCTTGATGGTGCATCCTGCCATTCATCCTCGGTCCGCCGTTGGTCGTCGTCCGACATTATCGGAGCAAACTTGCTACTTGGCCTTGTTGAGAGCTAGATACTTCACGATTGTTGTTGAGTGACTTAAAATAAAATAAGCTCTCTCATGTTTGGTCCCTCGTAATTTTGTGAGAGAATCCCTTATTTTTATGGGTTGTGACTAAAGAAAATGAAAAATCTACTGTTTATCGATATATTTGAAGATACTTGAGAATATTTTCGGGAAACCAGTTTTTATGTTGCTGGTTACAATCACCGATTTAACTAAAAGGAATTGAAGATTGCAATGAATCCCATTAAATGGCACAGAAGGTTGGGGGAAAGGTGGGTCATTAACTACTAAAAAGTATACCATTATGAAGGAGGTTACATGTTAAGAGAGATATAAAATATGTATTACACATATATACAATGGGCATTATATGTTCTACACAAAAAGGTATAAAAGGAAGAAAATGACCAAAGACTAAACATTTGTGAAGAGGCCCTTGAACTCCTGTCTTAAAACTTTGATGAAATTACCCTATTAGACACCTTTGATCCTTAATAATAAGGTAAAATAAAATAAAGATTATCCCTACACCTTAGCCTTTTACTATAAAATTCAACCATTTCAAATAAAATCTAACTTAAGATGGCTAGAGGTTAAGGGTGTAGTGAAGTAAATGGCTAGAATCTAGAGAAGAGAAAAAGAACCACCTCAAGCCGAGCCAATACAAGATACGTCTAGAGTTCCCTAGCTATTAGCCGTTAGGCTGGATGGTACAGTAGTTATTTAATTGATTGCTCATCCCACGTCTATAAATTAGCCAAGTAGACACATGTAACATTTTGTTTCTCTCATTTTTCGTGAAATCCCTAAATTTTAGCCTATAACTATGTTTATTTTGGTATATATAGGTTTGTCAATGTTTATTATTGTGATTTTCCCTAGAATAAACACGTCATCGCTCCCTAGACACAATCACTTATTTATAATAATTTTATTTACTAAAGTAAAAACTATTGCCATTGTTATAAATAAGTTATTATGGTGACTATCCACATTCTATAACTTCTGTCTTTTCATTTCCTTTGTATTAATGTAAGAGCTCTAAATATAAAAGCTTTGTATTTCTTGTTGATATATCAATGAATGAGAATTTTGCATCCTCTCTTTCTCTCTATAATCTATGAAAACCTCAAGTCACCAATATTAAACATGAAAGATTGGATTTATCACTTGGATTTCTGGAAGATAATTCCTTTCTATTCTAACCTCTCCGGTTGAAATATCATAGTAACAACTTTTAAAATTTTGCAGGCATGGAGAGGGTCATTCGGGAATCCTAATCCTTCTCACAACTTTTGTCGATAGTTGTACTACGGGTCAGAACAAAAGTGGTCGTGGTTTTGTTGTTGCACTTAGGTCTATAGGAACGTGGTCAGAAACAGAGAGAGTTGAGGGAATCAAGTTTGATCTGTAAATTGTCGATTTCGCTTCAACGCACGGGTTCACACTACAATATCTCGTTCGCATAAATGAATTTTGTACGAGACACATACGTAGGGGCTTGCACATAACATATTATTAGTTAGGTACTCCAACCAACTGGCATATATTGTCATTTTACTTTCCTCACCATTTTGACGGCAATTCAAATCAAACAGAAAACAATAGCGAGACGATTAAACAAATGCAACAACCAAATAACATGAATCTCCGCTACAACGCGCGGGTTCCTGCTAATGGATAAAGAGATTTTAGGCTATTATAAAAATATAGTTATGTAAATGAATTAGAGGATTTTTAACTAAACTGAATTTTAAAATAAAAATAATTTTCTAGAGGGGTGAAATTTGATAATTTTTAAACTGCTTTTTTAGAAATAGGGAATTACCGGGAATAACTAGTAAAAAAGAGGGGTTCATTCATTTTTAAATTCTGGATAGTTGGATACCATTTATTTAAAAAGATTACTACTAGATACAAAACAACGATACGACAATTGGAAAAGAAAGAGTTAGTCATATGACGTTAAAAGAAAGAAAATTCTAAATCAACACATTGTCAACTTATTTTTCTATTCGTGTTAAATTAATGCGTATATGATGTCAATTCTACTTAATTTTGTTTCATTGTTGCTAGACTTACCTAGAGACGCAAAAAGAACTGGTTTCGGACTCGACCTAAAACATGTTCCTACTCAGTTCGCGTTTTTGTTTTCATTTTCTGGAAGGAACAGGTTCCTACCCAACCCGAAAAAACCCAGGTATGAACCCGTTTTTACCCTTGGAATTGACGGAATCAATTTTTGACCGTTGGTATCGTAAATCTAGCTGTTTCTTTAACTTTTTGTTACCGTTGTGGGATTTATTGGTTAATTACCCAACTAAAAAACGCATAAACGAACCCAAAAAAAAAACGCAAAATCAAACACATACGAAAATGTCTTCAACTTGGAGCAATGACAAAGAGTATCGTTTTGTCACTTGCTTTTGTAGACATTAGGGTCAGAAAAATACAAGCGGATGGTACGCTAGGTAATCAACCCGGTCTCGAGTTTTGGAATCGCTAACAAGGAAATGAGTTTTGAAACCAAGTGATGATATTAAAGCAAAGTTCATAAGTATGCCTTACCCGATTGAAAGATTTCATGCTATTTGGTGCCGACGGATAGACGAGTTGAATAAAAAACTAAAGTTACAAACTTGCAATTGTAGCAATATATAACACTGTTAAAAGTGTTTTCAAGTATTTTGTAATCAAGTCGGTCTTAGGTTTTTAACATAACTAGTGGGAATGTCCGTGCGTTGCCGCGGGTGTTTATGTTTTCTTGGCACACGTTGCGTGATGGGTGCATATGTGTGTGTGTGTAAGATATGACCCGTTAAGAATATGAGTTACGACCAGTAAATGGAACTAAACTCTGGCCTCCATATGTACAATACAAAAAGGCAAGTATTATTACATGAACATTGGGTGATTGGGGTCTTTGAGTACACAAACTCTGTCACAACTGTAATTGCATTTATATTATTGCTAAGTATTGGTTTACCTTGAAAACACCATGTTGAACAATGAAATTTTCCCACCAAAAGCATATATCTAATAATGAAAATCACTATGTGCTAGTGCTATGCATGGAACTGCTTCTTAGAGGATGAGATTTATCATATCATTACTCATAAAATGACCATTGTGTGGTAGCCATTGTTGTGGCGTAACATTGGTGGTGGCCATCAAATGTCACACATTTTGGAAATTAAGTAATCCTGAAATAACCAGTTATACCATTTGATCCAAGAGCTACAATACCAACTCCAAAATTTGCATAAAGGAGTTGAGAAACCTGCATATAACTATCTTGGTCAGCATCATGCAACAAACTTATTAGATGACAATTTCAACCAATTAATGTATGGAACGATCTGCGTCATGTTTATCTTGAATATGTCAAATAGGCTAAATCAATAATTAGCTTAAAACGAAGTAGGTCGATAGATAAAGACAAGTGTAGCAATAAAAAATTTAATGTCTATAGTCTAAGTAAAAAATGAGGTCTTCTTTTTTAACTGCTGGCTAGAACCAATTGTGAGTTTAAATAACTCTTCTTTATACCAACACTTTAGGAAATGACACTTTTTGCATTCCTAAATTTTGGGGGATGGTGACTAAAGCAACACATTCAACGACATAGTAGCTTTTATCCGTTTATTGCATGAACTTCACCATGTGAATGTAAGCAATTTTGTGCAGCCCCATTAGCGTGTATGAGTTAATAAACTTAATATTTTGCTCAAAGTCTCCTAGATCTGCTAGTTGGTTATCAGGTCGTATAACAATTTCATATCCACCATAACATATCAATCAATACAATAATTTAAATAAACCATAAAACTAAAGTCCATTGACTCAACAAATGGCCATTTGTTGATCATGTATCAGTAATATGTGATGCATAGAACTACAAAGCAAAACTATAACATTAAATAATAATTTGCCATAATTAGCTGGACATAAATGGGTTCATTATGTTAGCAGTTGCTTTTCTGATAGTAATTATTCTAACTAAATAAATGGGTTTTTATTAACAAAACTAAAAAAGAAAACTACAACATAAGTGAAAATTTCTACATATGGGATATAATTGAAGACTTACTAACACTTTCCCTGAGCCCCTGAGGAAGTATGGTTAGATCTCTTTCAGCTTTATCCTTCCATCCTTCATTGAATTTCACCTATAAAATTCATTTACCAAATTTTCACAATGTAGAACAAACTGTACAGAAACATAGAGAAAAGGATTTGAGAGCGCTCCAGAGGATATCCTCTGTAAATAGCAAGGTTTCTAGTCAATGGGAGGGAGAGAGAGAGGGTAATTAAATTTGTTGCAAAACATAATACAAATAATGACAACTCCACCTGAGATTACATCAAACTCTAACTTAGTGATAAACAACATGAATAATTAATAATATCATGTGTAAAACTTTAACTATATCTTAAACTTATAATTTTACAAATGGTAGTATTTAACACTTAACAATGATATCTAGATTCATATGTGAACATCAAATTTTATAAGCTGTGGCATTTGTTTGCAGATTGCAGTAAACAATGCTATCTAATTTCATAATTTAAATATCTAAAATTCCTATCTAAATGCATCTAAGTTGAATCGAAACATTTCCAATTTTACAAGTAGTAGCATTTAACAGCAAACAATAACATTCAAATGCAAGCTAAGCCATATAACAGCAAAAACAACTAAAAAACAAAAAGACCTTTTCTGGCATTAGTTTGAGTAGCAGCACCATCAACAACCATCTCACTATCCTACTTCAAATCCACCTTCTAGGCTAGAACAGTCTTACTCTCCAAATTCCAACCGCAGAGTAATTAACTTTTCGCTCGACGCTCGTATACAATGATGACTCCATCTATGATTTGTAGAGAGCAATTTTGGAAAAGTAAATTTCAATCCTAATTATGTTAAATTCAATAAGTACATTGATAATTAAGAGAGAAAAAAATTAGCTTCAAATCATATGAACAAATTGCCATCGTTGAAGAGAGAGGTTACCACTTAACAAATATAAAACTTACATAAACCTTAAGTATACTACTGAGCAAAACATCAGACGTTATAAAATAAGTGCAAATATATTAAGTTGTCTTTCATTATATTAATGAGCATGTCCTTCTAGTTATTCTGTCTCAATATATTGAATACTAACAATAAACTATAATAAATAAACTAAATTAAATCCAGTGAATATATTAAGTTTTGGTTAACTTCATGGTGAATACACCTCAAGTTTTTGGATTGATTCCTCTACTTTTGCATTCTCATTCTTCTAAGAAGTGATCCTGCTTCCTTTTTTTAGAGCCTACAAAGACATTTTGAAGTGGAAAATCAATTATTTATATAGAGATATACGTATGCACATATATAGACACAAAATTAGTAATTTGTTTTCCCTTTTAACCAATACCCCCAAAAAAAAATGTAATCACATGAAACAGTTCACTTAAACTTTACATGATGGCTATCAATGGAAATTGTTCCATGAACTTAACTCATTGAGTCAAAAATTTATCAAAGGTAATTAGTGCCTTCACAAAGCATCATGTGGTTTATATTCCATAACATACCCGTGTGGAAGCTTCAAGTGTCATTTTATATTATCTCTTAAGGCCATCACCACCTTGTCGCAAGTTTTAAAAAAAATCAATAATGTGTAAACAACAAAACAGGTCAAATGGGCAGTTAGCCCGTTAAAAGGGGATTTGGGTCGGGCTTTATTTAAAATGGGTCAATTGGATATAGATTATTACGCTAAAAATTGCTCTGTGAACATGATTAGCGTGCTTACTTTGAAGTAAAATGAACAAAAGTGTTTGCAAGGCGGCCCAACCTGACCCGTGTCAACTTGAACTTGTTTGGGTACACAGATGCTAAGCGTGTTGACTCGTTTGGCAAGATAACATGAAACGTTTGGTAATTTTTACCTGATTATCAGATGCATTGCGGTTCCATATGCTTAGTATATCCTCGTTGAAACGGATGCTCAACACCACCCCACATATATTATCACTGTAATCAAGTTGATCGCCTACCAATGCCAAAACCTGGGACCCACTCCAATAAGAAAACAGGAAAAATGGTATAATTTGGAATAATTACATATTATAAAATATAACAGAAAATGGTGACAAGTATCAAAACAATGTTACTACAGCCTAAAGACAAACTGTCACATGGTTTGCAAAATATAATATTTTGTATCCTTATTCAACGCCAACAAGCCAAAGAAAATTGTTTTTAACAGACGGTGGATATAATACATGCAAAGTTGACTGGCAAACAAAATCAATGCAAAGCCTATAGCATGTAGACATAAGTCCATAAACATACTATAACTCTACAAGTGCCATGAAAAAAAAACGCAACTGTACGACAATGAATATAACCATTAAAAGAGACTTATAATCATGTTCACAGAGCAATGAATACAACCATTAAATATAACCATGTTCACCGAGCAATGAATATAACCATTAAAAGAGACTTATAATCATGTTCACAGAGCAATGAATATAACCATTAAAAGAGACTTATAATCTTTTACCGTGCTAAAGTCCATTATTTGTTTCATATTGTCCTCATATAATCATGTTCACAGAGCAATGAATATAACCATTAAAAGAGACTTATGAACCATGCACACAAGCGTCACACACACAAATATAGATTTTCTTGCTTACCAAATCCTCCCAGAAACGTCCTGAAACAGCCTTCTTAAATCGTATGATCCACTTACCGCCATTGCAGTTAGCAGCATCCTACAATACCAGTAATCAGGCAAAACTAAATAATTATTCATTAATGGTTAATTTTAAGTGGGGAAGAATTGGCCATAACAATAACGGACAAATGGTAAAGTGTTCGAAACTTCAAATATCCTTTGTACCTCCCATAAAGGACGAATCCCCTGTTTGAAAAGATGCAAATTAGTTGGGCTTGGCAAGGATGATGGGCGAGCCAAATGCCAATAACATACCCAAAATCCTTCAACCTGTAGTTCATGCAAAGACCTATTAGTAAAAAAAAAACATCCATCAATCTTGCATCTGAAGAATATATATTGACGATATTTTACCGTGATAAAGTCCATCATCTGTTTCATATTGTCGTCATATGATGTCTGAGAACGAACTCCAGGCGTGCGTCGAATGTACCAAAATACAAACTTGTTCTGTTGTGTATATATAAACAGTCACAATTAAAGATAGTGTGGCGCAAACTCTAAAAGATAGAAATAAGAAGCAAAATAATTACGCAAGAAGATACACAGCAATAGCACTTAGCACATTCAATCCAAACTGAAGATCTTTTACCACGTTTGCATATCTGATATCTAAGATAACTTGTGAAGTAAAAATTTCAAGAAAGTTTTACCTTGTACCTATGTTACCGAAAGCCCAAGGCGCACTCAAGGTGCACAAGCCAAGCTCGGAACCAAGAACCTAAGCGGGTAAAAAGCGAGGTCCTTTTTAAGCTAGGCGCTAAGCAAAAATTCTAGAACGTAAAGAACAAACTCTTTAAAAAAACTGCACATGTGTATCAAAGAGAAGCCAATGTTGGTAGGAAAAAAAAAAGAAAATGAGTAGGTGGCTGAATTTACCCTGCAAGAACCAGTTCCGTCTTATACGCGCTTTTAGACTGCAACAATTCCTCCCAAACTGAATTAGCAAAGCCGTTCCCCAAAGACTGAAACAAGGTAATCACAGATGGCTCCCATACTTTGACATCAAGTGTCAATGATCATACCTGCAATCAAATGTTTCCATCAAGTTATTATCATAATCTTATTATTGAATGACACTTGATAAAGGTTTACCTTTGATATGTGAACGCCAAGGTTACGGTGCACACCAGAACATTCAATGCAGACAAGGCACTGGGGTAACCCCTTTAATAAACTGATAAGAAAACCCAAATTTTCATTTTTGCTAAGAGGAATATGCATCTTATAGAAAGGGAAAGCATGAAAAACGATTTTTTTGGCCTGATGTTACCTCATTGTTGAATCGGAATCTGCAAGTCTTCTTGTAAAAATCAATTGAAAATATGAAATCCGCAACCCTAGAAAAAATACAAAGTGAAGATGTTCTTCTCCTGAGGTCTTAACAGAGGGTTTTGGAAAGACGCATTGAAGGATATTCAATTGCATTCAATCAAATGATCAATCGAATTCAATGTTGGGGTATTCAGACGACATGGAGTAGTTTGAGAATTGAAGAAGGATTTCTTAGAGACGTAAGGGTACCAATGGAAGAAGTTTTTAGTTTTAACTATAAAACCATGACAAAATTACTATCATACCTTTCAAAGTGTCTTAATTGTCACCAACATTCCTATAATACCCTTATCAAATAAGCTTTATTTTCTTATACTTGTTGCTTTAAAAATTGTACCCATGTCAAAATTCCAATATGGTACATCACTCCTCCTTTATAATGTATTATAGATATAGATTATAGATTATAGATTATAGATTATAGATTATAGATAGGTAATGACTAATGAATAACAGATACACGGCTCACTCAAACTACTAATTATAACTGTCTTCTTTTTTATATTTAAATCCTTAAAGAAATGTTCACAATAAGAGATCAGTTTCCAAGTGTATTCAGATGAACACACAATACAGATACATATCAAACAAGATGACAACAATCGAAAACACAATCACACCTCTATACAACTTAGCCCTTGAAGAAGCGACTTGGGTTGTATTTCGCCACGAAAACCAGCTCCCTCAGGGCTTCAAACAGAACCATCCGACAGATCATCATTCAGTGGTCGGTCCATTCTTCTTGAACAAAGCCAATGCGTCACTGTAAACCGCCACCACGTTTGAGAAAACAGCAAGAACGATCATGAAAACGCATAAGATCTTGTCTCTTTTAGTTGCTATCCCATAGCGGTCCCTAATATTTATACACCAACAATATTAAGATTCGCCTGTTCTTGAAATATAATAAATCGGAAAAAGATAATGCAGCTTACCCAAGAGTGATGGCAGATGGAAAAATGAAACCGATACAAACAGCAGCGGTTGCTCCGGTGAACTGAAAAGCATCCCAGATGCTGGGAATGAAATTTGCACCTAAAAAGATGACACCGATGAGGCCAATCGTGATGGATGCAAACCTCATATTATCCGACACTAACGGGCCTTTGTAAGGAAAAAGTAGCCCGTCCAAGTTTAGTCTTAATGGGAAGAACACTATAGGAAAAACAAGCATCAAATGGGCTGCATAACTAACACGAACAGCATCGTTTAGCAATGAGCTATACGGGATTCCAAGATTTCTGTCAAAGTTTGCAAGCACATCATCAAGCGTCCCATCACCGAATAACAAAAACCCGAAAAGGCTTGTCATCACATAAACAGACGAACAGAGGATAAGCGATGTTCTCACAACCGCTTTTATTTTAGTACTGTCTTCAAGTTCGTTATCAATTGAGTGAACTGCAAGATTTGAAGTTCATAACTTCAGCATTTTGATCTCATAAATTATTAATTTACTTAAAAGTTGGTTCTCGTACCGTCGAGTGTGAATTTCTAACACGACATCAACATGACATTAAATTTGCAGGTACGTGCTTAATCTAAACGGGTTTGGGTTAGTTTTGGGTTGAACCTACGAACACATTTAGCTATACACCGGTCCTGTTCGACCCGTTATTTTTTCTTAAAAGATGTGTTATATGTCTCGAGTTTAAAACATAAAAGAGCAAATGAGCATTTTAAATGTATTAATATTGGTTGTAAATTTGTAATCTCAGAGTATTATTATGAAAAAAAAATAAAATTCAACTTAGGTTAAATAGGTTGCTTGTGTCAACCCGTGAAAACTCATGTCGTGTTCAGGTTCGCGTTGGGTTCAACCGAAGAACATGACCCATTTAACACCCCTACATACCGTTGTAGTGACAAATGTAAGCAGTCACAAGAACAGGGACGACAGTGAAGAGATTAAACGCCGAAGTGAAATCCACGATTTCAGGAAACAATTTAGGCATAGCAATACTTCCAGTTACCAATTTGAAGATTGTAATTCCTGCAGTGATCACAAGGAAAACGACCGCAAGCGCTACTGATAATGCAGATGTATAGCTCAACGAATCTGCACAAAACACATCAATTCTCAACTCATCTCAATCTAAAACAAACAACTTAAAAAAACAGAACACATAATTCAATAAAAATAACACTAACCGATGCGCTTTAGGCTCGCTAATGGAGCAAATACACCGAGAGTAGTAACAAGAAGAACAAAGAAACGACCATTCCACCAGTGCACACCGAACCATCCCTGAAAAACACCAGCATGATGAACTCCATCTGAAGTTGTTCCAGATAGAACATCACCTAAACAACACAATTCAAAACCAAGATCAATTATAAACAAACAAACGTACCCAGTACAATCCCACTAATATCAAAGCTATTGATATATAAACAAATAAACAACGGTACCTAGTAAAACCCCCCCCCCCCCCCCCCCCCTTCCTTTTACGAGTAAAAAATAAAAATAGTAATCCAAATAACATAAAATGAAATCGAGCCATACCGATGATGATCATGTAAACGACAAGCACACCAATATTATTAACCATGACACAAACTTGCAACAAGATCCTACCAATGCTTCCAAAAGCATCATCCATAGCACCACCATAAGAAACCGACTTCCCGGCCCGACTAAACCGGATCAAAAGATCAATGGAAGCATTGGTCAAGAAAGCCATAAAAACAATCAAAGCAATCCCAGGTATAAGGCCCAAAACCTTCATAGTTGCAGGCAAAGCCATAATCCCAGCACCAACAATAGTTGTTGACAAATTAAAGACTGCCCCAGTAAAAGATGCCCCATCAAACTCCTCAAAACCTGCTTCTTCACCTTTCTTTGTTGGCAACAATGGTGACTTCTCATCAACAACTTTTATTACTTGTTTATTCTTTCTTGATCTCTTTTCTTTCACACTCTTTCCATTCCCAATTGTCATCTTTTTATATAAATTATAAAATCCCCAAATTTATTTATATAAAAGCCTATAATTGAATAAATCAATTTAATCATTTAAATAATAAAATTATATAATAAAATTAAAAAAGATCCAACACAAAATCAAGATTGTACCTTTATGGCTTGAAGGGGTCAAGAAACTGAAGAGGATAATAATTGAAAGGAAATATGATCTGGGTATGTATAAAGATTAAAACAGTGGAATAACAAAAGACACAATTATTAAAAACTGTAGAAATGATTGAAGTGAAGAATCAAGATTGTACCTTTAACGGTTGAATGGGTAAAGAAAGTGAAGTGGGTATTATTATTTGTGAGGAAAGATGAGGTGGGTATATATAAAGAATAAAGAAGAAGAAGAAGATGGAGGTGATTAAATGGGTCGCTGTCGATGGGTTTTGTCGTGAGTTGAGGTGATGACGATGAAGATTCTGAAGACTCCATTTTTCATGTGATTTTATGAATAGGCTGAATATTATGAAGCAGCCGACGTGTACAATTACACTCTGTTCCAGAGTTTCATTAAAGGAGAGAAGAGAAAGGATTAGGAAGGAAGTGGGGAAAAAATGTGTTCCAGAGTTTTTTGTAGGAGGGAAAGGGAGGGAATGGGAGGGATAATAAAGGGGTTTTTAGGCTGATTTTCAATCTTTCCAATTTGGAAGGAATTGGAGAGAAAGGAAGAGGAGGGAGATCCTTTCTCTTCCCTCCTTTAATGAAACTCTGGAACATAGCGTTACAGCAATGTTTATAATAACTAGTATGAAACCCGCGCGATGCTGCGGCGGTAAGAATTTACAACGAGCTACTCGTTTTCCTTAGTTTGTCAATATATTAAAAATAATATTAAACCCGTCATCAAATCATCACATTTTGCAATCGACGTCCTTGTGCAATAAATCCATTATATTAGTTAAAACTCTCAAATTTAGTTAAAAAGAACATTCTGTAAAAAAAGTAAAGATTTACAATTCATAACATCGAAACTATTTTTATTTTATTTTTGTCAGGTGCATGTTTATTTTAATTTTTTACTTCTGTTTTCCACTTGCTCACAAATGCATTTACTTCCAAGTCTCATACACATTTTTTCCACAAATTGTAAATTGTTCCTCTCAAATTACATGATTTTTTTGAGTGTTTGTTTTGTGGGGCTGAACCAATTTAAGATCAGAAACATATGTTTACAACGATGCTAAATGGCGAAGCATACAATGGGTCAGGGGTGGCCCTGACCCTCCTGTTTTTCGGCGCAGTAGTAGAAATATGCGATTTTCGTAGGTAAATTGAGTTCGAGTTGAGTCCGGCCCCCGCCGATTTGCCACTACCGATCGGAAAAAAACAAGTCTGACCCCTCCCGATTCAAGAACCAAGCTTCGCCATAAACTATGTAATTAATCAAATAGTAGAGCGAAGAATCGGATGGGAAGTTAAATATCATACATCATTGCTACAAAGAAATGGATTAGTTAGTCATACAACATATGAAGTTAAAATATATAGGCAAAAACCATAAACACTAAACCTCCGCTTTCGCGATACAAACAAGTTATTAGCCAAAACGCTGCAGAAGTTTATTTTTTACTAAGAAAACAAACTCAACTAACACAGATATAACACATAAACAATTAATTATAAAAAACAAAGGATAAAAGATCCTGATAACAACTATTAAAAGAAGCTAAATTCTGTTTTCATTGTTAAAAATTTAAAATTGTAAATTCACTTTTAATGTAGGCAAACATACAACCTTCAGTTTATGGGTTAGTTCAATCTTGGCCAAATCTTTCAAGGGAACTATTATTAGATGTGTCCAGTAAATGAGCCCATGATAATTGGAGAAAGAGGCAATTGTAATTGCAACCTGTAAGAGCTAGGATTAATAATTATTATTAATTATAAAAGTAATAAAAAAATTGCATCATTCAAAGACCTTAGACAAATTCAATACTCACGAATTCATTGTAGTGGTGACCCTAAATTGATTAGGAAAATCAAAAATAGTCTCCATGTCTCCCTCCCTATATAACATGTAACTGATAATGTATTTGAGAACATCATCCAAAAGGAGAATTGAATTGAACTGAACTGATGAATTTTACACCAATAAAAAACAAATACATATATGGGTTGTGAGCAGAAATTAACCACAAGATCCTCACCCCATGGGTCACTATTAGGAAGACTGGGTCGCTAATACACAGAACATTAGTTACATGTGCAGAAAGCTCGAAAAATTTCTGCAAAGTAAAAAAAAAACAATTAATAAAATAAGGTTTGGTTATAAATTAGCTAGATTCTAATGTTGTGTACTTCATTCGGTTTTAATAACTCCTTTGGGTAAAATACACAAAAATCAAGTTGAAATAATGTGCTCACTAAAAAACACCTAGAGGTTACCAAAAGTTTTTGGTGCAGCTACACCATACAGTCCAAAAGAGCATACCTAACTGTTACTTATCGATGTGAATACCCAGAAATACAACATAATATTCATGCACCTCTTCCACTGCATCTTACTCCTAAACAGTAAACACAAATGTATATAAACCAATGAAGTGGGCTAATACATCTATAGCAAATATACTTAAGAACTTGGTTAAAAAAAGCGTGTGGCGATCCGATGTTATTCAATCGATGGACATATATGTTTAGACCACATGATGCGCACATCATGAAATTGCATCACACGATGCGATCTCACCACCGCATCATGCGATGCGTGCATTATGCACTCCTGACATGCACATTTAAAATCAGCCTTGAGAAGAATCAAAATCATTGAATATTGCTACTATTGAACTGATTACGCCTCATGTCAGATTTGGTTGCCAAAAAACGTTTTTGGCCAAACATAGTCCATTTCCATTATCAACAACTAACTTCAAATAGGCGCAATACAAAAGGCCATCTTGTATATTTAACTTTAATATTTAAGGTCACGCATTTGGTTTTAACGTGCTAGTTATGATCGACCCGTGTCGGGCCGTCTTATGCTCGTTTGTCCCACATGTGTGTCACACGATAATAAGAACAAACCTGTAACGCAAGTCATAAATAACATATTAAATTAAGAACAAAGTTCTTAAGTTAAACCACTAAGGTGGAGGTTGGACCTTTTCTTGAAGATGATAAATCTCTCATAATCATCTTGCCCTGAAACATGTAGAATTATAAATAAGCTGATGCGCAAAGGCTCATTCGCCCTTAAACAATAGAACTACCAAAAATGTGCATCAAATTAAATTGTCGCAGTTCAATAAAAAAACAGAACGTAACTACTGAATGGAAATTACAACATCTGAATAGATGCATACTTGTACAGAATGATGTAAAATACCCTTCCATAATAGCAAAACTCATTATAGATTACATTTGATGAACAAAATACATCTTTCAAAGTTTGACTCTAATAGAGACAAATACATTCATTAGCTAAAAAAAAGTAAAAAAAAAAAAAAAGAGTAAATGAAAACTTGGATCATGACATGTTACCAGAGGATTGAAAACTTAGTTATGTGCATCTTATCCGAGTCTTGAGCTTTGAAATGTTGGTGGGTGCTTCAAAGCTTGTAAAATTCTCAAAAGTTTAGGATTGAATCATTGTACAATATGCTTTTAAGGTTTGTACCCTGGCAAATGACTAAAGTTGATCCTCTCCACCTATTTAGGCTTTATCTAACCTCTTCTTGGCTTTGTAACTACAAGCAATTTTTTAGTATAGGTTGTTAGAAACTAACTAAAAGACATATTTGCCCTTAAAAAATATTTATCATGTGCATTAAGTGTTGTACCTTAAGCAATTATATTTGTATTACTTAAGTTTTAAGAAGTCCCTGCCTCATGCTTTATAATATAGTATAGATAATCCTTAATCTTCGAGAAAAGAATATTGGTTTGATTTCTTCTTATTACTTTTTTAAGATTAAGATTCAAGAAAATCCGACTAGGGCTGTAAACGAACCGAATAAACACGGACATGGCCAAGTTCATGTTTGTTTGTTAAGGAAAATATGTGTTCGTGTTTGTTTGTTAAGAAAACAATCATGCTCGTGTTCGTTTGTTAATTTTGTTTATGAACCACATAAACACAAAACAGACATTCATGAACACAAAGAAAGTGTTCATGAACAGAAACAAACACAAACACACATAAATTAACTTTCTAATAAAATCGAATTCGCATCCATATATTTACCTTATATAAATTGTTTATTTATTTATTTCGGTAAAATAAATAAAAATTAAATAATATTAAGAAAAATTATAAAAATTAAAAACCTTACTAAACTATAGAACATAAACAAACAAACATAAACGAACACGTTACCGAACGTTCACGAACATAAACGAACGAACGTGGCATCCGTTCATGTTCGTTCATTTAACTAAACGAACGAAATATTTTGTTCATGCTCGTTCTTTTATTAAACGAACGAACACACACGAACTTCCTGCCGAACGGTTCATGAACTGTTCGTTGAAAGTTCAGTTCGTTTGCAGCCCTAAATCAGACCACTTGGTTACACCCAATTACCCATAGAAAAATTGACTGTGTATGTCCAGGATAACTGACTTGTCACTAATGTTAGGAGCAGGGGCGAAACTTGATTTTTTTAATCGGGGGGGGGGGGGGGGGGCGGACTCAACTTTTTCGATTGGTAGCGGCAAATCGACGGGGCTGGACTCAATTTACATACGAAAATCGCAAATGTATACTACTGCGCCAACAAAGGGGGGGGGGGGGGTCTGGCCCAAGCAATCCTTCGCCCCTGGTCAGGAGAAACTTATTGTGCAAAGGCACATTGTGATAAAACTCTTGCCTCACACGTGACATTTTATTACGAACAAGACTCTAACTGGCAACTTATCATAGAGGAAGTTAGCGGGTACCGCTAGAGCACTACCCTTTGGTGGGTATGGTTTTGTATAACATACGACATTTTGTATTTAGAAGATGTGTGATTTAAGACATGGTTTAATATTATAACTTGGGTGTAAAGTTAATGTTAAAAGTTTTGTCACGTGTCTTTTTGACCAAGTTTTTCATGGATAAAAGATACACGTATAGTACATACTAATTGTGTTTTAGACGTAAACACTTTTAAAATATTATGATAGATGTATGATAAGTGTTTGATAAATAATGATTGGATAATAATATAAATATATAATGCACATATGAAATAATATGATAAAAGTGGAATACATGTGAAATCAAACCATAATGGAACAACAATATATTCACAAAAGACGCAAAACTAGTTGAGGCTTGCTTGTATTGAAAATCTCAACATGGTCTGCTTAAAACAATTATTTTATCGATCTATTCATATAAGTCTTTGACTATACACCATTCAAAGCAATACCAATATATCATGTCACACATGAGATATGACATACAGCAATGAATATGGTTTGTTTAAAACAATGTTTTTATCTATTCATACAGGTCTTTGACTATACACCATCAGAGCAATATCATGTTACATATGACATACAAGAATGCGATAACACTAGTTTTCTTTCGTGGAATTGATCGGGAGTGTAACAGGGTCTGTAGGCGCTAAACAAGGGAACTTGATCTACATGTATGTGTGTAATGAAATGGGTACATAAATTGTAAATAACCACTGAAACTGAAACTACTTAAACTATAAGAATCACTTTTTATGTGCAGATCTCTTTGATGTTCTTATACGCGGTAACACTTATATATAATAACGAAAACATTATGTAATCACAAATGAACACACCATATGTGAACATACAGCGTGTTTGCCACAAAATACGTTGTGTTGAAATTTCTATAATTATTTCAAACAAGGTTATATTGAGTGCATTCACCGATAAAATCAGCTAGACACAACTTAATACATTATTATATGTTATAACATATTGGCAAGAAAACAATTTAAATCGAGCAATAAAAAATGAGAGTTCATTTCATATTGTGAGGGAAACTTAAAATCCAAACAAATAAGATACGTCGCGTTATATTTAATAATATGAAAACTGTATTAAAGTACTAATCAGATTAGGGAGAGGTTAACGTATAAACCTTCTTAACGTAAGAAACGTAAGAAGCAATTTCAGTCATTAGATTAACAAGATTTCTGGATACAGATTAAAAACCCTAATCATACTTGGGTTAAACTAACCAAGGGTAAAATAGGAAAAAACTTTCTAACCGTCTAATTTTTTTTTTCAAATCGTAACAACAGAACTAATTTGAACCCTGATTTTTCATCGTTTTCAGATCAATTCATGTTCAGAATGATTACACAGTTAAAAAAAAGATTACAATGAACGAAAACGTAAAAATCAGTATTTGAATAAAAAAATAATCAAAAACAGAGGATTAAAATAATCATATGAACAATTATGAATCGTAATAGTTGTCGAATACTTTTGATTTTGTTTCAGTAAGGATAATTAAACATAAAAATTAGGTTAAGAAAAGTTGCAGAGGAAGAAGATGAAGTTGGTGAAACACATAGCACTTTTAGATATCAGACACACTCATCAAATTTCAGACGCACTCATCAAAATTTCAGACGCACACATCAAAATTTCAGACGCACTCATTGAAATTTCAGACGCTCTCATTGAAAATTTGGACGCACTCCTAGAAAATTTGGACGCACTCATCAAAACCCAACACTTGTTTTAAACGCACCTTTATAATAAATATGTCCTCGAAGTAAGTAATGGACTCACTCGTCTTCTTTTTGTCGTGGATTACATAAAGTAAGTAATGGACGCACTTAATAATCCATCTCTCATGCCTTCACATCAGCTTTTCTCTAAATCTAGATCTTAACCTAATGGCAACCATCAAGGCAGTGAAGGCTCGTCAAATCTTCGACAGCAGAGGCAATCCTACTGTTAAGATTGTTATTTTGCCGATCTCACCTTAACTGCTGTAGAAACATACCCGACACCCGCACCGGTTTTACGGCCGTTCGCCGAATTATGATTGAATCTGGTTTGTGTAGATAAAGCGGAACATTGGTAACGTACCCCGTAGCCACCGGTGTTGCAACCGTCACAATTGAATTCAATTATCATGTAAAGTTTGTTAAGAACATGTTGATGGATGAAGTGTTGGATTTGGAGTTGACCTGTTTGACTAGCAGATTTTGATCTCTGCAATGGAGCCATGTTTAATTTTGATCACTAATTAAAACGCACCCAATCACAAATTTTGGGCACTAATATCAAACACCGTCTCTGGTAGTTGATGCACGGTGACCGGATGGTGGTTGTAAGTGGTCGGAGGTTTAGACGGTGGGAGATGCGGTCGGCTGTGAGGTTGGTTGTGGTTGACGGGTACAGTAGTGGTGCCCTGGTGGGTACTGGATAGATGTTGGTCGGAGATGGGACGGTGTTGGTGATGGGGGTGTTCCGATGTGGTGGTGGTGGTGATGATGGTGGTGGTCAGATCTAAATCGGTTTGTTTTAAAATAAGGATGAGTTAGGTTTAGAACATGGAAGATATGTTTAATTGTAGTTTAACTAACCAGATATCAATCTCTGATAACTTCTTACACTTCTTATTTTAAGGGACTTTATATTATATACTTTCTCATCATTATCAGATTAATTTATTATCATACAAAACATGAATTGTGAAACTCCAAAATATGATTTAGAATCTGATATTTAAATATATATATATAGATTATCAGAGCAAAAATAAAATATTATATTGCATCTTGGGAAGCGTTAATTAATTAAAAATTGAAATAGACTACAAATTTTGTCCCTTGATTCCTATGACTTGTATCTCTAATATACCAATTAGTTCATCAACTTCTTTTTATATTTTTGTTTTCCTAGAGTTTTACTACTTTTAACCATATTTGTATTCAAACCTATGTTTAATGTGTAAGACTTTATGAACTCATGCATAGCTTCAGATAAATCTCAAATAATATTGCCGTTTTTTTTCCCTGAAAATTAGCAACGTCCTTGTTCTCAAACCAAGTAAATAGACTACTCGTGAAATCAAGACATTAACATAATGACGATAGCGGTTGTTTGTTTACACCCAAAAACACCACAATTAGATTAAACATATCAATATCATCAAAACACCATATTTGATACATTTATTCTATAATGTACATGATTTGTCAAATATCAACACACTTCTAACAACCTTGAGGCCAAAACATCTTATTAGAGGTTTGAGTTTGGTTCTTTCTTGGTCTGCGCTTAAATAGAAATATCTCTTTATCAACTCGTCTAGCCCACGACAACACCATCCATCCAATATGTATCTTCCAGATAAAAAGGCCGACTGATTTCTACACATTACTAAAGAGATAAATTAAGTCTTTTTTATTATTTAAACACTAATAAACAAAAAAACTAAATGCAATGTTTTCTCAATAAGTCCTGGTCACGAGAGGATGGACCAATTCAGCAATGGTTATTTTTAAAAAGAAGTAGGTCGATTTCTTAAATGGCTATTCCAACGGTTAAAACAACTTATTGTTTGGAAATAACTAAAATCATTGTTTTAAAAATAAAGTAAATAATCTATAAAATAAATTATAAATATATATGACTTACCCCACCTTCACTATTCTATTCTTTATTCTCTTTCTTCTAAGACTACCGCCCTGTTTCTCTATAACCTTGCATAGCTTTCTCCCTCTTAAACTAAAAAAATGGCCAAGAAAAAATACAAACAGAATCATGCGTGTCTCGTTTAATCGAAAACAAAATATCAAAATACAAGAGTTGCAAGCCTCGAACTCGCAACCTCCTTGTTAACATACAAAGGGGAATTACCACTACACCATCTTTCATCTTGATATAATGGCTTCCATCTTAATATTCTTATGGGGTCCTTACAAAAATCGGTATACCGGCTCTACTACATTTTTAAAATAGATGGTGTCCGGGGACCCCGATACAACACACATGGGTCCGCCCCTGGGTGGTGCACAAGTAGTTAGACTATGGGGAGTGGGGGGCTTGGGTTGGGGGCATGTGGCATAAGTGGAGTACAAAACTAAAGCCTTAAAAATGGTTGAGAGTGGAAGGGCTTGGGTTTTAAATATTAAAGGTTATTTATTTCTTAAAAAAACAACCAATCGTGTGCAGCCACTACACCCACCCATCCGCCCCCACGTCGGTGAGTTCCTCCACGCCAAAGGGGCAACACCCTCATCATCAAATGAAGGTGGTGGTGTGTGAAGCTTGGGTTGGCAACCCACGCCAAAACCCCCACCCCAAACCCCTTGCTCTTAAAGTATTATAAGCACCTTATATATCCAAAAAAACACTTTGTATTTAAACTTTACTCTTATAATGTAACAGATGAAATTGCAAGAAAACTTTTATCATTCAACACGAACCTAGCGTATGTTTTCACGTTTATTAGATTCTAATTAATTTATTTATTCTTTTTGTTGAATCTTGTTTACCATTAAAAAATTGACAACTAATATATGACTTAAGCATCCTAGTTGGTGATTGTTAAATGCTTAATTAGTTAGATAAACAGGCATGTTAGCTACAATATTATATGGTAAATATTTGTGGTTAATAATGTGACACGTGTGAATAATACACCTAAGTTATTACTTTTAAACTCATATTACGTCTTACCTCATTGGTGATAAATCTACATGGCAATCAATTACTACCATTTCGTGTTTTTATTAGTCGATTTCAATTTAAAAGGACAAACAAGAATCAAAGACGCGTTTCTAATTCGATTAATGATTCAAACGTTTTTAGTTACAATTTTTTTAAGAAAAAGACTCTTAGACCATGTGTAAATGACAAGTGAAAATTTTCAAGCCTCATGCGACATTAATCGACACGTGACATGTGGGAATATTAAAGGATTCAAATTAGGATGGGGTGTCGTGGTAAGGTGAAAATTTTCATGCAGTATTAATCATTTAATAATTATTTAATTTTTTTGAAAATAAAGACAAATAATAAAGAAAGTTAGATTGAATGTGATTGGCCCAAACCAAAAAGAAAAGCCGTGTTTTTTTTGGGTGGCCCCCAAAACGCCCCAATTCAGGTGGTGGGGCGGTGTGCAAATCAGGTGGGGGTGTTTTTTTTTTTCAAAAAACGCTTCAATCTTGGTTCCATTACACATGGTCTTAGATGAAAAATATTTGTAGCCAATAAGGTAACTGAGATTTTTACCAATGGTACAATTGTACAAATCTCCATTTCACTAACTTCTAGGTTTGTGAAATTTTGCAATTTAATTTGTATATTTACTAAGAGCATGTGTAGTAGGGGGCTTTATATATAAAGTCCCCCTTCCTGATTGGTCCACGTGGCTGCTGAGTCAGCATGGAGAGAGAAACTGAAAAAGGGGTGTAGTGGTGGGGCTTTATATATAAAGCCTCTGAATCTGATTGGGCCACGTGGAATTTATTTTTTTTATTCTTTTAACTCAAAATAATTAAAATAAAAGGCAAATAAATATAAAAAAATTACAAATAATATTAAAAACACACAACTAATATTAATTAAATTAAAAAAAATACAAATAATATTAAAAAACACACAAATAAAAGGCAAATAAATATAAAAAAAATTACAAATAATATTAATTTTCATCTTCGCTTTCATCGTACTCTTCTTCTTCTTCTTCATCATCACCTTCCTCTTCACCTTCTTCTTCATCTTCGCCTTCACCTTCGCCTTCATTTGGAATATACCTAACCGACCACGCATGTTGGACCAAATCCGCCGTTAACTCGTCATGTGCTTCATGGTCACGAAGTTCATATGCGTTTTATATTCTTTCTTCCTGATTGGCTTGCGGTAGATCTTGAACGACTTCCGGTACATAATTTTGGCATATCGCTTTACCTTCATCTTCTAATATCATATTATGCATGATTATACATGCATACATAGCATCGCGCAGCTTGTCTGTGGTCCATGCACGAGCAGGATTTCTTATGTAATGCCAACGCTGTTGAAGAACCCCAAAACATCTTTCTATGTCCTTCCGCGCTGCCTCTTGAACCTGTTTGAAGTGTGCCCGTTTTTCATCGTACGGGTTACTGAAGGTCTTAGCGATAATGGTATACCTCGGATATATACCGTCAGCCAAATAGTATCCGTGTGGGTAGTAGTTTCCATTAGCATAAAAACACGCATTTGCTGCTCAGCCAGAAATGAAATCCTCAATAATAGGCGACCCCTCAAAAACGTTTAAGTCGTTGCATGAACCCGCAACACCAAAGAAGGCCGACCAAACCCAAAGATCGACTGAAGCCACCGCTTGAAGAATAATTGATGGTCCTTTTTGGTCACCACGTGTGAATTGACCTCGCCAAGCGGTTGGGCAATTATACCAACGCCAGTGACGACAATCAATGCTACCCAGCATTCCTGGTAACCCATGTTCATTGTTATGCACCTCGTAAATTTTCTGTAAGTCGTACCAAGTGGGTCTTCTAAGATACCGGGCTCCGTACAACTTTATTATTCCTAAAAAATTAAATACAAAAATATATAAAAAAATTGATCTAACTATATATAAAAATATATAAAAAAAATTGATCTAACTATTTACAAAAATATATAAAAAAGTGATGTACCTTGGCAAAAATACTCCAAAGAATCGCGTGATGTTTTCTCGGCCATTTTTAAATACTCGTCGTTGATATCCGTCAAGTTGCCGTAAGCGAGTATACGCAGTGCCGAGGTGCACTTTTGAATAGACGTGAATCCCATATTCCCCCTAGCATCCGGTTTTTGTTGAAAGTAAGGGAACGCGTTCTCCAAATCTCCGGATATACGTAGAAATAAACGTTTGCTCATCCGGAAACGACGCCTAAACATCTTTGGGTCGGGGTAAGTCGGGTTTTCATCGAAGTAATCTTTCATCAATCGAGCATTTGCCGAAACCCGATCTCGTTCGTAATACTGCCTACTAAGTTTTGGTGCAGTTGTAGGCGCACTAGTTTGTTCCATATATCTCGACGCAAGCGCACTCGTAACCGCATCTTGCTCCAAGTCTTCGTCTGTCGAATCACCCTCGTCGGCTAGAAGTTCTTTATAATATTCTCTCGCAACAGATGATGACGCGGGGGAACCCTTTTTTTTAACTAGTGTTGTATTTTGTGTTTAAAAATATATGTGTTTTGTGTGTGTATTGTATTTGTTGTGTGTTTAAAAATATATGTGTTTTATAGTTTGTGTTTAATATATATGTAAACAAAAAAAAAAAGTTAGCCGTTCAAAGCCGTTCAACAACGGTCACATGACCGTTAATCTTGGCCCCTCCTCCACGTGTCTTGTTTTGATTGGTTGAAGCATACACATTCCAGCGTTATTAAAACAACGCTTGTCCCGGTTTTAAGTCTATAGCGCCCCACTGTTTTGGTGTGGGGGGCGCTATTTTTTAAAAGAAAAGCTTGGGTAGCGCCCCACTACGGGTGCTCTAACAAGTACAACCCTGTATTTTACACAAATTAAATATAGATGTCTAAAAATATTCACTTTCCAGCTAATAGTTTTCTGTTAGACCTATTTTGCTTGTATAAATTGTAAAATATTGGGAAAAATAATCAGAAAGAATGATACAAGTAGAATGATCCCAAGTATGAAGAAATAATAAGACGTTTCTGAAAGATGATTAAATATCCCTAAACAAGAGTTTAGAAGGCTCCGAGGATTCAATACGTTACGACTTAACAAGATCTTTTAGTTAAACTAGTATTTCGCTGCCGCGCGTTGCGGCGGCACGCTGCGGGTTGACCATTGCAGTAACATACAAAGTGTAAAACAAATGCGTAAGCCACAATGAGTTACAAACAATTCATAAAACACAGTGCATAAAAAGACAATTACTAAAAAGTATAAAACACAATTTTTTAACTCGGTTCGGAATAAAATTTACAACGAAACGTGGACCAACTGGTAGCGCACACATTATAAGCATGAAAACGTATTCCATTTGACATTACTTGTTTTCCACAAGTGAAAAAAAATTTACGTCGAAAAATAGACCAACTCGTATTTATACCAACACATATATAAAAATTCGCGCGTAAAAAATAATTTTTTTTCCATGTAAAGGTACGAAAAGGGGTAAACTCAAAATTTTCTAAAAGTAAAAAAGTTTAAATCGAAACGTAGACCACGTATTTATAACAACAAATATATAAAAAATCCCACGTAAAATCTTTAAACACGTCAATTAATTAGTTTTTTTAAAAAAAAATAAATAGCTAACGAAGGGGCTATGAAGTATAGTCTAGGATTAAAATTGTAATTATTAAAAGTCAAAGGCATAAAACCAAAATAAAATTAAAGACTTAATATATCAAAGTTTGAAAGTTGAAGGGCTGGTGACAAAATATCCACCGACATTACAATTTAATATAGAGATAATAGGGGACAACGTTTCAAGTGTGTCATAACTTCATATGCGGATCATGAGCATATAAAACCTATTGCCACCACTATAAAAGACGGTGTCCAATACTTCGGATGTGTGTTTTATGTGAAGAACGCTTTGACCAATCAAACAATTCTCTATCGAGGATCAATATGGTTAAATTCTTGTCATAGATTCTCTATTCCGTTGTTCTATATTTTTTCCTCAGTACTGTAAATTTGTAATCCAACTTTCTCGTCATACAAAATTTGATTACATTAATACATTTGATCTTTATTTCTACACTTGTACATCATTGTTGAAATTATCAATCGCCCATTGTATCATGTACCCAACATTTTCACTTCATGAGTTTGAATAAAAAATGAATTACTTTTAAATATTAAAACTGTATAAAACTTGACGATAGATACCAAATTCATCTTTTCTATTCATCAAAAGACAAAAATATTATAAGTTTTTAACGGTAAATTCCATGGCTACCATAAGTGTTAAGAGACGTGTTCGTTTTAACAAAGTGGGTTAATACTTAATAATAATTGTTTTGTGATGTAAGCCTAAGTTGGATCATAATAGACATGGCCCACATGGGCCCAACTGTTATATATACCACAAAGTTTATATAATGCCCATTAATGGTCCCACCATTTTTGTGTCTACGCGGCGAAAGGAGCCGAAAATGACCGGGCTTGCCAAGATATTCACCATCTACACGTCATGTTATTTTATTAAATTAAAAGTTTAAAACAATTTATATAATAGTATAAAATAGAAAAAATCTACACGTCATTCAATAAACATGGTCGTAGAAACACGATCCTCGGATTGGTATATGAAAAGTCGTATCAAAGGTTCTTATTTAGGTTATTTTATTTAAATCATTGTTTTAGTACAACCTAAAACCTTTTAACTATGAAGATAACTCTGAATGATATAATTCATTGAAGGCTATGTTTAGCATTTAGCATTTTTAAAGAATTAGTAGACTGACAAATTGTACATGCAATCACCAGGATTTTGTTAACCAAAACAATTGTGGTTGATAAACTATTTTGACATTATATATTTAGTATAAAAAATATGGAAAACACTTTATCATATAAATGGGATATTGTGATAAATGGGTATCATTGGTCTCAATTTGGGTTGGCATGATGTTGCTATAAATGAAACACTGCCTATACTATATCTAGATATACAAGAGGAAGAGGAGAGTATATGAGGTAACAAACTCTCAAGTCTCAACAATCATAACAGAATGAACTCATTTATGTAGTCTAATATGCTCTCTCAACCCGAACGTGGCACAACTATATGTGTAGCTTGGGCCTAAGAGCTATTGTACTGACAAATGGTACTTGCAGGAGATATTTACAGGACCAAACTATGGACAGTCTTGATTACATCTTAATAGTTCAATTTCATCATAAGGTCCCATGGAACGTCTTTCTAAAAACTAAAATTAATGTACACAAATAATACAAAATTCTGATTTCTACGTCTGAAGGTACGTGAAGCTACTTCGTTATCATGTAGCATCTGTGATGTTCTTAAAACATCATACCTTTGTGTGTCTTCTAAATACAAATTTGTATTTTTTTTGCTATTGTCACCTGTTAGAGATCTGTCATGACTCGATATGGTCCAATGCCGATCCCCAATGTCTCGACTTAACCTGACCCAATGGCAACCCACATTTTCTAGACAAAGTTAAGAAGCCAATAAGTGAAAATAAATTTAACACCCTTCTCAAGGTGTATCACGATTCGCCTTCTTCCTAAAATAATATTTTGTCTTTTGAGTTTGGCTATCTGAGGTCTTCACTTTTTAAGACATTCTAGTCTTCACTTTTTACTTTCAAAGACCTCTAAATATATAGTATTCTTACCCAATAACTTGTTAGACTAGGGAATAAAAGAAGGAAAATAGAAAGGTAAACCGGTAAGTTTTCTGGCCATTATTTTAGAGGTGCCAATTTTAATCCGTTTTAGATGGAATGTTTCGAATCGTATACATATGAGATCATCAAGATATGCAAGTGTTATGACAACACCTAATCTTTAGAGTATGTGAGTAACCCCAATTTAATATTTAGTTCACTCTTACAAAGCTACTACTTCTTACTACGTAATAATTTTGATGTACCCATTAAAGATATTTGTAGACTATATTTATGAATTTCAAATTTTAATAACTTGTGTTTATTGCTTGCACCCAACTACAACTTGACGTTGCCTCAAACTTCACATCCACATGATGAATCACCCACAAACGCTATACACAAACCTCAAACTCCAACAACAACTACAAGGCGAAAAAAACGCACCAGCTGCAACGCACGGGCATTCCCACTAGTTATTATAAATTATAAGGTTGAAAACCTATATTATTTATAAGATAAGGTGTTTAATTGAGAAAAGAAAAATAGATAAAGCTGAGGAGGCATGGGCAAATATGTCTAAATTGTTCAAAGTTAAGATGGTATACCAATGGTTTCTTTACAATTTCCTAAATTTTACCACTTTTCTTCCCTAAATGCCCTATAAGATAACCAACTTTTATATGAAAATAGAACTCACATAACTAAATAAAAATTCGGGATAACAATATTTTTGAAAAAATTTCATATAATGGCGATGAAAGATAATAATTTATGTTACCACAATGAATAGTCTTATCTCAGTTAAACTTTTATGAGTCTACCTAGCGGCAAAGTGGACGGGATGGTTCGGCTCACTGGCTACATTGGGCAATTTTTTAGCTGCTGGTCAGGTTGAGCAAGTCTATTAAAACTTACAAATCAAAACTTTTAATTTTTAAATTGATAGTGACATTCATATGATAGTGTATACAATATCATATTATTATTACTACATGCTTTTGTCATGTAAATGAACTTTATCATTTAGCAAGGTGTCTTTAATGGCACGGTTATGTAGATATGCAATGACCAGACAACTTACACAAGAGTGATGTTTATGTTCATATTGGTCTGTTATAGTAACATACATTTGGTTTATTAAGATTTGTCCAATAATGAGTACATGGTTTTTGTGGTGAATTGCAATAAGTTGTAAGTGGCGGTACACATTTAATTTCTTTTCTTTCTACGATTACTTGTTAAAACATAGAGTGCACATTTCTATTCTTTTTGCGTAACTTGCGGCAAAAAACCTAAGTATCATAATGTTGTATTGCAACCCATTTGTGAATTCCGCTACAACGTGCGGGTAAACCCACTAGTATGTTAATAAAAGGAGTTATTTGAGTTATTTCCCTTTCTAAAACGAGATTTGATGTTTTTAAATTTAAGGGGAATTGGATTTTAATAACCCAAACTATTCGAAATTGGCCATTGGCACCCTCAACTAAAAAGTTGGCCATATATAACCTGAACTATTGACTTATTGGAATCTAGCACCCAACTAACTGACGTCGTTAGTTGGGTTGCTAATGTGGCACAAGTTGCTGACGTGACACGCTGATGGGTGCACACGTGGATTGACAGGTCAGCATGCCACGTCATCAAATCTTGCCACGTTAGCGAACCCACTAACGGTGTTAGTGATTTAACCGTTAGTGGGTGTTAGATTCCAATAAGTCAATAGTTCAGATTATATATGACCAATTTTTTAGTTTAGGATGCCAGTGGCTAATTTCAAATATTTTAGGTTATTAAAATCCAATTCCCCTAAATTTAAACACGATATCTATCACATTATTTGATTAGTATAAAGTAGACGAGTTAGTTTCTAAATTCTAATACGTGTTTGTATAAGTTCAAATTCGTTTACGTTTTACGTCACTTGGGTCATTTAAATTCGTGTTTTTTTTTTTCAGTTTTGGCCCCGGCCCCGACGATGCAATGTAGCGGAATCAATTCTCGTTTTGTAAAATAGAAAACCATTTCTAGATTTAGAAAACAATGTTCTGTCTCTTCAACCCTTAACTCAAGAAACGATGCTTCCTTCTACGACCAGACTCAATGCAATTCAGGCAAGCACGTGTCGATCATGTCGTCAAAATCCATTGCAACTTAGCATAGGCGAAGTAAAAACCTCTTTTGTACGTAGTAGTGGCTATATATAAGCGGAAAAAAAAAACTTTGGACAAATTATCAATATATAAGACAGACGGTAAACAAAAGTAAACTTGTATTCTTTATTCAATCGTAGCTTAACAACAACAAGAAACTACACCACCTTGATTAGTAGACGACTAGGGTGGATTCAGAGTATACAATACAATAACAAACAATACACTACATTATTATGAAGTATATAACCGAGCTCGATCGATCAATTGTTTTAATATGAGCAAGGTGTTGTTTTACTAGAGACATGCAACTTTACGCCTTTCAATGTCAACAGTGCATTTTAATTCTGGTTTTTTGCAAACCCTTTTGCAACCTGTAAACTTATGAGTTTGTTTCGATATTGTGTAAATACAGTACTTACAATCCTTGTTATCATCAGGGCATATTTTACATGATGACCCTGCTACTTCATAACTGAACTTTAACATTTTCTCCAATCTCTTCATATGCCGGTATTTGGCTTTAAGAATTGCATTTTGTTTCGCTAGCTGTGCTACTCGAGCTTTATTGATGGGCAATTTGATGTAGGGCGCCAGTTTTTTAAAGCCGTCTGAAATTAGTGACCTGCACATCTTATACAATTATATTATTATTCTCATAAATGATGCTAAAAAACAAGTTTATTTAATAGCAATAAATAGATATGTACCTAGATTCTTCATCATCATCAGCTGCAAAAGAAGAACAAACTAGAATAGTTATAGTAAAGATGCACAACATTGAATTCTTGTTTAAGATATTCATTTTAATTTCTTTCTGTGAAGAATAATAATAGCTCATAACATAATCTTTTATAGTGGGTTTTGTTTCACTTTGGTCCTTTGACTTTTCGTCAAATTTGTTCTTTGAGCACAAAAGTTGTAGAAAAACTGGATTACCAGTTATAATAGCCAAAACCATGAATGAAAACAGTATATAATTTTAAAATCGTACAGGACGCCAACTTTGAATACTAAAGTTGGAAATGAAAGCAAATATTTTTGTCTTTTACTTTCGCACGTTTGAAAATTCTAAAATCTCAAAACAAAATAAAATAAAAAATGAATCAACTTGAAAGTATTTTATTTTATAAAATGAAGTAAATTATCAACTAACTTGCATTGAACTAAGGAGACTCGGCGCCATCAGAATTGAGCACGGTTACCTCACTACTAGCACGGTAACACCGTCGTCATCGATGTTGGTAGGGGTCTCGTGAAGACGTGAACCAATTTCCGGTTCTATCTAACAGGCTGGTAACAATAAAACAGTCATATTATTTGACCAAATAATTATATTTACCGACGTTTTTTTTGTTTGACCATGAAGAAACAAGTACCTTAGGGGGTATGGTCTTCTGAATGAAACAGAGAGATCTCTATTCCAGCTTCTCTGAATGAACAGGATCGAACAACTGCAAAATAGAACACAATTAGGACTCGTCACAGGATTGGGGGTTTTTCTGTGACCACCATCCGGCGTGAGAATAAGTATCGCATTAAGAAGCGGGTATTATGAGGGCATTGAGAGTTAGAGTATGCCTTTCGTTTTACCTGGGACCTCTTTTTATAGTTGAGGTTTTCTGCTTACCGATAGCTATGAGGAGTCGTATCCCTGTCATCGTACCTCCGGAATAGAAGGAGATAACTCTTATCGACTATTAACAACCCGTAAAGAGCTTCTTGGTTGTTTTAATTATCAAATTGGCTTATCAGCCGCCTACTATTATCGTTTAAACTGATTGGGCCAAGCGTATTGGGCTTGTTTTGGGGTGGACTAGTCTAGTTGGACTGGACCCCACCTCGTCATGTCCCACCAGTCTAGTGATAAGAACGTGTGAATATTACTAGACTCTAAGGAAAAAGAATATAAAGTAATAGTACGGAAAAAAGAAAATAAAGTTAAAAAAGAAGAACTTTTAAATCCAAATGGGGATTGGTGTCGCATGACCTATGCACGTGCCATGACATCCTCACAATTGCCACATCAGCCGTGTTTGAACACTCTGAGTGACAGGAGTGGGACTGTTGGCGGTTCATTTTGAAATTCAAAACACCTTTTTGGGTTTGCCTATAAAGGTGTGAACCGTTGGACCCTAAAGGATACAACACCACGACGCTTTCCTTAAACGATCAATTATCTGACCTAAAATGGCACCCATAGCTAGTTCATCGCGCACAATCATGAGTGTTGCCGAGATCAACTGTAGCTAGTCGTTAGGGGCACTCAAATCCTTCCTGAGTGACTATCATATCCCCCACGGAATGGGGTCCACAACTTCCTGATAAGAAAGATGTAGCCTTTCCCTTAAAAGAGGGAAGGCTAACTTGGTACGGCGAGTTCTTCACGTTTTCTCACTTTCGTTTGCCGGTGACAAATTTCTTGTTCAACTTATTGTCGTATTACAAGGTGAACATTTCTCAACTGCACCCACTAGGTGTAACGCCCCAAAATTTATTTCGCTTAAATACGCCATTAGGCGTAATTAGTAAAACATCAAAGCGAATTTAACGGTGGATGTCTTTTTAGTCGACGGATAAAAACGAGGCTAAAAACCCACTATAAGATACTAATCTAGTTAATGTTATAATCTAAAAACAAAAACGAGACTAAACTCAAGGGACCATAGTTACCAATAGGCCAAACATGTGTTCCATTAGTAAATAAAAATGGAAGAACACACACTAGTGTGTGTGTGTGTCGTGGTCATCATCAGGAGAAAACATTATCCTTCAATAACCAAACCCTAAACAACAAACTCTTGCTCAAATCAAAGCCAAACTAAAGGGGAAATCGATGCTTTAGCAAGAAACGGGTTATCTAAGGCTTATTGAGCATCAAGGTACCTTTTACTTGGTATAAATTGATGTTAAATTCGTTTTTTATCATGATGAAAATTTAGGGTTTTGATAAAAACGCGGAATTGATGATTAATGTAGGTTACCCTATGAAGAAACAATAAGTATCACGGTGGTTATCGCTAATCACCGTGTGGTTAATACTTACGTTCGCCAAGAGTAATCCTTTACCCAAACCTCTAGGTTAAACCCGAGTGAGAATAAGAAGTGTGAGTGTGTGTGAGATTACGTAAATAAAGACACAAGATGTAAGTGGTTCGGTCGAAGAGTGACCTACGTCCACTGTAACTAGCCGGAATCTTATTGATGATCAAGTAGAGAGAGTTACAAGAGAGTAATACTAAGTTACAACGAATATTTTCGGATCCTTTTGCAAGGAGATATCTTCTTCTATTTATAGGAGAGCTCGTGGGCTTAGTAGAGAAGCTCACGAGAAGTTATCTTTACTTGGGCCTGGTCAAAGCCCAAGTCCAAGCCTTCCATAAAAATGGCGGGAAAACCAGGTCACTGTGGATGACGTCATTCTGCAGCATGGTTGTTGCTCGAGGCGGACACGTGGCGAGTTCTGATTGGCGGACGGCGCCCATGTCCTTGCTACAGTCGTTGACCATGCCTCTGACATCAGCAGGGGATGTCTGCTGTCACTGTAGACGATGGCATGGTGGGAGCGTGGGTACAGTCATGTCGTCGTCCTTGTCAGTGGTGGTTGGACCACCCTTGCCACCTGTCGCCTTCTCATTGGCGCGTACTCTGTCAGAGATCCTTGTGAATCTTTCTTTTGTTATCTTCTGTACCTTGTACCAAAAGTGATAAGGGAAGATACCGCGTGTGGTTGCACGCGCTTATCAGGTGTTGCTTGTTGCTTATCAGCTGTTATCCTTGCGCGCTGCGCAGCCTGTTATGTTGACAGCGCGCAGGTGGATCCTGGCGCCTGAGTCTGGCGCGAGGAATCCTGTTTATGGGGATAGGGGCGCCTCCTTCGCCTGGATTAGGCTCCCTATCCCTTCACCCTAGCTTTGGGGAGCCTTAAACATGCATAAATTGGTTACCAATCACACTAGTATGTGTGTTTGATTATGTTCATATGAATATGTTAACTTGTGAAAATTTGGGGCTAAACCTTTAGGTTGAACCCACATACATCTAGTAGTCTTGGGGATTTCGTGAAGTTGTTATTATGGAAATTTAGGCAAAGTGGTCTAAATAATGTATTATGATGATGATTAGACAAATGGTAATCTTGAGCTTTTGAAACTAAACAAATTGGTGGGTGCACACCATGTGTTTGATTAAATGCCAATCTGGTGAACACTGGTGAAACTAAGAAGTTAGAATCATGTAAGAGCTATCAATCGTATGTGATATTGGTTTATAATAAGCCAATTTAATTGCATGTCCTATATAAGAAAATGGCTATGGATTTAGCTATAAATGGGTAATGAATACATGATTTATGGATAGTGAATTAATTCCATGTTATGTATTCTAATAATCAAGTTTCACATGTCCCTAAGTTAGGTACAAGAACTAGGGATGCAAACGGGTCAAACGGATGCAAGCAATATGTATGGAAGCAAGAACGGATATGAGGTAGGTTGTACTTACACCACTAGACTATAACATAGCTTAATTGTTGTATACATTCGTCTTAAATCTAGGGTATGTGATAATGGTAAATCCCAAGGGGTGGAATGTATTAAATGAGTTGCCTTATGTGCACTAAAAACAAAACGTGGTTTACGACCTTAATTGAGACAATGAGTTATGACCGAATGGTGAAATTCATCAAACGGGTCAATTAAGAAGGTATGTGAGAAATGAAGTTTTAATCCAAATGGAATCAACTGAATGAAATCGTTAAGCATGATGTTAAATGGGTCAAGTTGTGTCACTTGAACCATAGGTAAAAACTTTTGTAATATAGTATCTTGAACTATGGGTCTAAACGGGTCAAATGGTGAAGTCTTCATCATTTGAGTCCAACACTTGATGCTTGTATTCCAAGCATTAAGATTCACGAGCTTAAGCGTATCAAATGGCAAAGTATTATCATTTGACTTCCGAGAAATTAATGTGTCTATCTAGAAAGCACGCAGGTAAATGTACTTGTGCATGCACGCTTGATGCTAAGAATCATGGAGGATAAAACAAGTAGAAGGACAGATATAGGAAACCATTTTTCATTGATAAGGGCGACATGTGTAGCCGTTTTACAAGTGTTTTACAAATAACAGCGTCGCAGTTGCGCGCCATTCCAAGGTCGCGGGATAGGTGTGCCATCTAGCCTTTCTAGCGCATAGGCGCCTTTGCCAAGTACTTCTTGTATTTTGTATGGGCCTTCCCAAGTAGGAGCTAGTTTCCCGGGTTTTTCGGCGTTGGAAGCCTCGTTATTGCGGAAAACGTAATCCCCGATCTTGAACGCGGATTCTTTGACGCGCTTGTTGTAGTAGCGCTCTAGCTGTGTCTTGTATTTGGCTTCTTTGATTGCAGCAAGATCGCGGCGTTCTTCTAATTAGTCAAGGTTCAAACGGAGTTCTTTGTCATTGTCTCTTGCTTCGGCCATTAACACCCTTGCGGAAGGACAACCTATTTCGGCAGGGATGACCGCCTCGGTACCATATGTCAGGCTGAATGGCGTTTCGCCATTGCTGGTTTTTGTGAGGGTGCGGTAGGCCCATAGAACATGAGGGATTTCATCTACCCACCCGGTTCTTTTGGTTCCGAGTCGTGTCTTGATGCCTTCTACTATTGTGCGGTTGGCCCTTTCCACTTGACCGTTGCCTTGCGGGTGCGCGACGGATGTGAATATTTGTTGAACACCCATTTGAGCCAACCATTCTTGGAGGGATTGGTCTTCAAATTGCGTTCCGTTGTCGCTTACCAATTGCATTGGTAGGCCGAATCGGCAGATTATGAACTCCCAAATGAATTTCTTGACGTGCGCGCCGTCAATCTTGGCCAGAGGTTTTGCCTCGACCCACTTAGTGAAGTAGTCGATGGCGACAATTAAGTATTTCACATTACCTGGAGCCGTTGGGAATGGGCCTACCAGGTCGATAGCCCATTTCTGAAACGGCCAAGCCGCTGTAACCGGCACCAGGTTGTTCTTTGGGCGCAAGGTATTCGGAGCGTGGCGCTGGCAACTGTCGCATTTGCGCAACTCGTTGACCGCGTCCACGTGCATGTCCGGCCAATAGTACCCTGCGTTCATCAACTTCGCTACTACCATCCTTGGGCCTGCGTGCAACCCGCATGTTCCTTCATGTATGTCTCTAAGGAGGAAGGAGGCGTCTGCGGAATCTACGCAGCGCAGCAGCGGCCCTAAGTAGGAGCGGCGGTACAAGGTACCGTCTAAAAGTTGATATTGTAAAGCCTTGTGTTTGATCTTCCGGGCCTCTGACTTGTCGTCAGGCAGGGTGCCGGAAGATAAGAAGGCTTTGATTGGGGTCATCCAGGACGCGTTGCCTGTTTGGATGACGTTGACTTGTCGTGGTGGAACAGATGGTTTGTCAAGGACCTCAATGCGGACTTCTTTGGCCATATGTTCGAAGACCGTGGATGCCATCTTACTCAGCGCATCGGCGGGCTTGTTTTCACTGCGCCGGATGTGTTCGACTGTACAGGAGTCGAACGGCGCATGAGTTGTTTGGCTTGTTCCAGGTACAAGGCCATGATTTCGTCCTTCGCATCATAGGATCCGTTGATCTGTCGCGCGACAAGTAAGGAGTCCACGTGTGCCTCCACGTGCCTAGCGCCCATTTTTTCCGCAATGCGGAGGCCTGCCAGCAACGCTTCGTATTCCGCCTCGTTGTTTGTGCTTTTGAAGTCAAGGCGGATGGCGTATGTGAACTCTTGTTTATCTGGGCTGATGAGGCGCAGCCCTGCGCCGACGCCGTCGTCATTGGAAGCCCCGTCCGTGTACAAGGACCACTTTTGCGACTGGTCTTGCGCAGGTGCGGGTGATTCTTCCGCTTGGCATTCTTGAACCTTGTCCACGGGTATCTCCATGGCGAAGTCCGCGAGGACTTGGCCTTTAATGGCGGGCCGGGGTTTGTAGTTGATCGTATGTTCCCCCAGCTTGATGGCCCATTTCGCCAGGCGGCCTGACAGCTCGGGCTTGGCGAGTATGTCGTTTATCTGGTAGTCCGTGAGGACGTTTACCGGATGACCTAAGACTTTTATCAGATAATCGGATGCAAATGTCAAAATATTATTCAGCACAGAAAATATCCACAAAAGAAAACATGATCAAAACATAAACCAAGTCAAAAACTGTTAATCTTTGTTTTATGTACCTTAAACTAAAGCCCTAGGTACACAACACATAAACTAAAGCCCTGGACTGATTACATCAACACACAAACCAAGTCAAAACTGTTACCAATATATTCAACAAAGCTGGACTGAAAATCTTGACAACACAAACAAGACTAAATTACATAGCTGGACTGATTAAAAGAAAAAAAAAACTAAACATAACACATACAGTATATATACACATAAAAACCATAAAGCTGTTAAATTAGATAATAATAATAAACCAACTTATTTGAATAGTATTTTTGCCATCATGTAAAATGCTGATATGTAAAGGGTATTTTAGTAACTTTTAAATGTGTACACGTGTTGTAGAGATTGTAGATGTATACACATGTTGTAGAGATGGGCATATGTGTGTGTACAGCTCATTGTCATCTCATCTCTCTAGCAAAACCACCCCCTCTCTCTGTTAAAACCATAGAAGAGAGAGAAACAGAGTACGATTAAGATCCATCAAATCGGACGATAAGTTTTACGTTTTCCACTTCAAATCGATAGATGTCTTCTACAATTTGGCGCAAATCTTTGAAGATCTACGGTGACAGCCGCTCTTTGAGTCTCCTCCGTGAAGCAGACTTTCAGGCGACTAAGATCCGACGACAATCACTCAGGTTTGAAGAATCAGGTAAAATCCTATACCGGCATTCATTTTTCTCAACAAAAAAAATACGTGCAAAGACAGATTCGTAAATTGAACTGTTATTATTATTATTAATTCTGATTCTGATTATGTTTGAAGTTTGTGGATTGAATCATGTGTGTGTAGATACATAGATTTGTGAATTATTGTAGTTCTTTTCTGGTGATTGTTGTCTGGGAATTCATTTTACTGAATAGCTAAATGATGATTTTAATGGCTTTTTGAGTTGTTTACAGCTTTTTTTGTGATTGTCATTTGGATTATGGATGCATTCTGTTAGAGATTTGTGGATTGAATTTTGTAGTTAAATCATGTGAGTGTAGATACATTGATTTTCTTACTAATGTAGTTGGTGATTGTTGTTTGGTAACGCTTCTTATTAAATAGCTTATTTACTATTTTTCCGTGTTCATTCTTTTGATTATGGATGCATTGTATTAGAAGTTTGTGCATCAGAGAGGGTGCGCGATTAAATGAAGGCTTTTTGGATTGATTATTGTTGTAGGTTTTGTCTTTGGCCGGGTATGGGTATGTTTATCTTTGGATTTTGATGATTGATTTTGAAAATGTCTGATTGATATGATGTGGTTGTATTATAAACTGATGAATTGCTACTTTTCAAACAGGGGCTTCTGGAAAGTTAACATTTTTCTTTAAATTGTTTTTCGGTATGATTGGTAATTCCACACAACAACGAGGCTATGATTCGTGGCTGACTCTCAAAGGCATTGATTGTCGTTTGAACCCTTAACTGCAAACGTGTTTTAATAATTTTCCTAATTGGGAATATGAGGCGATGATGTGTATTTGAGCCTTCGATGAGTTACGCCATAATTGGCGATGATGATGAATGTGTCAGAATCGCAATTGAGATGGCTTTAAATAAGCAACCTTGCCTCTTTACATCTGAGTAGCGTATGATTTTGTTTCTTTTCGGTATGATTGGTGATTCTGCAAAACAACGATTATATATATTAGTAATCCTATTGCTTTGAGTAGTGTTTTTGCCATCATTGTGAAAATGCTGATATGTGAAGGGTATTTTAGTAACTTTCAGATGGGTACACGTGTTGTAGAGATGCGCATATGTGTGTCTACAGCTCATTGTCATCTCATCTCTCTAGCAAAACCACCACCTCTCTCTTTGTTAAACCCGCCACTGTTCCTTTCTTGCTTTCCTGCTTTTGGCGCTCCTCAACTAAAGTTCTATTAATAGGGGAGTAAGTTGAAAAGCAAAAAAGGTATGTTTACCATTTCACGTTTGGTACATTGTTTCGCTCTAAGGCAATGATGATAAAGGACACCATATGGTTATTGTTATGGCATGGCAAATGTTTTATTTGCCGCCACAATAACCAAATGTTTTGTTTGCAAGTGGAATAAGGAAATAATGATAAAGGGCGCCCTATGGTTATTGTTATGGCACGACAAATGTTTAATTTGCAGCCACAATAACCAAATGTTTTGTTTACAACTACAATGACATGTCTTTTCTGAGCCTCATTATTCGATAGCTTACAGTGTTCAAACAACCAGTTTTGATCTTCTAAACATGCCAATACTACATGTATTCAAGGCACCAAAAAATGTGTGGCGGATACCGACAGATTCATAACGAACAATCATTACAGCCATGTATTGTCTTTCAAGTGTTTCTGACCCGTTTCGCTTGATTATTAAGGTACCTATTTTTAACCCTCTTCTGATTCGACTAAAGCCTTATAAACAGCCGATCAGTTCAATCAGTAACGGTTATAGGGTTACGGTGATGGATTCCAGAAGAAGAGGTTCCAGTTACTTGGTTTTATTATTGGCCTAATTGCCCTCACTTTCACAGGTAATTTGTTATTGTATTAACTGTATGCAATTTATTGGTTTAGATTAATCTAATGTCTTCAATCAGAAGAAAAAATAGTATGAAATGCTGATGGACACTGAGATTATACATTTTAGGACTTAAGTTGTAACAAGTTTACATCTTTTTCTGTAAGATCTAAAAACAAATGAATAAGTGTGTAAATTTTTTAATCAAGTTGAAACATATCATTCAATTGAATGATTGATAGCTGTTGCTGGTAGTTTTTTTTTTTTTCAAACTAAGACACTTCTAATGGGACGGAGGGAGTAATTGTTATTTAATTGGAAACCGAAACTTAGATTTATGGTTTGTTTAATGTTTTTCAATGGTTTTGGTAACGCTGCAATTAGATAAGTTATGTTATAAAGGGCAAACACGGTGCATGAGGCTCTGCATGCGCGGTTCTGGGGTGTTGGGCCAACTTGGAAGTGCAACAGGTTTGTAACACATAACTGTTATTGTAACCAATTTGCAAAAACCAGTTAGGAAACAAACCGAACCGCTGTTTGTAATCAGGTTAGGAACGTTAATGTAGACGCTGGTTTGGAACCGGTTAAAACTGAACCAAACTGGTCAAAGACCAGTAGAAAAACTGGGACCAGTTTGGAACCGATTTAATCCTTTTCCACTTGGAGACCGGTTTGTGAGAAAACCATCTTTGACTTTTGTTGACCCAAACCCGCAGTTTGGAACAAAACAAAACCTGGTTTGTATACCTCTACGCCTCCTTATCCTGCATTCTGCAAAAGGCTGTTTCCACGACTTGAACCATCGTGATTCATCGAATTTGTTACTGAAAAATTATGTTTTTTGAATAGGAATGGAGTCTGGAAACGAGGTTCGTTTAGAATCAGAAACGACGGTTCATCCTGTTAATGAATCTGTTGAAGATGTGAAAACAAATGTGACAGATCCTGAACATGTGAACAAAGTTGATGAAGAAGTTAATTCACCAAGAACAGAAGTGAACCAATCCTCTGCGAATGTTGATAAGCCTAAAGCGCGAGATCCGGTTAAGGTTTCAACCAAAGGGAGTGCTGTCAAAAACAATAGATTGGGTAAAAGTGGTCCTAATACTAGCACATTTGGTAGAACTGCAAGACCGAGTTTATATCAAACTTTATCTTTCCCTGCAAAAACGCGATCACTTAACCTCACGAAACAAGTTGTGGAAGCTACATTATCCATGTCAGCATCGCCTCGATCAAACCTTGCGAGTAGAAGAACTTCCACTGGATTGAAGCCACTCAAAACCGCATTGACGGTTAAAGAAGATGCTGGCACCAGTTCTACTGCTTCGCCGTACTGATCTTAACTTATACCTTAATCATACATTCATGCTATGTTCCACTGTTCTATTTTTTTTTTAATTTTTTTTTCCCGCGGTTTGACTTGAATAGAAACACTGCCACGTCTGGCCGGCGACAAAGGAACAGCACATCTGGTTTTTCTTTCAGGTTGGATGAGCGAGTCGAAAGGCGAAAACAGGTGCATTGCTTTAGTAAGTTAGTTCTTTGTAACCATTATTTGCACCATAAATATATTGAAATATAAACAACAAAAAATTATGTACATTAAAAAACGAAGGAGTCTGATTGTTTTTTTTCCATTTTAAGCCTTTAAATATTTTGTTGTAGGTATGGAGTTTGATTGACTTCTCCTGGTTTAGTGGTTTCTGCGTTCGTTTGTTACCAGTTTGACCCGGGTTCAAATCTAGCATTTGTATTTCTTAACCCTGTTTTTTAGCTTTTGCCTATACATTTATTAAGTACTCAAAGAGATTTGTTGTTTAATTATTAATCCATCTGAATATGGAAGTTCCTTCTCAAAGCTTTGTATTTTGGTGGCTGTGTTTCCTCTTTGTCTCCTTTTCAAATCTTTGTATTTTGGTGGCTGTGTTTCCTCTTTGTCGTTTCTCCTGTGCATGTAAGTCTTAACTAGAATCGCTGATTGTTAGGAAGATGGAGCTTGGCTTAATTTGGTATTTTTGTAACTTTAATAAAAGCATGTTTTTAAAATTTTTATCAGTTTCTTTTAGTTTCTTTTGCATAAGCCATGGGGATAAAATTAGTTTTGATGATGCAATTTTTTTTTCCCGTTAAAAATCGAAATAGAGGCATGAACTTGATCATGAAACTTGGTGATGGTGGTGGCTTATGCTATTCCAAATGGTGTGCAGATGTGGCTCTATAACTAATTTGTGTTGAATAACATTGTTCTTAATAGGTAAGCATGTAAGTTTGTTGTATTGATAACACTCAAAAACCATGTTGCACATGTGCCGAGTAATGGTACACTTTTATTAACATTTGAATTTTCTTTTCAATTCACACATATTTGTTAATTTTCATATGCCGCAATGTATATAGATATGAAAGTGTTGGATTTGACAATTAAATTGTATGAAAGTTGAATGGATGGTGCGTTGTTTCTATGATTATTCTATGCCACCTTTAATAGATGAATGAAACGAATGCACAATACCAATATAACAGTCGCGCAACGCGCGACTTTGAATTCCACTAGTTTCAATAATAATAGAAAGACCCATCACATAATAAACATAAAAACAGCAGTTAAAAAAAAAGAACTTACCAGCGCCATTGGAGCAAACGAGGGATAATGATGGTTTTGTCAAATCATACCACATAGGGAAGGAGAACTAGTCACTGTTGGAAGGAGAGCTAGTGATTTTCTTTCTTTTTCTGACCGGCGTTAGGTGATGCTTACACCATAAAAATAAAAAGGATTTTTTTAAATCATCAGCCGTTCTAGGTGTGCTTTTGTTTTTTTAGGGGGGACGGGGCGTTACCAGAATTGGGCACGAGTACCTCACTATCAGCACGGTAACACCGTCGTCACCCGTGCTGGTAACCGTGTATTTTCTATTTTTTAATTTACTTTTAATTCCTTTTTTAATTATTTATAACCATTTGCAAGCAACATTTTTGTTTATTTTTTTTACGTAAACCGTTTAGTTTTAAAATAAATGAAACCAAAAGTAAATAAAAAACATAAAACAATATTTATTAATATTAAACATAAATAAAAATACATAAAAACATAGTAGATAAAGCTTAGAGTTGACGCATGAGTTGCCAGGCCTAGAAATGCTCAAAGTTGCCGTTGTAACGAGCCGCATACTTCACAAGGGTCAACTCCACAGCCAACTCCGGCACACTGCATGGGTGCCGGGTCATGGTTTGCTCATTGCAGGTGGTCCACCGATCACATTTGTTTTTTAGATCGGTCCATTTCCTCTGTAGGCTCTCAATTGTGCGGTCGTTCTCGCCGACTTGGGCTTTGAAGTCACCCAAGACACGGTTCCAGAAGCGTGTGTTCCTGCTCCCGGAGCCTTGATGGCGTTGTCGTTGCAAGGATGGGTCGTTTTGTGCGTCTCTAACACATACGACTTATGTTTTTATGTATTTTTATTTATGCTTAATATTAATAAATATTGTTTTATAAATAAATAAAAAAGGAATTAAATTAAATTAAAAGTAAAAAATACACGGTTACTAGCCCGTTAGATAGAACCAGATAACGGTTCACGGGACCCCTACCAGCATGGGTAGCGGCGGTGTTACCGTGCTGGTAGTGTGGTACCCGTGCCCAATTCTGGTAGCGCCCCATCCACCCTAATCTTTTTAGTTTTCGTCTAGCATCTTGCAAGTTTAATAAAATCCGCCGTTCAAAAAAAAGGATTTTTTTTATTATAAACATTTTCATTATTTTTTAATTGATATTGTGTTATGTTCATACAGGAAAAAAAACACAAAGTAAATATGAATTTTATTTACAATATGTTTTAGCATTGGAGTTGTACATTGTTTTAGGTTAGGTTTTAATATTAGAATTATATATTGTTTAAGGCTATGCTAGTTGGAGATACATTGTTAATTGTTTTAGAGTTATATATTGTTTAAGGCTATGCTAGTTGGAGATACATTGTTAATTGTTTTAGGTTAAGTGCTACTCGAAACTTTCCTGCATGTAACTGTAAAGCGCATCATTCTATTTCATATGTAAAATTGATATGTCATATTAGTTTCTCAACCCCGGGACGTTCCTGGGGTATAATCTAGTTATTTTTATAAAACCAATTAAAATTAATATTAAAATAACAATAATAATAAATGCTTGAGACATCAAAACGTTGAGGTGGGCTACGTGGCATTAAGGCTAAACCTTTTCATTTTTAGTGTCTCCGCAGTATAATAATCCATAGGTGTTTGAAAACAAAAATATATAATAATCCTATTACTTTCTATTTACTTATCCTATTATCGAGGCACTTCTCTCCTCATTTTGGAAAGTTTTTAACCTTTTTGCAGGATGACATGTAGGGTGTATTTTCCACATTTCCTTTTTAAATGCCCAACACTTCTTCATTAGCTATATTAGCGGTAGGGCTGTTCAAATTGCTCGCCGCTCGTGGATCGCTCGCCGGTCGTTCGAAAAATGCTCGAAAGATGCTCGCTCGGTCCTCTGCTCGGATGTAAATGAGCCGATCGGCTCGGTTTGGTTCGTAAAGGAGCCAAGCACGAGCAAAGGTCTGCTCGGCTCGGTTCGGATCGAATACATTCTTATTTATTTATCATGTATACAATTATACATACAATCCAAGTAATAGTAATATTTATAGCTGTATATATAATATTTGGCCCAAGATAAACATGCTAATAAAATATAACTAACCCGCTTAATCCAATATAAATTTAACAGTGAAATAATAAACCCAAATTCGTGAAATAACAGTCTTGACTTCATTATGTTATTAGTCGTCCATTGCTAAACAGCGCTTTAACGCCAATGCTTCAACGGCGCACGCGATGGTCGGCTTTCTAACCAAGACAGGCATCGCCTTCATCAGAGGCAACAAAGACTGCCACACCACCGAAACCGCCAAGACAAACGCCCGCACTGAGCCGGAAAAAGGGGTCCTCAACCCTAAACTTCCGGAGCAAACGGTGGTCATTGGCCATGAAATCTCCGAGACCATACGCTACTGGATGACTCATAGCCATCCGGCTCGTCCCGTGACTTCGAGTAGCCCCGAGCTCTAGCGTCTCCGCCGAGCTCCCCGCTACGACCATCACCTTGGACAGCCGAATCCTTGTTTTTGTACCCCTTTTTTGGTGGGGTATCATAGGTTAGGGCCTTGCCCTTCTTCTTGGCTTGTTGCAGGAGCTTGCGTTGGTAGATTGCAGCGCTTTTTTTGTTCTGACGGAGGAGCCACTGGTCTGGGTCCTCCTCAGAGCTGGCATTGCTGTTGTCGTCAGAATCTGCGTCCTGGACCTCGATAGCTGGTTTTTCGAACCGTGAGGTGGGTTGTTTGACGACGGTGTGTGGTGTTGTTTGGTTTTCCGGGGGTTGAGTGTCAACCTCTCCGGCCCGGCTCATGACAGAAGTGTTGGGGTTGGGTTCAGCCATGGGTGGGTTTAAAAGATGAGTAAAAGAGCTGTTCTAACCATTGGATGGTGCCAATGAAGAAACAATAAGTATCACGGTGGTTATCGCTAATCACCGTGTGGTTAACACTTACGTTCGCCAAGAGTAATCCTTTACCCAAACCTCTAGGTTAAACCCGAGTGAGAATAAGAAGTGTGAGTGTGTGTGAGATTACGTAAATAAAGACACAAGATGTAAGTGGTTCGGTCGAAGAGTGACCTACGTCCACTGTAACTAGCCGGAATCTTATTGATGATCAAGTAGAGAGAGTTACAAGAGAGTAATACTAAGTTACAACGAATATTTTCGGATCCTTTTGCAAGGAGATATCTTCTTCTATTTATAGGAGAGCTCGTGGGCTTAGTAGAGAAGCCCACGAGAAGTTATCTTTACTTGGGCCTGGTCAAAGCCCAAGTCCAAGCCTTCCATATAAATGGCGGGAAAACAGGTCATTGTGGATGACGTCATTCTGCAGCATGGTTGTTGCTCGAGGCGGACACGTGGCGAGTTCTGATTGGCGGACGGCGCCCATGTCCTTGCTACAGTCGTTGACCATGCCTCTGACATCAGCAGGGGATGTCTGCTGTCACTGTAGACGATGGCATGGTGGGAGCGTGGGTACAGTCATGTCGCCGTCCTTGTCAGTGGTGGTTGGACCACCCTTGCCACCTGTCGCCTTCTCATTGGCGCGTACTCTGTCAGAGATCCTTGTGAATCTTCCTTTTGTTATCTTCTGTACCTCGTACCAAAAGTGATAAGGGAAGATACCGCGTGTGGTTGCACGCGCTTATCAGGTGTTGCTTGTTGCTTATCAGCTGTTATCCTTGCGTGCTGCGCAGCCTGTTATGTTGACAGCGCGCAGGTGGATCCTGGCGCCTGAGTCTGGCGCGAGGAATCCTGTTTATGGGGATAGGGGCGCCTCCTCCGCCTGGATTAGGCTCCCTATCCCTTCACCCTAGCTTTGGGGAGCCTTAAACATGCATAAATTGGTTACCAATCACACTAGTATGTGTGTTTGATTATGTTCATATGAATATGTTAACTTGTGAAAATTTGGGGCTAAACCTTTAGGTTGAACCCACATACATCTAGTAGTCTTGGGGATTTCGTGAAGTTGTTATTATGGAAATTTAGGCAAAGTGGTCTAAATAATGTATTATGATGATGATTAGACAAATGGTAATCTTGAGCTTTTGAAACTAAACAAATTGGTGGGTGCACACCATGTGTTTCATTAAATGCCAATCTGGTGAACACTAGTGAAACTAAGAAGTTAGAATCATGTAAGAGCTATCAATCGTATGTGATATTGGTTTGTAATAAGCCAATTTAATTGCATGTCCTATATAAGAAAATGGCTATGGATTTAGCTATAAATGGGTAATGAATACATGATTTATGGATAGTGAATTAATTCCATGTTATGTATTCTAATAATCAAGTTTGTCATGTCCCTAAGTTAGGTACAAGAACTAGGGATGCAAACGGGTCAAACGGATGCAAGCAATATGTATGGAAGCAAGAACGGATATGAGGTAGGTTGTACTTACACCACTAGACTATAACATAGCTTAATTGTTGTATACATTCGTCTTAAATCTAGGGTATGTGATAATGGTAAATCCCAAGGGGTGGAATGTATTAAATGAGTTGCCTTATGTGCACTAAAAACAAAACGTGGTTTACGAATGGTGAAATTCATCAAACGGGTCAATTAAGAAGGTATGTGAGAAATGATGTTTTAATCCAAATGGAATCAACTGAATGAAATCGTTAAGCATGATGTTAAATGGGTCAAGTTGTGTCACTTGAACCATAGGTAAAAACTTTTGTAATATAGTATCTTGAACTATGGGTCTAAACGGGTCAAATGGTGAAGTCTTCATCATTTGAGTCCAACACTTGATGCTTGTATTCCAAGCATTAAGATTCACGAGCTTAAGCGGATCAAATGGCAAAGTATTATCATTTGACTTCTGAGAAATTAATGTGTCTATCTAGAAAGCACGCAGGTAAATGTACTTGTGCATGCACGCTTGATGCTAAGAATCATGGATGATAAGCACAAGGTATGGATATGGTTCAAGGCCCACCCGATAAGTCCGTAGCTAATTAAAAGCCTTTGGGCAAAGTAACATGGGCACTAAAACTACCCACATGAAGTGTGGGTGTAAATCAACTAAGTTATTTCCATAACTATGTATAGTATGCGCTAACACGCTTAGAATCTACTAAACAAGTAAAAGCTTGAGAAATGATGAAACTCTATGTATTTAAAGTTCAACGAGCTGGTTTTTCCAACACCATAAAAATGAGTTCAATTCTATATTACAACAATATCAAAAGAGGTCTACAGTACTATTTTATTACTGGTCCATGTGGTACTATTTCAAAATTTAGAGATTGTGTTGTTGTTTGTTGGCACTACGTATTTTACTACTTGCCACAAAGCTTCTAAACATATAATTACCAAAGCCAATTCTTAATAGATTTTTTAATTTGATTTTTATTTTACACATAACTTCTAACATTGGATGATTACTTTGGTTTTTCTTTTCTCGCTTTTTTTGTCCCTTTTTTGTCTATTTCCTTTTTATTTATCTTTTATTATTTGAGTAAAAATATAATACATTAATTCTATATTTGGTTTACTTTTTTTCTTATCTTAAAGTATATTTGTATAAGGATGTAGTTTTTTGTGCTCTCCGAATGTATGGCCGTTAGGAGCATTCTTCTTATTTAGATTTCAGAAGTAACTTATTACACACGCGCCACTAGAAATAGACGTTATCCCGCCGCGTAGCGCGGGTATAACTACTAGTTAAAATCATTTCATTATGTATTCTATGTTTCTTATGTTAATATCTATTTGTTTTTCAATCTACCTCTAAAAATAGATATTATTACCCCCAATCTTAATGTTATCTTAATCAGTAACAAAAGATCAAACACCGCTTTTGCCCATCCCACGATATTTTTGCTTTATCTATTTTTTTTTGAAAGACGTATGATTATCCATACATAAAATAAGTGACGTGGTCCAAAAAAAGTATGGTATACCCTGACATTACAGCCTATCATGGAAATATTTTGGAGGTATACCCAAAGTATTTACTATTAATATTTATAATTATTTGTAGACCCTTGAACCATTAAAAAACCCTCATGTTTGTTATAACGTAAGTTGGTATGAAATCATTTTGAGATCAAGAGTTCGTATGGGCCTGTAAACATGGTCCAAAGCAGTGTCCCGGTCTTTTATAGTTTAGATTGTTATGAACTAAAACATCGTTCATGGTCTAACTTTGGCCCATTTAAAGATAACACCTGTATGTTATCAACATTAAACGCGTGCAAGGAAGACTAGCTATCTTTATAAAATTTCGTGATCGCGATACACATAATGCAGTACGTGCCGATTTGACAAACCATTTATGGGTTAATCGCTCGGACAACGACGATGATGAGGAAGATGAGTATTTTGTTTGGTTCATAATATTGTAGTTTTATGTTTTTTAAATTGCATTTTATTATTAATATTTAAATAATTAAATAATGATTGTTAAATGATTGCAGTGTAGTTATCCACAACACCTAGTAATTGGACAATTTAGTTATTGATCCCTATTTTTCAAAAAAAAAAAGAGTTATTGATCCCCTGCTTACATGACGCCGAGGTGACAACACTTTTTGCTAGTTATTGGGGTGAATAGTTATTCCACAATGCACAACCATAAATAACAGTAACCACAGTGTGAAAACGATTCTCCCTCGAACCAGACTTCATTTTCCATATTTCGACAAACTTTTTTCTTTTCTTTTTTCTCTATTTTTTCACGAGATATACAACTAAGACAAACTAGACGGGTTGGAATATGGGATGAAAAAGATTCGGGTCGATATGGAATTTGAGCGAAATAAGCTCCAAACAAAACAAACAGTTTTTAAAAAACATATATTTAGTTCAGGTAAAAAAGAAAGATTTAAAAAAAGTAACCAAATAAGCTTACCCACTATATCATTATGGTGGCTGGTGGTGACGATAAAGGTAGTTGCAGTGGGGACATTTACGAAGTGGCTTCGGTGCCAACTATGGTAATGGGTGTGGCGTTGGTGGTGACATTGGGGTGTGACGGTGGCTGACGGTGTCAGCGACAATGAGTAGGTAATGGACTCAAACAATGCTCATGAATTGTGTTAGGTGCTAACCAATTTGAAATATTTTTAATTTAAAAAGATATATAGTAGTTGCTAGTTTAGACCTGTTAACTCATTTAAATATGCTCAAATTTAAACAGAGAACTATCTATAAGAATCATACATACACTTGTTCCTTTGATTTTATATCTGATACTGAAGAAACACTAGTCTAACTATAATAAATATATAGGAGAAAGAAGAGATAATCTTATTAATGATATTTGGAGGTTACAAGTGTGATAATAAATGATTACAATTAGACAGTATTCAGTAGGAGGTTTAGCCAACAATCACGAGTGTGTATATTTAAGTATGCAAAGAACCGACCCCTCTTTGTGGGGGAAAGAGGTATTTTTAAGTGAATCTCCTCGTGCTGATTGGCTAATCTTGACTGCCAGTTCACACTGCGTGGTCCCCTTCGCTACTGACCGTTAAAAACTTCTGGGGAAGGTGTGTGTTGTCCTCCTGTTATTGGCTAGCTGTCACTGTCAATTGTTCTCGTTGTCCTTTTCCGCTATCACCTGATTGGAGGAGATAACGGAGTAGGTTGTCCTCCAATCTCATTGGCCAGACATCCCTTTCAAGTTGTCCTATGGTATCTGGCAGATCCTGATGACCATCTGTCGTCAAGGGTCATACAAAACCTAAATAACCTAAGTAGCCAGGGTAAGTAGGGAATATCGAATCCACGAGGAGCATGTGGTTTGTTATAATTATGAACCTTGCTAGTTTTATCTTTTTGTTTGTTTTATAGAAATGTTGTAATGATATAATCTAAATAAATAATAAAGATAAATGTAACTTCCACCCAGGATCCTATTCGTATAATCTTACAACCTAATCGATTTAACCATAAGAACACTACATAGACATGACCTTGGGATTATTGGTTTGTAACTTTAACTAAAGAAGATTTTTAAAAGTAACCAAACCACCTATTAACTAGGGATGATTTTCAAGAGTAACCGAACAACCTAATTATCCTGTCATGATAACTAAGGACGATTTTCAAGCGTAACCGAACAACCTAGTTAAGCTATTACAACCCAATAATATAGTTATCTTATCTTGTCACCATAACTATTTAGATTGAAATAATAACTAGGGACATGTTTTCAACATAAACCGTACGCCTAGCTATCCTTATACAAATACCAATCACCCTCCTAGTGATACTAGTCACGTCAACAGAACAAGTGATATCAAACATGAGCACACGTTTATTCAATCCAACACAAGTAGTAAAAATACTAGTTCATACATAACCAAAACGAGTTCAGAATACAAAATCAATAAAAAGATTCACCCGGGGGAAATCACATATGACTTAACCGCTCATTGTTATGGTAGAAGCCTCCATCTTATTTCTCCTTGTTCCAGCCTTCTGCCTTCTGTTGTGCGATTCTCTCTCGACGGCCAAAAGTTTTCGTCAATCAGCCTATGCAGCCTTCAAAAGAATAATCCCTTTGTGCATGATCTCTTCCTCTAAATATTATCCGCTCCACTTTCTTTGTAACCCTTGTGAACTTGCGAGTCTCGTGGGAGCCCGGTCACAACTCACAAGCATGTTGGCCCAATTGATTTTCACCACAGCCCAATCAATTCCCTTAATTTGCAAAGTTCAAACCTCTTTGTGTGATTCTCGAAACTAAAACATGTCAAAATAATATCTTAAAGTTCATTAATTAATGGTCATCAATTACATTCAGTACTCTTCAAACCCCAAGTTTTCTTACACATCGATCAAATCACTGGTATTTAAGAGTTTTTATTAATAACTTTCTCTTGATACAAACTGTATTACATTTATCAATTTTCTTGTATAAATTCAGTTTTTAGATCGTGACATCTTGATATCAATTAAACATAAAAACCGATTAAAGTAACATATTTTATTTATTTATAAAGTGTACCTAAAAGACTCGACTAAACACTAAAATATATACAAAACTAGCATATAAACATGACGCGTGTAACCGCGAATCAGATCCTACGTGGTGTGTGGTGCCTGCATAACCTTCCATTCATCATTTGTATTGGTTTTACAGGTGCCGACATGTATTGACCTAGGCCCACGGGTGGGTCCAGGTACGTATCTCACCAAGTCTCCCAGTCCAGTGTGTTACTCGTGTTGTCGGTGAGATTATGGACTTTTTGTGATTTTTTGCCTGTTTTGTGTCTCTTTGCGGCTAGCATTTGCGAACATTAACTCGCGTGTGACGTGTTTGATTTTTGAATGCTTTAAATGTTTTGGCACAATTTTCTTTGTCAGGAAAAGTGAAGTGACGTTTTTGTGGCATGAGGGAAGGTTTCAAAAAGAGTAGTGAGTTCAGGTATATATCTTTTCAGATAAATACTGCTACAATCAATGAGGTTGGTGGACCGTTAACAAAGATAAAACAATTAGGAACACGTACCTAAGCTGGTGACGGTATGATTCATAAAAATTAACCTTTCAAAAATGATATAAAATACACTGTTATATCTAATTGCCGATTACATTCTCTCTCCCACAAAATCAACAATATCTCTCCATATCAATTTAAAAAATATCTAACATCTCTTATTTTTACTTATAAATGTCTTCATAATTGTTCTGATAAAATGCTAAAGATACTTGGCTAACTTGACAAATGTTAGTTGAAAAAAAAAAAAAAAAGTGTGAGACTAGAGAGAGATTATAAGTTCAAACTACTTTTGTGGCAAGTAGTGACAAAGCTTGAGAATTTAAACGGGGGTTAGAAATTATCAGTCACGGGACGGGACCTATTTTTTTTTCTATAGTTATGTTTCGGATTATATGTTCGGGTCGGTGATTCAATTCGGGTCAAGCAAACATTAAATACAATAATATCAAAGTAGCATTGTTTAACAAAACATTGAATAAAGACACTAAGGTGCTGTTTGTTTTTTCTGCAGGAAAAGGTCTGCAGTCTGCGGACCACATCTGCAGGAGAAGAGGTGGACCAAAGGTCTGCAGTTTGCAAGAAGATGAATGTTTGTTTGTTAACGTCTGCAGGCTGCTGAAATAAACTTAAATTTAAATAAACCGAGTTTTTACAGCAGTCTGGTGGTAGACGGTGGTGGTGGTGGGTGGACCGTGGTGGTGTGGACCATGGTGGTGGGTGGTGGTAGTGGTGGTGGGTGGACGGTGGTAGGTGGTGGTGGTGGTAGTGGTGGTGGTGGACGGTGGTGGGTGGTGGTGATGGACGGTGGTGGGTGGTGGTGGTGGGTGATGGTGGTGGTGGGTGGTGGTGGTGGGTGGTGGTAGTGGTGGTGGACGGTGGTGGGTGGTGGTGGTGGTGGACCGTGGTGGTGATGGACGGTGGTGGTAGTGAACGGTGGTGGTGGACGATGCTAGGTGGTGGTGGTGGGTGGGTGACAGTGGTGGTGGTGGTGGTAGTGGGTGGTGGTGGTGGTGGGTGAGGAGAAGAGAAGAGAAGAGAAGAAGACCTTTGAAGACCTTAGAAGACTTTGGTCCAAGTCTGCACCAAGAAGAGGTCAGGAAGAGCTTTTGGAGTGAAATGTCTTCCGAAAAACAAACAGTCTGCCCGCCCCAAACGTCTGCCCGCGTCTGCGCAGCGCAGACAAAAGAGGTCAGAAGTGCTTCTGGGAGAAAAACAAACACCACCTAAAACATTGGAATTATAAGGAGCATTTTTCAAAATAACCTTTGCAACATCTTCATTATAATAAGCTAAAATTTTTAGTAATTCACGAAAGTTACCTTGATTCTTAGATTTGGAAGATTCGCCATGTCCTCGTAAATCACAAATAGAGTCATAAGACAATGTGATAACTTGACACAAAAGATTAAATAATAGAAAAACACCACTGACCAACGTCCAACAATTATAAGAATATGAAAGCTAAAGAGAAAATAATAGATATAGTTATCTTGTGATATTTGGATGGTGACACAAACATACACAGACATACACAAACAAACCGACCCCCATTTATAAATACTATATTTGGTTGGTTTAATCAGCATTCAACAACAAAACAAGACAACAATCATGAATCTATCCATTGTCTACTAATTGCCAAAAATATATAATTAATAAATTAGTAAAGTAGTTGTACCTTGATTCTTTGAATGAAGACTTGAAAAATGAAAGTATGAAACTACCAGGGTGAGATCGAGAGACAAAGTACAGAGGGGGTGTAGAGTTTTATTTCAGTTTAGGGTTTCAATTGGGGTTTTAATTGGACTTTTTAATTGGGTTTTCCATAAAGAAAAAATGGGCAAAATCAAACAATTGGGTTGTACCTTTTAAAATGGGCCCAAAAGAATAAAAAAGGGAAAAACGATAAACTCGGTAAAACAACCGATATTTGGGAACCTTGTATCGTCCGATATATCGTTAATTTTGGTTTATATAATATACCTATTAAAAAAACGGGGTGTCGAAACCGTATATAACTAAAAATTCTATACGGACACTATATAATCATAACTTTTAAGCGAAAATTCGGGGGTCGGCCGCCCCACCTCACCCCTTGAAACTTGCTCCCCTGGTGACAAGAATAATAAAGAAACTTTATGGGACAGCGGCGTTTGGCCCCGGTCTATCTATGCCCCTTTGTGAAGAGTAGACTGAAATTATTTTGAATAAAAGGACGTCTCACCGGTTCCTACTTGGAAGAGCTAAGGCGTAAATGAGCCGTATCGAACCTGGTTTTTATGGGTTCTTAGGCTGATGGGTGTACAGACGCCCCAACCCCCCGTCCCACCCCTTTTTGCCCCGTCCCCCATCGCTACACCGCCCCTCCCCCGTCCCCCCCCCCCCCCCCCCCCCCCCCGTCCCCTGTGAAACATTAAGAACGGGCCAATCACCTTTTTTCCTTTTTTTAATTCTAACGGCTCTATGTCCAACAACTATTTTTGTTTATTTATTATTTTTAACCAAATCCAACATTATAAACACAAACCATCCAAATAAACCAACACAAATCAAACAAAACCAACAAAAAAACCTCTCTACTTTCTTTAAAAAAATAGCAAACAATGTCATACCTACCATTGATTGATTCCTCATATTCGTCGAGTGAAGAAAACCGGATTTTTGTGAACGCGGTTTGGGAAACGGCACAATTAATCGTGGCGGAGGAAGACGAAGTGAGCTCGCAACCGCGACCTAGGCAAGCGGCCTTAAACAGAGACCGGAAGGGTAAGTTTATAATTTTTCTTTAAATATATATAGCAACTACATTTTTTAGAATGTATAATGTTTCTTGAAATATATTTTTTATATTTATTTACAACATACGTGTAGGTGCACACGAGTGATTAGTTAGAGATTACTTTGCCGATCAACCAGTGTATACGGACGAGATGTTTAGACGACGGTTCCGAATGAGCCGTCGATTGTTCGTACATATTGCCGATGATTTGGCGAGTTGTGACCCGTATTTTACATTACGGTACGATGCTAGAGGCAAACGGGGGTTCACAACTTATCAAAAATGCACGGCAACATTGCGACTACTAGCTTATGGGACGGCATCCGACTCGTGATGAGTATTTACGGATGTCCGAAAGAACGTCACGTGATTGCTTGTATTAGTTTTCCAAGCGTGTTGTAAAGATCTACAACAAAAAATATTTGCGAAAACCAAACTCCAATGATATCCAGAAATTGTATCAGTTCCATCACAAAAAGCATTGTTTTCCACGGATGATCGGAACCATCGATTGCATGCATTGGCCGGGGAAAAATTGCCCTAATGCATGGCGTGGCATGTTTTATCGAGTCGATCACGGTCATCCAACAATAATCTTAGAGGCTGCCGCGTCACAAGACTTATGGATTTGGCATGCATTTTTGGGTGTTCCTGGTTCGAATAACGACCTTAATATCATTAATCAATCATTGGTGTTTGAGGATGTAAGAAAAGGAATCGGTCCGAAATCAAAATTTACAGTTTCGGGGGTTGAGTACAAGCACGGGTATTATCTTGCGGATTTAATATACCCAACCTATTCTACACTCGTTAAAAGTATTAAGCACCCTCACGACGAAAAAAGAAAGAAATTTGCTAAGTATCAAGAAGCGGCGCAAAAGGATATTGAACGAACATTTGGGGTTCTACAAGCAAAATGGCATATCATTGCAAACCCGGTACGTGCTTTCACACTAAAAAAACTATGTTATTGTATGTATGCTTGTATCTTGCTGCATAACATGATCATCGAAGACGAAGGCCGAGCTATTTGTGAGTTCGATGAAAACGCGGTGGAGGTGAATACTATTCCGGATGACCCAGGGCAACAAGAGTTAAATGATTTCGCATTACGTAACGAACACATCCATCATCATCTACAAGCCGACCTGTCAAAACCAATCCAATAAAGAAACAAATCTATTCAACAAGAAAAAAAGGAGAGAGAGGGATTCGAACCCTCGATAGTAAACTATACCAGTTTTCAAGACCGGGGCTTTCAACCACTCAGCCATCTCTCCGAAAGACAATTTTATTTTATTCCTCCGAATAGAACATGGCCATATGAGTGGATACCGCCCCTAAATGACCCCTCAATGATAAAGGAGGTAGGGGTGAAGAGATAGCCAGGAGGTTTGCCTAGAAGCAGCCACCCTTGAAAGGGGATCGAATATATATGGAACAACGGACACAGCGACTAGTATTTTTTTATTTTTAGGATGGTTTGGAATAATTTTTTTATTATTAGGATGTTTGTATTTTTTTTTTAATTTTTAGGATGGTTTGTAATTTTTTTTATTTTTAGAATGGTTTGCATTTTTTTATTAAATGCAGTATTTATTTGAATATCATTTTTTTATTTGTTACTTTTAAAAGTAATTAAAATTAATATTTAGAAAATAATAATAATAATAATAATAATAATAATAAATGCTTGAGACATGAATTGTTGGTGTCTCCACACCCCACTCATGTCTCAAGAAGCTTGAGACACCAACTTGATGACGTGGCATCCTACATGGCATGAAGACATGACATTTTTCATGTCTCCACACCCTATAGCCTTATGTGTGTGTACGATGCCATTCATTTAGTCGCGTATAAAAACACTATTTTAAAAAAATATAACGCGTAGATGATTTAAAAAAGATATTAATCTCATCATATTTTTATGGGATTTACTTTTTTTAGCAACCAAATTGATTAACGGGCCTATCTTCAAATTCTAAAAAAGGCTAGAGCCTATAAAAGGGAAAATAAAGGCAAGACATAGAGTGATAGAGGCTCCAAAACAAAAAGGTTAAAGTAGTCAAAACACGTTTATTAAATTTGGTGCAAATTTAAAGATGGTGGATATCACTTGCATGGAATGGCAGACATGCATCAAAAGTAGTGGTCGTTCTAAATTTCACAACCCCCTGATATTTGATGCGGTAAGGTGCGCAAGGTTTAGAATAGGGTTGCAAACGAGTTGAACTCGAGCTTGATTAGGCTTAAATATATTTGAGCTCAATTAATTTATGAGAGTTTGAGTTTGAGCTCAGCTCAGCACGGTACAAGTTTTGTTTTCAAAGCTCATTGGAACTTTCTCAAGCTTGAGCACGATTAGTTTATCATCTATCAGTTAATATATTAAATCGAAATAATATAAATAATAGATTCGTTTAGGCTCGCGAGCTCAATAAGTGAAACTCGAGATCGGACTCATTTACTAAACAAGCTTATATTCAGGTTTGAGCTCGGCTCGTAAACAAGTTTAAATAAGCTAGGCTGGCTCGGCTCATTTACGAAACAGTTTCGAATTAATGAGTGATAAATGTTATTAAATGTTAGTAAAACTAATATTACACTGGGCTTGATAAGGCTCGACGTGCCTGGCGAGATCACATGTCGACTCGAGCTTAGGCTCGATAAATAAACGAGCTTTGTTTTACGCTCAAGTTCAGCTCATGCTCAACAAGACTTAGCTTGTTTTGAGCATTTTACTGAGCCGAACTCAAATAGCTCACGAACGAATGGGCTCGTTTGCACCCCTAGTTTAGAATCTGTATTGTTTTAGCTTTCAAACACATGTTGTATTATTAATTTATGAGACACACTACAACCAATCAAAAGATACCAACATCAAAATAACTAATCATTCCTTTCAAATATTAATAGACTAGAAATAGAAATAGAAAATTTTTTATTATTAATTTATGAGACACACTAGTACACTACAACCAATCAAAAACACCAACATCAAAATCACTATTCATTCCTTTCGAATATTAATATATTAGAAAATTTTAAATTTTAAATAAAATTAATGTATTAGTTGAAAGATAAGAACTTGTCCATTTAGTATGAAAGAGATATCACTAGCTGATGTATGGGTTATTGTAAATTTGAAATTTCAAGAAATGATGCTTTTGGATGGACGTTAGGAAAAAGATTTGTTACTGAAAAGGAATAAACTAGGATTTTTTTACGTCGTGTTATGACAGCGCAGTGCATTGATTAGGTAATCTAAGTAGCTAGCGGTTAAGATGTAAAGCTTTATTAACAACATCGTTGAGAGCAGCTCAATCAATAGCTTCTAACTCTCTCACCTTTCAACGGGTAGAAATAACATGTATCGTGTGAGGAAGATGTCACAATAAAAAAATAACACAACAATAAAATACCAGTCAAAGATATATCGTTTTAACCTAGGGTATATAAAGTACTTAAATCTTTCATATAACTCACCAACCACTACCCTCGACTTAGGCCAGGTACAAGTCTACAAGTACAAAATCTAGGGTCAAAAGTATCGAGATCATCACTCTATGCTAGGATCAATAATTCGATTGTGATTTGAAGGGTATCTCTCTCTCTCTTAAATCATAAATGCAAAATACGTATAACTAAAAAAAAATAGCATTTAACAAATTATCTAACAAAACGATTAACAATTATTTTTTGTAAGAGAGAGCGTCCAACTCTGAAGAATCAAGTTTAAACGTGTTTTTTGTATTGTTTAGATTATCATCAACACAAACTAGAATGGGCTAAATGCATTTATAAATATGTCTAATCAATTGTTACATCATATTTTCATAATTTAAGCAAATAAACACCAATTTTCACTTCAACCATGCAATCTTCCTTGCGCAATCCTTATATTTCCACACCACCACCACTTTTTACAGTTATATTTGTATTAATCAAATTACCTATATATTAATAGATGAGTGGAAGGAATAGTGAGTTAACGGTGTGAATTAGGCGTGAGATATGAAACTAATGACGTTTAAAGACTTTGGTATTTATAGGTCGTCTACGTGACACATGTTGTTGGGGTTTTTTTGTTTTGTGCCTTACAAGGTTGTTTGCGAGAGTGAGAGAGAGAACTAGAGAATGAGGGTAAGAGCATTCATATATGATTCTCCAAATTTATGTGTCTCCATTTTTTGATAAGTGGTAGTAACTGGTTGTGAGTGGAAGACTGAAAAGTTACTGTTCATCTTTATATTTGATATGAAAATGTCCACCCTCTATAAATTTTTAATACTTTTTAAAAGTGATTGTGAGTTAAGAAGAGATAAAAGTGTAAAAAATATTATTTAATTGAAACGAATAGAAAAAAATATAGTGAATTTTAGTGTAATTAATTATAGAGATGAAGATCCTACTTCGAATGCTTTAAGATACATATGTCGGCCATGTCTCCCCGCGTCAAAGGTGGAGCTTTTCTTGAGTTACTTTTATAATTGATCATTTTTTTTCATTTTTGTATTATTTAAATTAATGTAACATAATATGGGACAGGTTCAAATACAAAGTAATGAAAACGTGCCAAGTGTGCGAAGTCACGTAACATACAAAATTACGTAACATTGACAGAATACCTACTAGTTCCATAACTAAAATCACGTAACATATAGTCAATTACCAAAAGTTACGTAATTTTGTATATGTGATTTTTTTTAGTTATGAACTAGTAGTGATTCTGTTTATGGTACGTAATTTTGTTACGTGATTTTAGGTATGAACTAGTAGTGATTCTGTCTATGTTACGTAATTTTGTATGTTACGTTTTTTAAGGGTATGGAAATTTTTTTATGTAAAGTTGTGAATGATTCTGTCTTATGGTACGTAATTACGTAATGACACTATATGTTACGTGATTTTAGTTATGAACTAGTAGTGATTCTGTCTATGTTACGTAATTTTGTATGTTACGTGACTTCGCACACTTCGCACGTTTTCATTACTTTGTACAATAACCGTCCCCATATAATATAATATATATTATAATGTATTCGGATTTGCAAAACTGTGCTCTTTTTAAACCTGGAGATTAAAGAACCATTTTTAAATTGGCCGTTCAATGCAACCCTTTACAAGGACGGGGGCATGCAAGCCAAGGGCGCTAGAGCATTGCATTGGTGATGATCCCATACACCCAATCCCCTAAACATAATGTGGCTAAGCTTTATACCTTATCCCTTGACCCGACTTAGTTATATTTTTACTAAGGTATGATGGTTAATTAACTTAATTACACTTCTATACTGAATTAACTAGTTGGTATTGATCAATGTTGCCATGCAACTATTGAAAGTTATCTGCAACATCATATAGCCATATATTTTGTTGAAGTTTGAACAAAAAACCAAAATATGCAAGTAATAAAGACAGTACCGGGTATGATTTGTAGTCAAGCACTCTACATTGAGCCAAAGTAGAGGCAGTCGACTTCTAATGAATTGAAAGTAATCAATAAAAGAATGTTTATAATATAAGCTAGAAAGATTCACATGTCTAGAACAATCATACGCAAGTGAAAATTAAAAATGATAAGAAGACAAAGCAGTGTTCTTCTAGGATTAGAAAATGCCCATTTGGTTGAAGCAAACAAACTACTTTATCATCCATAATGATAATGGTCAAGACCTTATACATGTAAGTACGTCCAGCAACTAAAATATCATATCTCTACTCTACAATAAAGCACCTTTCAACAGCATTAATTTTAATTTCATGGACCATGGATTAATCTATACAGAAAAAACTAATTAAGAGGAGTCGGGCACTAGGCTTTGTTAGAAATCGGTACTAAAGACACAATCAAATTAAGCCAAACTTGCTTCTTATTCTTATTCTAGAATAGGATTAATGACTTACAAAACTTCCATCTATTTATAAGCCTTTGTTCCTTGTCCACAAATGAATTATTATGTTTATCTAGAAACTTCTTTGACTTAAACTAGGAAATCTATTTCTAAAACCTAGTTCACAAGATGGACAACTAAGTCCTTCTAGTTACCAAATTTTGCATTACAAGATTAATTTATCACTCACCCCCCTAATCTTGTAACACCAACGAGTCATTTCATCTCATTGAACTTCAATCTTGGCAATGCTTTAGTGAGAATATCGGCCGTTTGTAAATTCCCACTTATGTGCTCCACTTGAATTTGTTCTCGCCCAATACATTCTTTTATGAAGTGGTACCGGGTAAGAATATACCTGCTCTTACCAAAGAATACTGGGTTCTTCATCAATTCTATTGCGGATGAATTCTCAACTTTCAGAGTCACCTTTTTCTCCTTTTCACCCGTCACTTATGATATTAAACCTCTAAGCCATAATGCTTGAGAAGCCGCTTCCGTTCCTGCCATGAACTTTGCTTCACAAGATGATAATGCAACCGTCCCTTGTTTCTGAGAAACCCAAGTTATCGGCGCATCGTTATAGTAAAAAACTAGTCCCGTTGTGCTTCTACCATCGTCCATATCCATCTCATATCTGCTATCGTTTAAACCAAGCAACACTCGGCTTCCACCCTTCCGATACATAATGCCGAGATCAATGCTTCTTTTCACGTACCTCAACACTTATTTTATAGCTTGCGCATGAGTTTTAGTAGGCCTCTGCATAAAGCGGCTCACATATCTGACCGAGAAACTGAATAGAATAGGATTAATGGCTTACAAAACTTCCATCTATTTATAAGCCTCTATTCCTTGTCCACCAAGGAACTATTATGTTTATCTAGAAACTTCTTTGACTTAAACTAGGAAATCTATCTCCAAAACCTAGTTCACAAGTTTGACAACTAAGTCCTTCTAGTTACCAAACCTTGCATTACAAGATTAATTTATCAGGCTTTACTGTCAAGAAATTGCATAAAGATTAATCGCAACTGTATACATAGAATAGCTCCTAGTATTGATATATCAACTAAAAAAATATAAAATGACATTTTACATGTTAACTAGTATTAAGCCCTCCGTGTTGTTACGGAAGACATAAAACCGTACCAAGAGGCAAGAAGCATCAGAAACACATTGTTTCTAACGACTAACAACACTGAAAAAACTCATAAAAAATATATAAAAAAACAAAATAACAAAACTCGGTGAAATGTAGACGTATAAACGGTAAACCATGCATGCCCGTTGCGACGCGATAATGCGCAAACATTAGACCGAAACTTAAAACACGTGACCGTTCGTCGGGAAAAATAGAAATATTGAACTATATACGCACGTTCTGGCATGTCAACTCGAAAATTTTGAATTGAAACGTAAAGCTAAAAATCTTTATAAGATACATGGGATAAAGTTCGAAGTAAAAAAATGTAGAGGTTAAATGTAAAAAATGAAAACTTTAAGGGTTAAAAGTTAAAAGAAAAGAAAAAACAAAGTAGGGTACAACTTACAAAGCATGGTGAACAACCATTTAATGCACAAAACATTTGTTAAGCATGATTTACAACACCATAAAGCACGAACGATTTGTAAATTAATACTATATATAATTACTGTCCATTGGTTTATTTGAAGTCAATTTGTTAGACACTAAAAGAACTAGATAACAAATAGCGCGTGCATGCGCCAGTCATTGATCAACAAACTTACATACATATGAAAATGTATGACCAACTGTAACACAAACAAATAGAAGAATAAATTCATATAGACTAGCATGGTATGTGAGAGACCCCATTTGATCTATAAAACCCCGTATTTATTGCCCACATGACTGATATAGGATAAGTCCCATAGTTTACGATTGTTTTAGTAAGTATAATTCGATCCTCTAAGAGGGTCAACGCTCACATTAGTCACGGCTGACTCCCTTCATACCACACTTCAAATTTGACCCTTACAGCCCAGACAAGCTAACTGATTTTAAAAGATTAGTCTGGTGGAGGTGGAAGCCCTTTGGTCTTTAAACCTCAAATTTATTGTTGTTCTTACAACACATGTGGGATAAGTACCATAACTTGCAATAAATGGTTTCAATTCGTAACATGGACATGTAAATAGCTTATAGGTTTGTACAAAACCTGTTGAGTTAAATACGATTTTAGTCATTGTGGTTTGCTAAGAATATATATTTCTATTAAAAAGTGTTTTTTAACCTTTTTTTAATCCAATACTTTTGTATCAATTACGGTCCAGTCCACTAACTATATCCAATTTTTTTGTTATTTTCTTAAAAAAAACCAAAACACCTTTGTATTTAAATTTATTAAATTAACTAATTATTTTCTCTACAAAAATAATATATAAATTGAATCCCTTTCTTTTTTCTCTCTCAAAAAGAAAATTGGCGGGTACTCCACATCTTTGGCTAGCCATCTATACCTCCCATGTTGATGTGTTTCAAAATTAAAATTTTAGGTCACAAGATAGTTGTTTGCGTAATAATCCCCTGCCAAACTCGGTTCTACCTAAGAAGCAAAAGGGTTGATCGAAAACCCTAAATCAGCGCTGGATTATGAAGAAAGGGGCGATGGTGACAAACCTTAGTAAATGGTGGTGGTAGCAATGATGGTTCAAATAAGGGATAAACAAACAAACAAATCAATGTAATCAAGATCTGGAGTCACTAGAGAGCTCCAACCAGACCACATCAAGATCTAGAACGATAACCTCTCTAAGTTGGTAGTGATGAAGGTTCAAATTGACGATGGTGGTTGTGTGATAGAGTTCTTGGAGGTGGTAATCGGGGGCACCCCTTTTTTCTTTAATCGTTGATCGTTGGGTCACAGACCTAAGACAATGGTGAACGACAATAATGATAAGATTAGGGTTTCTAGGTGGGGGTGGTTGTGTTTCATTCTTTGGCATAAATAGAGTTGGAGTTGGGGGGTTGCGCTGTGGTCTTCTGTGGAAGTATAAGGTTGTGATAGATGTGATGCATCTATATACTTTTATATAATACTTTCTAGGTGGGGGTGGTTGTGTTTCATTGTTTGGCATAAATAAGTTTCTAATATGAAGTGACAAAACATGTGTTATGTCGTAGTATAGAAATTCATGTATTATAATATGAGAAAGCAACAATTTTAATCATGTGAAGAATAAGAATGAAAAAGTATATTAAAGAGAGAATGTACGTTTAGATGAGGAGCAGAGGCAGGAGCAACTATTGCAGGGCGTGATTAAGGCTGTGGATGAAGACATAACTCACATTTACAGTTTCATTTAGTATAAACAATTCATTAGAAACTTATGTATCACACGAGTTATAACATTTTTTTGTTTATTTATTTGTTATTAGGTTGGAAATATGATGTTGGATCAATAAAATATTAAATGGTTTTTAATAAGCGAAAATATAAAAAGGAATTAGTTAAAAATAAATAAGAAATAAACGTGAAATAAAATTTAATAATCTTATTTCATATAAGAGAGAATTGAGATAAACATAACATTTTTATTTATATATTGTAAAGATAAAAATTATAAATTAATAAATATTGAGTTATTTATAACCTAAAATTTTTGGCGGAAGTTCAAGGGTGAGGTTGGTCTTACCAAGTGATATGTGTCCCCACCCCTCGCTTTATTGTATCTATAGATTAGCTAAAAATGAATAAGGGTATTTAGGTCTTTTTACGAGAAATAAACAAAAAAACAAAAAAAAAATAGATGGAATTAATGGACTCGACCTAGTTGATCCGAAAACAAAATTTTGGATTAACGAAGTCAAGAAAATATTTTGGACTAAAATATATACTTTGGGTAACCACAAAGACGAAAAATCGTATTTAAGTCAAATTTGTTTCAGAATTTTGTTAGATGTATATTGAAGAAAACAGTCAATCTTGATCTACGTCATATTATTTAACGAATACAACATGAAACCTACAGACCTTACCTTAGCTTTTGTTATTGGTGAGATTAACTGAGTACGATGATGATGATAGCAAGATGATGCAATTCAAGTTGTTTGTTTGGTCGGATTTTGTCAGGTTTTGGAAGCCATAACACAACTACACAATGCGTATCCAATAAAGCTTCATAGTGGTTTAACAATTTGGCCATAAGCTGAGAGTTTCCAAGCTTATAATCATTATAGTAATGAAACTAAGATAGCACATACCTTTGGCTTATTGAGAGCAAGATGGTACTTTTACCCATGAGAGATAATTAATGGGGGTAGAAGACTATTGGGGATAAAAGTTTCAACTTTTGAGTTTTAATTTCTTGCATTAGCACTAATTAATGGAAATGATCGATTCACACTATTATTGAAGTACAGTACACAATAAACAATGAGCTTAGACATTAACATAAGACTAAATGCATCACAGTTAGTGACCATTAAAGTTGCATTCAACTTGCATAGCTATTCTATAGAAGAGTATAATTGTGATAGTTTTGGTGGTTCGAATGACTGCCTCTAAAAAGAAATTTAAGATCTACCATTTGCTTTTAACAAATCTAATAATCGCAAGAAGAAAGTGTTCCATGACATGCGTACATGCACGCTACAAAACAAAGGAGTATCGACAACCTAATATGTTAGTAAAGGCCTTCACCAAAAGACCTTGGGTAATCTAACATGCCCGTCTATGCCTTAAAATCACCATAAACTTATGTCTAATTCTTTGTAAATGTTCTCCATAATACGTGTTCATTTTTCTAGATGTTTTGTTTTTGTTTTAGGTTATGTAATAGCATGTTTTCATGGGAAAATATGTCATCTATGTGACTAAGGAAAAAGACAAAAGAGTGAAACTTGATGAAGCAGGATACATGATTTGTACATTAATGGAAATCATGTAGCCTCAATAGTATCAATGAAAAGAATAAGCTGGTTACTTAAGTGGGTTACACAAGTGACAATAGCCACAACATCAGAAGAAGGTTTCTTTGATAATAATATGAGCACCTGAGAGTGAGACTAATCTAAAAGAAAACGAAACAATCTAACAAAAAACTTCCCATGGAACTTTACTGTTGAGTTGACGTGCCGGCATTAACACAAAGTAAAACAATTGGTGCACTTCAACCATGGTCGTCCGTTAGCAAAACCAATCAAGAGGTAATTATAATGAGCATGTCACCTACGACTCAAGAAATAAATTACAACTTTTAATTACATGGTACCCAATTCATAAACGAAGACACATAATAATCTTATACACCCTAAGGCTATGCGGTATGAAGGGAAGTGGGAGACCCGTGGTCCTACAACGTAGGCAGTGGCACCACTGCAACACCGCCCTCCACTACAACCACACTTGGTGAGCGTGGGCAAGGCAACATTCTTTACGGGCTATCATTTGGTGAGTTTAATGATTTTCTCCATTTGAAGACGGTCGGAATTAAAAAAATCTATTTTACATATATTAAAAAAATCAAATCCTTACACAAAAAAAAAAAAAAAAATCTTCATTCTCTATACTTTTTTCCTATTTTCTACCAAAAAAAACCTTGGATCCAAACGACACAAACAACCCGCCACCAATCCCGTTTACGTCACCTTGCTACTCACCCCTCGTTGATCCGATGTGGTCAACACAACAACATTCTTTTTTGGGTTTCAATCAAGTTCCAAATACGTTCACTCAACTTTAACACAATCAACCTTTTAAATGTGTGCTTCAACTTCAACAAATTCAATTCGAACAACAATATCATCAAAAAATGCAAATGTGACAACAACAAAGCCATATTCAACCACATCAACCGCGTCAACATTCTCAAGTTCAAAATTATTAACTGATACCTAAGAACCAACTGATAGAAGATTTTTACGATGTTGAAGCTGTACCGGAAACACAACCTCAAAAGTCAAAGAAAACAAAGTCAAAGAAGTGGTTGAATTAGCCGGAAACTACAAGTAAACCAAAAGGTCAAAATTGACTGCAGTTGAAGAGGAGGCATTGGTACGAGCATGGTGCCATGCTTACATGTTTCCATAATAGGTATATTAATTTATTATTATTATTGTTTTCATATACATTATTATTTTTAGTTCCTTTACTATTGGTTTTTGTTATATACATAATTATTTTTACTTTGTCATTATTTTTTAGGTAATAATCAAAGGTCGGATAGCTTTGGAAGAAAGTTACTGAGAAATTTCATTTTTTAATGCAACAGGAGCCGTACCGAGGAGTCGATTCAATCAACTCGAAATATGGAGAAATGAACAGAAAGGTTTCATAGTGGCATTACAACAATGTTTACGTCAATCAATCAAGTAGGCCAAGTGATGAAATGGTTTTTTCATTGGCTATGTCAAGAAATAAGTCAGAAACATGACCATATATTCCCATACTTGGGGGCTTAAGGAAAGTAAAAAAAAAAGTGTTCCACTTGGGCGCTGATTCTAAACGAGGTGATGAAGGCAACATGGTCGCAAACATTCGAGTCAGGAGATTATCGTGCTGGTGATTGGGATGTACGTTGCAATATTAATATTAATGACGAACCTAAGGTTGACGACGATATCATGGATGTTCCGGAATTAGAACGCTTCATTAGTAGGGACAAAACATTGAAAGAGGCATTGGCAAAACATCAATCTCTCAAAGGTGGAAAAGTAACTTCATCAAAGTACTCTCCTATCGGGGACGTAGTGGTTTACATATTGGACAAGAGGTTGGTTTGTTTAATCAGTACCCATCCGTGCGGTACTCATCCTGATAGTTAAGGGTAGTGCCTTATCGCAAAGTCAATATTGTATTTTTTTTAGGGAAAATCACGAAAATAGCCGTTGACCACCTCCACTTTACGAAAATAGCCAGTGGAACCGTCTCTGTTGGACATTCGATTCACCTTAACAGAATCCCAAGACCTTTGAGATAAACAGCCATTAAAAAGTTTCCACGTGTCCCTAAATCCTCCGAAACGTCTTTGAGACCTCTTGACGCTGTCGTGTCCTCTCCCAAGATCTGGGAGACGTTCCAGCTGTTTTCGGCTCATGGCTTGAGCCGACTACCATTTTGTCAGTCGGCTTACCTGGATCCGTCTCGTAGAAGGCTCATTAGCAGGCAAAGACGGCTCCTCGAGACTCTTGGTGAGTTCGGAAACGTATTCAGTATGTCAGATGTCCTATGCCCGATGTGACCGGGTTTAATCTTTTCCTCCGAAAGTTTTTTCTGTTTTTTATTCTTCTTATTCTTGTGTTTGTTATTTATATTAAATAAGTTAAAAAAAAATAAATAAATGTAATCGTTCGATTTGTCGTATACCTTAATGTGAAGTGGGACGTCGTAAATGGGAGGCTTGAATATGTCGTTGATTCAAAAAGTTGAAGGTGTCTTCTTGAAATCGAATGAAGCATGTCTTATCTTGTTATATTATCTTATCTGGCGGATACGTTTCAGGTTTTGGCAATTTCACGTTTATCATATAAAATTCCTGATTTAAATGTGCCTTTTTTTAAACCACACAACTCCTGACATAAAATGTGTTTTCAAACCAAAACGCAAGCTGTTCTAATGAAAACGCAAGCCTTTAAAATAAAAACGCAACCAGATATATTTCGCGACTAAGACTTAATGAAACTGGAGTTGGTGAAATTGTGTTTGTCAGATTGTTTCTCTTATAAAGTAGAAAGATCTAGTAAAACACGTTATGTGCCATCATGTGTCAGTGAGAATTGTAGATGGATTTGGGCATATTCCTTCAACGGTTGTAAAAAGTTGTTTGTTAAACACTTATAACACATGTTCCAAGACTCAAAGTCACCCTCATCTTCGTCAAGCTAAGCCGAAAGTGGTTGTGAACATATTAAAAGACCAACTGAGAGATAGTGGTCGTGTGTATCGTCTTAATGAAATTGTCGTAGATTTTCGACAAAGATTTCACGTCTTCGGACGGTTCCCACATTTTTTTTATAAGTTTATTGTTTTTTATAATATGATTGTTTTTTATAAGTCTAAAAGTAAATATAAAAACATTAAAACATTTCATTTAAAATTAATAATAGGAAAACATAAAAAAAGGCTAAAAAAAAATACATAACAAAGAAAAAAAACTCAAAGTTGGTGTCGCAACAATCGCCATGCCTCCACATGTTCGAAATTGTAGCCGTATCGAACCCCATACTCATACTGAGTGAATCCGATAGCCAACTCTTCATCAAGCTCCGTGTCTTCGGTAACCTCTTTCTCGTATAAGGTGTTCCACAACTCACATTTGATGTTGAGGTCGCCCCACTTGAACTGGAGGTCACGGACGGTCTTGGTGGTGTTGGTGCCAACGTGTTCAACGAAGTCGCTAAACACCCGAGCCCAAAACCCCTCCGGGGGGAAGGCTGACCCATCGTCTCGGGGGGGAAGCAGTTGAATTTCCGGGTCATTCGAGGCGTCCTTGTGGCAAACCACAAGGGCCATCTCTTCCTCTTCGGTCCATGTGATCATATTTTTGGCGGATGTGTGAGTTTAAAAAGTTGTTTTAATCGGTTGTGAGAGTTTTTAGTTTTAACCACGGTTATATTTATACACAAATTTTGCACACGCTAATTAATGTGACGGTATTTAATGCGACGCTTCCCAAAACCGTTTCGGGAACTCTCAAAGTTTTTACACACTGAACCCACAACAATTACTTACAAAAACTGAAATATTACACGAAAAATATATTTATGTTTTTTTAAATATTAATGTTTTTATTAGTCCAAATATTATTACACTGAACTATTACACGAAAGTGTTGTAATACTAAATGTCTAACCAACTATTCAAGACTAGATCCTAATGTTAGATGTTTCCTGGTTTGAAGCATTCTTTCCAATGGTGTATGTGGGAGGCGAACGGACTTGACACGTCAACCACCGATACATAAATTTGGGAGCCGCACGAACTTGACACTAATGTAGACCAGCACATCATCGATGCATTCTACACGGGTTAACCCACGCGCAGATGCAACAACGATCCAAGTAGCTGTACGCAGATGAAACAACGATCCAAGTATAATCTAACCGAACAATATATTTTTAACCCGGTCGGCTTCGGTTGGAAAAGTGCAGGATTTATAAATAAAAATGACATTCATCTGAAATTTGTAAGGTTTGATATGAATTTTTAGTATGAATGATTGAGAGTGGGTACAAATTTTGTGAAGTGAAATGAAATATGACGACTTTTTGTTCTCTGACGGTTACTGATATGCCTTGGAAACCGTCTCTTCGTTTGATTTCCCATTGTTACCCGTCAAAGTTTATGAATATTTATTATTTATTATTTTTTAATAATTTATTAAAACAGTGTCAAAGCAAAACGGTGAATGACGATTCGGAGGTGATGAGTTGGGTATCAAAAATTATTAAACGCAATTGAAAATTTGAGTTTCATTTAATTAATGTGTTCCATAAATTATACTGATATTCCCCATAAATATTTTACATTTAATAACGACTTTTAGACGCTGACGGGTTACCGATATGCCTTGGGAAATCCTCTCTTTGTTTGATTTCACCTCCTTACCGTCAATTTTTTTAAATATAAATTGAAAACAACGTATCAGAGCAAAACGGTGAAGGACGATGCCGGAGCTGATGACTCGGTTATCGTAAATTATGAAAGGCAAATGCAAAAGTTATTAAACGCAAATGAAAAAATGCTGATTACTCAAACGCAAATGCAAAACTTATTAAACGCAAATGCAAAAATAGTATAACATTTAATAAATGTTCTATATAAATTATATTAATATTGTCCATAAATATAAATTATATGTTTAAATTTAAAAAATATTCACAACATTTTAAGATCAACATCTGTTGTCTCCTGACTCGGAGACGCCACTGGAAAATCATCATCCAAAATGTTATCACGAAACAACATTGCTAGCCTACGTCTCATATGTTGTGCAGCTTGAATGCAGTCTTCATCTTGATTAATCTGTTCTAGATTAATTAACCTTTCAAGAAAGATGCAGACCCAAACCCCACAATCACCGTGTTTTCCATCCTGTTGAGGTACTCCAGGCGGATAAACATTTTCGAACGGGTACCAGGAGTGATTTGGTTCCTGCTCATCTTTGTAATAATTGTTCTTCCGTAACCATCTGTCAAATGCAAAATTCATATGACAGGTACACTCTCTGGTTTCCAATGCCATTCCAAGTGAACTCGATAAACTGAAATTCCCAGAATATAATACATAATTAGAAAATGCACGTATATAACATCAATAATACCAAATTTGAAACGTGACATACCTGTCGTATACGGTTAGAGTTTTCCTTTGTAGGTTGAATACTACAAGCACCCAATGTTTACTTTTAACGTTTAAAGGAATGTACACCTGCAAAAAAAAAAAAATAAAAAATACAATATTTTAAGAAATTTGTGGTTTATAAAAAATACACTTGCGTTTTAGATTGTGTTAGATTTATTCAACTTGAGTTTAAACAATAAATTTATTACTAATGTGAACACTATTTTCTTTAATAAGTTTTTATTATTATCGTTCTATTATTAATAAAAGTTGGTTTATTTCACTTTTTTTGCGTTTTGAAGTTTAATGTATTTGCGTTTTATATATTGATCAAATAAAGCACAAGTAATTATAAAATAGTTAGAATACCTCCTCAACATCTCGGATGCATGGATACGGTGCAGAGCCGTGAAAATAATCCCCAAAGTTCGTTGTGAAAGTGCGGTTAATCAAACCCTGGTGAAAATAGGGAGGAAGAATGCTCCAGCGGTCGTCTTTCTTCCTAGATTTATACAGGTGATTTATCCACCCGAAAATATGCTGTTAAACAATGCTAATTTTAGTTACTACGTTGTGTTTATAAAATTACAAAGAAATAAAAGTATCTAAAAATATTATTGGTTACCTCGTCGCTCAACCAACCTAGACCATCATCAGCAAGCAAGGTACCCCAAAAATCTCGTGGTAGCTGATTTCCCCCGGTCAAGACGCATTTTCTTGATTCATTTTTCGGATACCAAACTTTGATCATGGCTATCTTATCTTCATCCTCTTTCGAAGTCTGCCTTCTTCTCTTTTGGTTTTTTTTGTGACCTACGTTCGGGTAAACCGTTTTAGGTCCCGGCTTTGTTGACCGTTCTGACCTTCTCAACTTGACAGCTTCGGGCTTATCACTCTGTAATTAAAATTTTAAATTAATAATTACTATATAAATTTACACGTTTAAACATTAAAACTATAATGTAGCTTTAAGTTACATCATTGGCTTCAGCCATTTTTTCCAAATTGGTGGTCTCGTCGTTGTAACCATTTGCATTGAGATACTGATTATCCTACAAAACAAATAATCAGTTAAAATGAACCGGCTTTATTTATTTATATTTACTTTTTGTTCAGTAAGCTATGTTTACATAAAATAAGACGATGACAGTAAATGATACCTCGTTAAACAAGTCACGCAACGTATTGGTTTGTTCATCCAACAATGTTTTAATCATTGATTTTAAATCACTCTGCGAATCATCAACATTATTCGACTGGTGATAATGATAACCCCCATCATTAACTTGAAGCATATCAGCTGCAGGATTGCCCTGGTGATTCTGTGTAACATTATTAATCTGCAGTTGTTGTTTTCTCATTGCCATCTGGGCATCCAGGAAAGCAGAACTTGAAATGTACCAATCGGATTGCATCTCCGACTCGGTCGCCACCAGATAATTGAGAGGTTTAAAATCAACATGCTGAGTTATAAATTTGCCATTAATATTCGGGTACCATAAACAAATTGTTGTAAAACCTTGAGCATTGAAACTTACCTTAGCTGCAATCGCGAGGATGTTCTCAACAGTAGCCATAGCTAATTTTTTACATACCCCCCATCCTAGAAATCTAGGAAGTTGTTGTCGAATGAAATATTTGTTTTGCCCAATTTTAAATTCGGGAAAAATTTCAAATATCCAAATCTGCATACAGAACTTGTAAGACAAACAATCGAATTGGAATAAATGAAACAATTATTATTCTAAACAAATACCTGGAATGCCCAAATAAATCCACTAACGGCGACACTCTTTGCGTGTTTCTTTCTTCGTCCGATCAAATCATACAAATGTGGCCACAAGCCATCCCAAAAATAACTCCCCCAAGCATAGTTGTTACAAACTTCCAAATCATCAACCAAATCTATGAGTTTCGGATCAACTTGCCCATTGCTTTGGGTTCCTTTAAAACAGTGCTCTATCATCATCAAAATACAAATTCTAACACAATCATCTTCCGTTAAGGTAGTCCAATCAGAGTTAAAAAGCGACACAACATCTTCAACACACACTTTACGCGAATCGTTACGTCCAAAAAATCTTCTTCTGAAAGACTGGGGATGGTGAAGCGGTACCCAGTGAGTTACGCCGAGCTGGAGACCGGTTACTAGACAGAACTGTATAGGGCTAAAGAATATTTCTTGTTCCCCTATTCTATAATAAATACCGTCTTGTGGGTAATTTGTAACAACCTCATGTTGAATAACACCGTATAAGACGTTGCTACAGCATACCCTCGCCTCAACATCTAAAAAGTGGCCAAAACAAGTAGTCCTAAATTTGGTTTCTATGGAGCGGCCTTTATCTCCTAATTTTTGAAGTTTTTTTTTCATCTTGTCTAAAAATGTCCAAGCAATTCGGACCTTTACACTAAAATACTCCTATGCAGGCAAAATTTTTAAACACACTCAATCAACATAACCAACGAACATAAAGTTTAAAAAATGAAGTAAATTTAAAAAATAATAACTTACAAGTGGAACGTCGTCGTTGGGAATTTGTTGGTTGGCAATATTGCCATTTTGTGGGTTGGAAAGATTCATTTGCGGGCAACAAATTGGTTGCGGGTTAAAATTCTGATTCTGGATCAAACTTGTTTGCTGGCACATTGAATTAGCTGTCTGAAAATTATAATTTGCTGCCTGGTAGTTGAAGCTGTTTTGCTGGATATAATCGATACTCTGTTGCTGGTTACAAAGCTGTTGCTGGATATAATTCGGTGGGTGGATATAAATCCCTTCTTGTTGGTTGTAATTCGGTTGGAGATTCCCTTGTACCGCCCAAGTCTGATCTAGAACATATTCATCGTGATTTGTGACCTGCAGATCTCCCCTCGGGTTGTCAAACGGATTATTTGGATTCATTTGACTTGTCAAACGGGTCGGGTTTTACTATTTAAAGAGGGTCGGGTCCAAATGTGGTTGTTTGGATAAACTTTGTGGTGACGTAGCACCGAAAGGTGTTGTGGTCCTTACCTGTGGGACCGGAGTTGAAGAATTTGCCGGAATTGGGATTGGTCGTAGGTGTTGAAGGAGTTCCGGAGTTGAAGGAGTTGCCGGAATTGGGATTGGTCGGCGGAGTTGAAGGAGTTGCCGGAATTCCCTTCGGACAGGGATGTGGTCCTGGTATTTTTCGGATGGGTTGTCGGTGTGGTCCCGAGATGGTTATGGGAAATGACTTGAAAATTTTGAAAAAATAATTTATTGAAGTGTCTTTGTGGCTTCTCACAATGGTAAAGAATTCTTATTGAGGTCGGCAAAGGAAACCGTATAATGTGAGTGGACGACTCGGGAACTGGGACACGATTTTAATTCTTATCCAAAGATGGGAGACGTCTTTGACTTCTTGGGATAGGGAAGCAAGGTACTTTACCCAACCCAACCAAACCCCTTTTAAATTTTATATAGTAAAATATAGTTTTTTTGAAAAAACAAGTATGTTTTTAATAATTTTGAATAAGATGTTATTTATAGAAAAATATAGTTTTCGATCTTATAACTTATTTTTTATTATTTTTTTTAATTGAATTAGTGATAATTGTTCACCACTGGAGATGGTGTGACAATTTTTGTAAATAAACATAGAGGGAGAGGCTAGGACTTTAAACGCAATTGTTTAATATTCAGACGCAAGGACTTTAAACATATAATATGCAAAATAATTTTTCCACTATTCAAGTTTTTTACCTTAAAGTTTATCATAATATAATATGCAATACAATACAATATACGTACATGTAAGATTATTTTAGTAATAGAAATTGGTACAACTCTTAATGCTATTACAATAACATGCGCTTGTTCCACGAATTGTTTTGCCTAGGAGGTTGACAACGCCGTTGAAAACTGCAAACCACCACGTCCGTATAGTTATAAGTGTTGAATACAGCCTTCGCAATAATGATCTCTCCAGTAACAAGTGACGTTTTGAACTAGTTCCAACTGGAATGGGGTATCATCATATAATATGCAATACAATATACGTACATGTTATATTATTATTGGAATAGAAATTGGAACAACCCTTAATGCTATTACAATAATGAAAACAGCCATGCGCTTGTTCCACGAATTGTTTTTTGCCTAGGATGTTGACGACGAGGTTGAAAACTGCAAACCACCATGTCCGTATAGTTTTAAGTGTTGAATACAGACTTTGGAATAATGAGGTCTCCAGTAACAAGTGACGTTGTGAACTAGTTCCAACTGGAATGGGGTACCGCATATGAGACCTTACCTGATGACTTAATGATTGCACACCAACACGTCCTAGTAAATAAATTACCAACATAGCAAGACGACCATTGAATTGCCACGTCTGCTGCTTTCGTAATTTGTTTCGGTTAATGGTGAACGGGTTTTATAAACATGACTTACCGGTAACGGCTGATACCATAAGTCAAATTTGAAAAGATTCCCTTCTCTTCCTGAAACACAACAAGAACATGTTGCCTTTTTGGAAGGGAATCATAAAACCGAATTCTCCCATATCCTATCGGCAATAATGATTAACCGTTACACCACGTGTGATCAAGGAACTCGTCGGTGTCCACTACTCCAAACAAATCCACAGACGTCCTTGCACACGTGGATAACGGTAATTTTAACGCTTAAGGAAATAGAAATGGGAGGTTCACCATCGTTGCAATTTTATAGACTATCAGACAAAAGGCAAAGTAGTTTTATGCAGTTGTAACAACGATCCAAAAAATTTGGTGGAATGTTGACGTATTTTGATAGTATTAACTTTCATAAATAACATAATTAATATATTATATTATGTGAAAGAAAAACTGATTTGTGTTTGAAAATTTTGGTAAAATTATATGTGAAAACATTTTTTGATTATAATGCAAATGCAAATTTAGCCAGGAATTTATAAACTACCGGGAAAATCCCTCCTCCTGTTTTTGATCTCTTAGAGTCAGTAAGACAACACAGAGACGGAATACTTCTTTGACATCTCGGGACTTGTCCCCTCTTTGACGTCTCAATGCTTAACACGTGTACCGTCTCTATGACGTTTTAGACAGTGAAAAACGACTTTAAGTCCGAACAGTCTTCTAACATCTGTTTTCATTTCTTGTCTCTGACATACGAACAGTCGTCCATTTAAATATTTTAAATTATTTTATAAGTAATTTAATTACGCTTTAATTACATCGTTTTTTACACGATATATACCTACAAATTCTTCACCTACTCCTCACATCTCTTCTAACGTATCACATGCACTAAAGAACAAAAATGGACTCCTGGACCGAAGAAGAAATTCTAGGAATTACACTTGCCTGGCGCAATGTTTGCGAAAGCACCCGAGTTTCTGACGCTAGCCATGAATTTCCTGCTACTCCATTCTGGAATAGAGTTGTTACCGAGTTTAAAACACTTATGGAGGGTCAAACTAACCGCTCGGCCGAAGAAGTGAAGCAAAAATTTCGAGATGTCAAAGCGGAGTGCACCATCTTTGAAGAATTGTTGAACGCCTACAAAGAGGAAAAGCCAAACGAGTCCGAAGAACTACTCATTGAATTGTCACAGATTGACTACCTGTTGGACTATGATGAATACTTCAAGTATGTTTCGGCGTGGCAGTTGTTACGTCCATATTATATTTATGTTTAACTTTAAGCATGTAATGGATGTAATTTGGAAGTTTTTAAATGAAGGTTAATGTGTTGATTTTAATTAAAACATTTTCTATAGATACCTAAATTTTAATACGTCAAATAAGAAAACCAATAGACAATAGCACGCGAGTTGGTGAAGCTTTGTCTCCTTTTGCTGCAGAAGCTTCACAGTTTGTCAGTCCCGCCGACGTAGAACGGGCGGGCAAGTCTCCGTCATCCGTTACAAACACGCTAGTCTTATGCGCCGACGTAGAACGGGCGGCCGACTCCTGCGTCATCCGTTGTCTTTGCGCCGACGTAGAACGGGCGGGTGAGGATGCGTCAATCCCACCACCTAATGCTATATAGATTGTACCCAACTTTGTTTTTTATTTACTTTTATTTAATTTAACACTATTAATTTTCATCTTTTACACTACACCCCTACATTTTTCATTTTGCTTTGAACTTCATCTATGTATGTTAGGTACATTTTTAGTTTTACGTTTCAATCCAATTTTATCGAGTAGACATGCCACTACGTGTACATGTAGTTCAACGTTTTTGCCTCTAATTTTCCTATCGAAAGGTCACGTTTTTACCAAAAAAATATCTTCCAATACATTATAAATAAAAGAAACATTTAAAATAAATTAAAAATATTAAGGAGAGAAATTATTCATGTCCTCCTCAAGAACCTCCATGAGCTCTGGGTCATTCAACTTATCCTCATCAAGGTCTCCTTCTTCGTCTTCGTAGTCTGATTCTGGGTCGATACCAGACCACAATTCAACCTGTGCCCTGACCATCGAAACAAGTTTTGAACCAAACTCAGATCCACTAACATTTATCAGTGGCTTATCCAACAGGTTTTTCAGAAAACCCATATCAGTGGAGAAAGATATATACTTAGGCTGGAATTCTTCAACTCTTCCGTCTTCAAACGTCACGTCCACCTCAAATCTGTCTTCAAAAAACTCCCATCTGCTCACTCCCCTCAGCTCACAATGCTTAAACATCTTCTTCAAAACATCAAAGAGTTTGTCCACCTCTGTTGAATGGCTTAGATGTGGAATACCTAAAGCCAACATTCTTTTCAGTACCTCCTTGGTACAATTTCGTAGCACACTTTCTTTACATCTGTACACAAATTTTTTGTTATTACTCATCATCAGGTTGAAAGTTCTCTGCTCATACCACCATATGCTTAGACTTGCGTTGCCTGCCATGTTTTGTTTAGTGATTGAAGTGACTTTAGTTTTGGGGGGTTTCAAAAGAGATTGATGTTGTAGATGTGTGTTAAAATGTGTACAACTGATGTTATTATTTATAGTGTTTAGGTTCTATAGAAGATCAAAAGACTTTTGACGTTTCAAAGATCACAAGGGTTTATAAGTTGAGCAGTGTGCAGTTCATCATGACTATCCACGTTCCAAAAAAAATTAATACAAATCACTTTTTATATACATTAATTAATTTATTCTTTTTTTTAGTATCATCGCCCAACATTAATGTAATTTACGATATAATTTATTCTTACTTTTTTTTTTGGAAGAAACTTTTATATTTTTTAAAATGTAATTTAAACTTTAATATTTAAAAAAAATAACTTTCGCATTAGCTTGCGTATAAAATTAAGTTACATTTGCGTTTGATTAGATTACCACTAGCGTATAACCAAAATTACCGAATTTACATATGACATATTAAACATATAAAAAGGACAACACAGATAAAAATGTATCTTGTTCATAAACAAAAGAAAGAAAAATGTAAAAATGTATGTTCTTTTTCAAATTTTTTTTTTCTTCGTGTCTGCAATAAGTTCATCTTGTCTTTTCTGCAGTTTTTCGTTGTGGTTGTTGAGCAGTTTTTCCTTAAGACGGGATTTGTGAAGTTGTTCTGCCAATCGTATAATCTTTTCCCTTTCTGTGTTGTATTCATTTAGGATAATCTTTGCGCAGTATTTACGCCTCAAATCTCTAATTTGCCTATCTTGCTGAGGCCCTTCTTGCTTAAAACCAGATGACCAATTTTCTTGCCCTTTGTATGTTTCCATGTGTCGCATTACAAACACACCGCAGTCGACAACGTTGTTTGTTGTTCTCCACTCCATTGCCCTGCGCTCTATTTTTGATTTCCCCAGTTTGGGGAATTCTGTGTTTTCAGGGCATGCGATGGTCAGGAAGCGGCACATTAGTTTACTCTGCAAAATAATTTGAAGAATATATCAGTGAATCTTTAAGAATAATCACAGTTTATTTTTAAGAATTTTACGGTGTGTTTTTACCAGCTTTGACGGCACTCCTTTGTATCTTTGTATTGTTTTACCTCCATCTGCTGAGTTGTCAATTAGTTCTATGGTTAAGTCGTTCAGATTGAAGCATACCATGTAGAAATGTCGGCTTATCAGCAGGGGGCAGATGATTATATCAACTTCATCTATTTTTCGTACGTCTGCTCTTTCCATCATAGCTAGTACGTTACGGGAGAAAATTTCAAATGATTCTTGCATTGATTTTGTGCTGGTATAGTAAATCTCTGGCTGAATGTTGTCAAATAAATCAAAACAATGTGTTTAGAATACACAATAGTTGCGTTTGTTAATATTACTTGCGTTCTATTAGGTGAGTTATTTTATAATTTGCGTTTTAAAAATAATTATAGGCTGCGTCTAAAAAAAATAAACATACCAGCGTTTGGGTGTTGAGGAACAGCCTACGAACAGAGCTTTTTCCTTTATTAGTTACTTCCTCATAGTTCAAAATCTCCACCCATGTGTCGACTACACCTTGGTGGAGCCATATTCCATCACACAAACTCTCCATCACTACCTTCGGTGAATCCAACCATATCGTCTTGTACACAAGATCGCTGCAATATTTAGAATGAGACTCAAACAAGATTTTAATTATATATTCAACAAAACATTTTTATACTAATATTTCCAACTTACAAACGTTCTGTTGTTGGCACCAGGATGTATTCATATACTATCCGCTCCTCCCGCGTTAACTTCTCCACTATGCAGACTTGTTTGTTAACGTACGGGGAAAGCAATGGTGGTGCAGGGAATTTCTGTCTTTGCCCTCGACCGTCTTCATCCTCCTCTTTGCCCTTACCCTTGTCTTGCTGAATTTCAGGGGATGTAGATTTTGGGATTGGTTGAGCCTTTGGTGTGTGCACGTTCTCTTCTGCACCAAACTGACAAAATGGATTTTTTGATATAACATCATTAACACCCGTATCGACATCACCGAAATCATGAATTGAATCATCGTAACCATCTTCATTCAGCACGCTTTTATTCTCTGCTTCTGTTTCAACTTTTTCAGCTTCAACATTTTGAGTCTCTACCAGATTCAACATGTGAGCTTCTTCTACAACCTCAACCCCACCAGCTGGATCATCATTTTTATAAATATCATCTCCATTTTGACCTTCTTCTCTATCCTCTTCAATTTTATCAACATCTATTCCATCTCCGCCAATCAACTCACTGGATATGGTGTCGTCCTTCCCCATATCAGATGTTTTGTTAATCATATCTTCGGTCACATGGTCAGCAACCAAATCATTTCTGTTCAAGCTGATGTTATCAACTTTCTCACCCTCAGCATCATCGCCTTTGCTATTATCAACTACTTGATTATCGGTATGAGCTTCTAACTGATCTTCAAAATTTCCCACCTTTTCAGCAGATTTGTTTTCTTCATCCTTATCATTACTTTGGGTTGTCGTTGCATTCTTCTTTGTAACTTCATCCCATTTTTCGCACCTTTCAAGCAAAGATGGAATCCAAGAATATTTATTCCTTATTACTCCAACCATTACATTCATTTCTTTCTCAATTTGTTGGTATCTTTTAATGTTTCTATCAATCAAGGACCCCAATTCCTGAAACAAATGGAAACAAAATGTAAAAAAAAAAAAACATGCGTTTAAAGGTTCTTAAACCTGCGTCTAAAGAACATTAAGAATAAAATAACGCAACTTCAAGTATTAGTAATTGCGTTTTACCTCTCTGGATTGTTTGCTTTCCTTATCTTCATCACCCTCCTTTCCCAAATCCATCTCAGTCCAATTTCTGTGAATGTCATCTTCATAACACGATAAGTCAAATAAATCATCAAAGTTATGCAAAGCTGTTCTTTTTGGACTTTCAGCACGATGTATTTGGTAATCGTCATCAAGGCTCATTTCTTGTTGTTTTTTTTGTTCCGGTAAGAGGACCAATGCATTGGCAACTTCATTTTCAGTTCCATGGCTTACTTCAGTCACGTTATGTTTTCCTGCTGCAGCTTCACTTACATGAACTTTAAAAGGACCGTTGTCCTGTACATACGCTTCCATTTCAGCGACTTTTGATGAGCTTATGTAGCTGATGGCCGGTCTTCTAAATGCATCTTCTGAGTGGTTATGTTTATTGAACTCATGTGTGTACAGAATCTGTCACACACAACATAAGATTATTATATTTTTTTGCATTTAGAATGTTTGTTGAATTTATAACATATACGCTAGCTTATTTTGTTAGTTACTTACTGTTAGCAAAGCTATAGGACCATTATACAGTTCCTTATACCCACTCCATTCTGATTTTGTCCTTTTCAAACATTCAACCATGTAGGCGCACCAATTCATGTCCTGAATTTCATCTTCACTGTCAATTGACTCCAAGAACCTTTGGTTTATTGTAGTCGACTTTGTTATTTCACCGAAAACTGTGTTCCAGAGCACCAAAAAATTTAGTTTAAACAAGCGACCACCGTCTTGAGTTGCTTTGATCAAAGCCGCGATGTTGCCTACTTTCACTTTGCTTGTGGGGAACTGATTCTTGAATTCATCAAATGTTTTTGCAGACCCTTTTCTTGGTCTGTTCTTCTCTGTTACGGGTATTTTACCGATTGGGATTCCGAACACCTCATGCACCGTTACGTCTGTTATGTTAAGTTTACGATCACCAACATTCAGCTGGCAAGTTTCATGATCAAAATTCATTAACAACCAGAACCCCAAAGCCGTTGCAGTTGAATCATAATCAAATGTCAAAATTGATCCGAAGCCGATTTTCCTTATGTCTTCCTTCTGTTCATCTGACAAGATCTTTACTACTGACATAAACTCTGCTGGTGAGCATCTCATTTTTATTCTTCTGTGCATGTACTCAAAATAGTGTCCGCTCTTACTCTTTTCATGAAACATCTTCTTTTTTGATGTTTTTTTTAGATTTTTGGCTTTCTTCTTTTTCTTACCATCATCCCCGGAGGAAGAAGAATCAACAACTACATGTTTTTGTTTCTTGTTTTTTCTCGACTTTAACTTAATCTCAAATACAGCGTCGGATGATGATTCATCAACGACCACATGCTTCTTTTTCTGTTTCTTTTTTGATTTCTTCTTTAATACCACAACTTCCTGGGATGATGATTCATCCTCGGATGACGATTCAACAATTACCACACGTTTTCTCTTCTGTTGTTTTTTTAGTTTCTTCTTTATCACAACATGTTCATCGGATGATGTTGAATCAACAACTCTTCCTCTTTTCATTTTAATAGGTTTGTTTTTTATCAATGTGCTGATAGGTTGATCATCATCATCATCAGGGGCAAATAGAACAATTGGATATCTTGAAGTATCTATATTTTTTAAAGGAACATGTCAAAAAGGAACAACTTGCGTGCAAAGCTAAATAGTATAAAAAATTAGAATACACATGGCTAGGAATGCTACACATTACAATATATTGCTTAATATTTATTCAAATAATAAAAAACGCAACTTCATTTAACATAATCGTGTGCTAAGGAATGCTAACAGGGTTTTATCATAATATGTATAGTATGATGTGGTTTGTTAACTATAACAACTAATTAAAATAGAACATTATGACAAATATTGTATATGAATACCTGGTTTTGACTTCGACGCCATTTATTTGTGGTTTAGCTTTCTGTTTCTCTGATTTTAGAGAGTAAACAAAACCCTAACTGTGTTGATTTGAATTGAGCAAACGGTTTTGTATTTAAAAACTGAAAGTCAGTTCAGTGATGTTTGTAATTTGCCGCTCTGCTTTTCTTGTTTTGTTCATTTTGGTCGAATTACTATTTTGCCCTTTCGGATTTTACAAAAAACAAATCTTTGTTTGGGGAAGAACTGACAACATAATATGATGGGAGTAAGACGACACAGAGACGGATCGCACTCTGTGAAGTAACCGGCGTGTGAGCTCATCACGTGTCCCAATATGACGTCAACAGTCAGTAAGACGACACAGAGAAGGATGCCACACTGTCACGTCTCTTGGGTGTCCCATCAGCAACTTAATGGTTACACGTCTCCCAGTACTAATTCTTTTACATTATTTAAAATATTAAAAATAAAATTAAGTTAGAAGAAGAAAACCGAAAACTACTTAGACCTTTTGATTTGCGAATAAAGTTACTTTGTATTTGCGTATAAGTTATAGTTATAAACTTCTTTAATAATTTTATTGAATAAGTTTTTATTTTTATAACAAAAATGAAATACATGTCTAAACCCGCGAAACTTGAAATTAAATGAATTTTTATGGGAAATTACATTATTTTTAGTTTTGGTATAAGATTATTCACATGAGACGATTAATGCTATAAAAAGTGCTAAAAAATGACTTTTGGGAAATCAAAGCTTACGGTCAAATGGGAAAAAAATACATAATAGACAAATACATAATAACTGATACATGATCATAATTCTTCTAAAGTTGTTACAAAAGTGTCATAACTATCAAAAAAACTAAACAAAATAAACACCACCTGTGTTGTAATACAACATGTCTAACCAACTATTGAAGACTAGTCCTGACGATAGAATTTTATATCAAACTGACAATTTTCTGAAATAGTTTGGATATACCGCCTTATTAACCGATCTGGTTTCCTCCATTGCCGGGTCTAATCCATCCATCGTCTCTTTTTGTTGTAACACCAAATGTCTAACCAACTATTGAAGACTAGATCCTGATATTCGAAGTTTACTACTTGTCTCAAAAAGAAATATTTGAGTGGACTAATGAAGTTGGTTAAAGTACTTGTGTGCAGAAGGTATGCCACATAACCTTCCAACTTCACTAATCCACCTCAAATATTTGTTTTTGCAAGTGTGCATGACAGAACAAAATGAGATTTCCTCTGCTCTTTGTTAGATTAGGAGCAGCAGGTGACGGGTGGTGGTAGCAGTAGGGGACGTGGGCCGTAGGGTTGATGGGATATACCAACGATTATTTGTTTTGAACCATCGTTTCGAATGATGTATGTGCTCTACATAAACAAAGAACTATTGTTTTTCCAACTAATACGGCGCACAAGTCGACCACCGAGAAATATGAAAGACGTATCGCCGTTTTATGTAACAATAGTTGGAGTTGTGATTTACATCTGACTGTCCTGTTTCACCTTCATCAACGGGCGACGAAGAAATATATGTATGGACATTTTACAATCGGTGTAAACCACACTGGCAAGAACTCCCAAATATATGCGCTGAAGTTCCTTCACAAATGTGTAAGGGACTTTGCAGCAGCGAATTTGGGAGGAGGATGAACTTGCCAATAATGTAGACCACCACATCATCGATGCATTCTACACGGGTTAAACCACGCGCAGATGCAACAACGATCCAAGTAGATTTACGCAGATGTAACAACGATCCAAATATAATTGAACAACATTTAGATAAGTCGTTAGGTTTCGGTTGGAAGAGCGGAGGACTTAAAACCATCATGGATTGGAAAGCTTAAAGGTTAGATGTATTATAAAAATAAAGAATATTTCTATATAATACATAACGGAAAGGGGTTACGAATCTGTAGGAAGTGTTATGCAAATTTATATAGTCCAGTTAGAGACTCAGTAAGACGACACAGAGACGGAACCCACACTGTGACGTCTCTTACGTGTCCAACCTGACGTGCAACTGACAAGACGAGATTATTAACAGTCAAACTACTCCTCGAAAAAGGGAAACTTTTCAAATACACTTGAGACAAATTATTTTTCATGAATTCTGTAAATTGGATATTTCACTTTTAGTTTATAAATAAATAAAATACCGAAGTTTAATGTTAAAAAAAAATTAAATTTATAGTTGCGTAGTTGCGTATTTATTTATCACTATCATTCTGTATTAATATATAGTTGTTTTTTTAGAATTTGCGTCCGAAGATGTATGTATTTTCGTCTTTAGACTGAAGACTATTAAACCTTTTTTTTAAAATACCTTTTTTGTAGATATGTTAATTGCGTCTAAATTTTATTTATACCTTAGTCTAAAAAACAACATAAGTTGTAAAAATATAGTTCTAAATGTTGGATTTGCGTTTAAAAACTAAAATAATAATTTATTATTGCGTTGTAATTATAATAGTAGTTGCGTCATTGTTTTTGTTTTATCTCATAAGTTGCGTTTAAATTGTTGTGCATTAATAGTTTTAGAAATTAAATTATATTTTATATAAGAAAATATGAATAAGAGAAAAAGATTAATAGTATAAAGAGTTTGACATTAAAAAATTTAAAACATAATATTTATAAATTAAATAATTTTGCAATTTTCACTGTCAGAGTGGCGTCTCTTACGTGTCCAACCTGACGTGCAACTGACAAGACGAGATTATTAACAGTCAAACTACTCCTCGAAAAAGGGAAACTTTTCAAATACACTTGACAAATTATTTTTCATGAATTTTGTAAATTGGATATTTCACTTTTAGTTTATAAATAAATAAAATACCGAAGTTTAATGTTAAAAAAAAATTAAATTTATAGTTGCGTAGTTGCGTATTTATTTATCACTATCATTCTGTATTAATATATAGTTGTTTTTTTAGAATTTGCGTCCGAAGATGTATGTATTTTCGTCTTTAGACTGAAGAATATTAAACCTTTTTTTTAAAATACCTTTTTTGTAGATATGTTAATTGCGTCTAAATTTTATTTATACCTTAGTCTAAAAAACAACATAAGTTGTAAAAATATAGTTCTAAATGTTGGATTTGCGTTTAATAACTAAAATAATAATTAATTATTGCGTTGTAATTATAATAGTAGTTGCGTCATTGTTTTTGTTTTATCTCATAAGTTGCGTTTAAATTGTTGTGCATTAATAATTTTAGAAATTAAATTATATTTTATATAAGAAAATATGAATAAGAGAAAAAAATTAATAGTATAAAGAGTTTGACATTAAAAAATTTAAAAAATAATATTTATAAATTAAATTATTTTGCAATTTTCACTGTCTATTCTTTATAATTTCTATTTACAAATTAAAATATTTACAAATTAAATTATGTCTGACTTCATGCTTACACGTGTACAACTTTATGATTAGAACGACTCAGTAAGACGACACAGAGACGGATCCCAGTCTGTGACGTCTCTGAAACGTCAAATCTCACTGATTGCTTACACGTCTCCAAATTCTGACGTCAATTGTACCGACACGTCTTTTCTGAAATTTACAATAACTATGTACGACAGAGTCAAATCACCGTAAAAAACGCCACCGAAATTTTTGTCACCATCCGAACTCACCAATCCGATTACAAACAACACGACACAAATGGCACCAAGTCGTTGGACTGAAGAAGAAGAAATCGCCCTTGTAGTAGGATGGCAACTCGTTGAAGCCAGCAATCATGATAGTAACAAGTGGTACCGAATCTTAAACGAGTTCAATCGCTTGGTAGGGGGTTCGAACAGAACAATCGATTCGATCAACCGTAAATGGAACGATTTGAATGCCAAATGTCAAATCTTCAACGCGTACCACAATCAAACACTGCGAGACTTTTCAGACACATCAGAAGACGTGGCCATCACAATAACCAAAGTCGAGTATGAGTGCAAGCAAAAGAAAGAGTTTAAACACATCTCTGCTTGGCAAATGATGAGGGAAAGGCTTAACGGGTAGCTTTCGAAGGTGTTCGTTTTCATTGTTGTGGTATTTGCTTTGGAAAATGATGACGCATGTGGTGGTGATGCTTGTGTGAAAAATGTTTGTTTATGTTTTTTTTTAACAGCCCTATGTAATCTTAATTATGTTTTTTGTTATGAGAATGTTTCTTAAGTTTTTAATCGTAAATAATGTTGGTTTCAAATATTATTTTATTATTAAAAAAAAAATAACACTACAAGATAGTGTAAAACATAATTATATTTTGTTATCAATACTTGCGGAACAGTACATATCCTTGCAAGATATATTCAAATGACCGATTGAATGGTATACAAATTACTCGGTATTACATGAAAAAAATAAAAAAACACATTTTTGACGTGGTTCTAAAATAACTTAAAGGCTAGTTCTCCAATTTCCATATATCTGATAGCTTAGTTATGGCAAACGGGGAGCTACACCACCGCTACTGCCATCTTCGACTTACTCACTCTACGTCTGTCTCGCTCTATCTCGCAATCCGTGATTTTCCGGCTGTGGCCCAGTGGTAGTGGTGGCCGTTTAACATATTGTGGTTGCGTTTAACATAATGGGTTTAACATGGTTTGTGTTTGCTTTGAAAATGGTTTGTGGTTGTGGTCGCGTTTAAAATTCTGTGGTTGATTCTAACATGGTTTGTGGTTGCGTTTAAAATACTGTGGTTGCCTGTAACATGCTTTATGGCATCTTGCTGATCTACATCCGCCGAGAGGAGCCGTCGGCGTCCACCACTACTACAGCTTCGACCATCATCCTTTCTGCCTGATAGAAAAATGTTCCAACAATGGCATGACGTAGATAAGGGAGGTGGATGATGGGTCGGATATTGTAAAATACAAAACCGAAATTACATTTTACACGTGATATACAACATGCAAATGTAACAACGATCCAAGTATTTCTACGCAAATGTAACAACGATCCAAGCCTTTGATAACTGATAACAAAAAAATGTAAAAAATGATGCGAGAAAATAATAATATAAAAAAAAATTTATCAAGAAGTGAATATACATTTTTTTTTTGGAAAGAAGAACAGGGTTTGATTACTTCCAAAAACAAACAGCATTTATACATAAAAAAATATTAAAAAAATGGTTTGGGGAGAAGTCTCCAAGTCGGTTCCTACTCTGTGTGGTCTTTCTATGTTAGATGTGTCAGACGGAATATTTAAAAATTCAAAAATAGTGGCTGAAGACGTCTCCGAGAAACTAAGTCGAGCCTAATAGTAGTCGGCTCAAGCCATGAGCCGAAAACAGCTGGAACGTCTCCCAGATCATGGGAGAGGACACGACAGCGTCAAGAGGTCTCAAAGACGTTTCGGAGGATTTAGGGACACGTGGAAACTTTTTAATGGCTGTTTATCTCAAAGGTCTTGGGAGTCTGTTAAGGTGAGTCGAATGTCCAACCGAGTCGGTTCAGCTGGCTATTTTCGTAAAGTGGGGTAAGTCAACGGCTATTTTCGTGATTTTCCCTTTTTTTTAATCTTCTTACTTCAATTTTTTTATTTATATTTATTATTATTGTTATTTTTTTGTGTGTGTGTCAAGGGATCACTCACGGTATAATATGCAATTATTCACCTCCTATAGGCATCCAAAAAAATCAAAAAGCATCGACAACTAATCATCGATGGACGGATTAGCGACACGTCCCACTAGAAAACAGAATATAAATAAGAATGGAAAATGGAAAATTAAAATACTCAACTAGGAAGGTGTTACTATGACCGTATCCATAAGGGATATCAGAGCCGATCCTGAGGATTTAAGTGTATTGGCCGACCAAAAAACAGTCCTTACGCCCTAATGAGTTATATAAAAGAAATATTTTTTTAAACGACGATTAACGTTATAGCAATAAACATAGCAAAAAAATAATATTAGAATGACAAGCCTTAATAGCTAATCGATATAGTATTAGAATGACAAACCTATGTCACGTTACCGATGAAGTATCCATGTCACGTTACCAATGAAGTATCACATGCACATTATCGACAAATCTACCTTCAACGACATAATGCCTGGAGATCTGTATGTCAGTGAAATACGTATGTTTTATGGCGAAAGTTATACGCTTTCACGTTTACTCCTTTGGTAAAATTACGATCATGCCTTTAAAATCCTAGAAACCTAAAATTTGGTAAACGTCTAATGGTAATCATCTGACATTGATAATCTGACATCGATCACTTGGTCAATATCACTGGTAACCCTTTGTTAAGTGCATTATCCATCTCATGTTATCAACTGAGTATCATCAACAGATTACCGAAAAATCAATCACCACTGGAATACTGAGAGATTAATCGACAAGTGAAAATCATATGTTTTGTAGTTAGAGTTTTATGTCCTTGATGTTTACTCCCTTGGTAAAACTACGAACATGCGTTGAAGATCCTTGAAACCTAAAAATTGTGGAAATTTTGTACTATGATGGTTGTAAAAATGCTAAATTGCCTAATTTGTACTATGATGGTTGTAAAAATCCTCCCTTAACTTTAATGTTAAAAGTATCACCAAAATTTTAATAACATTAACACTTTCACGTGATATGTGCTATATCAACTTTTTTTTTTAATCATAATGAAGTGCTATATTTATTTTCTATCAACTATTTATTTGATAAAAAAAGTAAAAACAAATATGTAGACAAAAATATTTTGTTTTATAAAAATTTTTTATACAAGTGGCAATGCTTATTTATAATAAACGATATAAGTAGTATTTACAACGTATTTTTATTTAAAAAGTGTAATAAGAATTCTTTTAGGTCCACCAGTTACAAGCAAACGACAGGTTTTACAAAAGAACATATATCATGCATGGTTTTATGTTTTCTAATAAAGAGAGAGTTTAATTATTGTGGTGTTATCGCCCTTCTATCTCTCTACTTGGTCCATATGGCTGGAATTGTAGTGAATGGGTGGTGAAGCTATAGACGCTACTTCATGCTCCATGTCACTATGTACATCCTTATTGATGCTCTAACATGTAAAATGTTGAACTAACAGAAGACATGTACACAGTATTATTTGACAAATAGAGAATGTTCATAACTAAAGCCGCAGTTAGCAATTGTGTATTTAACTAAACTCCGGGTTGGGAAGTGGGTTTTCAATCAAGTCGTTGCCAAGTGAGCCTTCAATATGGGTTCCATTTTTTCTTGTAGAGAACATTCAGTCAACAAGTTTCGAGGCATACAAAGGCAACATTCCAAGTGCGACTATACTATAATTACGTTAGAAAAAAAAAGACACTAGTAGTTCGAGAAACATCTAACCCCCCCCCCCCCCCCCCCCCCAAAAAAAAAAAAAAAAAAAAAAAAAAATTAGCACGCATCCAAACACCAAGATTATCACCTATAGATGATGTTATTAACTCATTAAGAAGTTTACGATCGCTTAGTTTATATCCCTTAATAGCATATTACATAAAAAAGTGTAACAAAGAGGCAGAAAAGTAGAGAATTAAGCTAGAGGGTAAAGAGCCAACTGTCCAAGTAGTGCAACTCGCTATTAGCAAGTGCCCAAATGAACTTACTTCTCATGCCTAGTTGTGTGGTTGGCACAGAAAAGCACAAGAGTCCAAGTGAAATTTGCTTTCAAACCTTTCATTTTCAACTTTGTATGATTAATTGAACTCATGCAAAAGTGCTTATCACGTTCTCTTTTCTCTGAATATGATATAAAACTCGCTTTGCATGGACGGTAGAGAAAATAAAAAGAAACAAGGCTAAATATGCAAATTGGCAAAGTTCCATTAATATCTTCAAGGAAAAAAAAAGCTTCAATCTATCATAATGTGGATTTTTGGGATATAATTTAGTTGCTAAGATGCCCAATCAATCAATAATATTTTACTAAGAAAGAAGAAGAGATCATCTATCTTGAATCTTGATAAATTCTTTCATGATCTTAGCATGTGGACCCATACATGTTAATGTATTGGTGGTATATAGCTATATCACTCATGGTCAATTCCCTTTTTTTTCTTTTTAGATCTTTTTAAAAGAACATAACACTACATCTTTTCCTTCCTCAAGAAAGATTCCAACAGGTTAATAGATGAATACCATATTTATTGGCTGCATGAGGGACCTCTCTACCCTAAGCCCTTATAAGGGTAAGACAACACATAAAGATGCAAAAAAAAAATTAAAAGTAGAGCAACAAGAGAAAAAAGAAAATGGGTATGGTTGTGGACAAGACAAGAAAGAGCGGTCTTTATCGGTCTAAAATGGTACTTTTGACCATATGATCCAATCAATACGTGTTAGGAGAAGGGCATGTCCCTCAATCAACTCCTAGTCCTTGATACAACTTTTAACTTCTTCATTGATGATTAAATGATCTTTATCTAAAGATGAGTACAGAGTCAAGTTTAGACATATACTCTAACATTAGCTTTTGCTTAATCAGTCCATCAACACATTTGTTAGAAAATGGGTTGTGAGAAAATTACTGTTTTTTTCATATTGTTATCAACAATGATTCAACTCTTTTAAATATAGAAGTGTATCAGAATAAGGACCTAAATTGAAGTCAATAACAATCCAAATACATGAACTAACGATAGGATAATGACTAACAAACAAACTTAAAACTAAATGATAAATCAAATAATAACTATAATAGATATTAAATGTTAGAAGTAATCTTAAACATTAACATAAGTTAAATATTGTACATATTAGTGTTATAAGTCTAGGTCCTGGTGTGTAAACATGATCCGATGTGTCATGTTAGTTTGTGTCGGTTACATATGAACGGTTATGTCGGTTTAAACAAACCGGTTCATATAGTGTATATATATGTATCTATGTATTGATTTGTAAATAAGAAAATGTTGTGTTCTATTATAACCACTTTTCAAATTTCCCTCTCAAGCTCCCTTCAATTTCTTGTCACATACACTTTCACACAAACAAACCGAATCCTAAGTCTATTTCGAACATGGCATCAGAGCCAAGATCCAAAACCTTTGATGTTTACAAGAGTGGAAACAATTTCGAAGATGATGATTATTATGGAAAGACAAAAGACGGTAAGAAACCGTTTTTCTTTTCCAAGAGTATTGATCGAGAGGATCATGCCGAGAGGGCAGATTCCTATTCAAGTATTGTTGATCGTGAGGATCAGAAGAAAAGTGCCGAGAAGGCAGATTATGAGGGTGGTGGAGACATGTTGCATATCCGATTTGGTAACTTCCATATCGTTTCATCATCTTCAAAGAACAAAGAAGTTATAAGAGAAAGGGTCCAAGAAGAAAATGATTGGCAAGTTAAGAAAGAAAGGGAAGTGCCCGAATACCTAACCACGATGTGTTGTAGTAAGTGTAAAGAGCCATTTCATTTTAGAAGGGATTGTCCAAAGAAAATGGGCAAAGCAGAATTCATGGTGAAGGGAACCGACAATCAAAGATGGATTGATGTGTGGTATGCAAATATGACAAGAAAAGAACATGGTTGTGGAACAAGAGCGATTTTCACAAATCTAAACAATTTATTTGGAGAAAAAGGATGTCCAAACGTATATCGAAGGGAGTACTTTAGAGGCAAAGGGTCTGTGGTGATCACGAGTGGAGGACAAGCACACAAAGTGGATTCGGTATATTATGTCCCTACTTTAAGAAAGAATGTGTTAAGTACTGAAAATTGACACAAGAAGGCTATGAGATTGAATTTGATGGTGATGTGTGCCACATCTATAAGCCGATCATAGAGAAACCAAAAGAAGTAAATAATGTAAAGATCATTACGTGTAGGATTTGCAAAGATGAAGATCATTTTACATTCAAATGTCCGAACAAAGAACAAGAAGGTTGCAGTGAGACACAAGGCGCATGCAAGGCGCATAATGACAAAGGAAAGGGATTATTTGATGATGAAGATCGTGCAAATCAATTGACCGAAGAAGATGTTGAGAGAGAATCACTATTTAGGCATTTCGAACAATTCTCCATACTAGAAGATAAGGAAGAAACCGAAAGGTTCATGGAGAAAGGAAAGATCATGTATCCCACACAAGAATCAAAGTTGCAAGATTGCATATTGTTTATGGATTTGATTCATGTCAGCACAATGCTTCAAAGATTCAAGAGGAAATTCGAAATTGAATTCGAAAATATAATAGATTGGTTCATGAAAGATTTCATGAAGATTAGAATAAACGCCCCAATACCACCACTCGATTGCAAAGGCTATCCTATTAGTCTTTTGGAGTTATACATGGTTGTGCAAAGGTTCGGTGGTTATCACAAAGTTACAAGATACGGGAATTGGACGGTGATTGCAATGGTTATGGGATATGGATTAGGAATGCCAAGATTAACACATAGAAACGAGATTGTGTTAACAATAAGGAAGGTCTACATAAGATACTTGGAGATACTAGAATGGTATCATCTCAAGTATAAAGGAAGGGAACTAGTTGTCGAAGTTGATGAAACAAACGAAAGCAGTCGAAAGCGAAGCAAGAACATATGGAAAGACAAAGACTTACCCCCGAAGAAACGTTCAAGGACCTCAAGTGATGAAGATTAAAGAAAGGGCTGCAAGCAAAGCATGTTAATGTTTAGATTAGGGGGTTGAATGTTAGAAGTAATCTTAAACATTAACATAAGTTAAATATTGTACATATTAGTGTTATAAGTCTAGGTCCAAAAGTGTAAACATGAACCGATGTGTCTTGTTAGTTTGTGTCGGTTACATATGAATGGTTATGTCGGTTTAAACAAGCTGGTTCATATAGTATATATATATATATATATATATATATATATATATATATATATATATATGTATTGATTTGTAAATAAGAAAAGGTCATGTTCTATTATAACCACTTTTCAAATTTCCCACTCAAACTCCCTCCAATTTCTTGTCCCATACACTTTCACACAAACAAACTAAATCCTAAAGGTCTGTTTGGTATGGGGTAATGGAATGAACGAGGGAATGGAATAAAGAAGGTAATGGAATGGACAAAGGAATGAAATGGATGATTACCATTCCATGGTCTTGTTTGGTTACACGTAAGAATGGAATCAATCATTACTTTATATTGTTTGGTATGAAGGAAAAGACAAAGGAATAAAATCGGCAATAGTGAGTGGTGGCGATGGTGGTTGGTGGTGGCAGAGGTAGTGGTGACGGTCGGTGGTAGCGGCAGCGGCATCAACGCCAACGACAGTGGTGGTAGTGGTTGTTAGTGGCGGCGACGATGTTGGGTGGTGGTCGGTGGGGATGTCTGGTGGTGATAGTAGCGGTGACGGTGGTGGTGGTCGATGGGTGGCAGTGGTTGGTGACAGAGAGTGTCGATGGTGGCAGTAGGTGCTTGGTGGAAGGTGGTGGAGGTGGCGGTTGGTGGTGGTGGTCGAAGATGGTGGTGGTGGTGGTCGGTGGTGGCGATGGGTGGTAGTGGTAGAGGTGGGTGGTGGTGGTGGTTAGTGGTGATGAAGGGTGACAGAGGGAATTGAATGAAAAAAAAAATAGAGGGGTTGCATGGAATGAATTTGAGGGTTTTTAGAGGGAATGCAATGGAGGAGGTAATGGATGATTCCATTACCTTGACAAACCAAACACCTTTTTTTTTCATTCCATCGTAATGCTTCATTCCATTCCACCTCTCATTCCTGCGTATCAAACACTACCTAAGTCTATTTCGAACATTAAACTCATAACTGGTTGGCTATGATGCCTAGAAAGATAGTTGTCTCTCTTATCCTTTTTTTTCGTAAACTTAGGTTCTGTGTGTTATAATCGTGTAGCAACCTAAATCCGAGCTCTATTCCAATTTGCTAATATGTGTTCGCTAGTAATGCAAAATATATTAATATTTGATTACAAGTAGTCAACCTTTGTTATAAATATTGCTTTATGAGTCCATGAGAATTAGTTGTCTACTTAGTGGAAACTATACAGTTGGCCATGCTAATTAAGCTGGTAATATATTGCATCACAATTAGAAGTTATGTTAATTTAAAAGGTAATCGTTTCTATCACATAATAATTTACTAAATTATGACAAAGAAAACTTACTTACGATAATACGCCACTGATTGGTGCCCAACTGCATCACGCGAAGAGCTGTTACCTTTCCAAAGAGAAAGAAACAGTCGAAAATGATGGATTTATTTTAATATTCTTGCCTTTTAAAAGAGACCCACTTTTCTTTTTCTTTTCTTTTAACAAAGAAAGACATTGATAGTAAATTTTGAACACTTCCTCAAAATAATTACACGATGATGTAATGTCAATGAGTTTTTCTTAATTTTGGACAAGAATATATAATTGAAACTGAGGTTAATCTATATATTTCTTTATTGATTTGTATTCTATGTTGAGAGATCTTTACAATGAACCAAACCGTGTTTAATACGGTGCTAAGATAAATGAGATATTGATGCTAAAAAATGGTGTTTTAATACTACAATGTTGGAAAAGAGAAGACGAAAGGGAAACATGAGAATTTGTCCAACAAAGGAGGAAAAACAAAACTTGAGGTGATATATAAGTATGAACTCTCATTCCATATTGTTTGTTGGAAGCACACACTAGTGAAGTCACAAAAGGTGTGATCCACCCAACTCACACTCATGCGTGTGACACGCTATGTGACGTGAAACTATGCACCAGTATGGAAGCACACACTAGTCATGTGGCGCTTTGATAACGGCGGAGCACTTTCGAATTTTTCAGTTGAAACAAACGAGTTAAATAGCTACAATTCAGAACCACTACTTTGGTTGTTGTCTATGGGAAACAAAACAAATTCTTTGATAGACTCTAAGTTTGTTTTAAGGAACCCGTGTCATACACGATACTCATCCCCATTATTTTTTGTTTCTCCAATATTCTTGTATCATGAAAGTGTTTTTCTTTATTTATACTTTATACGTGAACGGTTTCTACAATGTTAAAACATTCTATTTAAAAAAAAAACATCGTTCGTGTATTACAAAACTATTCTGTTTGTAATTCAAACCAGTTTTGTTTTACACGGTTTGAGTTTCACAAAAAGTTTATTATTATTTACTTTTTCAATTTCAAATGAATAGTTTGTTTAAAAACATAATCAATTACAATAACCAGATTGGTAAGCAAACCGTTCGTCTTGCTAGTTTATTGGTTGAACTAGATTTAAGATCCAGATACATTATAAAAAGTTTAATTAATTATTTACAGTTTTGTAATCTGCTTACGTTTTCGTATACTTTTTTTTGGAAGGTTTGTCTCAGCGGTAGAACCAAACGACAGACAACCAAGCGACACGAGTTCGAATCCGGAACCCCACAGGTGTGGGTTTGCCCGTAGGACTTACAGTGTTCACAGCGATTCGACTCGGTAACCCCGGGCGGGAACCCCACGAAGTGGGTAAACCCTCCCCCCTCAGAATCGAACCCACGACCTTACGGTTGTGTTTCCGAATCCTCATTGGAGTGGCCAACTGGGCTAGCCCAGCTGGTTACGTTTTCGTATACTTAATGAGCCGTAAAATAAAAACTAAAAATTAGAAATCATTTCTATAATTTAAATAACCATGCACCCTAAACAATAAAGTTATTATTTACACACTACCCATTGTTAATTGAAAATATATAATTTAATGGTGATAAATAATTTTCCAGACATGAAAATTATAGACTAATTAATATTATGGTGATATTATTTAAAGAGTTAAATAATAATTTTATTATTATTTTTATTTGATAATTTTTTTTTGGGCGGTGACTTTCTCGAAGCTGGACGTGGCAGAGATCATCACACCCCCACCATTGGGGGCCCTAACCCTTCCACTTCGCCCAGACTATCTAGCATCAGAGGACGTTGGTGCGGTGGGGGCTTCGGCGTCCGCCCAGAACCGTACTGCCTCTACACGGGCAAGCCCGCTAGAGTAACAGCCGGAATAATTAAATTTTTTTTGACCAACTAATAATTAAATACTTAACTGGTATTTTTAATAATTCCCTTGGGAGCAAGTTAGTGACTAGGGATCAAAGTGCAAAAGATGATAATTATTTAATCATTTTAATCCCTAAACCCTAGAGACTAATCTTGCTTCCACCATATTATTATTTGTGAATACCAATCAAACCCCATAACACACAACAACCATAACCGGCGCTACCATCCCACCGTAACACCAACACCACCATCGGCCCTCCCTCGGCCGACCACCTCCATCACCTCCACGTGCAACCACCCCTTTCCGCCTCCACTCACGCACCACCTCCTAGAGGGTTCGTGAGTCGCATATGCGGATCATGATCGTGGGGGTCCTCGGGTCACGTGCCTTCTTTCTTGGTCATCTCGTTTCACATGTTCGTGTTGATAGAGATCCGCACGGGTGTTCTTGGTGTTTTTGGGAGAATTGAAGTCTTGGTGATTTGCTAACTAGCGTCGCGTTCGTAGATCGATCGTGCGATCTAATTGGTGTTTCGTCAAAGGTAGTTTTTCTAAACACCCTATGGTTGTAATTGTATTATTTGTTCTTGATTTGCATTTTGACCACTAGATTGGGATTGCGTATTCAGTTTGAATAAATATATTATTTTGGTATATCACGCTTCCACTTTGATTATTGATAAATGTTATTAATATATTATTCGTGTTAAAATAATATATTTATAAAATAGGATTTTATAATAAACGAAATAAACAGGTTCGGGTTGATTTGAACCCGAACGGGTCACGCGATTCCCAACACCTAGGTGGAAGAGGGTAAGCTTAGATGAAGGAAAATGACAAGGATTGAGAAATCTTTGATCCAAACTTCATAAGCTATATGATTGAAGGTGAGCCCAATACCAACCGCCAAATGGTTAATTCTTCAGAAGGACTTCAATGGAAAGAAGCAATAAAAAATGAGATTGAATGTATATTGTAGAATCAAACTTGGGAGCTAGCAGATCTTCCACCAAGATGTCAACTTATCGAGGTATTGATAAATAACAAGCTAGTTAGTGATCAAAGGATTTAGACAAAAGGAAAGTCTAGATTATTTTGATACTTACTCGCATGTGACACGAATAACCTCAATAAGGTTATATCTTATTCCTGATATCGCGGTTTCAAGAAATTTGGACGTTCACCAAATGGATGTCAAACCACATTTCTAAATGGCGATTTTGAAGAAGATATTTACATGGAACAACCCGAGGATTTCTTCGCCGCTGGCCAAATGGGTAAAGTATGTATACTCGTCAAGTCTTTGTATGGATTGAAGCAACGTTCAAAACAATGGCACCAAAGTGTAATCATGTCATGATTGACAATGGTTTCAAAATAAATGAGTGTGACAAATGTATTGATTTCAGACATGCTAGGAGGTATGTGATCTTATCCCTTTACGTAGATGACAAGCTTACCATTGGAAGTAATGATAAGATGATCAAATCTACTAAAGACTTGTTGAAAGTGAAGTTTGACATAAAAGACATGGGTTTAGCGGATGTGATTCTTGAAGCTAACGATTATTAAAACGCAAAACGGTCTGGTGCTATATCAATATCAATATATGGACAAGATTCTTGAAAAATTCAATTCGGGGACACGAGTATAGCTCGAACTCCGACTTATACCACCCACCATCTAAGAAAAAAATAGAGACGAGGGTGTTGCTTGGTTAGAGTACTCAAGAATCATTGGCAGGCTAAAGTACTTAATGACATGTACTATACCCAACTTAACATACGTGTTGAGTATGCTAAATAGATATATTAGCAATCCTGGTTCTGAACATTGGAAAAGTATAGTGAGGGTTCTTAGATACATAAGATACACAAGAGATTATGGACTGCATTATACCCAACAACCAATTGTGATTGAAAAAACACCGATGCGATCTCGATTCAAAATGAATAACTGGTTAGGTGTTACACTTCGGTGTACATATATAGCTTAGAAGTCCTCTAAGCAAAAACTGTTATAGCTAGGTCCATGATGGAATTTGAACTCATCTCCTTGGATAAGCTTGGAGAAGAAGCAGAATGAGTATGTCAATTTGTGCAAGATATTCCAAGATGGCTAAAGCCGTTGCCATGATGGAATTTGAACTCATCTCCTTGGATAAGCTTGGAGAAGAAGCAGAATGAGTATGTCAATTTGTGCAAGATATTCCAAGATGGCTAAAGCCGTTGCCGGCTATTAACATACATTGTGATAGCCAGTTATCGATCAGTGGAGTTCAAAGCAAAATGTATAATTTCAAATCAAGGCACAATAGACGTAGACACAACACGCTACGATCTCATGTGTGCGTATATATAATACGAGTTTGAATGAATTCATTAATTTGTTATTGTGTTTCTATTAATCCTTGATTCTATATACCAATAAAAGTTAAATAAGGAACAACCCTGTCCATTTTCTATGAAACCCCTACCGAGAAGATGAGTAAATTAACCTGAAGGATGTTATGTCTTTTAGTATACTCCATATATTAAAGCAACCTGTTAATACCCCACTAAACATCATTTTTTAACTACAACTTAAAGAACCCATGCCCCATAACAATTATTATAATATGAACACTGCTCAAAAGTTGAATCCAAAAGACAAAATAAAATATTCAAAAACTTTTGCAACGAAACAGAATCCAAAAAGAGCATTGAATTTCGGTCGGAGAGTGAGGTAGTATTTTGTTTTCATGATGGTCTCGTCTCATGTCCCATCCTCTCTATGCCACAGTAATGAGTGAGTCATGATCAAATTTTTTATAAACGGCCAGCAAAAATTATTTTACTCCAACAAAACACACCCTGACCAGTGACCACCAAAGCGAGTCGCTTAGGAAGCCCGTATACTGTTGAATCAAAACTGATATTCAAGAACAAAACTTTTTATTGATTCTTGAAAGACACTAGATAAAAACAAGAAAACATGACCCCTATTTATACTAGTTCAATAAACTAACGTTAACCTATTCAACTTAGGAAAGATAATACTAAAACAATTAAACTAGACTTATCTAAACAAACAAGATAATGATCAAACATAAATAAACACTAGATAATTCAAATAATAATCAAACAAACTTAATTATCATTTTACTCGTTAATTCTTCGATTTTAGCCTTCGTCTTTAGTCCTTCGAGTTGATATCGTCACAATTTTAACATATACAATACAAAAATGTCAAAATTACACCACATCATACATATTCACCCCTGTATAACTTTATACAACCATACTAAAACTACGCCACTTATTTCACGATACATCCGTAAGCTTAGCTTGATGAATTCATCATAAGTTACAGTCTCATTTGTATATATGTTGCACCCTATAAAGCAAGAAACAACAAATTGGTAACAATAAAAACACCAACTTGCTTGATTGATTTCTTGAATACAATTTGTTTAAAATGTGTGTTCTTCAGTACCCATTTAGATTTGAAAAAAATATTATCATAGCTCCACCTCTCTCTGTCTCCATAAGTGTAGTGACGAAAGCATACTTTAAGCTTTAAATCCTATCCACAACAAAAAGCCGTAAACCACACGTAGGCAATGGAAAACATCTTCAATCAATCATGTACTCGCTTGACCATCTCAGGACTAAATATACAAATATAATTGCTCAATAATAATATAAGACAAGAAAGAAACTATTTTTTTCTTTATGAAACTAATCAGTGACTCTTGAAGGACACAAAAGATCATTTATAAGTAATAACATATAGGTTGTTGATTATTTAATCACATAACAATATTGTATATGTTTTTTTCTTTTATTATGGTAGTAGTTTTTACTTTTTAGAAAAGTGGGTTTTTATACAAAGGGTTGATATTATTATTGATGTTAAACACCATTGGCCACAGTAGCCAACACCATTAGCCAACACCACAGTAGCCAACACCATTGGCCACCACGATAGTCTTCACAATCTATGGCTTGGGTTGCCAGTGACACTTGATAAATTGTCGTTAGTCATCTTTAACTTTAGAAGAAGAATAAGAGCAAGAACAGATGAAGTGAACATTGAAACATGGTGTTTGAACAATTTTAATTTCATTTTATGATGCCACACTATGCTTTTTAATTAGTGTTTTGTATGATATGTTTGAACAACTATTTACAATGATTTTTCTGTAGGTAGATGCATTTTTTATCAACTATGTGTAACTTTGTCTAATCAATAAATAATTCATAATTTATAAATCAGTAAAATTTTCTCATAACTCTATATTGACTATCAGTTGTTGTCCGTTGTGGCTGGAGGTGAGTACCCGCGACTGTTCGCGTAGGGCTGTTGTGACTGTGGGTGAGCACCAGGCTGAAACCTCGCTCGCGCCGAAGCTCGCTCACGGCCCACAACGGACAGTCATTAAAAAAATAAAGTTGTGTTTAACACATTCCATTTTTTCCCAAACCATTGAAGTCTTTATCTATAACTGGTGGAGGCTGCAGCCAATTAAGTTACCTTAATAGATACTTGCACCAGTTTTCTAAAAATCTGCTAACTAATCAAAGATAATCTAGGGGAAACAAATGGCACACATGATTAGTATCATCAGTAGATCATACAGATATCAATTATCAAAGACTACTTATACATGTGGGTCCCTTTCCACCTTTTAGCATACTATAAATTGTCCCCAATGTTCTCATTCATCTTCCAACCACAACCTCATTTTATTTCATGTTTTTAATCTAAGAACCTATTCCTTGATAGATTTTTACAACTTTGAATTCGTGTTTGTGTTCGTGTTCGCGTATTAGTACTCGCAGTCATGCAAGTTAGTGAGGTTACAGACTTCCACTACTTACCTCCTGCAATCCAAAACCTTAACATAGCACATTTACCCATGAATCTAGGCAATTCACCAGCCGTCCCATTCGATGTTAACGCGCTTATGAACCCCTTTTACCAGCTTCATATGAATCCACAAGTTCAGGATATAAACATGCAATCAATTTACTCAACTTCTGATGAAGCAGATGAGCAGCAGCAAAGTCTCATCAATGAGAGGAAACGAAGGAGGATGATATCTAACAGAGAGTCTGCACGCAGGTCGCGTATGCGCAAGCAGAAACATCTGGACGAGCTTTGGTCACAGGTTATGTGGCTGCGCCACGAAAACCACCAACTTATGGAAAAGCTTAATAAGTTCTCAGAGACGCATGAAGAGACAGTTCGAGAGAATACTCGACTTAAGGAGGAAGTTTCTGGACTGCGTGAAATGGTTACTGATATGCAGGTTAATGGAACCTACCCTGCAATAAGTGATCTTGATGATATTAACTGTAACGATGCTTACCTCAAGACCGAATCTTCGAACCAGTCTGGTTCAAGCTCCTCAGACTTTATTTAAACCAGACCCGTAAATGTTAACTTGTTAATTTTTCTTCTTATGATGTAAGTCGACTACTGCGTATTATGTAGACAGTAAGACATCAGAGAAGATGTAGTTATATAGCATCATTATTATGTTATTATTCTAAGGGATAGCTTATTAAATAAAGAAAATGTGACCTGTTGTTGTACCATAAACAAGTGTTGTCTGGTTTCAGATGTGCATATGGTAAGTACATAACGTTTTGTTCATACACAAACTACGTGTTTGATCAGAGTTTAATCTCGTACCACTTATACGATAAAAGAAGTATAACTGGTAAGAGGATAATATTATTCAAACACGTATTTGTTGCGTATGAAGTAAAAAGGAATTGCCATACAATAATACAAGATGTAACCTTGGCACAAAAAAAAGTATGGTCCCTGCATAATGTCTTTTAAGCAAAGGCAATAATACATCCTAACTTTATTTATTTATTTTAGGTTTATACCTTTTAAAAATTGAATTAACACTAAGTTGGTATTTGGGTCATGGTCGCAATTACAAGTGTTCTTAGTTCATTTCTCTGTTCCAAGCCGATGAGCAGTTGTAAGCGGCTAAAAAGTTTGTAGATTACAACTTAAACCAAACACTGATCAAAGTAAAAGCCAGCAAACTCAAGCTAAAGTTTTAACTTTTAACTCTAGTAAGTCTGACAAAACAGGCGGGTCGAGAAACTGGTGAAAATAGGTTCGGGCCAAAAACAGGTTCTACACAAAAACATAATCAGACTATAAACGATATCAAGATACCACGAATTACATCTAGTCCTTAGGCGGATATCGCTTGCCCTGCTGCCGGACTCTTCTCTTGTACTCAGCCAAATCCTGCACAAACTTGCATTGATCAGAATAACTTTAACAACATGAACAACACTCGGTTTACATCATAGCAGGCATAGCATGATTACCTTGACAAAGAAACCATATGCCTCGTTTTGGGCCGGAGAGGCGGGATTAGGGGTGTCCAACAAATCTTGGATACCAACAAGAATTTGTTTAACTGTGATTGCAGGTCTCCATCCCTTGAAACAGCATATGAACACCAACAGTTTATTAATGAAAACAAACAAACAAACAAACAATATGTTTCATAAAATTCTTTAGTGTGGACTTACACTGCTTTCACTGAGGATAGACAGACAAACCATTCCAGATGAATAAACATTAGGATGGAAGAACCCCTGAGGGAATTTACACACTGGTGGTTTGCTTGGATAATCTTCACTAAATGTGAGGGTAAGAGGGTAATATCCACCCTCCCAATCAGTCTGCAATGTGCATATCATAAAACACTATGATCAAACAATTGGACATGTTAAAGATTGCTTTTTTATTGCTTTTGCCTTTCCATGTTTAGGGATGGCAATGTATAGTATGGGTTTGATAATATTGCTCTCATATCCATTTACAAAACCTTGTCCCCTACCCAGTTCCGTACCCATCAGGTATTTCTACATGTGTTAATTGTGTCAGGTTGGTGGGTTGACCAGTTCAAGTGAAACAAGATTTGTTTTAAAAGCATCAACCGTAACCCGCAGGCACTTAAATCATGTAGCTAGCCATGACCCCTTTAACCCAGTTATCCAAACATACTAAATGGGTTGGCGGGTAGTAATCAAGTTATAAGCTTTTAATCGGGTTGGTGGTTGATTATATTGGTTAAATGGGTCATAAAGGGGTAAACAAGTCCACCAAATTAATCAAACATAATTCTTGAACATGGCCCATTTGATAAAAACATGCCAACAATAACACAACACATTATTAAACAGACTAAGATATAACAACCCAACACCATATTATTTACATGTCATGTCGAAAATTGCCACCCATACCTATTTCCTGTCGGGCATCAGGCATACTCATTTAAATCTTATTTGGTTAAAATTACTTGATGTGATTCCCACTACCCGAAACTCGGTCTTAAATTCAGTTTCTAGTAATCATACAGAATTACACACACATTTTCCACTTCTAATATCACACCTAACCCAACTATAAATTCTCTTATAATCATTCCCATACCCGAATACTCGTCCCCAATATTTCAAGTTTAACATATTACCCTAGCAATATCTGTTTATTTATGTTCATTCAACATTTTAAACATATTCACAAATATAATATAAAAAAATTAAATAAATAAATAAATAAACAAACACAACGACAAAGCAAGAGAATATAATAACTTACGCCGGCCTTTCCAGGGATAATACATTGCCAAACCATCATATTAACAGAGCCATCAGCAACAGATTGCGGCTTGGCCACAAAACCCTACTCAATTAAAATTAATGTAAAACATAAAAAACAATAATATTAATTATAGCCACATTATTATTATTATTATTATTATATATTATTAACTAAGTAAGTAACTAGGATTAATTTAATGTAATGACTAGTGAGAACATACATAAGGATGATTCTTGCGCCATGCTTTACGTTCCTCGGTTAGACGACCAACGGCAACACCAGCGGCCATGTTTAAGTCTTTCTGTGTACTTGATTGCACTCTTATAGGGCCTTTGGGCTTATTTATTTATTAACTGTTCACTATTGTTACCTATATTAATGTTTCGTAATTAAATACAGGAAATGTGATATATTCATTTATCCATTCATTTATTTTTTTTTTTTAACGGCCAACAAATTGAAGTTCCGGCTATTGGGGGGAACTCATCATTGTGAAAGTATCCATACGCTCCTGGGTGAAGACAGAACCCACTTAGTCACCAGATCTGAGGAAAAAGCCGACCCCCACCCGTCTGAATGCACAACAGTGAAAAATCTATAAAATTCAGGCGGGATCAGGAGTCAACCCTGAGACCATTTAGTCCTATACTTCACTCCCCACGCCACTCCACCACAAGGGGAGCAAACGTGATATATTTATTACTTTCAAAAATAATTGTGAATCATATGACAAACAAGAACATATGAAATACACTTCGCAGCTTGTTGCCCGCTTATCCACCATCTAAATGTAACTTGTTTCGTTGATCAATCCAGAGTAAACTATTTTGTATGCGTTAAAAAAAATAATAAAAAAATAAAAAAAAAATATAATTTCATACTCGTCTTAAACCCATGAAAAAAATAAAAAATAATCTCATGTGTGACCGCTACCCAAGTACTTGATCCCAAAACCCGCCCTATGTGACAAACATGGTTTCTAAACCTGATATTAACACTATAACCGCTTTGATTCAAATTGTTTCAAACTTGACCCAAATTGCCAGTTTATATATCGGTTCTTACCTTTGTTAGTGAAATTAAGTTTCGATTTGTATAGGGTTCAAATAATTTCCGCCATAACCAGTATATGAGACAATCTGATAAACCGTTTTTGACCAAACCGATTATGTTTACCAGAACGGTTAAAACCGAATAATCACCTCTAGCTTTAATAATGGGAATACAGACACATAAAATATTGTTCAAATATATCGAGCATGAATAGAGAAAAACAATTAATAAAAAAAAATTTGAAATAACTGAATCGATTTTGTGATTTTGTTTGATAACCAGTTTTTATGATTCAATTGCATACATAAATAACGAAATTAACCGAACCAACACTAAACCAAATAACCGAACCAACACTAAACCAAATCATTAATTTTTTTTTTTAATAATAACATATTTGTGTTTGCTTATTCTTTTTTATAAATTAAAAGAATTACCAATATTTTATCTAATCAAAGATCAAAGATATTTACTAACTGAATTTATCTTGAATTCACTCACATTGCATTATTATAGTCCCTTTTTTATGTTTGCTAGCTTCTTATTAGATTTTTGGTTCAACTAAAATTTGCTGGTAAAAAAATAGTTTTATTGACGTCTTTGTAACTGTTGATCGAATAACTATCCCAATGCGTTATGCATCCCCTCGTTTAGCTCCTTTATAGTTAATACATATTTATTTCAATTCATTAAAGCTTTAATTTTAAATAACTATTTGCTCTCAATATGTTTTTCTATTGACTTATGATAATGCTTACCATATGTTTGATTATGGGTTTCATTTGCTAGAATTATATGGTTACTAGAGAGGTCACAAATTTATTATACTTTTTTTTGAAGATGTTCGAACTTTCTGTTTTATTTGCTTATAATTAAAAAAACATGTTCATTTGGTATATGGTATAATTATGATACCATTTTTTTCCAACAAGAATAGGCCCTGTTGTTCTTGCTGTTATGGGTCGATGAGGCTGTCGAGCGGGCTCAAAAAGAAGGAAATCTTCCACTTTTCGGCTTCTTTAATGCTAAATTAGTTGTCGAGTTGATGCAAAAACCTTTAGTGATAATCATGCTTGTTAAGGCTGGGGCTCCTGTTGATGACACAATCTAAAAGCTATAGATTATCGAGAGAGGCGATAATGTGGATGATTTCCTACTTTTTGATAATCATGGAGAAAGGCGAGTGCATTATCGATGGTGGGAATGATCAGTGGTGTGAAAACACTGAGAGAAGAGAGAAAGCTATGGCTGAGCTAGGTCTTCTGTACCTTGTGTCCTTGTGCGTGTTTGGTGGTGAAGAGGGGTGCAAGAAATGGACCATTACTAATGGCTCATGAGTCCATTGACACTTACAAGAATATAGAAGACATTGTGCTCAAAGTATCAGCTCAGGTACCCGACAGCGGGCCATGTGTAGTGTGACATACATTGGTCATGGCAGTTCTGGAAATTTTGTCAAAACGGCTCATAATGGAATCGAGTATGGAAACATCATACATGTAGCTAATGTCAGAAGTGTATGATATACTTAAATAGTTAAATCTGTAGGTAACCTATATAATGAGGAATTTCATGTTGTATATACAGAACGAAATACAAGAGGATAGAGAAACATTGATCCAGTATGTAACGCAAGCTCTATACGCTGCCAAAATATGCAGTTACGCACAAGGAATGAATTTGGTACGCGCTAAGAGCCTTGAGAAAGGATGGAACTTGAAGTTAGGTGAATTGGCGCTCGCTAACCTGTTGGTTGACATTGAATTTGCTAAAGAAATGACTGACTGTCTGGCGGCTTATAGAAGAGTTGTATATCTTACTATTAATCGAGAATGTTAGATACACTTGTTAATAGAAAATTATATTGCGAGAAGGTCAATGGACCCCGATAGAATAATGTTTACGTTCGCTTTGTGTCTACTATTTGTTTAATGTAATGGTTCGTACATTCCGAAACAGAATGTTTGAGATTATATTGAAGTCAAGAGGCAACTTTTACTGGGTCTGGTTTGTCTCTTAGGATCTTCAAAGGTTTTTAGCTACAACTCCTTGCTATAGAAAACATTCATTTGGCTTTATTCTTAAATGTCAAAAGTGATTCAAAGTTCAATAATTTTTTATGTTGTGTTTTGTCAATACAGAATCAATATAAATGTCAACAATGCTTTTGACAACTAAGTTTATTATATTATGTAACAATTATTACAGCGTCATATGCGATGGCACTAGTGGACACGTGTGGTGGGTTATGGGTATGATGTCCCATTCTTGCGGCTTGTGGAATATTGTGTGATCGGGATAAGGAGCAGCAGATGACCTGAAATCATGTGGTTCACTTCAACCTAACCACGGCTGTGGGCATGGCGCATACAGGAGGGATAGTTGTCTGGCCGGTTTGATGTATTGGTTGATGGATTTATGATAAATAATGTGAGTGGGAATGCTTACTGGTTAAATGAGACACCTATAAATTAATAAAATGGTCCCATGAGCTCATCATAATGTAAATTATTTAACTTTGTTTGTGTTAAGATCAAGGCAACAATAACTTGGTTAACATATAACCAAGGAAGGCATATGTGGGTGCTGCAAGGGGCAAGCTTTGTGTGGAGGCCTGGAGGGTAAGACCCTAAGTATAGCTGTATAGGGATAAGAAAAACATCCAAATGTTTCATGAATATGTCATTCTATTGAACAAATTGATTATGTCTTTTTATGGACATTAGAGGGACATCTACTGTCACACATATGGGTGTTGCTTCTCTAACATGTGGTATAAGATTGGCTTTTGAAAGAGAAGGATACAAACTGCATTGTTGTAGTCCTAATCATGTGGTCTAACTTGTTCTTTTGCTAAGAGCTATGTGTGCAAGAGAGTTGGGACTGAATCCCATTGGTGGTGAAGAGGTTGTGTAGATATGTGTTGTAAAATTCCACAACCATATTAATTGAAATACCCATGGGTGAGTGTTTCACTAATATCTTGTTTACCCCCACAGTTGGTGTGGATTCAAATGTTTGCGAAGTAGGTGGTATTTTGGCGTAAAAATCAAAGGGCAAGACTATCAACCATCATTATTGAGAACTATTGACCATTGACCATTGACAATCATCATGGAGGACTATTGAGTATTGACCAATACGTTTATCATAAGGGAAAATGGCGAAAATGACCATTGACCGAGATGATTTACGAAACTAGCCACCTCAGACGTCTTCGGAGAGACGGTTCCACGGTTCCCGAGGCGTCTCAGACGTCTTTTGATTCTTTCTTACTACGGACCAATGAAACCCCGCCACGTGTCCGACAACCTGCGAGACGACTCCGAGACGTCTCATAATTATCAAAGACGCCTCGGCATTTTCAAAGACGTCTCGGCATTTTCAAAGACATCTCGGCGTCTTTGATAATTACGAGACGTCTTTGAAAATGCCGAGGCGTCTTTGATAATTACGAGACGACTTTGAAAATGCCAAGGCGTCTTTGATAATTACGAGACGTCTCGGAGTCGTCTTGCAGGTTGTCGGACACGTGGCGGGGTTTCATTAGCCCGTAGCAAGAAGGAATCAGAAGACGTCTGAGAAGCCTCAGAAACCGTGGAACCGTCTCTCCGAAGACGTTTGAGGTGGCTAGTTTCGTAAACCATAATTTCTGGCCTCCTAGTCTTGACCAATTATTTTTTCCTTTTATATGTTTACTCTTTTTTGTATAAATAGCCTCGTATTTTCTTTGTAATGCAAGTGATCAGTTATTCCAACACAGACCAATCTTTTACCATAATTAACAAATTTATTAAAAACTGTTCAGAATAATAAAAGTTACTCCGTACTTTGAAAAGATCTTATTTTACACTTAAACTGGGCATTGAAATATAAATAAACATTTAAGAATTTAGAGTAACATCATCTTTTTAACATGCTGAAGTAACTTAAAAGAAAGTAAAAGAGAGAAGTAACAATGTAAGAAAAGAACATGATATCTAATGATAAGAATGTTAGGTGAACAGACGTGGGAGAGCCCCGTCCCACCTTTTTTTGCCCCGTCTCGGCCGCTACACCGCCCCGGAGTGGCGTCCCAACCCCCGTCCCACCCTCCCCCGTCTCCCCCGTTCTCCGAAGAACATAAAGGACGGACCAATCACCGCCCCCCACCAAAGCCTCCACCAATCACCGCCCCCTGCCACCCCCGTCTCCACCTCCCTACACCGCCCCCTGCCCCCATCCCTCCCGTTCTCTGTCCTCCGGTCCCACCTTTTTCCGACGTGTCATCCCCTTCCCCCGTCTGCTTACCCACCAGCCTAATGACATCAATATTTCTCAAAAGAATCTCAACAAGTTTCTTAGTTTCTACCAACAGAAATTAATTTACAAGCATAACTAACACCATAAGACTATAAAAGCGTTGTATATATCTTGATAAAACAATATTTTGCGTACAAAAGGTAATTATAGAATTACAAATGTGTGGTTGTGGGTTCAAATCTTTGTAAGTCAAGGTGGGGTGGAATTAAGGTGTAATAAAATTTGCCGTTCAAAATTTGTTTTATAAAATTACAAACTCTAGGAAAATAATAAAAGCTTAGGATCCATTAGAAGCTAATTCATATTCACTAAAAATGACTTCTTGTGCATTACTTTACATTTATTGAAGTTGAGTTCAACAGAAATTACAATAACAAAAACTTTAAATTCACACCAAATAAATCATAATTTGTAAATAAATCTCCATTAAAGAGGTCGATTATTTTAAAGCACAAGTTGTTTAAGTTGGAAATATAATTGAGGGGTGACGTGACAAAGGAACCGGGCAAGATGGTGGAGTTCAAAAGCAGGCATTTCTTTTCAAAAAGAAAAGAAACAAATAATATAAAATACTCATTTCTAATCCAACTAGTTTATGTGGCGACTCCAAGCGTTTGCATAAAATACTTCTTTCTTTATATTCTGATTTCTGATATCATGTTAAGAATTCCTAAGTTCATCACGGATTTAAATATTTATTTAAAAAAACGATAGGGGTTGTGTTGCCGTTTATGGATGAGAATGAGACAAGTAATGATAATTCAACTCTTATACCTAATTGTAAAATTGTGTTTTATACCCGGTAATGTATATGTCCATTTCATGTATTTATCTATTAGTTTGTTAAAAGTTACGTATTGGGATTCCGCAAATGCATTTTCTTCATATTTTAACTTTTATATAATTTTATTATTTAAGAAAAATAGAAATATATAAACTAAAAATAGCAAATTAGTACATTATTCAACAACTAAGCATAAAAGTAAAAGAAAAAGACAATGTTAAATAGGTATGGTTTATATATATGGCCATATGGGTATGTATTTTTTTAGGTAATTAGGCCAAGTATTATCCTATAATCATATACATATGCGCAAAAAGTTCTAAATTAATCTTATACCTGAAAATGTGTCACAAATGTTTTTGGGTTTGGAATTTTCCTGTATGGAATATTTTTTGCGTCCCAAGGTTTCATAGCACTACAGCAGAAAGTGGAGTTGGCGACATGACGCAGTTGGAAGGAAGAAAGAAAATATCCAAAGGAATAAATGTTTATATTATGCGCATTAACAATGAACAAACAAACACTCACAGTGGGTGTCTCCCTTCTTTCTTCCCATCATTGCATCCTATAAAGTTTATACAAGTTTTGCAATTCAAACCCCACATTGTTTCTTTCTCTTTTCTATGAAATTTACATACTTATTCTTTATTATAAACAATGAAAAATATATAATTTATTAATTAATAGATATATTTGTTATAGATTAGAAATCAAGATATGGTTGTATGATAAAGAAAAAAGTTCTCAACTTGGTCAATTAGCTTTTGGTTTTGTGTATTCGAGACGGTTGCACTAGTTTACAATAACTCTTATTAGTATTCATTTTTATGCTAGTAGTTTTGGTCAAATTAGTTAAATGAAATCCTGCTGAACCATTGTATTATTATTAAAAAAAAACCTGACGAATAGGTTTAAAAAGTTCAGTTTCATTTCAAGTAGACGGTGGTTCGACCTTGTTTTTTTGGTTTTCATATTTTTATTTGTTCTTTTTTATTATCACCAAACCAAAAGATGGATAGCGTTAAGATGCCACAACCATGTATGAACATTATATTTTTTAGGATATGTTGTTCATTTGGCATGAGTTAAACGCAAACAAATTGTAGGGTTACATGTCATCCATGATACATAGACCAATTGTATATTGTGTGCATATTCGTCTTATTACTACAATCAACCTTTTCATCATCAACCTTTTAATTATCACACAATATTATATGTATGCACTTTCCTTTCTCAAGAAAATAAGATTAAAAGCATTTGCCCTTTGTTCATACTTCAAAGTGTAGATATTATCATGTCTACTACCCTTGTTCACATCTAACATCTTATTTTGGTTGTTTGAATTACCCCCATTTTTAATAGAGAAAGTATAGGATACAAAGTATCCTTAACGTGAGAAGGATAAGAAGCAATGAGAATTTGCCACCTGTCAACTATGGTTAAACCAATTAAACTTAATTACAATCAATTAAACTCACTTACAGTTAAATCAATGCACAAATCAGACATTATACCTTAATTAACTGTTTTACGTAAATCACGTTTCTATATTGGGTAACGATTCTCGTAATTATGTTTCAAATCCAAATTTAAATTATACAACACCAGTTGATCAAACACACTACGATTCAAACACATGACGATTCTATCAGAATACGATCATCATAATCACAGTCAATTGAAGTATTGCAGGATGTTCAATACGTATGTTCATAGTCAATTAAATCAGTTTTCAGTAGAATTATGTTTAATTGTTGATTTTGTTTATTAGATTTAAACTTATCGGTTGATGAGCAGAGTGTTTCGGTTGAGAATTCGATTCCAGATGTCGATAATATTGTTTTTCACAGCACAGTTCATGATGCTCTGTTTTGTATTCAGTTTTTTCAGTTAGTTTTTAAGGTTGATTTTCAATTGACTGGTGTTTGTGGATATTCAGACCTAATCGAGGAGACTAACCAGGATGTGGATATTCATAGTTTGAACATCATGAACGAATACAGAAGGATTGAAGGTATTTTAATTATGTTTTTTTTAATATCAGATACTGAACATATACGAATGCGTTTTGAGTATGATCCTTCGTGTGTTTAAAAAGTACTGAACATATAAGAGTGCGTTTGAAGATGATTATTCGTGCGTTTAAATAGTTCAAATTATCAAATGTCAACATGCGTTTGAAGTTTTATAACGTGCGTTTATTTTTTAAGGTGTTGCATCTGATGTTCCAGTAGAAGACCAAGCTATTAATTCCTTCATTCCTGATGTACTTGAATCACTCAAACCTGTAATAAACATGAAGTTTCCTAATATTGATCATGCACACGAGTTTTATGCCAAATATGCAAAGGCTGCTGGATTTTCTATTCGAAAGGGTACACAAGATGTGCGAAGAGGTGTTTTAAGAATCAAGTACTTTATATGCTATAAGGAGGGTTTTAAGCCAGTCAAAGTAGGTTCAGAGAGTTCTAATAAATATGTTAGGACAGGGAAAAGATGTACCGTCTATCCGAACTGGATGTAAGGTAAATGTAAAACTAACTTCTGAGGATGGCAAGACTTTCAAGGTTTATGACTTTGTGGAAGGTCATAATCATGATTTTGTATCTAAAAGTGACATTCATTTCCTAGCAGCTAATAGGAAGCTGACACATACTCAAGAAGAGATGATATGTCAGCTGTCTTCATTGAACATGGGTCCTATCAAAGCTTTTAATATCATGAAGACTAAGTATGGAAGGTTTGAGAATGTTGGTACAACGGCTACTGATTGCAAGAATTTTAAAGGTGGATTAAACGCTTTCATTGGTGAGTATGATGCAGATATGATGGTGTCTAGGCTTAGGGATAAGAAGAAGTTCTTGCCAGATTTTTCTTTTGAGTTTTCTGTGGATGAAAATAATGCACTCACTGGTTTATTTTGGGCTAATGCGTTATGTAAGAGAAACTATATGTAATTTGGATATGTGATTTCTTTTGATGCAACATTTAACACCAACAAGTATGTTTTTAATTTTTAAGTTTCATATCCAACTATTATATGTTCATAGTTTTTTAAAAAAATCTTTTAATGTGTTTGTAGGTACAAGATGGTTTTTGTACTATTTACCGGACTTGATAACCACTGTCGGGATGTCACACTTGGGGCAGTATTGTTGTCATCTGAGACAACTGAATTATACACATGGTTGCTAAAATCATTTTCCAAGTCTTTTGGAAAGCATCCAAAAGTGGTTGTAACCGATCAAGACCCTGCCATGAAAAATTATACACATAGTGACTTTGATGATTGTCGAATGTGTTAGGCGGATTACTTGTTGAAGAAACCGTCCGTTTAATCGTCCGGTAGTAAACTAGTTAACTTGTTAATAAAGTTTACACCATGAAACTGTAACCGGGTATTGGTTTGGTTAAAGTCGCTTGAATAATGATTATGAATGTTTACCGGCACGTAAAAGAGTTTTAAAAGCTTAATGGTGTTGTTACCAATCTTTGACACGGTTAAATATCTTTGTTAGTTATTTTGGTAAAAATAGCGATCTTAGTAGATTTGTGTTCAAAGTTGGTAAAATGGAATAGGTTGTGAAATGATCTACTTTATGCTAGTTTAGGTGGTCGTATTGTGTATTCGATATTGCTTTCCCGAACTAGTGCGGTTGAGGATTCCCGAAAGGTGATACTAACCTTTATTTAAAGACCCACATGAGATTATATCAGCTGCTCGCTAATGAACAACTTGAAGTGGTTAACGTGTGTATTCGTGTTAGTTTTCTGTATAGTTGTCATGTTAGGATGCCTGAGAGGGACACTAACTGTTGGAAAATGGAAATGTTGATCACACGCCTGTGTTTTATATGATTTGTAGATGACATGCTAGGGTTGTGTTTATAGTTATATTTTCTATTTTGGAGTCTTATATATGTTATTTACATGTTTTAGAATTAATTTAGTTTTAAACAAAAATCAAACTTATCTTTCACTTGCTGGTAAATCGGGGATAGAGTTTTAGTACTATTGCTCCGCGCGCGTCCATGGATCGATACTTGGTTCTTATCTGTACTTAATTACTACATATATGACAGGGTACACTTGCCCTAGTGTGTGTGTTTTAATATGAAGGTCGAAACCATTTTTATAAATATTAAAGCAAAAACGTGTGTTAAAATCCATTGTAAATTATGTGTATATCCGCACACGTCAGGTTGGTTGTTATTCTTTGGATTACTCTGTGTCTGTTTCTTAGATGTTGGTAGGGGCGTTAATGTATTGACACGGTATTTTTGTTACTGTTAAATATTTGTGGTAGAATTTGACAAATGATTATAGTGCAATTGGTTTTTTATTATATATATGCATTTTATTATGGAATTTATTGTTTTGTTATTATAAATATAAATATAAGTCCATGGTAATTAGTAGTTTTGCATTATTTTTTTAGGTAAAAAAAAATATGACACGCAAAATGATTGTCATAAGCTTGTGTCATAAATGCGTGTCAAAAATGATTGTCATAAATGTGTGTCATGAATGAGTGTTATTAAAAGATGACACGCGTCTGTATGTCATATTAATTTTATGACCATGCCTATAATGACTTTCTTTTGTGTTTTATAAACACTCTTTCATGATGCGCAATGCATGTCAAGAAAAGTGTTTCTTCTAGTAGTGCAAAATGTTTATTCATCGTTTTAAACAGAAAATCAAGCCCCATAAATGTAAGTAAACCGTTAGTATTTTTGTTTATCTTTTCATATAAGAGTGCACTTCATAACGTACAAAAAAATTCTTAGTAATGTTTTACACATTATTATCCAACTCAACTAGCGTGAGTGTATCATGTCAACTTTCTGTTTAACTTAAACTCGATAAATATTTATTTTGGTAACCTGTAACTTTAACTTAACCTATGAAATCATGTTGTTAATCAACTTCATAGATTCAAACTTCCATCAATATCGGTTTTGTCGTGTGCATCACTAAAGACTTCTCATAAATCACCACAACTTGTCTTATCAAACAAAGACATCTCGATTGCAAGATTGTTCTAGGTGATCAAGATTGTTGGTTTTTTATACGTGAAAAATAGGTCCAAAATACAGGCTCTGGATTGGTCCTGCTGGTTAGTTGTTGTCTTTCTTTTTACATAACAAATTAAATTCCATGATCGTTCAAACAAAAATAATCACCACAACGTACTTCATCCAGTTTCTGACCTTAAAATTTACTAAAAGAAACATAAAAATTTTCAACCTTTTTTGGCCAATTAAGTCGTTGTGGTGGCCAAGCACACTTGTCTCCCACTTAAGTAGTTAATATTGAAACGTTTTCTATTGAATTTGAAGTCACTAGTTTGGTAGTCCCCTAAGAAGGACCAACATCAAGAAGAATAAACCATGACATAAGTGTGTTTTGGTAATCATACGGACCCAAGTTTCCCCATCCAACTACCCACTAAACTCTTTTATAATTTAGATTTAAGGAGTCAAATACATCCACGTTTGCCTATAGATTTTAAACGATATTCACACCCTAATTTTCAAAGATATAATCATTAATATGCTTTAAAAGATAAATAGACTTATTTGAATTTGTAGCATAGCTTTGATAGGTACATTTTTTGATAAAAACCTCACGTTCATTTTGAGCCTATTTACAAGTTTAATATACTTTGTATGTAATTGGAATAATTTGCTTAGATAAAATCTTTTTACAAAACATGTAATATATACTTCGAGATATTTATAAGTTTGTTATAAGTATTATTATACGTTGTATGTTATTGGAATACTTTGTTTAGAAATTTATAAGTTTAGCATTCAGATCACATCTACTATTGTTTACTCTATAATTTAACTAAAAATCTAATTTTTTAAATTTATCTCACATTTAAAAAAAAAACCTCTCACATCTCATCCATCATATTTATCTTTATTGGCTCCGGTTATTCACACAACTAGGGTTTATATTCACACAACCCCTCAACGGGTCGTCTGGGCCTGGACGGCCCGTAGAGGGCCAAATGGGCATGTAGACGGGTCGTCCAGGCCCAGACGGCCCGTTTAAGGGCTTAAACCCTAAACCCGACGGCCAGTCAAGGCCAGGACGACCCGTCAAAAAGCATCAGTTCCAAAACAATCATTGGTAATCATTGGCAATGATTAGGTGATGATTAGGTGATGATTATTTTATTTTTTTATAAGTGTAGTGAGTGTGGATGTTTAAAATGAGTTTGAATGTTTGGTTTTTGGTTTGAATGTTTGGTTTTTGGTTTTTTATAAATGTTTGGTTTTTTATAAATGTTATTTTTTTTATTTGTATAATCTGATCTTTTTTATATAATTGTGTATATGAATATGAACTAATATCGTTTATGTTGCCGAACTAAACAAAACCCAAGATACGAACAAGATGAACAATAAAACATAAATAAGCATAATATTCCAAAAATTTACATAAAAGTAAGAGTTCAAATGTTCAACCAAAATACTACCAACCCGTCTAACCCGACCCACCCTGCTGATCCGACCCACCCGGCTGATCCGACCCACCCGGCTGACTGGTGGACGCCCCACCATGCTGACTGCTGGACGCCCAACCCGGAAGTGGACGCGGCTCCAAACCAGCCTCCCGCCGTCTCTCATTCTCGCTCTCCAACATCCACCGCATGTCAGCTCCCATCGTCTGCACATCAGCCCGCAACGACCCTAACTGATCCAGGATCTGCTGAAGTACCTGGGTCGTGTCATCATGCAACCTGACAGCATGATAAACGCGGCCAGGACGCTGTCGCTCATCAATGGGAGCATCTGGCATCTCTATATCGACCGGTGGGTCGCCGCCAACGTGTGGCATCTGGACCTCAGGGGCATTCGGCCCATCGAGATGTACCAGCGGCTGTGGCACAAAATGCTCGCCACGGTCGCCAGCCTCACCGAAAGCACGCTGGTAATAAGCGGGTGGGTTGCTGCGCGGGACCCGTGCTGCCACCTTCATCTGCTGCATAGTGGTAATATTTAACGGCCTGAAATGCACAACAATAATAATATTAAATAATAATATATAAAATTAAATAATAATAATAAATAATATTAAATAATAATATATAAAATTAAATAATAATAATAAATAATATTAAATAATAATATATAATAATAATCTTACTTGGGTCTCATCGGAGGTGGTAAGGCATCCTCCTCAACAGCAGTCCACAACTCGCCCGGGCAAACACGCAGCGCGATGGCGGTGATGATCCCACCAATCGGAATACCCCCCGCCGGGTTCCTGTGAGGGTAGGTCGCGATGTACTCGGCAAAGCACCTGTGTAGCGCAACCGGCCTACCCCTCAGGAGGCAGTAAAGGAAGAAAAGGTCATTCTGCTGAACCCTTTCGTTACAGTTACACCGCCCGGCTATCGACCAGGTAATCAAACGGTGTATGTAACGGATCAGAGGGTCCCGAATGTTGCTGGCCCTATCCACCCTGCACAGAATAATACTAACATTAAAAAAAATTCGGCAGAGTTTCCTCTGTTTTTGTACGAACCAGACAACACAAGTCGTCTACAAAATCCAAAAACAAACAACCTAAACTAACTAATTAACAATAATAATTAAGTAACTAAGCGAACTAAATAAATATAATAATAACGAACTAAATGAACACGAACTAAATGAACTAAATAACAATAATAATAGGAAATAATACCTCTCGCCATCCTCCCCATACGCCTCACCACCGATAGTGGGCCACCAGGCCATAAGCATGTCGTCTGGCAAGGTCGTGATGGCCGTGGTGTACATGTCCTGGACAAGCTCGTCCTCTCTGTACCAGCAGCAAGTCGTAGCCCACTGGTCCATCGTATATGAGTACAGCTGTCCGAATAATCGGAACTGTACCTCAGGCTCAGGCTCGCCGTCAGGACCTACTGGAGGGTCAACACCTGCTGGATGCGCCGCGTAGCGGAATGTCGAGATGAACTCGATCGTCAGTGGCCGATGCGCATCTTGCTGAAGATCAGCTAACATCCGCTCCCAAGGGCTGTCGTCTGGGATCCACTCCTCAAACCTCTCCTCAGCACCGATCGCGCGTAATGCGGCCCAGTCAACACTGCGCGATCCGTGTATCGCATGCAGCTCCATCTTCTCCCAGCGCGCGATCTCGTAGTCGTCGTTATCGAGCCTGTACCGCCAACCTCTCATATCGCCCAGTGCAAGAGGATTCCCGTCCTCAGGCTGGATACGGCGTCTTCTGTTGCCTCTGTTTGCCATATCTGCAAAACAAAAGCAAAACACTTTAGGCGCGCGTTTATATTAAAAGGAACTAAACAAACACACTTTAGGCGCGCCTTTATGTTCAGGCGCGCGTTTAGGTTTAGGCGCCTAAACCCAAACGCGCGCCTTTATGTTTAGGCGCGCGTTTAGGTTTAGGCGCCTAAACATAAAGGCGCGCGTTTGTGTTTAGGCGCCTAAACCTAAACGCGCGCACGCGCGCCTTTATGTTTAGGCGACTAAACCTAAACGCGCGCACGCGCGCCTAAACATAAAGGCGCGCGTTTAGGTTTAGGCGCCTAAACATAAAGGCGCGTGTGCGCGTTTAGGCGCCTAAACCTAAACGCGCGCCTTTATGTTTAGGCGCGCGTTTGTGTTTAGGCGCCTAAACACAAACGCGCGCCTTTATGTTTAGGCGCGCGTTTAGGTTTAGGCGCCTAAACACAAACGCGCGCCTTGCGCTTAAACATAAAGGCGCGCGCCACTGACCACCCAACCACCACTGACCACCCAACCACCACTCACCACCACTGCCCCACCACCACAGCCCCACCCCACCACTGCCCAACCACCACTGCCACTGCCCCACCACCACTCACCACCACTGCCCCACCACCACTCACCACCACTGCCCCACCACCACAGCCCCACCCCACCACTGCCCCACCACCACAGCCCCACCCCACCACTGCCACTGCCCCACCACCACAGCCCCACCCCACCACTGCCACTGCCCCACCACCACTCACCACCACTGCCCCACCACCACTCACCACCACCACTCACCACCACTGCCCCACCACCACAGCCCCACCCCACCACAGCCCAACCACCACTGCCACGACAAGAACCCCCAAAAAAAACCCTAATAATTAAAAAAAAAACCCTAAATAATAATAAAATGACAACAATAATATATTACCTGTACGGTGGAAATAAGACTTCGGTGGTGCTTGTGGAGGGGTGGAATACAACGGTGGTGGTTGTGGAGGGGTGGAGTATCAACGGTGGTGCTTGTGGAGGGGTGGAATATCAACGGTGGTGGTGGTCGAAGGGTGTGGGAGGTTCGGTGGTGGTGGTGGAGGAGAGGTGGTGGTTGAAGGCGACGAGAGAGAGAGAGAGAGAGTGTGGTGGAGGGTGGTGGTTGTGTGTGTGGTTTGAGAGACGAGAGAGAGAGTGTTGAGAGGGTAATGAAAAATTTTGAAACTGTCCCTGATTTGGGGGAAATCTGGTTTTCAAGACGGGCCGTCTAGGCCTTGACGGCCCGTAGGAATTTTTAATTTTTTTTTTTTAAATCAGAAGCTTCCAGAGGAAGCTTTGTGTTTCAAACGGCCCGTTGTGGCCTGGACGGTCCGTTGAGGCCCACAAGGACGGGTCGTTGTGGCTCAACGAGGCATTATGTTTGGTTTTTAATTTTTTTTTTTTTTTAATTTAAAATTGGGACGGGCCGTTGAGGTCTAGACGGCCCGTTGAGGCCCACAAGGACGGGTCGTTGAGCCTCAACGAGGCATTATGTTTGGGGCTCCAAACGGGCCGTTGTGGCATGGACGGGCCGTTGGGCCTCAACAGGGACGGCCCATAAAGGCCTGGACGACCCGTCTGATTCAATTTTTGGGCCTTGGACGGCCCATCAAGGCCTGGACGACCCTTTTTTTTTTTTTTTTTTTTAAAATTTTAGTGTATTTTATATATTTTAAGCTTCGTATTTGTAATTTTTATAAAAAAAAGGAGTATATTTTTATAATAAGTATAAATGAACACATACAACAAATTTTTTCGTTCGTCCGGTCCGTTAACATAAGATAAGCTAAGCTAAGTTAAGTCGCAGTATTGAGGTGGTGGAATATCAACCGTTTGTATACGGTCCTCATATACCGTCTCCCACTCGCTTGCCTCTTCATATCGCCACCTACGCCATGACGGATTCAGTTTTGGCATTGGGGCGCCTTCTGCTAACTCAATCTTAATGAAATGATCTTTGTTAACAAAAGCAAACGATACGAACTTATGTTCTTCGACGCTGTGTGGACCATCGAACATTGGGAAGTACGTCTCACTTTGATCATACGGAGAGAGAAATTGAACAATTTTCCCAAATTTCTGAGCAGCCAGTAATCCTGCGGCGGGCATCTCCATCCATTGGTCGCGCGTTGCTGGTCCCACTCCAGTATGATCTAATGAGTTGGAGACTCTGTCGTAAGTATCGTAATCTATTTCGTTTAAAATTGGCCTCCACCGGTCTTCATAATCGACGAGCTCCTCCTTAAGCTGTCTGCGGATGAATCCCCACATATCCTGGTGCCACCCTAAGCCCACAGCTATGGATCGAAACCCACAGTGACCGTCTCCATGGACATCCCGGATGTCTGTAATGTATCTATAATATGCAGGTGGAAGCCATTTCTTAAACCTTTTGATCTGCAGTTTGTACCTGTAACAATTAAAAAGTGAGATTTAATATGTGTATAAATATGTATGCATGTGTGAATTTATATATCAGTAGTTTGTACCTATCCCTTTCCAACAGTGAAAAATCTTCATCGTAAACAATCGGTTTGTCTGTTGATTGTTTACCTCTTCTGGAAGGCTTTTTGCCCTACGTTGAAAAAATTATATAACAACAACAACAACAACAACAACAACAACAATAATAATATTAATAATAATACTAACCGCAGCCTTATCCTCCTTTTTTTCCTTTTCACTTGTTGTTGGCCGACCCCGAGTATCCGTTTGTACCTCAGGAGGTTTATGTTTAGTCATAATCGGATTCAACACCTCCTTCATCTTCTGCAACATGCTTTTTTTCACTTGCACCGGTTGCGACCTTAGTTGCTCAGCGAATGCATTCATTTCGTGCTGAAAGTCAAACTCGGGATTCTCAGGTACTTCTGGCATAAAGTCAAGTCGTGTCCAGAAGATGTCGATATCAGCCAGTGACACTCGTGTATCTGATATATATATTCAATCACAACAACAACAATCAATAATCTACAAAAATTTCGGATTTTTATAAAAATTTCGGCAGAGTTTCCTCTGTTTTTGTACGAACCAGACAACACAAGTTGTCTACAAAACGCTTCAAACATTTATAAATTTGACTATTATATCCTAAAAAAAATAATAAGTCTAAAAAATGATGTTACCTTTCGCATCATACAATTGCAATTGACAGGAACATGGCAGTCCATAAGTCTTCTTGAGTCGGTGTTCACAAGACCTCTTACTAGTTGTATAATAATTTATCTTGTTGACCCCTGCGAGCATCAAATCAAGCGCTAGATGGGAAACCCTACCGATTACGTCTTGAAACAACGGTAGTTGTTGTTGCCACATTCTTTTTGATCGGCTTTCTTCAAAGGAGTGCTTTATCGCTATGCGCCGTGACTCCATAACTTTGTCTATTTCCATCACAAGCGCGTGGAGCGAGCTGTTCGGGCCTTTTATGTACCTCTTAATCAGAGCATGCTGACTCTCGACCCTGTTGGTCGTAGTCTGACCGAACGTAAGGTTTTTATCTGCCCATGCTTCCACAAACATTTCTTTATAATCTCGGAGCCAAACTGACTCCATGTACTCGTAAACCCCTGTAAAAAACAGAATAGTGATGTCAATACAGAAAATATGTACGCTTGTAAAGCAAAATAAAGAATAAAATATATACCCGTTCGATCCTGCTCCCAAAGTCGTGTGTAGAGCGCTTCAAGATTCAATCTGTAAGCCTCTTCGTCAGGCGATTTACACAGTCGACCAAAATACTGCAAAAATATTTCCCATTCTTCTTTTGGAAATCCTGCTTTATGATATTTTGCAATATTTCGTTGAATATGATACCTGCAAAACAACAACAATAATATTAATAATAATAATAATAATAATAATAGTAATAATAATAATAATAATAATAATAATAATAATAATAATATTATTATTATTATTATTATTTTGTTGAATATGACACCTGCAAAGCAATTTCGTAGCATCCGGGAAAACTGTAGCACATGCACTCATCAGAGCCAGATCTCTATCTGTAACAATTACACGTGGCTCCATACTCTTCTCCAGCAAATCTTTGAGCCTCTCAAGCACCCATATGTAGTTCCTCGTTTTCTCTTTAACGATAAATGCATGGGCGATACAAAACGACTGGTTTGTCGACGTCATACCCACAATTTGAACAAACGGGATTCTGTACTCGTTCGTTTTGTAGGTGGCGTCGATCAGCATCACATGTGGAAAGGCACGCCAGAGATTGTAGGAGACCCGGTGTGAAAAGAAAACATTCTCAACAACATCTGTCTCTGGATTCTGGTTGGTGAAGTAGGTAAATTTCTTTTCAACCAGGATACTCTCGAGTATCTGCATAACAATAATAATAACAATATTTAATATTTAACAACAACATAAATTAGTAATAGTCTATGACAATAATAGTAATTAATAATAATACCTGCATTGGGGTTTTATCGCCGTAAATTCTACGTTTAATCTTGCTCACTGTATTGTGTATGTCTCGTAGAATACATACATTATCCGGGTTTTGTGCTCTGATGGCCAAATGTATGTTCGCCGGTTCCAGGCCTTGAAAATAAAGCGTTTCCACCATTTTTTCTTCTTGTGGTGTCAGCCGCCTAGCAAAAGCGTGCCCCTCAGCATGTATAAAAGGGTCGTGGTTATGATTTGCGTGTTTAACCTCCAACTTCCAACCCTCTTTGCGTAGCCTCCCTATTAACATAAACGGACAGTTAAGCTTTTTGCTACCCGTAGACCTTACTGTGGCTGTAGTATGGTATTCGCCATAACGGTCGCATCTCAGGTCTATCCTAATTTTTCTTGCATTATTTCCACTGCCTTTTGAAACAGAACGTCCTGTCACTAGGACGTAACCGCTAGCAAGGGCTCTATCGTAAGCCCATTGTTTCATGTCTTCAACAGACCCGAATACCTGAAAATTTATACAAGAGTCTAGTCTAAATTCATACTACTCTAAATTATATACTACTGTAAATATATACTAGTTCAATCCAGCAAACCCTAAAACGTGTAAAGATATACTAGTGTAAATAAATAAACGCACCTGCTCGGTTTCATACGAAACATCCGGGTTAGGTTCAACTTTTATGTTAACATCTTCATAAGCGTCTTCCTGGTTGTCATCATTCGGGTTAGAACCGTTATAATCTTCCTCTAAGTCATTAGCACGATTCCCGCGCGAATGGTAACTCTCGTACGTGTACTGCGGGTAGCTTGGTGGCACGAAAAATGACTCCTGTTCCTCTACATATTCCTCGTTGAGATCGGGCAGCATGTTCCCGTCATTACCACGAACCCCGGATTTAACCTCCTCTTCACCAACTTGAACCCCGGGTTCATACCCTACGCTTTCAGAGACGTAAGACTCGTTCTCAGACAGGTCAACGGTTGAAAAGCTTGTTAAATATGTCATCGTGAGACCGGGAAGTCGAAATGGGTCGAGGGTTTTGGTGGTGGTGATGTTTTAAGGTTTTGTTGAAATGGGGAAGAAGCTGGTCGTGTGTTGGTTAAATCAGGAAATCTCAACGGGCCGTCGAGGCCTAGATGGGCCGTCGAGGGAGTAAATGCCCTAACCTAACACGTCTCTACGGGCCGTCCAGGCCCAGACGGCCCGTCCTAAAGCACCTTTTTCAGACTTTTCAGTCTGAACTGCCTGCTTTTGCAGGAGTTCAGACTGATCACCCATTACATCGTACTTATACGGGCCGTCTGGGCCTGGACGGCCCGTCGTTTTTGTCTTTTCTGCAAACAAACGGCCCGTCGTGGCCTAGACGGGTAGTCTTGAAACCCTAATTTTGCTTAACGGCCCATCTAGGCCTCGACGACCCGTCTAGAGGTTGTTTAGGGTTTTTTTGAGGTTGTGTGAATAACATCACCCTCTTTATTTTACCTACAAACACTTATTTTATTATATTTTTCGTTAAAATTTTTCATAATATATAGATGGGGTAAAATGCTAAATGGGTTATAGTGTGTTTTTAGTGAATGAGTTGTGAATGCTCTAATTAAATGATAAAAACTTGCCGTTTATTTTGAGCCTTAATTTGACAAATGATTACACATCTACCCTTTACATGGTATGTAACATGCCATACAAAGTGTTGTTGTAGATTTAAAATCTAGTAAATTAGCTTTTAAAAAAATTGAGAACGGCGCAAAAGAGTGCAAATGTGTGGACCGGACCGATTTGTGACACCGGAAAAGTTCGAAAAAGAACTTTTCAAAAAGTAAAAACCGTAGGGGCTTATCTGCAAATGATGCTCACATTTGTGTTATGTTGTGCTTTATTGTTTTCTATATTATTTTAAGAAAGTAGTTGGGTAGCGTCGGCAGGCCGCCACATTTAACAACCATAATATTTGATGAAGAATACAACAGGTGAAAATCAAGCTAAACATGATTGGTTAAAATAGATTTGGATCAAAAGGAGTGGTTAATGTTGGTTAAAATAGATTTGGATCAATATGATAGGGTGGGATTAAGGACTTAACTAACCCTAGGAAATCATATTAACTTTGAATTGTAACATTTGCTTATCATTGTACAAAACAAATGCACTTCACATCACAAAAGATAGTTGGCTTAGGTTTTGATAAAGTTTGTGAATCATTCCGACTATGTTCCATCTCTAATTAAAGCTCAAAAGACCATATATTGATTAAGTTCGTTGAATTAATCTGAGTTACACCCTCAGTGTAGCTAAATAGTTGTGACAAAAATATAAGTTTAAAGAAAAAAATTCAAAAACAAACTAAAAAAGATCAAAGTGGATCTGAATATAAAGTAATTCACCATGGTAAGTTGTAGGCAAATAAAAAAAAATGTTTTAAGAAAATTGAAAGTCAATCATCTAATGAATCTAGTTAAATTCACAGAAGCGGTGTCGATTAGCTGCGTCCCACAGACATTGTGTTAAAAAAATGTTTGAAAAAAATGCATTCACGACTGTTCTTTCCTAGGTTTTCCCAAATTTCATTTACAACCACAACCGGTGTCAACCACCATATGCTTTAAAAGTTCAAACCTAAAAAAGGAATATTCCCTACTATTCTTAAGTGACATGACAATTAATAACCCATCAACAAAAAATATAAAAAAGAAAAAAGTAATAAAATTTAAATGAATGTCAAATAAGATTGTAAAATCAAACTATAACCCGCTAGGCAATAGTAATCTATAACCTTGTATGAGTGCCTCTATCTTTTAGAACGACTTACTCACGTACACATTGACACACAAATTCTACTACTAAATCTACATATTTTATCCACCATAGCACCCAGTGGTACTGTTAATCTTGATATTCATTATCAATGTCAATACCGCTCTAACTAATGGAAAACTAACTTTGCATGCACCTGATGAATAATCGATTTATTTTTATTTATCCTGATCAGAGTGTTGTAACTTGTGAAATGGTACATCTGAGAATTAGGAGTATACAAAGTTATTTATATGTTATAGTGGGGTTGCCCTTGATAAACAAGTGAAGTTATGAGAGTCTCATTGGTCACATTAGCTACTGTGTATTATCTATTTATCTTGGCCAACAGAAAGTAGTTTGAATTAGCAAAATCAGATTTGCCTATGTAAATTACACTAATTTTAATTTTTAAGATAATAATTTTATTCTTAATCATATATTATGGAATATATGAAAAATCCAAATATCATAAATTACACGAGAAAAACTAAATATTGTATGTTAAATATTAATTGCTAAACAAAAATTAAAATCGTGAATTTGTTGTGTTAAACAGCCAATTCATTTTTTTTAATTTCCAAACATATGAATTTTACTATCTATAATAATGAAACCCCTATTTCTAATTTTGTACTAGAAAAACCCGTGTTCTAAATTGCTTTATAAAATACATCATTTTTACCAAAATAAAAATAAGAAAAATATATTTTATTAGATCATATAATTTATATGTAAAAATATGTGGTTACAAGTCTTTGTGTATTCTTGAATCTTGATCCATTTTTCCTTCAACGACAATTATAAAGAACACACTTTATTCTTATAAAATGGAGATAAAAAAAAATAAACCAAAGGAAAAAAGGAATAAATATGCTCCACAAAAAAGGTTATAATATAAAAGATATTAAAGCAACCGATATAATTAACTGATATAAAATGTATTATACTTGGAAAAATCCTGCACCAAACAAGTACTATAACCTTTAGCACATTTCAACAAAAGTCCTTCGTTATATAGACAAGCTAACTTAAAATAGTATTTTCATTATAAAAGAATATATTTGGCTTCGGATTTTTTTTTGGATTTGGCTATCTATATAACTGTTCCGTACTATAACTATGTGAAATATAACATGGCATCTTTAAAAATTTCCAATAAACTTATAATGGCCACTATTGAGGAAAAACTATGGTGGTTGAAAAAAGAATATGTTGATCATCTAAATAATAATACTTTTCATTAAAAAAATACGAAATACGAAGTTTACCTCGTCATCTAAAGTATGGTTAGAACATATTTTAAACCTAACGCTTAATACTTCACAACCACCTCTCAAGAAAAAAAAATCATTTATTATACATGTTTGAGGTAAACATTTATCTAGATAATAATTATTTATAAAGTTTTTTCGATTTATGCTCAAGAGAAAATCATAAGTATTGATTTTTTAAGACTAACGAATATATAAAGACAAAAACACACTCCACATCTTATCAAACCATGAAATTTTATGATTGTTAGAAGATTGGCAAGGGCAAGTAACCAATTAATTTGGTATTTAATAGATGTATAATTAAATTAAATAACATACATTAATAGGATATAAAATAAGAATTCAATATCTCTAGGTTATAGAACCTCGTGATCACGCTCACGACATGCTTTCTTCTTTTTTGGTCTTTTAACCCTATAAAGTATTCTCACCAAATCAAATTCACCTAGCGGAATCCAGTGTGTTTGTAAAACGATACCCATCTCAAAAAGTAAAGAGTTTGAGCCATACAGTAAACACTAATAATGTAAAATTATGAGTAGATTAGATTGCTACTAAAAACAAAAATACCCTCGTCCTCCGCCTTTTTCTAGTCATGACCAACCAGGCCGGAAAATTTGCTCGACCGTGATCACCGTCTATGAGGGTGTTTGGGATTGTGTTTTAAATTTGACTTTTAGATTATTGCGTTTTGAAAACGCTGATAATTAGATTTTAGTGTTTGAGATAGCGTTTTGAAAACGCAGATAATCAGTTTTTTAGGCTTTACCAAAACGCAATAATCTATAAGCAGCTTCACCCTTGCTTTTTCAAAACGCATAATCTGTTTTGAATAATCAATCCCAAACACCCCCTATATATGACACTCTTCGTTCGGAGAAACGCAACGATATGTCAATAGTATTCTTTTTTATTCCAAATTATGGCATTTTATTTTTATTTTTTTATATAATTCCATTTCTTCATTTCATAACTGTCAAATTACATTAAAACAGGCAGACAGATAACAAGCTGCGCCGACTCAAAGTTGGTTAACAACTCATCTTTCTAACATTTTAGTTCCCGAAAAACAAAAAACAAAAATGATGTCTCAACACTCAAAATTTTTATTCCTCGGAATTAATATTACCGAAGAAATTACGTCATAAACTATCACTTAGAAACATCACCGGTGACAACGTCGGAGGGTGTTGCTAAGTACGTTGGAACATCATCTCCAGCCATAATAACAACCACTTTAGGGCCATCATCTGCCCCATCACAACCGTTGTAAGCCGCGGTGGCCGCCTTCTGCGTATCGTCCCGGCTTTCGATATCGCCACCATGATCACCCGCCAACCGTCGTTTCCGTTGAGAACACGCTAGAATTATCAAGGCCACTGTTATTAGAGCTAGTATGAATGATATTCCTCCAAATAGGTATATCAATGGTGAATCAAACTTCCATAATGAAGCTTTAGATGATCCCATAATGTTTTATAAATGTGTGTTTGTGTTGGTGTGAGTTGGGTGTGTTAATGTGTTATGAAAGTTGTGGATTGTGGAAGAGAGAGGGCAAGCATATATAGTGGAAAATGTACAATAGTTGATGCATTATGTATAGCTTCTGGAACAAAAGTTATTTAATGGAGTAATGAACTCAGCCATGAATAAAGGGTGGATTCTTGCTCGTTTTTTTTATTTATTTTTTTATTAGAAGTAACTTCAGGGTTTTTGTGTGCTTGAGAATAAAATGAAAATACGAAGGTATAAATAAGTCATGCCGCTTATGAGTTACTTATCATTGGCTTTGTAAAAGTTTGTATTTATACGTTTTTTATTATTAAACATATATATATGAAATGCGGAGCCTTGTATTTCTCTATTAATTTGCTTTCACTTGTTGATTTTTTGGGTTTACTTTTTTTTTTAACGGCCGACAAATTGGAATCACTCATGGAACACTGGAGTATCATCGTGCCATCAATGTTGTCACGCGATCATATTCCCCCACCAAGTCACCAATTCAGGAGGAAACTCATAATTATGAGAAAATCCCCTTTGTGAGATTTGAACCCAGGACCTTATGGTCCCTAAGTCTTATCTCACCACCAAGATACCGCTGGGCTATAATGCCTTTGGTGATGACTAGAGAATTTATGATATAAACATATATAATATTATATATTATTGTATTTCACATCTTATTGTCATCAGAATATATAAATATATTAGTATTCTAAAGCATGAAATTTTACATGGCACTAACATTATGTTCCCGAGTTTCATTTAACGAAAGAAAAGAAAAGATTTAGAAGGATGTTTTAAAAAATTGTGTTCCAGAGTTTTTTTAAAGAGAGAAAGGAATGAAAATGGAAGGGAAATTTTGGTTCATTTCCTTCATTTTTCATCCTTCCAAATTGGAGAGATTTGAAAAGAAATGCTATTTTAAACATAAAATCCTTACTTTTCTCTTCATTTTCTTCAAACTCGGGAACACACTGATTAATTAAATCTTTTCTTTCGCTCTATTTCTTTTCCCTCCTTAATTCTCTTTCCCTTCTCTTCCTTAAAGAGGCCTCCCCCCCCCCCCCTGAGTGTGCCACTGCCATGTGACATATCTTTTATTTCAATCTAAAAATCTCTTTCATGTTTCCCCCATAATTTTAAAACGTTAATATTTTTTATATACGATATTTTTTAAAAAAAATTACACCAAATTAACGAACGTTTTATTATCTTCGCAAGGAGTACCATAGTGCTATACAAAAAAAAAAAGATTTTTTTGTCGGTTTTTGTTTATACAGGAAAAAAAAACATAATGTGTTCAGCATTAATCATGTTCAAACTAGGAATTCTCTTTTCATCAAAGAGGAAAATAGGTTAAAACTACTCCTTTAAAAAAAGACACACATTTAAGACTACCACCTCAGTCACGCCCTGCAATGGTTGTTTCTAGCTCTGCTCCTCATCCAAACGTACATCTTTTTTTTTAATATAATTGTTGTTCATTCATATTATAGTACATTAATTTTATGTTACATAATAACACATATTTTATCACATCATATTAGATTTATCTATCCCGGAAAGCTTCCGGGATATAATCTAGTAAGAAGTATATTACATAATATGTTATGTTACATCATAACACATATTTTATCACATCATATTAGATTTATCTATCCCGAAAAGCTTTCAGGATATAATCTAGTAAGAAGTATATTACATAATATGTGACAGTGTATGCACCAAGAGGTGCATATAATAATAAACATAATACACGAATACAAAGATTTATAATTGTTTTGGTGGATGTTAATTGACTTACTTTTAAACCCATTGTAATGTAATGCTTTGCTTCACTAATATGGTATAGATTACCGATCTAAATATCATAATGTTGATTGGTGTGATACTGTGATCACTAATTTGTTGAAAGTAATAATTCATAAAAACATTTAACATTGCTTCCGCGCCAAATATGTGATCTCTCTTTAGACGTGGAATAACTTAGAATTTGACATAATAATCTTGGACTAAAATGTTCAGAGGTGAGTCAAATGTAAAAAGAATGTTTGCTTAACTAACGTGAAAAAGCAACTTTTATCTTGGCAACCCTTTTTTTCATAGTTTTGACCTTTTTTGTGTGTGTTTTCCAAATATCTGGATTCAGTATCTACATATGTCAAAAGCCAATATTGATGACCAGTGCCAAATCTATGAATTATTTATATGGGTTTTTTTCGTAAATTTTCATTGATTTTCCCTAATTTTTAAATTTTTTTCATTAGTTTTTTTTTTCAAACCAAGGGTTGGAATGTAGGAACCCCTAGATCCGTCACTAACGGGAAACACTTCTTTTGGTAAGTAATTTTCAAATATTCATACATATAACATTTAGAGTATTGCCTTAGCTTTCACTTCCCACAATTTTCACCCTTGAAACATAAACCCCACATGTGTCACATGACGCATCATGCCCCTCTTTCTCTCCTCCACTCACACAGTTATTGTTTTGGTCTTATTTACCAAAATACCATCTTTTTAGTTTTCATTTTTTTTCCAAAATACTATCTTTTAAATTTTAATCACATAGGCTTTTTTTTCAATCACGTAACGAGGGTGTGCTTCGTTTTGTTTGTAGTTATTGTTTTAGTCTTTTATTGTGGTCTACATTTTGTATTCTGGTTTTTATGTTTCATTTTTTGCGTATTTTTCTGTTTCTATGTTTCATTTTTTGAGCTATATGTTTTGTGTTTTAGATAAAGCTTTCTAGCTATAATTCGACTTTGGTCTAAGTTTTCGCTAGCTCACGACATAAGTTCACGCTTGTCTTTGTCTACGATTGAGATGTAACGTAACGGTATAAATTTGCGTTTTTGTTTTACGAGTTTTTCGGTTCTCGCCTGAAGGGATAAGGTACCTAATTCTGGCGTGGATTGTAACCCTATCCCATAAAATGCATTAACTACAAGGAGGCCGCGGAAGCCCAATCCGCGGATATCAACTTCATTCCAGCATCAACGTCAATCTCCTGACATTCTCGGAGCAAGGCATGCGCAAGATAACACAACTACGCGCAGGATCACTTCAGCTCTGTGACGTCACCATTACAAAGGAATCTCTGCGCGTGAACCTACACGTGGAATATTCGACTAACATCAGCTTTAGGTACGAGGATGTACGGAAGATCAAGAATGAAGAAGACCCGGTCAGACGCTGAGCAAGCTCTACGCCAACCAGAGACCAACATGTGTCAGGGGTGGTCCAACAACCCCTGACAACGTACAGTGATATTGAATTATTAGCTTTTCAAAAAAGTCAATAAGCCAATAAGTTGTTGAACTTGTTAGAAATCCTTTTTTATTTTGGCTTTTTGGTAATATGTTAAAAGAATTCTTTTTCAAAAGCCTTAAAAACCTTGATTTTGAAACTGCTTTCGGTTTTTCGAATATCAAATTACTAATCTACCCACCATTTGCTTCGTTTATTACTTATTAAGGGTATTATATGGTCTTATCAAGAAATTATAAAACTTGTACATATGATTTATATTATAGGTTTTGTAATTTTTTATTAATAATTTTTGTCCAAAATATTTTTAGTATATAATATTATATGTAAAAGTAGTAAATGGTTTTAAATATATAAGAATGTCTTTTTTGGTCATTTTACATAAATAATCTAGGTCGAACACTTTTTATCAAAATAATATATTGACTTATTTCTTTTCCCACCAGCTATTCCAAACACTTTTTTAAAAAAAATTTTAGAAAAATCATAAGTTAATAAGTACTTCTGATAATAAAAAAACACTTTTGAAGTTAAATACAATCCCAAACACCCTCTTAACAACCCAAATTTATAACTTTTTTGATGTACCACCAACATTACGTTGCACTTTCAAGATGTTTTTATGTGGGATACCAAATTGTTTATATACACATTCAAGAGGTCTTTCCAGGCAAAACTCTACTTAAACCTATGTATTCTTTATTTCAATAAGCCAAATCGTTAAACCCAATTTTTATTTATGTTTTATTTCAGGCCCATTTTTAGGGGGTTCGAGGAGGACTATTGGCTAGGGCATGTTTTTTCTGGGGGCACATTCTTTTAAGAAAATTCCTATGTATATGTTACTGTATCTTGGCAACGATAGTGCAGTTATAAATGCGTTGGTTTTCAAACTCTTGGACCCTGGTTCTAGTCTTTCTATTTGATTTTCTTTTTCTGCAGCGTTAACATTAAAGTATATATTGTTTTATAAAGCAAGTATAAGTTGATGAGTTGCTTCACTGGTTTGCAATAATCTATAATACCTAATTGGGGGTTGGTTCGATTCCCACCCTTTGCTATCATATTATTTTTTTTGCTTTTATGTTGCCTTCATTCTTTCACCCTCTTGAATGGATGCATTTTAAATTATGTTACTATATTTTTAATATATGTTTTTAACTTATGAATAGGGCTGTTCAAAACGCTCGGCGCTCGCCGATCGCTCGCCGCTCGTTCGGAATTTGCTCAAAAATTGCTCGTTCGATTATCCGCTCGGCTGTAAACGAGCCGATCGGCTCGGTTCGGTTTGTAAATGAGCCAAGCACGAGCAAAGGTCCGCTCGGCTCGGTTTGGCTCGATATATTTTTTATTAATTTATTATATATATATATACACACATTAGTTACAATTATATTTATAGTTTTATACATGTCACTCTATCGGGCTTGGCTCGATATATGCATATATATAATTATATATATAGTTATTGGCACAGTCAACCCAATGATAACTTAACACTAAGTTTAATGGTGAAACCCTAAGTCGTGAAAAAACATGTTTGACTTCCTATTCGCATTAGTTGTCCACCATCAATCATCTCCCGCTCTCAACCTATGCCACAACACGACAATCGTTCTCCGTAGTATGCTCATCACCTCACTGGCCTCAACTAGAGCCTCATTCTCGAACGGTCGAACCTGAGTCATCACTAGGCAGCGAGAATATTAAAGGAAACATCACAGATTTATGGTTATCCGAAAACACTCGCCGCTCGCTCGATCTTCGCTCGAAAAAATGTGCGCTCGAACAATGCTCGTTCGGTTTCCAGATCGATTGTAAACGAGCCGATCGGCTCGGTTCGGTTTGTAAATGAGCCAAGCATGAGCAAAGGTCCGCTCGGTTCGGCTCGGCTCGTGAACAGCCCTACTTATGAATCTATATAAATCTATCTACGTTGTTCGTCGCCCACCGCTAAAGGGGGTCTTATCCGCTAGTTTTAAGAAGAACTCATTTAAAACTTAAGACTTATACTTAAACCCATTTAAAATTTTAAAAACCTTATACTTAGGCCCATTTAAAACTTAAAGCTTCAAAACTTATAAAACCCATATACATTTAAAACTTATAAACCTAAGGGGTACAAGTTTTTTTGGGTTTGGCTAGGACACCTGAATCTCCAGAGAGCCGACCCTGTTTTATTTATATTGCTTTAACGTTAATATGAATATCAGTTGGAAACAAAACACATACTAGTTACCACCAAAAGGCTAAACATAACCTCACTAATGATATATGCTCTGAGCTACCAAACAATACAAGAAGTGTTCTAGTAAGTAGTTTATAGGACCCATAACAAATAAAATACAGATAATTATTATACCATTTTATTCCATAAATTAAGATTAAAATATGTTTATGAAAAGCTTGTTCTTATGTAACAAATGGGCACACATTTATATGAGGTACAAACCTTTAAAAGTAAGAAAAAAAAGTATGATTAGATGGAGAGATAGAGAGTGGGCATATGTGCTTTAATATATCTTGTCACTGCTAGTTTTTTAGGAAAGAAATGTTTGGAATATGTAATTATTTAGCAGAGAACTATAAACTATTAGAGTAGATTGCATGATTTAAGTTGATATTTGGGTTGAAAGACGGTTGTGTTATAAGAAGTATAGAAATAGAAATATAGGTATAATAAATTGTTTGTAATGTGTGAAAAGGTTTATTGTACTTTTGTATCTATATTTATCAGACATATACAACCTCAATGATACATATACATAACTCAGAGTTCGTATCTCTATCGGTAATAAAAATCAGTCGAATAGTACGTTGTAACTTAAATAACTAGTAAAAGACCCTCCACATTGCAGCAGTAATTTGTGGTAGCTCGTTTTTTTCGCAGTATATTCGCAATTCATGAAAATAGTACGTTGTAACTTGAAATCGAGTAAAACCGTGACTTATCCAAATTTATTATAATCAATTAAAAATATATTTTAGGTTAAAGTTTATTTTTCATTTTTTTTATTATGAACAATATTTATTAATTTTTATCATATAAATAAACACAAATAAAATAAACAAAACAAAAAGTTATTAAATTATAAAAATGGTTTTATATATCTAGAAACTAGAAATATGATGTAATGTCTTGTAATGTTTTGGCCTTGGCGGTCCTTGCTTTAAGAACGCGTCCATTGTTTAATGAAAGTGACAATTCAAAAAAAAAAAAAAAAACAGAAACTAGAAATATGAGAGCTAACCATACTCCACAATTCATAAAACAATTGCTCTCTTGTGTCTGCCTCCAAATCCCACTCGTAGCTAACCTCCCAACGGACACAATCCTTTCGCTCTCTTGTGCCTTGTTTCCATCTCGGTTTGGGTAAAAATTCAGGAATCCGATTCTTGTTGTGAAAGAATATGGTCCTATATATGTTGTGAAACCAGAAAAGTTTTCTGGCTTGAACAACAAAAGATGGCAACAAAAGATATTGTTTTACCTGACCTCTCTGAGTTTTGCGAGGTTCTTGACTAACTTTCCCCACAACTTGCTGAAGGGACTTCTAGCACTCAATCTGTGAACTTCGTTGATGCATGGAAACACTCTGAGTATCTGTAAAAGAATATGTATTGAACAGCCTTGTGGATGCGTTGTATATCATGTATTGCAAGATGCCCCCTGCCAAAAAATTTTGGGGGTCTTTGGAATACAAGTTCAAGACTAAGGATGTTAGTACAAAGAAATTTGTTGTTGCTCGAATTGTGAACTATAAAATTGTGTATTCCAAGATTGTGATTTGCCAAATTCAAGAGATTCAAATTATTCTTAGCAACATTCTTGCTAAGGTGATGAATCTTAGTGAGACATTTTAAGTGGCAATAATGATTGAAATATGGTCTTCTAGTTGGATGGATTTATGGTTTCCTAGTTGGATAGATCTCAAAAATTACCTTAAGCATAAGTGAAAGGAGATAAGTATTGAAGACCTAATGGCTAATGGAAAAAAATGGTGTGGACTTTAAGCTGAAGAATGGTGGTGTGAAGAAAAAAGTTTAGCCCATTTAAAGGGAAATGTTATAAATGCGGTGAATTTTGTCATCATTCTGATCAATGCAAAGCGCCCCAAAAAGAGTGGGCACTTATGATTGAAGATGATATGCTTTTAGTGTGCATGATCTCAGACCTTACTGCCATGATGGAGGACGTACATTTTGTGTCTACTACCCTTAAAGGATGGTGGGTTGACACCGGAGCTACACGTCATGTTTGCCCATACATGACCCTCTCTAATAAGTTTAAAGAGTTGATAGGAGACGACAAACTGTACAGGGAGAGTGCTGCAACTTCAGTTATCAAGGAAGAAGGCGATGTGTGACAACCGTCACCCTCATCTTGTAGCAAGTTGTCAAATTTAGTCCTTAATCTATTTTGAAGCTTCACTTTTAGTCCTCATCAATCCTTCTTTTGATTTTCGTATTTTTTTAAATCTTTGGCATTTGTATGTGTCGTGTTTTCAAATACCGAGCTGATTCACTCAGGCAACGTAGCATGAGAAATTGTGCGTAGTGGACCTTCAACGTTGAATTGAGTTTTTGAAGCTAGGTTACCAGCTGACACTTAAGACTTGGAACTTACACGTTACTCTTCAATACTACTATATCAGTTACTGTGACACGATCATTATTTTAAAACTTACAATGATATATTTTTAGAGATGTATGTTGCAATCTTTTCACATTCATGTTATTTCGAAACTTCAAACTTTTTACATTTGGAGTCTATTCATGTCATATACATTGACATTTAACATTTATGCTAGTTAAATATTGGTCTTTTGAAACACATTTGATTTATATGGTTTCCTCTTGCATTTTATAAACTTGTTTTGCATATGTTCAAGTCAAATATAAACCTTTTTGTTTTCATATAACGGTTGAATATATGTTTTCGGGAAAAGAAACTTGCGACTGACAATACACCTTATAACTCTTTTCAACTCGACTCCTCGTAAACACATGAATATGTAAACTTACGAAGTCTTTTCATGTGAACTTGTTTTGAAATCTAAAACATTCTCCGATTTCTAAAAAGTTATTCTCATGCTTTACTACTACTCTCCCAATTATATCACAAAGTTCGAGTAAACTACATTTTTATAAACGAAAAATTATCTCTTTACACTTGTACACTCTCAGTCGCAACACTTTTGGTTTAACAAAACAATGGACATATCCTCATCGGAATGTTGCTAAATGTCTTTTATCGTATAGTACATATATGCAAAACTATTAAATTAAAACCATCATGCTAGTAGACTATACGTCTGTTCTGCACACTCTCAATTGCATTAGATTTTATTATTTTATTCTTACACCATTTTATTTATAGTTATGTTCGTGCATTATTTTATCCTCGCATTATCCCTTTATTGGTTGTTATTCTTACGCGTTATTTGTGGTTATTCTCACACCATTTATTAACAGTTATTCTTATATCACTGATATTGAGCATTATTCAACTCGTTTACTCTCATTTTGCGCAATTGTGCGATTTACTTGATTTATATTCAAATCGAAATTTTATGCTATACTTATTTACTTATATGAACGTGTATTTTGTACGCAAATTTTCCTATGTGAGCAAGTCCCTGTTAGACTTTTTCATAAATTGAACCGGTTATTTGTGCGAGTGAACCCGAAAGGGGAAGGACCGCTAACCGTGCGTGATACTTACACTTTATTACGGTTATTCGGGTGAACCCGAAAGGGGAAAGACCTTAAACCGCATTTTATACTTGAGCAGTATCTATTATTTAACACATATTGGTTGCATGCATTTATTTCTTGTTAGGGTTATGGAAAAGCATAACACCCTAATGTAAGGTAAATCGATGATTACGGTCCGGAACGCAATCACGGGTTTACAGGTACGTAAGGGTGGTGTGTGATTCTATTTAGGCTATTGGTAGACAATCAGTACGAGTCCAAAGTATCGGGAGTGTGGTGGGTCAGCTGCGGTACACCCTATATATAAGCATAAATGATACTACGGGAAAGGACTAGGAGTCTGACCAAGAACCTACCCATTACTTTATAATTACCTCATCATTAGATCTTTGACTAATAGATAGCATTTTCGATAAGAACGTTCTTACACGAGCTTCAATTCGTTTTCCTAGAGTCTTTCTCTTGACCACTCACACAGAAAACACGAACCTTGTGTACTCTTACCCTCTCAGTTATTTGGATTCTTATTGCATACTCTGATAACGTTCAGTCAGAAACCTTCTAAAGTAGGGGAGACTGCTTCATTAGTACCTCTGCCCCTCACCCGTTATACATTCCCAAACCTTACTCATTTAAACTCCCAACTTTCTAACTCTGGGTTAGCTGTCTAAGATTTTGAAACTTTTACCTTGAATATTAGACAACTACTTTAAAATTTATCAAAACATGAAGGATGTGATATTTCTTAAAACCTACTCGCCTTTTTACAACATATTTTGTTTCATAGAAACTCCGACTTGAAAGCAATTTCGAGACGAAATTTTCTAAAGTAGGGGAGACTGTGACAACCGTCACCCTCATCTTGTTGCAAGTTGTCAAATTTAGTCCTTAGTCTATTTTGAAGCTTCACTTTTAGTCCTCATCAATCCTTCTTTTGATTTTTGTATTTTTTTTAAATCTTTGGCATTTGTATGTGTCGTGTTTAAATTGTATAATCAGGTGTTATAAACATTTATAAGTTACAAAAAAAAATCTGCCTCTTTCTTCGGTTTTCCGGTCACCGGAGTAAAATCCGGCGACTTTTCCGGCCAACATTAAACTCGACCATTAACGTGTTTTAATGCAAAACTTTGAACCCCCAAGCGTTTCTCCATCATTACCAAGTGATTACTATATCTAAAACGTGAATTAAACGAGCAATAAACGGAGTTTAATTCGTGATTAATGATGTAACCGACCGAAAACTTTTAGCTACTCTAAACTCGATTTCTAATCGTCCCTTTTATAAACCAATCATACCATTTCATTTCTGCACCTTCACACATTCTAAACCCAGGAAAAACACATCCTAATTGCGTCTAAAAATCCTGCAAATCGAAGCCCTTTGGTGCGGTTCTTCTTTCTTTTTTTCGACTTCTATAACCCTTGTAAGTCTAATTTTTTTTTGTGCCATATTGTTATTCGACCATGTATGAACGAAAGCCCTCTTGTTTCGGGTCTTAATCTTCACGAATTGAAGGAATTAGAAAACTAGGGTTTAGGGTTCTTGTTTATTTGGGGAAGAAGATGAACTACCAACAAGTATATAAGTTTAATCTGTTTCAATTAAATTAACACACATAATATGTGGGCTAGTGGTTAGTGTGCATGCATTCCACATCTGGGTCTGGAGTTCGACTCCACGCAGCCCACGTTTTTTTTCTTTTTGTTGTTGAGTTCGTTTTCTTTATCTAAAAAGATTATTCATTATTTATGTATATGTTTATATACATTGAAAACTTAGATTATTCATATCAAATCCAATTTTTACCTAAAAATTTAGGAGTAGCATCTTGACACCATACATAAAATTATCACATTAAAATTTTCTGGAAATAAATTATTTTCGTATTTTTATTAATTTAAATGTTTTTAACCATAATTAATTGATTAAAAATCCATTTTTGATGATTTTAAGCCCAAACTTTCTGGAAAATTATTTTTAAGTATGATGAACTTAAATAAAAATTATTGGTTTAGAAAACATTCATTTTTATTAATTTTCCTATTTTTAATCATTTAAACATGATTTAAATTCATTAAACTTATTTTAAATACAAATAAATTGAGAAAAATTATGAAAAAAAATGTTTCACTGTTATACATCAGAAAATAATTATTTTTCATAAAAATAGCATTTTTTGATCATGTTTTGTATTTTTAGTCTTATTTATGTTTAATTAGACATAATTAATCATTTATTTATTCACATTATTTAACATCTATTTTATAAATACTTTTTTTAAAAAATAGAAATGTTCTTATGTTTGAAAGTCTTTATTATAATTTGTTGGATCAATGTGTGACTCATAATTATTTAATCAAATAGTTATGATTATTATAATTATTTACAGTAATTAGTTAAAGTAATTAACTAAATTATTTTTGCATTAATTATTCAAAACATATTTTTATCTAAATGTTCAAGTGGTAATAATCATGTTACCTAAACCACATTTACAAACTTTGATATACTATTTTTGACATACAACTTCTACATTAATGCGTTTTATCATAAAAATACTCTAATTCCCCAAATCGACTTAGCAAACCCTAATGCCTTAGAACCCTAGAGACCTTAGACTTTTTAGACACTGCCTTATTAGTATTCATTTGCATTATAGGTTGAATTCCTCGGAATTCCCATTACTTAACTCACGACCGCTTAAGTGGGATCTTGATCGCTTTCGCAAACTGTGAGTATATCTTTCCCTTTTTCATGTTTTACTGTTTTGGGGTGATTCATGTACCATTAGTATTATTAAACTATGTATTCTTTCAAACGTAATGTGCCTTATGTGATGCTTATGTGATTTGTGTGAATTGAAACGTAATCAAAATCATTAACCATGGGCCGAGCATAACAATGAGTAGTAGTACGATTTATATCCCTTGTGTGATTATGGTTACATTTGAGCCTTGGTCATTGTTATGTGATTCTTTGATTCTTATGTGGGTGATACTTGATTCTTGATTCTTTGAGGGTTGATTTTGATACATTCATTCAATTTTAAGCTCAAATCAAGCCAAAAGGAATCATCCAAGGTCCAATATACATTTAGGTAACTTTTTATTTGGCTTAAATTGATGTTCTTATCGTATATCTACATGGTGAAAATCACGGGTTTTTAGTTAATGTTAAACTGATGGTTAATAGAGCTTGCTCTAGCATTAGGGAACCTTAAACATGTCTAATTTGGTCAAATAGTAGCTAGTGCATATTTGATTGTTATGATTCATGTGAGCTCTTGAGTATGTGAAAATGGGTTTTTGACAATAGATAAGAACCACTCTTACATTGTGAAATTATAGCATCTACTAAGTGCATTAGTGGGAAATTATGAACTAGAAAGTAAATTGACTTGCTAAGGATAATCTTAGAAAATGGTGGATCCATGAGGGCATTCCTAAAAATAATCTTAGCAAATGGATTCCAATCAAGTGCTTGATGAAATGCCTAACTAAACTTGATTAAAATTTGACTTCGCTATATTGAGAATTTGATGGTTTAATTGATAAATTATGTGTTAAGGTAATGAATTATGCTTAACTGATGGTTTAGGTAGTGGCTAATTATGAAATTAGTTGCTAATAATTAATGCCCATCAAGTGTTGAGAAAATGCCAAAGCTTTACTAGGGATTTTATGCGAATACATGGTAAAGACTCATAAATGCATGATCAAGTCATCTAGGAGATAAACCATGATTGGTATGCATTCCTAACAACACAATGGATAAATCTATTAGGCAATACGTGCAAGGCTTTGGGGAGCCAAGTTAACAAGGAACCTCGACAAAAGGGGCAAGCTTGAGGTAAGTCATCATCTATGACTTGTGGTACATTTTGTACCTCTAGTTTATTACTTGATGAGTTGGAAGAATATGATAATATAAGAATGATGGAAATGGGTAATAAGAATAATAATCCTGGAAGATCGGACATGTTAAACCGGAGCATAAATGATCCAAGGGGCCACAAAAGCGATGGTAGTGTCAACCGATCAATTGGATAACAAAACCTGGAATGAATAATGAGATTGTCAATTAGAACGATAACCAAGTAATTGTCATGAGACCGTACTTTGTGTTAAGAATGGGTAACAGGGGTAGTAGATATCCCAACGCATGAATTGTAGACAAGTGAATGTAATAGAATTCCAGGTTTGAAATCATGTAAATTCGGTTGTGAAAAAATAGGTAATTGCCTATCTAAGATCAAGATTTTGGGTTTGTACCAATTAGACAGATGGATTCACCTGGTTGGCCCGAAATCTATTTTAAGAAAAGAAGCCATCATCTCTTCTATTTTTTTTTTTTTGAACGGCCAATAGTACACACCCATAACGAAGCCCCGCACCCTTCAGGTCCGGTCCGATCCTCGGGCCCCCCTGAGGTCCAGCCCCTCATTTCATAATAACCCTACTATAAGTGGGATTCGAACCTGTTCATCTCTTCTATTTAGTGACAAAATTACACGGATGGTGCCTGTGGTTTTCATGAAGTAACACCTTAAGGTACTAAGCAACTTTTTTAACCTTTTCAGGGCCCGTGGTTTTGTGTTTGTAACGAAAGTGGGTACTAAGCTAAACAGCCGTTAAAACTAACAGAAATCACCCCTCACGTGCAAGTCACGTGAGGGTATAATAGTCATTTGTTATTGTCTTATATTTTTCTTTCAAATTAATATTAACAAATACAATACATACGTGATCTTTCATCATCTACACACAGACACAAAACATCACGGGCGTCGTTACAGAGCAATAGGGGGATTAGGGATTAGGGTTTGTGCATGCTTCGTGTTGAATAATGTGGAACATAAGAAAGGAAGATGATGATTACCATGAACACGTTTATGGTGGGACATAATAATCACATAATCGTTTTTTTTCGTGTTAAAAAATACGTTTTTTTATAAAAATCTTTGCTTTTTGTGTTGTAGGTTTATATCAAGAGTTATTTTGTGTAAAGCTACACCATGGAGGTGTTTTTACAGAGTTTCCTGATCGGGTTTATGCAAATGGTAAGGTTACTTATGTGGATTTGATTAACAAGGATTCATTTAGTGTAAATGAACTATACGAGATTGCTGCACAAGTTGGTTATGGTGACGAGTGTACTCTGTATTTTCATTATCTAATTCCCGGTGATAACTTAGACTTTGGATTGAGGCCTTTAACCAATAAGTCTAATGTAGTTGGTATGTTGAAATGTTTGGGTGGTGAACCTGAGATTAGTGTTTATGTTGAAGTTGGAAAAAGCACTGTTATGTTAAAAAATTGTCAGCAAGAAAGTGCAAAGTTTGGCCCTGTTGATATGCAACTTATTGATGCTGCTTTTGAGAATGTTTTGAATGAAGTGATGAATCCATCAAATGGATATGATTCTGACAATGGAGATGAATCTGATGATGATATTGTGGATCCTACAAACCTTATTGAAGAAGGGGAAGTTGATATGAGGGGTTTTATGTTTTATCTAGAGAATGATGATAAAGGCAAAGAAGTAGAAGAAGTAGAAGAAACTTTGGACAGTGATTCATTTGGTAGTTCATCATCAGGTGAAGATATAGAGAAAACAAGGAAAAGAAAATTGAGAATGATTAGAAGAGAAGCAATGAGTAAGAGTTTGTTGTTTTTTGTTGGTCAGGAGTTTCCAAATAAGAATGTAGTAAAAGATCTTGTTAAAAGGCATGCAGTGGAAACAAGGAGAGAAATTAGCTTCTACAGAAATGATAAAAAAAAACTTAGAGCTGTTTGCAAAGGTTCTATCCCACATTTTGGAGGCCCAAGCAAAGCACTTACAATAGTGGATCCAAGTTCAAGTACAACAGTTGGTCCAACTTCAAGTACAATAGTTGGTCCAAGTTCAAGTAAAACAGTTGAAAAGGGTCAAAAGCAAGGGGGCATGAAAAAAGCTGAAAGGGTCAAAAGGAAGGGGGTAGGAAAATAGTTGAAAAGGGTAATAGATGTCCTTGGGTTTTGTATGCATCTAAGTTAAAAGATGAGTCAACTTGGATTGTGAAAACGTATAACCCTCAACACAAATGTCTTCAAAGTAGGTCTGTCAAAGCATTCACAGCAGGTTGGCTTTCAAACCAGATCTTGTTTAAGGTACAATCAAATCCTACCATCCCTATCAAATCTCTGCAAGAACAATCACAAAAGAAATTTGAAATGGGTGTTTCAAAAATGAAGGCGTTTAGGGCAAAATCTTATGCTTCAAAACTATTAATGGGTGATTACACATCTCAGTATAGAAGTTTGAGAGACTATGGTCTTGAGTTGCAAAGAACAAACCTAGGTACAACTGTGAAACTTGAATTTGAACCTGAGCCTAATGTTGAAGCTGACACTAGAGTCTTTAAGAGAATATACATATGTCTAGGGTCACTCAAACAGGGGTTTAAAGCTTGTAGAAGGGAAATAATTGGATTGGATGGTGCTTTTCTGAAGGGTCCATTTCCTGGACAACTACTGATAGCTGTTGGGCAAGATCCTAACAATGGGTTATATCCAGTTGCCTATGCCATAGTAGAGTCTGAATGTTTAAATTCTTGGGAGTGGTTTTTGCTATATCTTAGGGATGACCTGGATTTAGATGTGAATTCTAATTTCACATTCATATCAGACAGACAAAAAGGTTTAATTCCAGCTTTACAAAATGTATTCCCATTTGCTGAACATAGGTATTGCATTAGACACATACACCAAAACATGAAAACACAATGAAGTGGCAAAGCTTACAAAGACATGTTATGGAATATAGCCACAGCTTCCACAATTCCTGAATTCAATAGCAAAATGGAAGAGTTAAGATCAATGAATCAAGAAGCTTACCAGTACCTACAACAGATCACAGCAAAGCATTGGGCAAGAAGCCATTTTACAGGTTTGACTTTGATATTGTTTTTAGATAGTGTATTGTCACATCTGATGTTGCAATAATTTTTATTGATTGTTGTTTGAAATTGTTTCCTTTTATATAGGTAGAGCTAGATCTGATGTTCTATTGAATAATGGGTGTGAAGTGTTTAACTCAAAAGTACTTGATGGTAGGGATAAACCAGTTATAACAGCCTTAGAGTTTGTGAGAGAGTACTTAATGAGAAGGATCATTAATGTGATGAAAACCATTGACCGCACTGATGGGTTATTAATTCCAAAAGCTACTGACAAGTTTGAAGAGATAAAGAAAGCAGCAGCCAAGCTTAGTGTTCAGTGGAATGGAGGTAGACAATATCAAGTTACAAGGTATAATGTAGTATTGAATGAGGTGGAACAATGTGTTGTAGATGTGGTAGGAAAAAACTGCTCATGTAGGATGTGGGAGTTAACAGGCATACCTTGCAAGCATCCAGTTGCTACTAATTGGAGCATGTCTTTAAATGGACAACAGGTACGTTTATTTTCTTAAGTTTACTATTTATTTGAATGTAGTTTGGGCCTTTCTCATGTTGTTAATTAATAGGTTGACATACCAGAAGCATGGGTTGATCCATGCTATAGGCTTGACACTTGGAAAGAGGTTTATTCACACAAGGTTGGACCTATCAATGGTAGAAGTTTGTGGCCAAGGTCAGATTGTCCTATAAAGATAAAGGAACCTTATTATCATAAACCTATTGGAAGGCCAAAAAAGCAAAGGAGGAAGGATGCAAATGAGAAAGATGGTGACATGGTGAAAGATGGAAAGCTAAGCAGGAAAGGGAAGACTGTCACTTGTGGGAAGTGCGGAAACAAAGGGCACAACAAAAAACATGTAAAGGTCAAGGTAGAGAAGGATCAGCAGCTTCTAAGGCAAGAAAATCTAAGCCAAAGCCTGTAAATGGGTCTACATCTAAGGTTGCCAAGGCTGCAGCTGCAAATGGGTCTACATCTAAGGTTTCCAAGGTTGCAGCCGCAAAGGGTTCAAGCAAATCTAAGTCAAAGGCTGCATGATATTGTTTTTGCATTACCATGTTTTGAAAGACTCAGTTTTTGAAACTGTTATGACTCAGTTTTTGAATCAGTGTTTTGAATGTGTTTTGAAACATGTGTTATGAATCTGTGTTTTGAAACATGTGTTATGAATGTGTTATGATATTGTTTTTGCATATGGGTCATGGATCTGTGTTTTGAAACATGTGTTATGAATGTGTTATGATATTGTTTTTGCATATGGGTCATGGATCTGTTTTGAACCATACATTATTGCAGCTGACCATGGATCTGGATCTGCTGCTGTTTTGAACCATACATTTTTTAACCATACATTATGGGTCATGGATCTGGATCTGCTGCTGTTTTGAACCATACATTTTTAACCATACATCATGGGTCATGGATCTGCTGCTGCGGCATTGTGACCATTGTAGCAGCTGAGCATTGTAGCAGTTGACCATCTGTTTTGGCTGACCCATCTGTTTTGGATCTGCTGTTGCTGCATTGTGACCATTGTAGCAGCTGAGCATTGTAGCAGCTGACCATCTGTTTTGGCTAACCCATCTGTTTTGGATCTCCTGCTGCTGCATTGTGACCATTGTAGCAGCTGAGCATTGTAGCAGCTGACCATCTGTTTTGCCTGACCCATCTGTTTTGGATCTGCTGCTGCATTGTGACCATTGTAGCTGACCCATACATTATTGCAGCTGACCCATCTGTTTTGAACCATACATTAAACATACATTGCAGCTGACCCATCTGTTTTGACCATAAATTAAACATACGTTGCAGCTGACCCATCTGTTTTGACCCATTTTGACCATTTGCAGCCTTTAACACAACACAATCACAATTATTCAGCAGCTGAACTTATTGAACACAACACAATCACAACAATTGTTAAATCTGACCCATTATCAGCCTACTAACACAACACATTCAAATACATATGCCAAAATTCAGGATTTCCATATATTAATGCCAAAATTCAGGATTTCCATACATTGTCACCATACATTAATTCCATACAAAAGACTTACTATACCTTATTACAAAAGACATGATTTCCATACACATTCACCATCTATTACAAAAGACTTACTAAACCCTAGTTCACCCTACTTGACAAAATACAAAGCCAGCAACAGGAGCAACATTGAGCAACGGAACATCAGCTGTTTGTTTTTCATGTCAAGTTGAGCCTCATGTGTCTTCTTGTTATCAGCAAGTTCACCTTGAAGTGTAATGACAGTCTCTTCCAAATTGTTTTTTGACTTCAGAAGACCAGGTATGATTTCAGTACATCCACGACATGTTGGGGGGTCAATACAACCAAAAAAACGACAGGTTGATCCTTGCTGTAAAAAAAATTAGGGCAAAAAGGGGGAGATTAATAATTAGGGCAAAAAATTGAAACTTACCATGTTTGGACAACAAGCAAACCGACGACCAGGGTTATTGTCGGTCCACGAGGTTTTGATCTTAGCAGGACAGCCACAATGGCAGAAGACTGGGGTTGGGTTCACCATGCTTGTTGATCGATGCTTTGAAAGGATGAGGGTGATCGATGTTGCTTTAGGTTTTAAACTTAACTATTAAAAGGTGAAGACAATAACAAATGACTATTATACCCTCACGTGACTTACACGTGAGGGGTGATTTCTGTTAGTTTTAACGGCTGTTTAGCTTAGTACCCACTTTCGTTACAAACACAAAACTAGGGCTGTTCAAATCGCTCGCCGCTCGTGGATCGCTCGTCGCTCGTTCGGAAAATGCTCGAAAAATGCTCGCTCGATCTTTCGCTCATTTGTATATGAGCCGATCGACTCGGTTCGGTTTGTAAATGAGCCAAGCATGAGCAAAGGTACGCTCGGCTCGGTTCGGATCGAATAAATTTTTATTTATTTAATAATAAATATACACACAATTTACAGATAAATTTATGGCTTTATATATAAGATTCTATTGGATTTGACTCAGTATATACAAACAAAATATAACCATCCCGCTTAACACAACAAAATTAACACTAAATTTAATAGTATAACAACAGGTCCTGAGGTGACAGTCTTGACTTCTTTATGTTAATAGTCGTCCATCGATAATTGTCGCTTTATATCACACCTACGTCACAATGCAACAACTGTTGTCTGACGTATGCTCATCACCTCACCAGCCTTAATCTAAGCCTCATCCTTGAATACTGAGATCTCAATATTAGTGTTATTATTGGACATTTTGACCTTAGTTGTCACCCGACAATGAAAACATCGAAGGAAACATCACAATTTTATAATCGTCCATATTATTCTACGTTCGATTCTCGCTCGGCGCTCGCTCGGAAAATTTGCGCTCGAAGAATGCTCGTTCGGTTTTCGGCTCGATTGTAAATGAGCCGCTCCGCTCGGTTCGGTTTGTAAATGAGCCAAGCACGAGCAAAGCTCCGTTCGGATCGGCTCGGCTCGTGAACAGCCCTACACAAAACCACGGGCCCTGAAAAGGTTAAAAAAGTTGCTTAGTGCCTTAAGGTGTTACTTCATGAAAATGACAGGCACCGTCCGTGTAATTTTGTCCTATTTAGTTGTTTTCTTTTGCTGAAATATCTATATTTAATGTTTTGATTATGTAATTCGGTTAACTTGTTTTTTGTTTACATTTTTCTTTCACTAATTCGAAATTTTATTTACTTCATTTATGTTTTTTTTATTTTATGATGTGCTACAGCGCCTATGGCCTTATTTTGCTGATTAAGACTACAAAAAGAAAATAGAAATAAAATAAAATAAAGACAATTGATTTTGTGGGTAGAAATAATTCGCCGTAGGTTAAACGACGATAGTGGAATTGTTTGGTGAAAATAAGTTGTTACGTGTCACATAACAAAAGTATGATGTAGTGGCCACACATGTACTAATGAGAAATTGCAAATTTATATATTAATAATACTTTTTATAAATGTTTGTATTAAAAATATTTTTTAATGTCATCTGACAGCTTTTAAGAAAAGCTTTGTCACAAATGTCAAAATTTTGTTCCTAGAATTGGATAGATATCAAGAATTTCGAATTATTAAGTAAGCATGAGCCCTACAGGTTGTACATGGCGAATATAATTCGGGATGGTGACTCTTAACATGTAACTTGTTACCTGCTGTTCCAAAAAAAAAAAAAACTTACTTAGGTTGAGTGGTGTTGAATAAATCACTTATTTGTTGAATTTGTATCATGTTAGGGGCTGTTTGGTTGATTAAGTGCTGAATCATTAAGATGGTCTGAATGATTAAGAGGCTCTGAATGGTTAAGAGCTGAATCATTCAGCATCTCTTATTAGCTTAATGGTTCAGCACTTAATGCTGAATGATTCAGACCTGAATGGTTAAGAGGCTGATTAAGAGGCTACCAAACAGCCCCTTAGTGTCATATAGGCAATATAATTTAACTTAGGGGCTGTTTGGTTGATTAAGTGTTGAATCGTTAATATGGTCTGAATGGTTAAGAGGCTCTGAATGGTTAAGAGCTGAATCATTCAACATTCCTTATTAGCTTAATGGTTCAGCACTTAATCATTCCATTTAGATGCTGAAACAAACAGTCTGAATGCTAAATGATTCAGACCTGAATGGTTAAGAGACTGATTAAGAGGCTACCAAACAGCCCCTTAGTCACCCACTTACTAGCATTGTGTGAAATAAGGTATCTATAAAGCCCCATTAACCATTAATAATACAAAAGAGATGATAACAAAACCGAGAAAATATGTGATTGGTTATTTGTAGATGAGTCCACTCTTCAGTTCTCTCACATCCGCTATTACAGTCAGTGGCGGATCCAGGATTTTTTTCTTATGGGTTCCCTTTTTTGGGTGTTCAATTTTTAACAACCATTATATGTTAGACTTTTCGGGCCATGTCGGGTTGGACCGGGTCGGGTCACAGAACATAAATTTTGAGTTAAAAATAAAATAAAATTACTAACGACCTAAATAGAAAGAGTAATACTCCTAGTAAAATATATGCAACAGAAGAATTACAACTTGTCTATCGAGTACGGTGATTTACCTCTCGGATCGCCAGTGGTTTCAGATTGATTGGAAGAAGCATTGCTTCCCAAATTAGAAAGATCATGAACCTCAGCATCACCAACTTTTGTTCTTTTTACCTTCTTTGCACCCAAGGGCGGATCTATGTAGGTCGGGATGGGTTCATACGAACCCACTAAGTTTCGAAATTTTATTAGGCTTATACATAAATAGTCTAGAGTGAACCGATAAATAAAATATGGGTCCTATAGATTGATCTCAAACACTTCCAGTGGTTAAGAACTTAAGTCTCTCTGTTTAAAAAAAAGAGTCACAGGTTCTACTCTTCCTATTATCATTTTTCTTACCCATTTTTTAAACTAGTTCCCTTATTTTTATTGCATCTTCTCGGTTATTATTCATCTTTTGATTTTATCATGTTAATCCATTCAAATTCCTTCAAGTAACATTCGAACATTCAACACCAACTATTTTAGAAAAGATTGCTAATCAATTTTAGCACAATACAAACCATACATATAATAATAATAATGGGAACTGATTTTGGGTTTGATTAAATTACCTACAATTCCAGTAGTGTTTAGATGGAGGAGGGCAGACGCGGAGGAGGAGGAGGAGGGCAGGAGGCGGAGCAGGTAAGGTCAGGGAAGGAGGAGGAGGCGGAGCAGATTAAGGGAAGGGAAGGAGGCGGAGGGTTGTCTGAGTCTGTGTTTGTTGTTTGGAAGGGCAAGGGCCGATGGTTTTGTTTTACTTTTACCCTAAACTGAATTAAAAAAAAAAAAAGAGTTGGAAACATTAAAATTAAAAGCGTGAAACTGAATCGAACTTGGAACTAGGGGTGTAAACGAGCCGAGCCGAGCCCGAGCCTGACTGGGCTCCGAGCCGAGCCCGAGCCTGACTGGGCTCGGCTCGGGCTCGTTAAGGTTTTGTGAAGCTCGAGCTCGAGCTCGGCTCGGTTCGAGCCTACAATCTTGAGCTCGAGCTCGGCTCGCTAGCAAAATCCAAAGCTCGAGCTCGGCTCGGCTCGGCTCGAGGTGATTTGAGAATCTCAAACGAGCTCAAAAGCTCGGCTCGAGCTCGCAAAAGCTCGGCTATAACTTAGGCTCGCGAGCCCAATCGTTAAGACTATAACTTAGGCTCGGCTGTAACTTAGGCTCGGGCTCGGGTTCGGGCTCTAGCTCGTTAAGGCTCGATTAGGCTCGCGAGCCCAATCGAGCTTTGTATCTAGGGCTCGAGCTCGGGCTCGATAACTAAACGAGCCATATTTCAGGCTCGGGCTCGGGCTCGGGCTCGGGCTCGTTAAGGCTCGGCTCATTCGAGCTTTTTACCGAGCCGATCCCGAGCCGATCTCGAGCCGCTAGGTGTCATTTACACCCCTACTTGGAACCTTGTATATGTGGATGAATAGTCTCTACCAGTAAGCCACCAACAACAATTAGTAATGGGTTCCTAACATTATTTTCTTATGGGTTCCTTTTTTTTTCCCTATATACAAAAATTACAAACCGAGTGGGTTCCCGGGAACCCGCCGGTTAGAGCCTAGATCCGCCCCTGATTACAGTGGCGGAGGTAAGAATGACACTCTCCTTTGGCGGCAGTGGGGTTGTATTGAGGGAGACGTGCCATCTTAGCATCTTTATCACACAAACTTTGCGTCTGTGTAAATACGTTTGAACTTGTATAGGTTCTTGGAATGAAAATGAATTTGAGAGGAGTTACATCGTTTTCTTTTAATACTATTTATTATTTTTGGAGCCAATTGCAAAACAACACCTCACCTTCCCTTTTCATTGTCCATGTAACAAATGACATGTGACAGTGAATGACTAGATGTGGTTACTCTCTGTCTATATGACGTCTTCTAATATCGGTATTACTTACCATAATACATGGTCTAATACTAGGGGTTTGGTTACGACTTATATAATAGAAGTATACAAACTGTGTGTGTCATTAAGCTTTCTTTTATAATTGTTCAGAATGAAGCGGCAAAAGTCATAGAAAGTTAAAAACTATCGGTATAACAAAAAGATATGTATCAACATGTATTGTATACCTTTTTTTTCCAAATATATAATTCCTATCACTTTTTAAAACTCAAATTACATCTATATACATTATTATTTATATGAAAACAATTAATGCCCTAAAATAAAATAGTGTAAATTTTCAAGCAAAAATCTCCGATCACCCTCTTAACAGTTCGTTTAAATCTTCCGATTGCGCTAAAAAATAAATCACAAGTCCGTCATTGTGTCTGGTCAAATTATAGTGACATAGTTAACAACCGTACAACCAAGTTGTTCATGTCTAATGCATTAATACATGAACAAATTGTGTTTTTTTATAATGATGTGTTAAACCCTTTTCGAATTGTATTTTATAACTTTATCGCACTCTGAAACTTTCATATGTTGCACGTTAATTATTTCCATACTTAAACCCACCCACCCATAGTACGTGGTAGAGTAAATAATTCTTCTTAAGGCTGAAAGCTATTTTAAAGATGATATATGATGGTATAAATAAGTGGGTTAAGATTAAATAATATTTTTTCTAGGAGAGTGAGAAGGATTTTGATCAATTGATCATATATTTGAAGAGTTGAGATTAGTTTGTTTGAAAAAAAATAATTAATAAATTAGAGAAAGGGCATAAAAAGAAAACCACATTTGTTGACTTTCTCTCTCCACATGTAATGCACATGTCAATTTCACCCATCATTTTAAAATGGCTATAACTTTTTCATACGATATTTTTTTTTTCAAAAAAAATTCACCATATTAACGAACGTTTTTTTATCTTTAATATGAGTACCACATTGCTACATTAAAATTGAAAAAAAAAATTCGTGTTAAATGGGTTTTCTTCTCCGTTGTGTCTTCTGCTAGTTAATTGTGTTATAGTATGCACGTGTGCTTTATTGATATGTTATTTATGTTTTTTTTAGTCTACACATGATTTAACTTGTCCATTGTGTTTTTAGTATGCTTTTCATTGTGTTTTACACAAAAGAGTTTTGTATTTAAGTATACATTGTGTTTTATTATGTTGTTCATTGTGTTTAAGTCTATTATTCATTTTGTCTTTAGTATGTCATCCATTGTGTTTTATTAGACTGTTCATTGTGTTTTATACCCTATTGTTCATTGCATATTTAATTGGTACTCATTGTGTTTTATGTTATCTCCATTGTGTCTTACGCAACTGGGTTTTCAACTTTTTTTTTCAAAAGTATTCATTGTGTTTTAGTCTTCTATTCATTGTGTCCTTATTATGTCGTCCATTGTGTTTTACACAACTGGATTTTTGACTTTTTTTTCCAAAAGTATTCATTGTGTTATAGTCTTCTCTTCATTGTGTCTTGTCATCTATTGTGTCTTACGCAACTGGGTTTTCAACTTTTTTTTTCAAAAGTATTCTTTGTGTTTTAGTCTTCTATTCATTGTGTATTTAGTATGTCGTTCATTGTGTTTTATTAGACTGTTGATTCTGTTTTATACCCTATATTTAATTGGTGCTCATTGTGTTTTACACTCTATTGTGTCTTACACAAATGGGTTTATGACTTTTTTCAAAAGTATAACAATATGATACTCATATTAAAGATAAAAAGACGCTCAATTTTATGGTATATTTTTTTTTTAAAAAAGATGACGTATAAAAAAGTTATGGACATTTAAAAATGAAGGTAGAAATGACATGTGACTTGCATGTGCATATTTTTTTGACAAAATTACCCATCTCACTTGTTTAATCCTTTGACACATGTCATTTTTAGTGGTTTCTCACCATTTTCATTTTTATTGGCTTTATAGAATAACTCAACCCATAAATAAGTTTCGCATAATATATAGATAGAATCGCATGGTTGGTCCCTGTGGTTTCCAAATTTTGCACTCTTCCTCATAGTGATTCACTAATTACAAGATTGGTCCCGAGGGTTGTAAACTTATTACTAACATGATCCAAATGTATTAATTTCGTTACTCTATTGGTCTTAGCCCCTAACGGTCGTTAAAATTCTCTGTTAAATAGATACAAAATGTCTATTTTGCCCTTATAAAAAAATAAAACATTATAAAGAAATAACTAAACCACCACACTCCCTTACCTTATCTTCTTCCCCAACACTACCACCACTGCCACCCAAACCATTTCCCTGCCCATGACCAAACACACAACCAGCCACCACCACCTGCAACTAGAAAACGACACAACACCCTACCCACCCCCTTAAACCATCACCCCTGCACCACCACCCTTCTTCTTCCTTATCTGCTGCAGCCTCCATCTCCAAAACCCTAACCAAAACATCATCCTCCTTTCCAAGATTACCGATCCAGAACCAGCTCAACCCAACCCGCAACCGCTTTACATCAACGAATCTCAAACCTAAACCCCCACTCGCTCTCATCTTCGGATCACAAGCACCAAAACCACTAACCCGTAACACCTACCAACAGATCCGAGTTTAATTAGGGATTCAGCTTGGTTTCGACGAATCCGGCCAATCATTTCATCTAAGTGGGTTTAATTAGGGGTTTCAGGTGGCGGCGTGGATGTCAATGCATCGTCAACCATAGATCCGGGTTTGAGGATGGTAGGTTATGGTGGTGGCGGCCCTTGATTAAGGAGATGGTGGTGGTTGTAAGTGCAGATGGTGGTCGGGTGGGGGAGGCAGTTGAAGGTGCAGATGATGGTGGAGTTTTATAGTAGGTTTAGGGGTGATGGTTTAAGGAGATGGTGGTGGTTTAATGAAGAAGAAGGTGGAGGTGGAGGTGGAGGGGTGATGGTTTAAGGAAGAAGAAGGGTGGGGTTTTATAGTAGGTTCATATATAAAAAGACTATAATACCCCCATGTGGGTGGACTTAACCAAAAAAGTTAACTGCCGTTAGTCATGGGGATCAATCGAGTGCACTTTTGTTAAACCTAGATACCAATCTTGTAATTAGTGAGCCACTAGGAGCAAGAGTGCAAAATTTGGAAAGCACAGAGACCAACAATGCGATTCTCTCTAAAATATAAAATATAAGTATAACCACACATGGAAAATAAGGTGGTGTTTGTTCAATTTGTACGGATGCCATGCTATCCATAAATAGTGTGACAAATGGTTTTTGTCTTTTTTTTTAAATAAAATAAATAAGTAAGTAATAAATTAAAGTGGGTGCGTTAATTTGTTGAGGTCTTACCATATAAAAAAGTTCACTGTTAAAAAAAAAAACAAACAACTTATTGAGGTCGATTGATGATATAATTAATTACTATAAATTTATGATAATGGATTAGGTTTACTGGGCCGTGGCGACTCGAGAAAGTTGAAGATATCAATATTTAAATTAGCAAATAAGTTAATTGTGGTGTAATTTTGTGGACAAATTTGAGTCGCAAGAGTCACACTTAGTGGGAAACACGTACGACTCGAAAGCATAGTTTCACTTCACCGTCCATTATTTTATCTGTGTGCTGCAAAAATAAGTTTTATGTTTTTAATGGATTTAGCATCATTGGCAATTGGATAAACCTCACAAACCATCGAGTCGGACCCCTTAAAACTCGACTCGACTTCAGTCTAGTTTACGAGACAGTCACACAACTACCAAACATATATTTCCACCTTACCACCTCTCTCCTAGTCATATTAACCGAATTCATTCTAGGTAATTTCCGAAACAATCGCTGTTTTGAGGTATTCTTCATTTCTGTTGTCCTATGCGAAAAGGGTCGAATACTGTTGTTAAAAATTTTAATTAAATGGGAGAATAACCATTTTAGAAAATTTAACCTAAAAACGGACATGCACGTTACCCATGAGAACAAAATTTATAATTTCTCATACTTAAAAACCAAATCAGTAGCACGAACATATAACGAACACCATTCGTGTAATTAGCTTTGTAAAATAAAAGAGGATATAAACTTTATAAACTAAAAGAGGATATAATAATAATATTCTTTCTAGTCAGTTCCATGGGATTCTAGTGAATGGAATAATGTTAGTAGGAATGATGGAATTAAAAGAAACTCCTTATGTAAAACAAAAGATAACAAAAGTACTTGTTAGAAAACTTACATTGTGATCGCCTCAACGCATCTTGTACATGAAGCTCGCGTATTTCCGAGTCTCTGTACTTGCTGCAATAAACTATAACAGAAAAAACGAAATCATAGAAGTGAACCGGGCTTGTGTTTGACACAATTCCCTTAAACAGATTCCTCGTCTGTTCCCAGGGTACACCGGTTCGAAACAGTGGTGGTGCACTGCCGGACTATCCCACTTGCCTGAAAAATAATCGAACTTGGTTGCTACTGCTATGTATTCGGGTTGTGTTTCTAGTGTATGTGTCATTCAAGAGTTTCTTCATGTATATTTCCCATGTCTCAAAATGAGGTACAAAGACTCGTATGTATACATGAACTATGGCTAGTGAAAAGTCTCACATAATTAGAGACTTAAATTTTATTTATTAGCCATAAAACTCTATTCAAGCATCATAAAGTATATTTATTTGTCTTGAATTAATCACATGAAGAATATAGTTAATAATTATAATTTCACTAAATTATAATTAAATCTACATTCACCTTATTTCCAACAATCCCCCACATGAATGGAGATTTATCAAAACACGCATATTTCGAACAAACCCCCGCATGAATAGGAGTCATACTCAGAAACAACCTCATTCCAATTAAATTTCAACAGTTGAGTTTTGCATACGATAGGTAGGTGTGACCCTTTGAACCTTCGCTTATGAAACGCACTTAGCCCACTAGCTCTGAGTAGAACGCGATGTCTTTGAACTCGTCTGCCGTTTGTGTGGACGACAATACGCTTCACACAAGACTCTCCCTGACAACGTCAAGTCCTCATAGTTGTGTCCGTTATGGTCATGGACACGTGCCTGGTTCTGCGAGAGCTCTTAAGTATTGTGCCCCAACAATACCCTTCGAAGCGACCCCACTTCTCTCTCACATAGGTGATCTACTGGGACTGGTTACCTCAGTCAAATCATTAAAAGCCATAGGCTTAACCTCCACCATGTCACTTTTTAGGAATGGACTAGGAAGCTTATTTAATTTATAGTAAGCTCCCTTTTTCAAAATGTGGGATTTCCAACAACTCTTTCCCACAGTGACCTTCGCCAGTTCATACAATTAGGTTGTCCTATTGAACTCAGATCTTGGGATCTCCAGTCAGCTGAGTTAGGTTTCCTTCGCATAAACTTAGCCTTTCATGGGCTTTAGTCCCATTCCCATTGACGACTTCTAAACTAACTCTCTGCTTAAGCCTTTTGTTAGCGGATCCGCGATGTTATCCTTTGACTTCACATTGTCAACAGTGATAACTCTTATAGAGATTAGTTGTCGTACCGTATTATGCCTACGTCTTATATACCTGTTCTTACTGATACACATTGTGATATGAGCTCTGCCAATTACCGATTGACTATCACAGTGTATGCATTAGGCCAATGCCGGCTTCGGCCACCTAGGTATATCCTTAACAAATTGACGTAGCCATTTTGCCTATTCATCCTGTAAAGCGATGAATTTTTGATTCCATCATGGATCTAGCAATAACAATTTGCTTAGATGATTTCCATGTTATCGCAACACCTCCAAGTGTGAACAAATACCCACTCGTTGCCTTGGAATCATTCGTGTAAGATATCCAATTCGCATCATAATAACCTTCAACAACTGCTGGATATCTTTTATATTGCAGCCCGTAGTTTCGTATGTATCCTAATTACCAAAGCACCTGTGTCACGTAATTCCAATGAATTGAACTTAGGTTGCTCGTGTATCTACTTAGCTTGCTTACTAAGTCTGGTCTGATACAACTCATCAGATACATCAGGCTGCCAATAATTCTTGAGTACTCTAATTGGTTAATAGGCTCACCTCGATTCTTAGCTAGACATTGACTCGTGTCAATGAAATTTCTAGCCACATTAGAGTCATTTCCATTGAACTTCTCAAGAATTTTGTCCACATAATAGGACTGACTTATAACAAGTCTGTTCTAGGTTCTTTGATTTGTACTTCCCAAAAATCACATCCGTTTATATCAAACCTTCTATTTTCAAATACAAGTCAACTCCACACTTATGTGTTTATTGGATAACTACCAAATGGGGTGATGAAAGTTTCTTCCTTTCATATGTAGTTTGAAAATTTCTCAAGTGTCATTTTTACATCCTTACGGATTGTCTCTTAAATGGCTCTTCCCCCCACATTGCTTGCACTTTGATTGAGTTTGAGTAATATCACTCATGATGACATTAGACACCCGTGATAAGATAGAGACTATCTATATCTTTGTGTTTATTGATGTCATCCATTATATTACTCAACCCATATTTCTCACACGAACCGTTTTCTAAGCTATATAAGTTTTCCTCATATTCAGCTAAATAGTATCATAACCAATGAACTATTTATTCGGTCCTTTCGAGTCATCCTTTTTAATGAATTATATATTTGCTTTTACAAAATTCATTCTTATGTCGTCACATATGTTTGAATGTTCAAAGTTAATTTATTCTCCGTGGAGCATCTAAATTAACAAGTATTAGTCTAGCATGCTTTAGACTACGAATACTTAGCATGTGAACAGAAGATGCCTCATTCTGATTCTTCACAGCCTTAAGAGATAACTCACTATCTCTTCCTAACATTCACGTCTTAGTTTAGACACAAAATGAAATTTTGTTTCACCATTCCAAAACCTTGGTTTAAAGAATGCTTCGAAATCATAATTAATTCCATCCATTAGGATCAAGACTCGTTTGCCTTTAATCTTCAAGGCTTCACCATTGACTCTTTAGGACTTAAACATAAGTCTTAATATAAGTCACTTTGATGAACATATTCATCATCAACAAGTCAATTAGATTGACACTCGACGACATGACATTCACATATGCCTAAGTGATATGTATATATTTTGTTGATACTATTTATTGGGTGACTCTCCCAAAATATATCACGAATCATCTATATAGTTCAACCAACATTGATGGTTTGTAGAGACTCTACACGTCCATCAATATTCTAAGTCTTTTATAATAAATCTCACAATATTTCTCAAAGACTTATGAAAAATAACATATATTCCTGTCATATGTTATAGTCATTAAAACTACATTTATGCATTTCTACGTAAATGCTTTCAACATTAGATGACATATCTCGTTTTCGTGCATTTAACTTCAATACACTTGCCACGTTGATCATGATTATCTCAATGGGGATGGATGAAGAGTTTTTTTTTCTTTTTAGTCACTTAATTAGAGACTTAAGACTCTAATTAAGACTCTAATAAAACCTCATCAAATGGCATTAAGAACTCTACTCAAGAGTTTCACCATGTGAAATAAAACCTCATCAAATGGCATTAAAAACTCTATTCAAGAGTTTCACCATGTGAAATAAAACCTCATCAAATGGCATTAAAAACTCTACTCAAGAGTTTCAATTATACACTTAATTTAGTCTTAAAACTATAATCAAGTGTCATAAATAAATTAACTCTACTAAAGAGTTTTTCTTCAATTCACCACATGAAGAGTTTTACCAATTAATAATTATAATTTACCAAATTATAATTTCAATATAATCCAAATATATATAACATATTACATATATCTTTAACCGATTCATATAAGGATATATAAACATCAAATCTCAAAGTGTTAATCTCTTTAACACTTTATCGTTCGACGAAATAATAGCAATTATATCGTCTCGTGGCATGTTTTGAGGTACTCCCTCAATACACTGTTCAAAACAACAACGTTGTTTATACTTAACTACTCACAAGTAGTCGAACAAGTAAATATGTCCAAAACAATATAAGTTGTTTTACACTAAATAGTCTCTCTAGACAATTATATGGTTCAAGTCATCATACTTCTCATACAAGTATCAAACCATATATAATTTGCAAAACACATGTTTTATTCAGACAAAACATTTATGCTTTCACAAGCATTTTTCATAAACTATACATATTTATGTTTTGATTACACATCAAAACCATAAACTCTAATATAGTTTTATTATGTAAACCATTCCTAACTCACTTGTTAGAGTATATGGTTTTCATGACTAACCATTTCTAATTTGTTCATTAGAAACTATACGTGTACCATATAAACATATACGGTTTAAAAATTAACCATTTCTAACATACTTGTTAGAATGCAAACGATTACACGTTTCATCATATAGATTTTGGTTATATCAAATAAACCTTTTTCTAACACACCCTTTAGAAATAAACGATTACCAAAATCGTTTTAAAGGTCATTGGTTTATATTCTCAACCGTTTCTAACCTGCCTGTTAGAAATACACGATTATGACAATCGTTTTAGACCTTGTTGGTTTATATAAAATAAACGTTTCTAACACACTCGTTAGAAAATTAAACCATTTACATAAATGGTATTAACTTTGGATTTTCCAAAATATACCCGTTTCAAACTCACTCGTTAGAAACCGTCAAATTTAACCAAACTGGTTTAATGTTGGAAAAGGTTGAAATACCAAATTCTCCATAAACCCATGAGTTGAAACACCCCATTAAAACCTTTAAGAATATTTGACCCATCTTAATGATATTCTTATTATTTTTAAGTTTCAACTTTGGACTTTTAATTAGTATTCTTACTAAAACCTTCAATAAAACAAAATAAGTTTATAACTTTTTTATTTTCACAAAATTTTCCAAAATAAAATTTCCAACACGTTTGTCTATTTTGTACAATAATCTTTTCTAAACACTTGTTAGAAAATATAAACATCTTATTTTGTCTTTACAAAATCATCAATTTCTAACACGCCCGTTAGAGAAATCAATATATAAGTTTACAAATTAAACTTACTATTTTCTAAATAATAATTTCTAATACGCTTTATTAGAAATGTTTCATGACACATTATTCTTTCAACGTCGTCGATTCTAACACGCTTGTTAGAAATACATGTTTCAAACCTTATATTTTGAAACCCTTTATTTCCAATACTCTTATTAGAAATGTTTCATGACACGTTATTCTTTCAACGTCGTCGATTCTAACACGCTTGTTAGAAATACATGTTTCAAAACCTTATATTTTGAAACCCTTTATTTTCCAATACTCTTATTAGAAAATGTATACATTTCAAATACTTTGAAATTATCTTTCTAATACGCTTACTAGAAAGAAACATGATCAACCAAGTTTACATGGGTTTTCAACTAATATGTCTTTTCTAATACTATCATTAGAAATTCAAAAAAATGTTTAAACACATATTAGAAATGTTTCATAGTCCGGTTTATCTAAATATAACTCAAAACCCATGAATCTGAAAATTAAATCAAAAATTCGTTTTGTAGAAACAATCTTTCGGATTAAAGATTGCATTCTCATCATGAATGTAATCCAATTCCATGTACCAAAGAAAACATGTACAAACTTTCGCGAACCCAAATTCCTTAGGAAGAACACGAAAGTTTGTTCACTAATCTGTTTAAGTTTGTTAGAAAACTTACATTGTGATCGCCTCAACGCATCTTGTACATGAAGCTCGCGTATTTCCGAGTCTCTGTACTTGCTGCAATAAACTATAACAGAAAAAACGAAATCATAGAAGTGAACCGGGCTTGTGTTTGACACAATTCCCTTAAACAGATTCCTCGTCTGTTCCCAGGGTACACCGGTTCGAAACAGTGGTGGTGCACTGCCGGACTATCCCACTTGCCTGAAAAATAATCGAACTTGGTTGCTACTGCTATGTATTCGGGTTGTGTTTCTAGTGTATGTGTCATTCAAGAGTTTCTTCATGTATACTAGGTTAGAGCCCCGTGGGTACCCACGGTGCAAAACCAAAGTAAATTAAAAATTAAAAAGTAATATTAAACTAATAGTTTTATGCTTTGAAGTTGAGTGTGCATAAAAGCAATGAATATATGTAAGATTATATTAACATGCAATTCCAAACCAAAAAAACATCTTATCGACTAAATAAAATTAAACGACTTTTATAAGGGTTCAACTAAAAGATCCAATTATTTCTTCTTGTTAAGTTGATGGTGTTTCTCCAGATATGCAACTTAAAAGTAATAGCAAGTAGTTGTAGATGAGGTTATGCGAAGGAATTTTAAGTCATTAAGCTATGTTAGGTAATCTAATCATAAGTAAATAAGAATAATAATAATATTATTTGTGATTATTATTAATGTTAATCACTAAACATTCAAATCTTATGTTGCGTAAAGGTTATTATATGTCATCAAGCTATGTTTAAAAACCTGTGTATTATTGATTTTTACATAAGGTTTAGATAATATCAATTCTGTGGAATGAAAAACGTTAGATACAACAACGTTAAGATATATTAAAAACACACATGAAACAAAAAACATTTAAAAAATATTGATACCAATAAGCAAATATACTCCAAATAATAAGGATAATAGTTAAAAAGTGAAAGATAGAGTACATGAACATAAAAGATCAAAAAAAAGTTTAAAAAATAAACGCAAAATTGTTGATCATGAACTGAACTCAATCATTGGCTGTGGTGACTATGTTTGTCAAAACAAACTGCTTTTTGACCGCGAAAAATATGAATTCCATCTGATCTCCTAAAGCAAGCTTCTTATCTTTAACAACAGACCTCAACCCTGATATATAAGACCGTTAATTCGTTCCCTTTGTCAAATTCAATATTAACCTTAACATACCAAATACCACCATCGTTATCTATGACTGTTATGTCGACCTTTTTGTCCAATCCATGTTTTTGAGCCCAAGGTTTCTTCATGCGCTGTAAAAAAAAATTGATAATTACACGTATTCATTTATGCAATATAATAACACAAAAAAAATATATATATAAAATAAAGATGGTAAGGTATATAAATTAACTTACATACTCTAGTTTTTTTTAAGAACTGTGAGAATCAAAGGTGGTAAAATAAATTTATTTTTTTTTTTAGAATTTTTTTTCCCATGTGCTTAAACATTCTTTCTAGATGAATAATACAAAAAAAAATTAAAAAAAATATTTTTTTTAGTGTAATTACGTCATTAAGGTAAATACATTAGTTTACACTAGAGTAATTATGTAATTACTCTACACGTAATTACTCTACACCAATTTTTTTTTTTTTTTTTTTTTTTAGTTTTCAATACTATAATACATGTTTAACAATATGGGGAAAAAAATTAAAAAAAAAAAAATTTAAAAAATACCATCCTTTGATTCTCACACTTCTTACCAAAAAAGCTATTTGTACCGGATCTTTACTCTAGTTATTGTCAACTCGAAATACCACATGAACACCTTCATCTTGTGGGGAAACAAAGTTTTCATTAACATGCTCATCCATGAAATTATTGGTATGGTCATTAATTGCTTCATCTAAAACATATGTATTGGGAAAACAAACTAATAAGTTATAGAACCTACGAATGAATACAATTATAAATAATAATCATTAAACAACTAATTATATATGAAATAGTATGTACTGATTACCGTTTTGAATTTCTTGTTTAACATCAGTATAACATGCTTCAGGAGGAGGATTAAGTTGGTTAAGTAAGAACACATTCATCTCATAGTTATGTGAATCTATCTTTTGAAATACAATACAGTGATCTTCACTTAAGTTCATATCAAGTACTATATTGTTCCAGCCTTTGGTTATATATGGAATCTGATTAATCTTTTCCATTTTGGCCTCCCAAACACGATTGGGGTGAGTACGGATTTGAATTGTTCCAACTGGCAGTTGTTTATTCATCTTGTGATGATAAAAAAACATATCAATAAACTGTAGTAACAAAATCCAAAAGTTAGAATCATAAAATAATAACAGTATTAATGAGATTTGTAAAAACGATACAATTTATAAAACGAATACCAGTTGAGATCGAGATTTTTCCGACATGTTGAAGTTAGAATAGAAGAACTGACCAGCTGTCGGCACATTTTGATAAAAATATATTAGCCTAAATGACTTTATGTTATCTTCAAACTGGAATATAAGCCTACAAAATGAAGACAGGCCCAAAGACTTGCGCATCTTCGTCCAACCATCACATAGGTAATGAAATCCTGATATTTCTTTAATATGAACATCAAACACTTTGTTATCAAGTGTTATAATCCTTGCTTGTGAATCTGGATAATTGTAAGTTTGAATCCACTGTCCATATTGTCGTGGCAATGGCTACATATATAACAATAAACATGATTTTAACATTAAAAGTTATATAAGAATGAAATACATAATCTATGGAATAGGTGTAGAATCTGAAATTTTGAATATCTGCTTCTTTTGAAAAGCGTTTACATAAAGGTAACTACTTTACTCATAAGTCATAACAACACATATATTACAGAAAGACATGTTTCTATTTAATTGTGAAATACCTTAAACACAATAATAGGTATTGAAGGTGTAAAAACTGATAATTACTGAAAATCAATAAAAATAATGTATTCACATATGTTTACCGTTACTCTATATACCAATTTTCAAAATCATCGAAAACCTGGTTTTGAAAAGTAAGAGATAACCAAAACCAATTTGATGGACAATTAAAAAGTCAAATATATCAACTAATTGGATTGATGGCGTGCCCAAGGCCTTTCACCTATCGCCTTGTATAAACGCTGCTCATTACTCTACCGGATGCGTTTTACCTAACACCCCCACTGCCTCGTGCATAAGGCGTGTTTTTTTAAATATGTGGATTAACATTAACTAATTGAACTTATTATAATAGTTTTAGTTACCGCATCTTTTCTATCTTTAGTGAAATATTTCAAATCAATTTGTTAACATCTCCAACAATTTTGAGTTCACCAATCTCTTTAGAAATAACTCTACAAAATTGGTTGTGAAAGAATACACTTATAATTGGTAAAACACACGTAGAAAATTTTAATAATTCCTCAAAGATGTGTGTCTATTTTTAACAAATAGCGTGTATTTTTTTTTTTTTGAACGACAAACTATATATATAAATATATAGCCCCAGCAAGAGGCTGAAACGAAACGATACAAACGCCAAATCAAAGAAAAGGACCATTCATACTACAACAAATCTGAAACATCAAAAGCAGAACACTTTTCCCGGCGTAAGACTGGTATATTCGACCCATTCACAATCCACAAAAAAGTGTCCTCTTTAATTGCCTCCATAGATCTTCTGACCGGAACGAAGTTGCCCTCGAAAACCATACGATTCCGAGCATTCCAGATGTTCCAAACAGTGGCTATAGCTACCAAATGAATAAGTTTCTTCCATTTTTTTACTACCGGGGTTGCCAAGAATATATTGCAGCAAATCGTTCAAACTGCCACAGTTCATGGGCCAAGATACTCTAACCCAGGCGAAAACATTCCACCAAATAGACCGTGCGAAGAGACAATCCACGAACAGGTGATCCAGCGTCTCCATTCTGTACCCGCATCGGTCGAAAAGGATATTATTCAGCTGAATACCCCTACGAGCCAAACCCTCCTTACACGCGACCCCCTTCCCATAGTCGCTCTGCATAGCAGTAACGGACAATTTGAAGGAGCCCACGCGTTCCAAGTAAATCCAGGCCCAATATCTTGACCCATATCAGCTGCCAATATATCTCTTCTCAGACATTTTGTAGCGAAGTCCACACAAAAATCATTATTCCAGGACCACCGATCCGACGAATGAGTCAACCTGCAGGCGCGCAGTTTATTCAACATTTCGGCAAAGTTGTGAAGGTCCTGCGGCGAACTTGATTCTCTAATCTAATCCCATTGCCACTTAATGCCGTCCAGCTCCCTATAATAATTGTAATTTACTGCAGCGTCTTTAACCTTTGCAAGCTTGAACAAACCCGGATAATCAGCCTTGCAAGGTCTCGATCCCAGCCACGCATCCTTCCAGAACGATGTTTTATCCCCAACAAATAGTGTGTATGATTATAAACATGAGAACTCTCTTTTTGCATGTGTTCACCATCTGCAGTCACGTCATCTTGATTTGTAACGGCTTTTAAGTGCAATTGCGTCAGGAGTCAGTCCTTGTAAAGCTTTCCTTGGATGAAATCCAGTTTACTCATCCTTTATACAGTTGTTGTTTGTACCTATACCAAAGAGTAAAAGCTCAGTTTGCCCTTAACTTAATCGAGTATATCATGATTATGATAGGATAAAAAAATGATCAAATAATTAGGAAAAATTTAAACAAATAACATATTCATAACTTCATAGTTGTTATAATTGCTTTAGTTCTATGTTTTAAGTATGGACAGCAATCTTGTCTGGTTGAACTTATGTTGTTTAATTCTTAACGGAGAAAACTGAGCCAAAATGAAAATTGTGGGAACCCTGAACAAACGCTCCATCCAGGTGAGAAAACTTTCCATACACAACAATCTGCATAAAACATTCTACATCTATTTAACGGGTTAAGCAGATTAACTCAAACATGAAACGGTTTAAACATGAAACTCATAAACGACATATTGATAAAACAGGTTAGACGTGACAACCCAAAATCCGATAATTTTTTTTTTCAGGTTTCATTATGTGTTAGTAATTGCCACCCATGGTGCAAGTTCAACCAACTTTATTATGAATGATTCTTTTCAATTTATTTTGTGTCTTAAGGGCACATGGTAGCAAATAACCAAAAAGGAAGCGGGTCAAAACTCACCCCAAATGTATTTGACACGACCATATTTTGTTAAAATATTGGATGAAAAGTGCCTGGGTCAACCCTACCCAACCCAATCAGATTTGACTTGTTTTCCATCCCACCAATTTTTCTACAACTTATTTCAAAATACATACCATGTGGCTTTCACCAAAGTCACAACACAGCTCAATAGGTGCAGGTCTGCAGGAAAAAAAAGTCTTTCTCATATGCATCATTTTACTATAACCCAACTCACCCATCATATATATTCTATAGCTCCTTACATATATAAGATAACTCCTTTATTTTTGAGGTTATGTAAATTTATTTTCTTTACTGATTAATAAAACTAACAAATTATAGTCTTGTAAATAACATTTAATAGATTAAAATATCCTATTTGATAAAATGTTTTTATAAAGAATGAAAGGTGTTGTTGAATAACATACCAGTTGAGATTGAATGAAACCGATAAGGCGACGAATGGAGAGAAAATGGCGACTCTTCACGTAGAAGGAAGTGATAGTTAGAGTTTCTTCATGTTTGAATGTGGGTCATTAGAAGTGGGCATTAGAACGTCAGCTATGGTACTGGGAACCTAATTGAAGAAACCCATACCCATTTAGTTAACTATGTAAAAGTATAAAAATAGAAAGTTATTTTTTGCAATAAACGAAAAGACACAACATGCCAAACAATAATATGAAAATGTTACTAAAATTGAACATATTTTAGTAAACCATTGAACATCATAGCTTGTAAAGGACATCCCTACAACAAAAACTAACTTCAAAAACAAATCACAAGTCAAATAAGTAAAAAGCTAATGAAATTTATTTAGGTCAGCTTGCATCATGTGGTCAAACTAATAGCATTATAACTAATATATTGTCTATGGTAAAATCTGTATCACATTAGAAACCATTAGAATCTGTCAAATTTATATAATAATTTTGTATTTCAAAATTATATAATTTGCAAAATTGACTTTCACCATAACAAAATGGACAAATGAAAACGATTTGAAATCTATACCTGTTTGCAATCTCCTTGGAGATCAACAACAATAGATTACCTATCCTCTATGGCTCCTCTCTTTCCTGTTTTGCAAACACCCAATACCCCTCTACTTCCTCATCAATCTCAGCCACACCATCAGTGGATTTGGGTTTCACCATAAAAAAATGGACAAATGAAAACGATTTGAAATCTATACATGTTCCCCTATGTTTCTGAGCATTGGATTTGGGTTTGAATCCTGCAGCATTACAAACAATGTGCCAAGAACATATATGTACCAGATTCAATTACATTAAATTTTGTAAACACATGTTGAAATGCTAACCTTTCGAGTAGCTTTCTATCATGAACAAATTAATGAAAAAAAAAAGAACAGATTAGAAGAAATCAAACCATATTTTTCAACAACACATTACAACAAACAAAAGTCCTCTAAAAACACATAAAAAAGGGATAATAACAAACAAATATCTAATCAATTAAAACAATAGAGTAAACAAAACTAACCTGTAGAAGCAAACAAAGAGGAAGAAATGGCTCGAGAATAAACGATTAGACATAAAACCTAAATTAAAAATTAAGCGGTGGCGTTCAATGACGAATCATGAAACAGATGAGGTGAGGAGAAATCAGCGATGATGTTCGATGGTGTGATATACTGATTGAAATACGTAGAAGAAGAAGAAGATACCTCAAAGATCCGTAAGAAGATTATTATGGTAAGAATACATTTGCTTGTTTTGTGACAGGAGATCTGCAGCGCAAAGAATGCATAGGCGATGTGTAAGAAGATGGATTGTTAGGGTTTCACAGCGGCGATGAGAGTTTGTTGACGAAAGATATGTGTTATCTGTGGGTTATAGAAATACGAATCGGGTCAGTGGATCGGATTTAGGGTACCCGGGTTACTAACCAGCTGCTTGACACGTGTACAATTGTAATGAGGAGCTCTAGGATGGGGACAAGTGTCCCCCTAGCTACTCCTTTATTAGAAGAGGGAGATTTCCCATGTCTCAAAATGAGGTACAAAGACTCGTATGTATACATGAACTATGGCTAGTGAAAAGTCTCACATAATTAGAGACTTAAATTTTATTTATTAGCCATAAAACTCTATTCAAGCATCATAAAGTATATTTATTTGTCTTGAATTAATCACATGAAGAATATAGTTAATAATTATAATTTCACTAAATTATAATTAAATCTACATTCACCTTATTTCCAACAGTACTTTCAACATAAACCTTGACATCAATGATAAGGGTCTAGTAATCTTGAATAGGAAGAAGATTAATGTTAAAAAAAAATTAGAACTAAATTAGATTGTCTCTTATTTCGACCATAATTATGGACTGGGGTCCATTTAAAACAACTTTTACTCTCAACCCTTTTTTCCATTGTTTTGAAACCCGGAGCGGCGTGTCGGATCGAGAATCGGGAGTCGAACCAGTCCGGTTCAAGGTATTGAACCGGGGGTGTTTTAAAAAAGTAAGGATTTGTTACTTATCAAAACTCCTTATGACTTATTGATAAATATTTACATAATATGCCCTCCTTTACCCAATAAGCTAAGTCAAACACTTTTTATAAAATAACTTATTGACTTATTGGTTTTCCCCACTACAGGTATGTTTGGCAAAACTAGCTGGTGGCTGGTAGCAGGAAACTTTTTAAATATATTTTGGTGTTTGACAGGGTAGCTATAGCTTTTAATAAAACGTATAAAATGATCAAAATGGACATAATTAAAAGCTTGTAAAGAAGGTTTTTATTTTATTTTTTAAAATAGAATGAGTATTTGTGTCATTTACTAAATAAAAACTTGTAGCTAGTGGAGCTTTTTCTTAAACGCTAGTACTAATAGCTTTTCACTATAGAACTTTTTCTCCTAACCTAAAAGCTTCCAGCTCCTTCAACCAAACAAGGCTTTTTATTAAGTATGAGTTTTTTCTTAAAAACTTGAAGCTCCTAAAAGCTCTTTGCCAAACATACTTTACATAAGCTAATCCAAACACTTCTTTTAGAAACTCCTTTTTGAAAAGTCATAAGTTAATAAGTCATTTTAACTAAGGTGGTGTTTGTTTTTCTTCCAGAAGCACTTCTAACCTCTTTTGTCTGCGCCGCGCAGACGCGGGCAGACGTTTAGGGCGGGCAGACTGTTTGTTTTTCGGAAGACATTTCAATCCAAAAGCTCTTCCTGACCTCTTCTTGGTGCAGACTTGGACCAAAGTCTTCTAAGGTCTTCAAATGTCTTCTCCTCTTCTCTTCTCCTCACCCACCACCACCCACTACCACCACCACCACCACCGTCCACCACCGTCACCCACCCACCACCACCACCTAGCATCGTCCACCACCACCGTTCACCACCACCACCGTCCATCACCACCACGGTCCACCACCACCACCACCCACCACAACCACGGTCCACCACGGTCCACCACCGTCCACCACCACCACCCACCACCACCACCATGGTCCACCACCACCTACCACTGTCCACCCACCACCACTACCACCACCACCACCACCACCCACCACCACCACGGTCCACCACCACCACCTACCACCATGGTCCACACCACCACGGTCTACCCACCACCACCACCGTCTACCACCAGACTGCTGTAAAAACTTAGTTTATTTAAATTTAAGTTTATTTCAGCAGCCTGCATACGTTAACAAACAAACAGTCTTCTTCTTGCAGACTGCAGACCTTTGGTCCACCTCTTCTCCTGCAGAAAAAACAAACAGCACCTAAAAGTCATATTGGACTTAAATAAATTTATCCAAACATGCCATTTTTAGGGCATGTGTAGTGGTGGGGGGTTATGTGGGGGTTTTGGTATTAAAATATTAAAAAGTAATAGAAGTGGGGTTATGTGGGGGTTGTGGAAAAAGAGTGTGTAGTGGGAAGGGGGTTATGAGGGGGGTTATAAATGATTGGTAATGATTGGTTAATTATTGTTTTTTATTTAAATAAAGAATATTAAATACTTAATAATATTTCATTAAATATAAAAATAATAATAAAAATAAAAATTTAAACTGAAAGTTTATTAAATTAATAAAATAATAAAAAAATATTTAATATTAAAAACTAATATTTAAAGAAAAATATTTGAATTTCAAACGGTTACTGTTCCAAACCGTTTGAATTTCAAACTTTCCCCCCAAACGTTTAAATTTCAAAGTTTGAATTCCAAACTTCCCCCCCCCCCCCACCTCTTCTCCTGCAGAAAAAACAAACAGCACCTAAAAGTCATATTGGACTTAAATAAATTTATCCAAACATGCCATTTTTAGGGCATGTGTAGTGGTGGGGGGTTATGTGGGGGTTTTGGTATTAAAATATTAAAAAGTAATAGAAGTGGGGTTATGTGGGGGTTGTGGAAAAAGAGTGTGTAGTGGGAAGGGGGTTATGAGGGGGGTTATAAATGATTGGTAATGATTGGTTAATTATTGTTTTTTATTTAAATAAAGAATATTAAATACTTAATAATATTTCATTAAATATAAAAATAATAATAAAAATAAAAATTTAAACTGAAAGTTTATTAAATTAATAAAATAATAAAAAAATATTTAATATTAAAAACTAATATTTAAAAAAAAATATTTGAATTTCAAACGGTTACTGTTCCAAACCGTTTGAATTTCAAACTTTCCCCCCAAACGTTTAAATTTCAAAGTTTGAATTCCAAACTTCCCCCCCCCCCCCCCCCCCCCCACCACCAAATCTCAGTCACACCTATAAATACCCCCTCCTCCCAAATATCAGTCACACCTCTTCCCTCTTCCTCATCCTTTCCTCATCAAACACAATGAATAACACTGGCGGTTTTCAAGCAGGAGCTGCCGGACCTTCTAATGTCCGGCAATACGCTCGACGGGTCCGGGGACGGGGCCGGTCCAGGAGACTACCAACTCCTCCTCCTCCACAACCTCCTCTTCCTCCTCATCCTCCGCCACAACATTGGCTATATCCCTGACCTCCTCCTGCTCCGGCACCACCAACCTTCACCACTCCTCCTCCTGCTGCGGCACCACCAACTCATCCTAAAGTCGATGATCCCTGGAAGGATGATCCCTGGACGGATGAAGAATGGGCTTGGGCCATGGATTATACCATGGCTACTCATCAATTGGACCGACTGATGTTGTTGGCACCACCAACCTTCACCCCTCCTCCTCCTACCCCCTACCACCAACCTATCCCCACCCCCTACCACCAACCTACCCCCACCCCCCAGAATACCCCCACCCACCACCACCAGACCACCCCCTACCACCAACCTACCCCCACCCCCAGAATACCTCCACCCACCACCACCAGACCACCCCACCCCGTGAATATGGGGACCCAACCCCTGAGGACTTGGAAGCCCTCAGGGAAATTGAGGAGCAGTAGCGCCTTTGGAGCATGCCTACCCCTCCTCGTGAGTACTACTATTTCCCATCGGATGCAAGATCCGATGGACGGGACAGCTCACGATCCCTATTCCCCGAGTACTACACACTCGAGGACTGGGACAACTACTCTCCGTAGTGGGAGGTTTAGGTTTTAATAAGTAATTTAGGATTATATTATGTGTTTATGTAATGTGTTTATGTAACGTTTTAATAAGTAGTTTAGGATTAGGAACTCTGTTTGTAATAAGTAATTTAGGATTGTAATTTTATGTGTTTATGTATTATGTGTTAATGTATTATGTGTTAATGTATTATGTGTTAATGTAGTGGTTTAAATTTAAAACCAAATAAACTTTAAAAACTAAAACCTTAAACATTGCAAATACAACATTAAACATAAAACATAAAATTAAACATTACACATTATTAAACATTAAAACATTAAAACCTTAAAACACTAAACAAAAGAAAAACGCATCATAGTCCAGGACAGCAGATTGGTGACGGTGAAGTCGGTGCCGTAGCGTTCACGATAAGCGTCGTGTGTTAGTTGAATTGCCATCTGTTGGCTAACGTCAGGGTGCGCCTGCACCGTCGCTTCATAGACCGTTTGCCAACGCCTACAGTTATTTTGTATGGTACACCACTTAGCGTTGATCTGGTCGACCGTACGGTGGTCCGTATCGGTAATTCGGTTGTACTCCTCCAATACATTGCGCCAAAAATGTTGCCTATTGTTCGGCGGATTCTCCTGGGTGTTGACCCACGCCCTCACCAACTCGAGTTGATCTTGATTAGTCCACGCTGCCATTGGTTTGGTTTTGGGTTTGTATTTGGTTTTCTTTGGTTGGAATGGTTTGTGTTGTGGTGTGAATGGTTTGTGTTGTATGTGTATATATATATAGAGATTTTGTTTAAAAAAAAAACAAAAATTTAATGTTTTTTACCGTTTGACAACGGTCAACAACAACAACAATATCCATTCAAACATGCAAAACGCCGCTATGCTCACAACCCACCCCACCCTAAAACGCCCTATAGCGCCGGGGGGGGGGGGGGTGTTCCCCGGCGTTATAGGGTCAATGGCGCCGTGGAACCGCCCCACTACACACAACCTTACACATAACCATCCACAATGACAAACTCAACAAACCACTTTAAACCGCCACATCATATGTCACATCATTCCAAAGTATTTTAAACCATAATCCATTTTTTTCTTCCAACAATAAACCAATCCAAATTTCCACCTCATCTACTTTCATTTTTTATTTAACCTCTATTTAAATTCATATACTATAATTTTATTTTATTTACTTGTAAGAATATTATTAATTTATTAAAATAGAAAAATAATAGTAAATTTATCAAATAAATAAAAATATGAAAAATTTAATGTAAATTTATTTAAACTTTAATTTATATTTTTATAATATTTAATTTATAATTTATATTTCCAACGACTACTTTTCAAACTGCTATTTTTCAAACGGTTACTTTTCAAATGACTATTTTTCCAACAAGTAGTTAGTTTAGTGCCTATAAATTGAACCCAACTTTCCACTTCTTAACACACAATTAATCACAAGCACTCATTAAAAAATGGCAAGAAGACGTTGGACTGAGGATGAAGATGTAGGGGCTGTTTGTCTAGCATCTGAATGATTCCATTCAGAGTCTACCTCTGAATCGGTCAGAGGTAGATGTGTTTGGTTCACTACAGCGGTACCTCTTAATCATTCCATTCAGTCTGAATGTTACAGATTTGAGAAGTCTCTGAATGAAAATCTTGACAACTTCACCCTTGCAACCCATATCACATCACAGTATTATCATTCACGAAGTTTCCCACCCTTTCTACATCCACCTGCAACCACATCAACTCCTCACCGTCGACCACCACCTAACATCCACCACCGCTTCTCGTCACCGGCGCACACCCACCACTGATCTTCGACCACCTTCCTTATCCTGTCCTTTTTGCCTCTTTATAGCGTCGCACAACCACCGGCCACCCCAACCTTCCTCAGCACCGATGCCACCCCTCCTCTTCCGGCCGCCGTCGTACGCCGCCCCTCATCCTCCCCTCTCACCGGGAACTGGGAAGGGTAGGTTGGGATAAAAGACTTTTGTTAAAGAAAAAAAGAGATGATCGTGAAGTGTGCAGATTCGTTAAAAAGAAACAAAGAAACTTGAAAATGAAATGAAAAGAAGAGGTCATGGGGTATTGGGGTGGGTAGGTGTGCAAGAACGTGAAGTGCAGATTCTTTAAAGAAAAAAGAGAGGAGGTGGGGTGGGTGGGATTGGGGGTAAAATAGTCATTTTACGTATTTATTCAGATGTTTAAACAAACAACATTTTACTGGTTCAGCACCTCCTGGTTCAGAGCCTCTTACCAATTCAGACCTCTTATTGGTTCAGCACTTACCCATTCAGAGGTTGCCAAACAGCCCCGTAGCTTTGATTAACTCCACCGAACAGACGACCCACCGGACTTGTCCTCTCTAAGTTGGTCTGTTTGCTTTGGTTTGGTTTGAGCGTACCGTCCGCTAATCTCCCATTAGAGATGCATATAACTTCCTTTTCTAACTTCTCGAGGTGAAGAAGTGGTTAAGAGGCTCGAGGAATAATGCGGATAGTCTTGGGTTTGTGTGGAGTAAGTGGGTTCCTTTCAAATGCAACATATTTAAGTGGCGTCTTTACTTAGATCGTTTACCAACGAAGAAAGCTTTGATTCGGAGAAACATTTACGTGAGTAATCCGTTGTGTGAATGGTGTGCCATCGAGGAAGAATCTGCGAAACATATGTTTACGGTTTGTGGTTTTTCGATAGGTGTATGGTATGGCATCTCTAGATGGTGTCGAATTCCGGATATTTATGCGTTTCATGTTAAAGATTTAGTGACGATACATGAATTGTGTGGAGCAACGGGTAGAAAGAAGGAAGTGCTTAAAGGGGTCATCATTATCGTTTGTTGGTTGTTGTGGAAGGCTAGAAATGACAAAGTGTTCTCCAATGTGGATTCAAAGGTGGTAAAGATAGTGACGGACATCAAGACTTTGGCTTTCCTTTGGTATAAACATAGATTTAAAGATGGTATCGTGGATTGGGATAGATGGTCTAATTTTGACTTGATGTAATTGTTGACGTGATGGTTTTTCGCTTGTTATCTCCACCTTGGGGATAGCTTGCGTTTAAAAAAAAAAACTAAAACGCCAACTTCTACTAAAAGACAAAATAAAATAAAATACTTGTAAGATATATATTTGGTCCCATACACTACAGAACCTTTAATTGTATCTGGATGACTCATACATATATTATCGATACCTAGAAGGGAAACATGACTAGCATATTACAAAGTTTATGATCACTAAAAGACTATATAAACGTCTGATGTTCAAAACGTTGTAAAATAATTTTTAAACGTCTGAACTTTAAGTAACGTAAAATAATCCCTTTTGTATACACAACTGAATTATTATAATCAATTAACCAAAAAACATAAATATCCCCCCCCCCCCCCCCAACACCATCTAACTTGCACCGCCACGGCACCACCATCTCCATCACCACTGATGGCACCATCATCACCACCACTACCACTACCATTACATTCAAATTTCTATAACAAATTTATGAATCAAGTTGTATTGTTTTGGCAACTAAACTCACCGCATTTGATTACTTTGACAAATTATATATATAAACAAATAGCAAATTTGGATGTGAGGGGAGAAGACTGTTTCCCTCAATACAATCATTTTAAGCACATTTTCGTCATCGCTGACGTAACACGACGTCACGTACAAGTATTTACTGCGACGCTCTTTTTCTGGTTGACGTTTGTTGGTTTCCGGCGGCCGGTTTTTGGGCTTTAAAGCCCCACTCTCTCTCTAGGACCCGTAAAGCTCTGTGTTCTCTGTAACAAGCACCTGGCCGCCGGTGATAGTCTTGACGGGTTCTGGACAGAGACGACGTTTGAGCACTCTATCGGCCAGATCATGCATCAATGAGACATGCAATGATTTGGACCGATGACAGCGGCGGAAGCGGTGGTGGTGACGTGGTGGAGGAGGCGGCGGCGGGCGGAAGAGAGAGACAGAGATCTGTGGTGTGGTGACGGCGGCGGGAGCGGTGGTGGTGACGTGGTGTTTGGCAAGAGTGAAGAAGGTATCTTGGTTTTATGACAGCGGCGTTGGTGGTGGTGTGGCGGAGGAGGCGGCGGCGGCGGTTGGCGGAGGAGTAATGGGGGTTAGGGTTTTCATAGGTGAAGTACTGTAGTTTGCTGGTGGAGCAGTTGCTGATTCTCTACGGTGAGGTCGTTGATAGTGAGTGGTTTTTCACAGCGGCGGTAGTCACAATGGAGGTTGTGATGGTTTAGATGGTGGAGCTGGGTTAAAAGAGAGTCAGGGGCGTATTTAATTTTCCTTGTAGCAACAACAACACTTTTAGTAAAAATCATGCTTATTAAAATGTTGTGTTGCCCATACTTTCTTCAATGTGTTTGTTATAATAATTGTCTCTCTGAGTTGAGGTGTTGGTAAATATTAAAGGAAATGAAAAGGCAAGAGAAAGATAAATTAAGTGCTATTTGAATTCATATTTGAAGTCCGAAAATATTAATATCCATTTATTAGGTGGCCACTTATTTTTTTTTATAACAAAAAAGTATTTAACTTAATCTACATTCACGTCTAAACTTTTGTGAACTATGTTTTTTAATAAACTATAAAATGCTCTACCTAAATCAATTTTAAAAGTCCAAAATTTTAGATTGTTGATGGTTTATGGCCTTTCATGATTTATGGGTTGTAAAGATGTACGCAAATTTAGACGAAAGTTTAGCGTCTTTAAAATCGTTCTCTCTTGATAATTGAAAAGGTGCAACCTTTAGCGAAAGCACAACATGATAAAAGCAAATGATGCTCGAAATGATGGTAACATTCAATTCTTAAGTTGATGTTTGGTGGGTGGTTTCTAAGTGTTGTTGTTGCTTGAATGTGCAGCTACTGTAGTATAGTGCCTAGCATAAGGGAGGTGACTATAATTGTGATTTACTTCTCAACCGACTGCAGAAGCGAAAAGTGAGACCGAAGGTGGACTTCCCAGCCGGGGCGATGAGACGACGACGATGGTACGTTTTGACCCGTCATATGTCGTTGCTGCAACGTGCGGCGGCTATGTATGACGCAGTAACCCGTTTGCCCCCGCCGCAGCAACGCGCGGCGGGTATAAAACTAGTTTCAATACTACTTTTTAACTTTATTTCTTTCAAATCACAATTCCAATTTTAGTTCATTTAGAACATTAATGAAACACTAGTGGAGGTGCCCGCGCGTTGCGGCGGGTTTGTTACATGGAAAGGACTTGATATTGTTACGGTTTCGACACTCGGTATAGTAACTGAAATAAGAAAATCAAAATATAAGTTTGGTCACTACCAATACCGGCCTAGCAATCGAAAAAGAAACCAAAAGAATAAAGTCGTAATATAAGTAATACAATACCTATACGTGTTCGGTTAGTTGTGGTGATACAGAAGATGGGTTAACGGTACTCTTTATTTTTAGTTTAATTAAAATCAATAAAAAAATATAAAAGAAATTTAAATACGATAAGGGTACAGGGAATTCTCGTTTTTAAACTTCTACAACACAAAATGAGCCGATGTTTGCATCGAAACATGCAGACCGGTTTATGATTTTTTGTTTCTGCAAAATGAACGGTTGGTTGTCCGTAGCCAAAATCAAGAAGTCCATTTCTTTATTGTATGTTATAGTCCGAATATCTACTTCCTCTAGTGTCACTAATTTTGTTTTAGCGTGAAATAAACATTTAAGTGTCTTTCTTATAAACTATGATCCAGATAGAGAATTTAAAAAGTTAGGCTAACTCAAATAAAAGAAACTATGACAACATTAAAGTAATTCAAATTAGAGTCCATGTTAAGAAAAATTATTTGAACATAAAATAGATTTCATTTGACCTCCTACTGCATGAACTCGTTGCATTGTCTATTTTTATGTTATTGTATACTCGCTTAGTGAAATAATTTATATCATTTCAAGACTTAGGAGTAATTAGTATATATGCCCTATAATATTAAACAGAACCTCTGATATCTTAAATGTTGAAATCACACTAATAATACATATTTTGATTTAAAGCATATGTAAAATATGTATGAATCTTTAGGATAGTTCAATATAAAATTCTAAATTGAATTCCTCTTTTGAAACATTATAAAATCCGAAGTATGTAGATCAAAATTTTGCATTAGTCTCAAGAAATTACACATATCGACTTAAGTCATCTGCTAATTTGTCAAACAAGCCACACATTGATCTTCTGGTTCCTCTTCAAAATCAAATATAAAATCAGAATTATGCATATATCCAGACCATGTCATCTCACCAACTAACTCATCCAACTTCTCATAAATCGATTTGCATCTAGGGTGAGCTTTATCCCCGATAACAAAATATGCAGCTCAGATTGTATCTCAATCCAGCTGCAACCGGGTTCTTTCTTCAACCCAACATGTCGCATACTCTTTCTAATTTTAGACATCTTTTCCCACATGCCAGCATCAACGTAAATATTGGCTAAAAGTACATATGTGCTTGAATCTTGTGGGTACAACTGAATAAGCCGACTTGCAGCCGTCTCAGCCACCTCTACATTCTTCTGTAACTTGCAGATACCAAGTAATGTTCTCCATATAACATCATCTGGGCTCCATCGGCGTGTCGTTAATCAGATTTAATAAGGTGAACCACAAATAGTCACAGAATTTACAAGGTCAAAAAAACATTTGACCATTCAACGAGAAAAAGATTTATAGAACTATTCAACCCATAAGACACATTCCCTTTTTATCTAAAAGCCTATAACAAATAGTCTAGAAAGAGTAGGACTTTACAAAATACAAGGGGTAATAAATAAGATAGTAAATAATTGAAATGCAAACAGGAGAATTGCCAAATCCACGGCCTGGCTTGTTATTGCATATTTCGCAGTGCCATATGTCCTGCATGAGCATAAACAGAGATTGCACTCGCTGTTATTGATGTTTTGCATTGACAAGAACATGAAACACTAAACCTATCTTCAGCGTTAATATTTATAAAAAGTTACTATCATCTGATCTAGTTGATATATGGAACACAGTCAACACACAATCACATAATATGAGGAATTTTGATATTAACTGAAGTAATTAAGAAGAGGAGATGCCCATGCATTACTTTCGTATTATCACTAAACACTGACCTGAGGGAAAACTCCTGTAGTATGGCGACCACTTCCATACAAAGAAAGAAACCATTTCCTCTTCGGACATCAAAAACAAATGCCGCGATGCAGTGTACCATACAATTCAGCAGGAACCCGCTAGTTTCGCCACAAGACTCACGCCACACTACCATGATCCGACCCGTCATCATAGTAGTAAGGCGTTAACTTACCATCTTTGCAAATTTCATGAGATTTACTGAACCGATCTATTGCAACATCTTCACGACTTTTCTCATTGGTGGTCGGTTGATGGGAAGTGGGCTCGTGCACAAGAGACCAACATTGAGGACTTTACATATTTCTTCGTTAAAACACGAATCCAATTTTGGGTCCAGCACAGTGTCAAGACCTTTTTGGTCCAATGTAGCGCATACCCACCTGACCAAATCTTTTTCTCCATACTCGGGGGCAACTGGCTGCTTTCCAGTCACGAGTTCGAGAATTACCACACCGAAACTGTAGTTATCGCTCTTTTCGTTCACCATTAATGTATATGCATTTTCTGCAAAGTGTAACAAAGGAAAAGACTTGACTGAAAACATAAAAGAATCCTATTTCAAGTTCTATGAATTCAGTTCCACAAAAAGACTGACCTGAGGGTGTAGCCCGGCCTCTTTAAGCGTTAAGGATAGTTTCTCCGGACCATAGAGAACACGAGGGAAATTGGTGGCAAGAGTGTAATTTCCAATTTCTAAGCTACTTGAAGAATCAACAAAGTCATATAGAGACTGTATTGTAGCAGCACAATAAAACCTCCATACCCTTGCGCTCCCCGTTTGGTAATCTCACCAATACCTGAGTTCATTCCACAATAAAACTACCTTTATATAAAGTCATTCTATTGGATTTTAATTATGTAAGATGTGTTATTTTTAGACAGTTAGATAACAAATGGGGTCATTCTTATTTTTCTTTTCAATTATGGGTTCATCGCTACCTAAGATAGTGTCTTGTAGCGGTTGAACTCGCTATCTGAGACAATGACTTCACATCAGATAACAACTTCAAGTAAGACAAAAGTTTGAAATACTGGTCTGATATATTGGAAACCCAAGAGACAAAAGTTTAAAGTTGGTATCTTATAAATGTCCCCATTTGATGAAAACAAAATAAATGTCCCCATTTGTATTCAAGCCTTTCGAAAATAACCCATTAAAAAAAGGAAACGTAGATGAGGAATATGGAATACATGTGTAACAACATGCCCTTTTTCAGGTTTTGGGCCCGAGGACAAACCTTTCTCCTCACGCAATTTAACCAATGCAGCTTCTCTATCAGCAGCTTCACAGGGTGCAGCTTCACGCGCCCTCTTCTTCTTTCTCTTGCTAGTCTTTCTTCTTCTTCCTTCCTCTGTTGCTCCCTAGACTGAAATTGTCATTAATAAAAGTAATAACAATATTATGTAACTGACGAGTTATTTATAGTGATACAAATAAATAAATTAGATAAAAACATACATGATCAGCCTCAAGCGCAGCTTGGTATGCGACATCTTGTTCCTCCCTCAATCGGATGTTGTTTATACACTCCTCGGCCTCTAGTCTTGCAGCAACAAGGACCGTGGAGGTTTCTTCTAGAACTCTCTGCAACAACGTTAGCATTTCTTCAGGCGATTTAGGCCCCTCAACCTACAACAAACTATGAAAAAATGATATAATTACAAAATAAAGAATAAATAAATAAAAGAAGATTAGGTTGTGATGGAACATGGATTACATGTATACGTAAGCAGCAATCACACAAAAAAACAAAGATCTATAAAAAGTATTGCCGAATGCAAATCTCTCTGAAGAAGGTGATTGGCTGCTGACCAAGAGATTGTGGATTTCCAATGTTACAGTAAATTATCTGCAAATGTTTTTAAGATATGAAGACGTAAACCAAAACTTAAAACTTCCTACAACTGTAGAGGTGGTGTAAACAAGCCGAGCTCGCCTAATCTCTACCTCAGCTCATTTAACTTATGAAAGCTCAAGCTCGTTAGTAGTTTTCAAGGCTTATTTAATAAACTCAAGCTTGTTTACTCGATTCAAGCTTTTAGCAAACCGATCTCGAATACCTCACGAACGGCTTGGCTCGTTTACACACGTACCTATAAGAAGAAAAAAGCAACACATTGAAAATAATACCTCCTCAAAAGGATGAGAACCTGGATTTGCTTGCATATCTTGCTGTAATTTCTGTAATAAATCAATATAAAAACATCAAAAACTGCTCACCCAACTAATTTAGCAACTTTTCTATCAATCCCCACACACGCCTTTATATATTAGTAATCATACTCATATAAATTTAGGTTTTATCAGTATCAATTTCTTTAATTACCTGAGCGAGAGACACAATTTCACCATGAACAACATACTTACATTTCAAGACCTGAAAACAAAAGAGGAAAACATTAAAACACAAGTCTATGCATATAATCATCGGCTAGATTAGTGGGTTCCCATTAAGACTATATTTCATGGTAATCAGAAGCTGTATACAAACAAATCTCATGCATATCAGTTAAAACAACGAAACAAATACAATGGATAATACTTGAATACTTGCAAACTTTGTTAGTTTTTTTATACAAGTATTCATTTTGACTTGAAAAGTTGTTAACGATGCAGTGACTTCATACAAGGAATGATTGAAGATATATAATTTTATGGCTTTATTGATAATTTGTTATAAGTAATGTATTAAAAATCTATAATTTTCTTATGCCAAATGGGTTAGTTTAAATCAGAACAACTTCCCAGTGACCATATTGACAAGCTTGCATCAAAGCAGTGTATCAAGTATCAACAAGAATCATAAATATACAAACTTTACACATGTCATTAAATCTTTATACAACATGATCAATTAAAAATTCAGATCCGAACATGCCCATGATAGTTTCTTAGATTAATATCAACCCCAGATTCAACCAAAGGTGAAAGAATCTAAAACCAAACAACAATAAGTTAGCCCCAATCTGAACCAACTAAATCATGATCAATTTCTTAAAAACATATAAACACATTATAATAAAAATAACACATAATGATAATAATGATACCTCACGGTGACCTTGAGCAGCAGAGTAATGAAGAGGCGAATTCCTAACACCAAAAGTGGAATATCTAGCAAGTCTAGGGTTATATTCCAACAAAGCTTTGGCTTCTTGAACATCACCATCTCTTGCAGCAGAAAGAAGCTAAAGAATCTCATGCTTTGTTTGTTTCTTTGTGTTTCTCGGTCAATTTATGGTGGAAGCGTGGAAGCAGAAGAGACGAAACGAATGGGAGAATTGAAGGGGAGTCAGCGATCAGTCTGGACATAAGGGCAGAAATGAGAACAAGGTTAGTATTGTAAATTTGTTTTGATAATGTAAAGGAGGAGGTAGGTTAAATGTCAATATTACCCTTCTAATTGTCTTAATTGTCACATTTATGCCCATAATACCCTTTAATTTCTTGCTTAAATATGTTGTACATGTTGCTTGTTAGGTTGTACGGAAATTAAAATTACCAAAGGGGCCATCACTCCTCCTTAATAAGATAATATAGATATGCCATAAAAGATTACTCTATAAATGATTATAGTTTAAATAGGCTAAAATACACAACACTTTTTTGGTATAATTGCGATTTATCATTATAATAGGACAAAAGAAAAAAGGATATCATTATTCATTAGTATGTCACCAAACCACATACGTGTTTAAGGCCCACTTAAAGAAAAGGTTTATGGAATAATGACATCCTACTTCATCTTTTTCTTTATTTTTATTTTTTTAAATAAATTTCTAGAGACTAAATAAGAGTAAAGAGAAGACATCGAGGAATCGGGCTACGTTGCGGGCTTCTTTGTGATCGAAAATGCAATGTATCTTTAATAATTTATCAAATAATACAAAAGCATTAAATTTAAATTTTGATTTTTTTTATCAAGGACGTATCCATTGATTCCAAGTTTAATACCCCATGAAAAGTATACAACTAAAAAGTAAATAGTAAATAAAATTTTAATGTTATTTCAATATTCAAAAATCAAAATTTAAGTTAATCATGCCTGCTATGAACAATACTTTAAGCATATATAAACCATTTTCCTTGGTGAATAATACTTCCGCCGTCCCATTTTAAATGTCAATTTTACTACTTTTTATTGTCCCAAATTAAATGTCCATTTCTAATTTAAATGTCAATTTTGCTACTTTTTATTGTCCCAAATTAAATGTCCATTTCTAAGCAATTTTCAGTTTTGCCCATAAAAAACAAAAGATAATCAAAGATTTGAAATAATAACTTGAAGATATTATTGTTATTTTACAACCCGAAGAATATACAAATCAAAGATTTCTTAATCTGTGTGTTTGTGGGCCCATGACATCTAAAATGGGATGGAGGGAGTACTTCCCATTGGTTATGTTGTTGTTTAACTAGAAACGGCCGTATTAATAAATCGGATCTATCTTGCACTTCTCTATTCGCATCCAAACACCACATGTTACTCCGCATGCTGTGAACAAGTGATCAGTCAACTGCACATCATAATCACATAGCACATAAACGTCATTTTCCAAAACCGTATTCCTCCGTGCAAGCGCCATGAAAGTTGGTAACCCATTCATCTTTGCTCTCCAAGCTAAAATGTTGCACTTCAACGGTACCCAGGCCACCCATTTCCTACGAAAATTACCCTCACAATGCCTGTCTTTTCGGATTAGCTCATTGACCGACCCAACGCTATACCTGGCTGAATCTTCTCCAATCCACTTCCAACAATCTAGCCAGTGGCGAATCCATGACGGATTTCTAGGGGGTTCATTTCGTAGATTTTCACTGATTTTCACTAATTTTTCAAAATTTTTCCATTAAATTTTTCAATTTTTTCCAAACTAACCCCTAAAACCCCCTGGATCCGCCCCTGAATCTAGCAGCACCTAAGTTCATCACTCTTTTGTTACGCTTAAAACCTACAAAACTCTATAATAGATATCTTAGTTTTACTAATTTTGATACGTATATAAAATTTTGATAATTAGTGCAAGTTTATAAACTTGTATAAAAGAATTTATTTACAATTTCGAGAGAAGCAAAAAAAATTGTAAGAATTTTTTGCGCTATTAATTGCATAAAAAAAGTTCTTTAGAGTATCTAATTATAATTATTATATTTGTACAATATAAACCTTTGCGAACACTTAAAATTGTAAAATTGAATTTATATAAATGGTAATATGCACAGAAAAGTAGGGGAAAGATCCGGTACAAATAGCTTTTTTGGTAAGAACTGTAAGAATCAAAGGAGGGTATTTTTTTTTAATTTTTTTTTTCAAATTTTTTTTCCCCATATTGTTAAACATGTATTATAGTATTGAAAACTAAAAAAAAAAAAAAAAAAATTGGGTGTAGAGTAATTACGTGTAGAGTAATTACATAATTACTCTAGTGTAAACTAATGTATTTACCTTAATGACGTAATTACACTAAAAAAAATTTTTTTTAATTTTTTTTTGTATTATTCATCTAGAAAGAATGTTTAAGCACATGGGAAAAAAAAATTCTAAAAAAAAAAATAAAATTTTTTTACCCCCTTTGATTCTTACAGTTCTTACAAAAAAACTATATGTATTTGATCTTTACACCAGAAAAGTATTAACATTTTCTGCAAAATTATCATCATCACATGTTACATCATAAAAGTTGTGATATATACCTTGGGCTAAAGTCTATATTTGAAAGTTAGTTTCTAAATTGTTATGATTAGCTTAATTACCATACTTTTGTAATCGCAATACAAAGCAAAAAAATAACCATACTCTACTCATGATCAATCATACACTAAAAGTGGTTGCAATAGAGTGGTTAAAATTGTCCGTGAAACATTCAGTCGAAAAATAGTAGCCCATCGTCTATCCATCTTGAAACGCATATAGCAACTTCTACAATCGCAAACCATCTCCTGTCGCAAAATAACCACTAAATCCGTGGTCATAAGTGGTGGTAGTACCAAATTAAACTGAAATATTAGTCGTTAAAAGCATTCGCAAATTAAGTTGCACTGACCCAAATGACCACCACAAGTACTCATTGTCCTAGCAGTAGTGGTCTTTAAAGATTGTAATATATAACCTTTCTTTTTTATATATTTCTTTGTGCTGATACATGTATCAATGTTGTTCACGAGCAATTTGATAAAGTCTTATATACTTTTATATGAATGTAATAAATACTTTCAATAAAGTTGTAAGGTCAACAAAATTCTCTCTTAGTTTTATTAATGTGCCCTTATAATTAGGTAAATTGCCACATTCAAAAGTAAGTTATGAGTTCATAACACCATCTCCAATGGGTATCCATGATCCCCTCTCTCTCCTCCACGGTGGCACGCCCACCCTATCCTACTCCTCCCCCACTCATTTTTCACAAATTTTGCCTTCCCTCCAACATAAACATGTTGGGCCCAACCCTGCCCCGTCTATACGGCAATGACCGATCTTGAACGAAAAAGTTAGGGATCCAGACTCAATATGGGGGACTTACTTGACTCAATACATATAATATTTTTTAGAAATTTTCTATAAAATTTACACTACGAAGCGAAAAAGACTGATAGTCCGGCCCAACCTCTTTACACGGGCCGGGCCTCTCCCTCATTGGCAACCTCCTCCATCCCATCGCATCCCACCCTCCCTCCCTCGGGCCATTGCGTTGTGGATGGTCTAACTATTAACTTATTGACAACAAATTCACCAACCAATATGAATCCAAGAAAATTAATCCTCTTCTATATCCATAATTCTACCAAAATTACAATCTCCTGGATCAACCAGAGAAATCTTGAACGGGAAACAAAACAAAACTTTATAAAACAAGAAACCTAAATATTATTATATAGCTCAAACTTGATCACCGGCACCGGTGGGTGGAGTAGGTTTAGCAAGGTAAGTAGGGTTAATATCTCCAGGCATCACTATAGCAATATTCGGCTCCATTTCGAGCGACAATTCGACACGAAACTCCGGCATAGACGCCTTTTCTTGATCACCGACACCATTTTCAGAAGAATTTTCAGAAGAATAGGGCTTCTTGTATGAGCATACTAAGATGATTAATGCACATGCTATTAGGGTTAGCATCAAAGCAAGGCCACCGAACAAGTAGGGTATCGGAGAGTTCCATTGGATTCCGGTGGTGGTGGTGTTGTGTGTTGGTGGTGTCATGATGTTATTGTTTTGTTATGTTTTGGTTTTTTGTATTGATTTGTTTGGTGTGCAATGAAAAGGTTGAATTAAGGGTGTATTTATATACAAATGGAAGTATGTTGTGATGATGTCGAAAACCATCTTGGCTACAGTGCATGGATTGGATCAAATGGTGAAATGACTGAATTACCCCTAGTGCTTGAAACAAGGGGTGTGTTTTTTTTCTTCAATTCTTTTCTTTTGCTTTACGGTATCTTTACTTGCTCATACAGCACTACTTTTGGAAGTATATTCATCGTTTTAGCTTAATATTATGGCATAAGTTTGTGTTAGTGTTTTAATTTTGAATAATTTGTTTCTATTATATTTGTAAAAATGTGATGATATTGTATATCTAGACGTACTTTTCTTTCTATAATAATAGTATGCAAATACTTTTAGAAACTTTGGTCCCGCACTCATGATGACACGCAACCTAGCTCTAAAAAGTTAATAACAAAAATAACATTAAGATTTAATATATCTATCTTTGGTATCGTGTTACAAATCAGTGGGTGTACTTGTATTGTACCATGGGAAAACAGTTAGAAACATGCAAAATCTAACGTCAGGTTGGATGTATGAGTACGAGAACTTGAGAAGTAATAGATATCATCAATGTACAATCACTTAATCACCTTTGGATCCGCGTCTTAAAAAAATATAGGGACCACTCATAACCGAATAACCAACCTCACAATGATCGACAGGATAATCAGTGGCGAAGCTTGGTTCTCGAAATGGTGGGGGCCGAACTCAATTTTTAATCGGTAGTGGCAAATCGGTGGGGGCCGAACTCAACCCGGACTCGATTTACCTACGAAAATCGCAAAATTCTATCACTGCGCCAAAAATCGGTAGGGGCCAGGGCCCCTTCTGGCCCTCATGATGCTTCACCAATGAGGATAATATATAATACATGCTATTGTCGTACGGGGGACAATAATCCTCGCCAGCATAATCTAAGGGTGTATACAGAACATATGAGGCAAATAGGTGATCATCATGTCATTTACACCTTCATCTATTTTGCGTCCTCATAATCCAAAGTTATGTTGATTCTCATGTCGGTATGGTTGACAATCGACCCTGAACACGATGGCAAGTTAAAAACATTTGATAGGGGTAATGAGATATTGAGATGGATATTCTGCCATTAGGGTGTTACACCTGATCAATTTGTACCCTTGCCTCTTCCTAAAACACATAAAAATATATATAAATTTTTAGACCGTAAAACAAGTTGGATTAAAAAAATAATATTGCGTGGAGTTACGTCTCCCATGTAATTATCATCTAAACTTGTGTACCTTTTTAGTGTCCACAATTATAACTACTCCCATTCACCTTTTCATTTCAGTCTCATGGTGAGACCCTTAACATAGCATAATAATTATGATCGAAAAGAAAACCAATCACCATCTAAAACCATGTTGAGCAAAAGATGAGAACATGGGGTTTGGCTAATTATAGTGCAAGCATTTTTCTAGAATAAAGTAAGCGAAATGGAAATAAGAAAGCTACCGAGTGTAAATAGCTTCTTCCGTCAAAACTCAATTATACTCCTTTCAAATATACTAGTAGGGTGCCCGCGCGTTGCGGCGGGTAACAACATTTAGATTGGTTAAGTTAAACAATAATCAATTGACCGAAATATTTGTCTTGGTGTGTGGTATAATCATTAGCGGGGTTTGACTGCATTTTCGGTAAAATCAGGGGGAGCATATTCAATATGTAAAAAATATTCAAAATTTTTAGGTAAAAAAATACACTACAAACAAAACGGGGGGGGGGGGGGGGGGTCGTGGCCCCAAAGAAGTTCTGCAAGTGGGCATAACCGAATTAACCGATCAAATTAAACATAATGTATATAGATTTCAACTATCAGATTATACATTTTCAATATATTTTCCTTCCATATATATATATATATATATATATATATATATATATATATATATATATCCTAAAAACACAGAGTTGTGAACTATATTATAGTGTTTTTCATTAAAGAAATCAAGTTGAGAACTATGTCACAACATGTATCTTCTCATTCAACAACTTGTTACACAAAAATTTTCTACAAACACAAATGAGATAAAATTCTGACATTAATGAATACTATCGGCTGAGTAAGTGATAAACAATTTTTAAACAAAATTTTGAATTCAATAAATAAAAATACTTTTTTTACCACAATCGAATCATATATGATAGCGGAAATGCAAGCACATGAATATATACATAGCAATAATCTATGTGATACGCTAAGCAAAAAAATAAGGTGACTATGAGAAAGTGAGAATTTACATGTGCAAATGTAACTTCTCACTTTATTTTCGTACCGGTTATTACTTAACACTAACATATCATTTTCTAAATTAAAAAAAACTATAGCAATACTATAATCAAATTAAAGGGAACAAAATGCTCATTTATACGATGTAATAATATTATGAAAGTATTAATGTATGAAAAAGTTATAAACATTTAAAAATTGTTCGAGTAGTTGGTTGAAATAAGGGTGAAAAAGTGTAAGTACTGCATTATTTAAATAAACAAAAGTTGAGGGGGAAAGTGTGTAAGTATTGTATAAAAGACATATTACCCTAAAAATAGTTAATATGTGCATTGTGTGTGTTGTACTCTAACCAATTATACTTGTAAATCTAAATTATACGAGGTCCTTAAGAAATGTATTATAAGATAGTATAGATATAGAAGTTTTCGGTTTATATTCGTTTCGATTATTACTTAATCTTAAATGTTATTTTTTTAAATTAAAAAAACTATAGCAATACTATACTCAAATTAAAGAGGAAAAAACGCTCGTTTATACGGTATAATAATATTAAGAAAATATTAACGTATGAAAAAGTTATGCACGTTTAAAAATCGTGAGGGGTAGTTAGTTATAATAATGGTAAAAAGTGTAATTACTATTTAAATAAATAAAAGTTAGGTAAAGTTGATGGGTAAATGTGTAAGTATTGTGTAAAGACATATTTGCCCTCAAAAAGTAGTTACTCTCTGCATTATGTGTTGTACTATAAGCAATTATACTTATAAAACTTAAAATTTAAGAGGTCCTTCTGAAATGTTTTATAAGTTTCAAATATATATTCAAAATGTATAAAACCAGTTTTACTCTCTTTTTAAATATCAAAAACTATTAAGCATAAACATTTTATTGCAAACAATGTATATTTGTTTATATATTGTTATGAACAATGATTACGGCTAGTGTTTCGGACACACTATATTAATGGTTATCTTAGACCCACCGTAGTGGGGCGCTACCCAACAAAATTTTTAAAAAATAGCGCCCCCACACCAAAACAGTGGGGCGCTATAGGGCCAAAACCGGGGCACGCGTTATATTAATAACGCTGGAACGATGAAGCTTGACCCAATAAAAAGAGGACACGTGGAGGGGGGACAGAAATAACGGTCACTTGACCGTTGTGTTAATCTTTGAACGGCTAATTTTTTTTTTGTTGTTTATATATACAAAACACACAACAAATACAATACAATACACACACAAAACACATATATTTAAACACAAAAATACAACATTAGTTAAAAAAAATGGGTTCCCCCGCGTCATCATCTGTTGCGAGAGAATATTATAAAGAGTTTCTAGCCGACGAGGGTGATTCGACAGACGAAGACTTGGAGCAAGATGCGGTTACGAGTGCGCTTGCGTCGAGATATATGGAACAAACTAGTGCGCCTACCACTACACCAAAACAAAGTAGGCAGTATTACGAACGAGATCGGGTTTCGGCAAATGCTCGATTGATGAAGGATTACTTCGATGAAAACCCGACTTACCCCGACCCAAAGATGTTTAGGCGTCGTTTCGGGATGAGCAAACGTTTATTTCTACGTATATCCAGAGATTTGGAGAACGCGTTCCCTTACTTTCAACAAAAAGCGGATGCTAGGGGCATTATGGGATTCACGTCTATTCAAAAGTGCACCTCGGCACTGCGTATACTCGTTTACGGTAACTCAACGGATATCAACGACGAGTATTTAAAAATGGCCGAGAAAACAACACGCGATTCTTTGGAGTATTTTTGCCAAGGTACATCACTTTTTATAAAGCAAATTTGTTTACCTTTTTATATATTTTTGTATATAGATCAATTTTTTTTTATATATTTTTATATATAGTTAGATCAATTTTTTTATATATTTTTGTATTTAATTTTTTAGGAATAATAAAGTTGTACGGAGCCCGGTATCTTAGAAGGCCCACTTGGTACGACTTACAGAAAATTTACGAGGTGCATAACAATGAACATGGGTTACCAGGAATGCTGGGTAGCATTGATTGTCGTCACTGGCGCTGGTATAATTGCCCAACCGCTTGGCGAGGTCAATTCACACGTGGTGACCAAAAAGGACCATCAATTATTCTTCAAGCGGTGGCTTCAGTCGATCTTTGGGTTTGGTCGGCCTTCTTTGGTGTTGCGGGTTCATGCAACGACTTAAACGTTTTTGAGGGGTCGCCTATTATTGAGGATTTCATTTCCGGCAGGGCAGCAAAGGCGTGTTTTTATGCTAATGGAAACTACTACCGACACGGATACTATTTGGCTGACGGAATATATCCGAGGTATACCATTATCGCTAAGACCTTCGGTAACCCGTACGATGAAAAACGGGCACACTTCAAACAGGTTCAAGAGGCGGCGCGGAAGGACATAGAGAGATGTTTTGGGGTTCTTCAACAGCGTTGGCATTACATAAGAAATCTTGCTCGTGCATGGACCACAGACAAGCTGCGAGATGCTATGTATGCATGTATAATCATGCATAATATGATATTAGAAGATGAAGGTAAAGCGATATGCCAAAATTATGTACCGGAAGCCGTTCAAGATCTACCACAAGCCAATGTGGAAGAAAGAATACAAAACGCACATGAACTTCGTGACCATGAAGCACATGACGAGTTAACGGCGAATTTGGTCAAACATGCGTGGTCGGTTCGGTATATTCCAAATGAAGGCGAAGGTGAAGGCGAAGATGAAGAAGAAGGTGAAGAGGAAGGTGATGATGAAGAAGAAGAAGAGTACGATGAAAGCGAAGATGAAAATTAATATTATTTGTAATTTTTTTATATTTATTTGCCTTTTATTTGTGTGTTTTTTAATATTATTTGTATTTTTTTTTATTTAATTAATATTAGTTGTGTGTTTTTAATATTATTTGTAATTTTTTTATATTTATTTGCCTTTTATTTTAATTATTTTGAGTCAAAAGAATAAAAAAAAAATTCCACGTGGCCCAATCAGATTCAGGGGCTTTATATATAAAGCCCCACCACTACACCCTTCTTCAGTTTCTCTCTCCATGCTGAGTCAGCAGCCACGTGGACCAATCAGGAAGGGAACTTTATATATAAAGCCCCCCACTACGCATGGTCTTAATGACACATCTCAAATAAATACTCACACACCTTTCTATTTTTTCTATTAGCTCCATATATATACAAGTAGATAGAAATTCCTCTCAAGCTATGCAGGACAAAATATGCATGTACATTACAAAATAGAAGAGTCTATTTATAGAAGTATTAGACTAGATTTTATTACATTTTTAAGTATGTGTATAAGTGTATTACAAAAGTTATCACCTGTAACTAAAATATAAAGCATAACATATAAAAAAAAATGGCATACCGCATATGTGTTACATCATTGATAACAAAGATATTAAATTTCGAACAATAATTTAAAAAAAAATCAAATACTAAGAAAATAATTATGTCTAACTTAAGAAATTGAATTAAACATCATATATTAGATCAAACAATTATAGTTAAATCATTGAAAGTGCTCTATTCGTATGACATTTGCTTCATATAGAAGTGTTGTGGATTTAAATCATTGTAAGTATAAGGTTAGCTAGCATTTAGATATAAAACTTGTGAAAAAGTAATCCTACTAATAAACGACTCAAAGAATACCATGTGTCAACACCATATGATCATCCCTAAAAATTCATTTCTAATCAAAATTAGTTTTTTATTGTTTTTTAATAGGTTTAATTTATACAATAGAAACATTGGTTATTTTAATATCTTTATCTTAATATTTACCCTTACTCCAAATATATCGTTAAGTTGACCGACATTTTTTGTTATACTAGATCTACTAAACCTTTTCATAAAAGCCGTCATTCATTAAGATTTATGTTTAATTTATAATTTTAATGATAATGATATTTTGATGTAACTTTCTATTGTGATGTAACTTCATATTTTGTTTTAATAAAAGCTCTTTCGATATTAAAAAAAAAAATGATATTTTCGAATTAAAACTTACTAGAAATAGGTTTTATGATTTTTTTATATGATAATAATATTTTTCAAATAAACAGATTTTATTATTTAATCTGTATAATACACGGTACTATAACCCAATGATGAATAGGTACAATGTTCATAAAATACATAGTTTTTTGTTTTAGTTTTATTTTATGAACAAAAAGAAAATTAAAAGCATCGATGTCGAAATTACAACTCCCGACTTCGATTATGGGGACTATCGATGCCTAACAAGTAAACCTGATTTGATATGGTTTTGCCTGTATGTGTTGGAATTTTTCATTGATTCTTTAATAAATATATATTTTTTACTCATTGTTCGAAATTTCATTCAGATGTAACAATACATAAATTGTATTTGCGTTACCTTCCTAACAAAAGGAGAAGATATACAGTTAATTAGAGGAGCCATGGGCCAAACGCCAGAGCTGTAGTATAGATGTACTCTTGTCTAACCAACTCGACTAGTTTGGTTTCAGCAGGGCGTCAAACAATAGGTTATGTTAGGAAGTTACTGTTTGTGTGTTCATAATTACGTGTAGTAGATAATTTCAGCCTTCTACCTCTATCTTTATTTTCATCTTATTATATACTTCTTCTATCTCATTTTAAATGTTCATTTTTCTATTTTTTGTTGTCCCAAATTTAATGTCTATTTTTAAGCAATTTCCAGTTTTGCTCATAAAAGACAATCAAAGATTTGAAATAATAACTTGAGGATATTATTGTCATTTTACATAAAAAGACAAAAGGCAATCTTAATATATGTGTTTATGGGCTCAATGACATCTAAATGAGACGGATAGAGTATGTCTTTTATATGTTACTGTATTGGGTTAGAAACTTATGTATTGCACGGTTTAATAAATGAAATGTTAGATATTCACTAATAAAGATCTGAAAATTATAAAATTTCAAAATATGATATGACTTTTTTTAATATATAATGTTTTATTACTATTTCTTTTTAATTAATTTTATAAATAAAAATATAATACAAATTAAGAATTGAAATAAGACAAGCTGGAGAAAATGTTTTATGTCTACAGAATTGTATCACGTCACAAACAAATTAGTTATTTATTATGTACCTAATATATGCCAACCTAAAGCTTATGCAAAACTAAGCATTTTTTAAGATATTATTTATAAATATCACAAATTTTCTTTATAAGGATGAGGTACATTTAATATGTATTAATTTGGAATGAGATTTCACTATTCATGAATAGTGAATTGTCATTCTAAATTATTTTATATATATTTTTTTCCCACAACTTATTATATAATATATATTATTATTCGTTTCATTTTAAAACTTAAGTTGTGTTGGTGGTGGAGTGGTTTGTAGTGAATTTCTATTGCCTAAGATCATAAGTTCAATCCCTAGGAGAGGTAATTTATTTGTTTTTTCATTTTAACAGCTTTACTTAATAATATATACAATTGGTTTCATATTTAAACATCATTGTGTTAGTAGTTTAGTGGTTTGAAGTCCATTTTGTTTAACAGAAGGTTGCAAGCTCAATACTACCAAGTTGCATTTTTTTTCATTTCAACAGCCATATTTAATGTTAAGTATAATCTATTTCATATAAAAACACAAATGGGTTTGGTGGTGTAGTGGTATGAGATGCATTTTCTCAATAGGAGGTCTTGGGTTTCAGCCCAGGCTGGCGCGGTTAAATTTTGTTATTTTAACAGCCTTATTTGATGTTCTTAATCAATTTTGCACATACAGTAACCGAGTAAAGAAAAAGTTCAAGATGAAGCAGAAATCACCGCGGCATGCCGCAACGCGCGCGGTAGAAATCCTAGTTTAATTTATTTACAAATGATAAATGTTAGAACCGAAACAACGGTATCGAGCGACAAACAAACTAACTCACGAATGGCGACTTATCTATATTATCTTATTAAGGAGGAGTGATGACCTAGATTGTAATTTTGTCATTGGTACAAGTTTTGTAGCTACATATACAACTTAGTAAAGCTTATTAATAGGGGTAAATTAGTCACCTAAGGTGTATATTAAGACAATTAAAAGGGTATTAGTGTAATTCTATGTTTTGTTTTTAGTTAAAAATTAAAATTTCATTCCCTTACTACCCCTCATCCCTTCACATTCTCGACTCTCTCTTCACATTAAAGGTAATACGTTTGGGTTCATGAACCGAGATGCCCCTCTTTCAATTTTCTGACATTGAAGCGTCAACTGAAGTTGGCTTCCAAATTGATATCACCCCTCTTGATCTTCCTTGACCATCTACAGACTCCGAATCCATCTCCATATTCGGCCAGAAAAGAAAAAAATAGAACTGAGATTTAGTAGAAATCGAAGAAAATTGCTTATAGATGATGATGATCTTTTGAAGAATGTTGGACCTCCATCAGGCGTCACCGGCATTAGACAAACCGTATAGGTAATCAACTTTATGTCAACTTGTTGGTTTGCTTATGTATAATTGTATACACACATACATCAGCAAGGTTAACAACCATGCTTTGTAAAATCGCCATCAGAAGGTATGCATAATTACTATATCACGATGTCTTTGCTTTTAATTCTAATTGCATATAATTAATTAATCTTTATTTTTCTTGATTTTGATTTCCTGTTGTTATTATCCACTGACCAGTAACATTCTTAGAAATTGAAACGTTAATGCAGGAATGAGCCGATTTAGGTTTAGGCGCTATCGGTCTTACAAGGCTCAAAGGAACGGCATCAAGAATCAAAGAAAGCACCGATACACTTCCACCAAAGAGGTATTCCTTTTTCTGTTTGTTTAGTATTTATTTGGACGCAAACTAACACTGGATAGTTTCTTTTATTTGTCAAACCCTTGCTTTTCTGTACCAATCAATAAGTTTTTTTGGGGTATTTAGGATTGAAGATGAAAGATTATCCCTGAATTAAAGCAAATTAGATCGTCAATTACTATTTGTGGTGCATGTGTGGTGTCTTTGTTTGTAGACCCTTTGTTCTTTTACTTGCCATCGATTAGAGAAAACGTTTGTATCGATATGAGATCTACACTTAAAGTTAGTTTAACGGTTATGAGATCGATAGCTAATGTGTTTTTTCTGTTTGTTTAGTATTTATTTGGACGCAAACTAACACTGGATAGTTTCTTTTATTTGTCAAACCCTTGCTTTTCTGTACCAATCAATAAGTTTTTTTGGGGTATTTAGGATTGAAGATGAAAGTTACATACTCAATTGGATGAATTATATTCCCTACCAATCGACCTATGTATAATACTAATTCTTGGGTTATTTGATACAAACTCAAACAACTAATAGTTATCTCTAAACTTTGGATAAACCAAGAAACATAACAATCCTAGTAAGACATAAACTGATGGACCGACTCAAATAATAAATAGAGATTAAATAAAAACTTCATTCACCCCTTAATCTTTGTTTGTTCCACCAAGAGCCACCATGCCAAGCAACTTTCGCATTTCTTCAAACTTCACACGAGGTAAGGCTTTTGTTAAGATATCGGTTCATTGTTTGCTTCCTTCAATATGCTCAACACTAATCTATCCATTCTTAACACTTTCTCTTATGAAGTGATACCTCGTCTTTATGTGTTTACTTTTACCATGTAACACCGGGTTTTTAATTAGATCAATAGCCGATTTGTTGTCTACTCGTAACAAAACCATTTCTTCCTTTCGACCCGTTAAGTCACTTAGCAAACCTCTTAACCACAATGCTTGACACGCCGTTGTGGTCGCCGCCATGAACTCCGACTCACACGAAGAACGCGCAACTGTTTGTTGCTTTTGAGAAATCCAAGATATTAATGCTTCACCGAGATAGAAAACCATGTCCGTTGTACTTTTTCCATCAACTTGATCTGTTGCGTAAGAACTATCACAATAGCCTTTTAGTTCCATCTTACCACTCCTTTCATAACTCAAACCGTAATCAACAATTCCTCGTATATAACGCAAAAAATGTTTTACCGCCTTTAAGTGTGATAATTCCGGCTCTTGCTCTTGTAACATAATATAATTTTCATGTCTGAACTCCTTGCTTTTGCAGGGAGTTCAGACTGAAAAAGTTGATCCCACGACCCATTGAAATGTGGCAGATAGGTTCATTTAATCCCTCCACGGCCCATGGTATTATTATTAATGAGAGCAAACACTTTTATTTCGAGTTGGATAAAAATCAAACTGACAATTGGTGTCGTTGTTTACATCAACATTTTTTAACATAATAAAATTCAAATAATATCCTTTTTCACATCTCCAACCCATCCCAAACACCCATATACATTCATTTTCACCTCTCTAACCCATCTTAAACATCCACACCTCTTTTTCACAACCCCCACTCACTACCAGTTTTTAACATAGATGGAGGTTAACTGAGACCGATGAGAGCCAATTTTTAACAGTTCGATGGTCCATGGATCGAAGGCTTTCAAATGCATATACTGAATGGAACGTGGCGTCAATGGCGAGATGAACAGATGGAGTGGGAGACGTTGTACGAAGATCGTCTACAAAAGGCGCCTAAAAGACCATGTTGACTTTTTATAGCTTATCGTATGTTATTGTTTTATCATGTTATAACCTAAAATTTTAATTTCTGAAACTTTCTTTCCATTCTCTCCTTTAAAACGCCATTCTTATTTTTCTCTCTTAAACATCTTTATCTCTATCTATCTATATATAGAGTAAACATCTTATACAAAGTGTTTTTTTGGTAAGAACTGTGAGAATCAAATGAGGTATTTTTTTTAATTTTTTTCCCATATTGTTAAACATGTATTATAGTATTGAAAACTAAAAAAAAATTAAAAAATTTTTTTGGTGTAGAGTAATTACGTGTAGAGTAATTACATAATTACTCTAGTGTAAACTAATGTATTTACTTTAATGACGTAATTACACTAAAAAAAAATTTAATTTTTTTTTGTATTATTCATCTAGAAAGTATGTTTAAGCACATGGGAAAAAAAATGCTAAAAAAAATTAAAAATTTTTTACCCCCTTGGATTCTCACAGTTCTTATAAAAAAAAATACTTTGTATTTGATCTTTACTCTCTATATATAAATAAAAGCGATAAGCACGCATTTGTTTAATGTTTAAATAAAAATAATGTATGTTTGCTTGTTAATATTCGACGGGCGCCCACACTATGCATTAAATCATGTGAAATCTGTTGGATTTTTGAAAATTTTAATATTTAATTTTAAAATATAATTAACAAGGAATTAGTGCGAAAATATGCAAGTGGAAGTGGTTTAAGGGCCCTTTAATATTCAGAAGATGTTTTCATAAATATTTGAGTTAATTACTTGGTTGATTAATGTGGTTTGCAGATTTTGTATTCTTGGTCCTTATCATTTATAATAATTACATAATTGGTTAGAATGGTTTACAACTTATTACTAAGGTAGTATAAATGTATGAATTTAATAACTATGGTGGTCCCTAACCCTAGCTCTAATCTCCGTTAAAATTCTCAATTAAGTGGGTATAAAATGTATATTTTACCCTTTAAAAATGTTAACTAAAAAAAGATAAGTAAAAATAGATGATTTATACAAAATCTTTCATCATCTAAACAATAGTAATACATTTCTATTGATGAATGAAATATGTCATCAATAAACCGAGCCTAAATGTCACAACTCACAACTCACAAGTACTTGAAAGTGTTTACATACAATTAGAATTATTCGGACACAGTACCTAAAGTTTTAATTTTTCAAATAACATAAAAACATATTTATCAACAACATACTTATACTCTTACTACTACATGTTAGTTTTCTGCAGTGTTTGATTGTTCTGAATGAAAGTATGCGATTGTTTGTTTTGTGGTTTGGAGGGAAATAAAGAGAGAGAGAGGGAAACAACTTGTTTCATAAACAAATATGTTCGACAAATACAAATGAGGGTATACAGCCCTATTTATACATGCCGATACGGTTTGTCTCAAAGGACACAACCATTCAGATTGACATAACTACCATTAACTGCTTATAACTGCTATGAGACACACCTATTCCTTTTATATTTTCTAGACTTAGGATAAACATAATTATTTACATAATGACACTTATTTACAATATGTACACTTCGGGTCTTGATTCTGTTTTGATGCAGAGATTACTTCCAACACTACACGCTTACACTAAAAGTAACATTTTTATCCATATGTTAAAATATGCGGTTTGAATTCATAAAAAGAAATAGTAAAAACATACAACACGCATACAATGAACACTTAATGGATATAAGATGCAATAAAAACGTGATAAAGAAAAACATAAAAGCTTTAGAACGATATCATGAGCATGAAGTAAACTCTCCTGCATTAGACTAAGGGCTGTGGTACCGACCACCCCCTTCCTCCCCCAAGCCCACCTCATCTTTCTCATTTTCTTCCCCCATCAAGGGGGTGGTGTTCCCCTTCCCCCTTCCCTCTTTCCTTCCACTTTCTACCCCACTTTATAATATAATAATAATAATAATAATAAAAAGAGCTCGGAGCAGACGGGGAGATTTCCCCTTGCTCACCGAAATATGAAGGGGGGGCGTGGTGTTCCCGTTGGGGAGGGGTGCCACATCAGCTCCCCGATCCCTTCCCCCAACCCACACCCCATAGTCTTACGCCATGAACACCAAACACACTACCTGGACATAGGCTTTATCAAATCACAAATGAAAACGTCAAGTGGAAACCTAGGTAGGTAAAAACACAATCAATTTAATAAGGCTATCGGATGAGATTAATTATTAATAAAGGCTAGTCATATATCATTTATCATCACTAGTAATATGCCCCGCGCGTTGCAGCGGGCTTTTGTTTAGCATCGGTTCAATTCAGTACGGTAATCGTACTCTATATAGCAATCAACGTGTTATATAAATAAGAGTAAAATATTTGTAAGTTGAAATATAACTATCAAAGCTATCAATGAGACATGAATTTAGACACTAAAACTATCAGAGAACCATGTGAACATTTGGCACCGTTTCTATTTGTTGCAGCACCGGTAATATACGTTATTAACTTATTCAATTGGTTTTTAAAAACATATGTTCGTTGACTAAAGTTAACTACACATTTGTATCTTTTAACAATATTATTTTTGAAGTAAGCATGCATTTCGGTGAAAATAAACAATGAAAATAAGAAGAATAGTAGATAGAAAAGTTTGCTTCAAAGAAATCATTTTTATTGTACAAATGTATATAAGATTTATAAATTATAAATTCTTTTAGAGATAGTATAGATAAAGTGTGTATTACACATGTACTATTGGCATTACATGTTGTACTTGTACATGAAGGGTATAAAGGAAAGAAAATGGCTAAAGATTAAATATTTGTTAAGGAACCATTCAACTCCTATCTTAAAATGGTGGTAAAATGACCATCTTAGCCATCTCTCCTCCTTAATAAGGTAACATAGAAACATAGATAAATAGTCATGTTATATTTTAACCAAGTAATACTTTTATTTCATAAGTATTGTGAAAAATTGGAAATGCATATTAAACTTTTTTTCTTTAAAAAAATGAATATTGATATAGATTAAGAAAGTAATAATGATGCCCTTTTGGACTCTGGGCTCTGTCTAGATCATGGGTCATTTACACAACATGGCCTCTCTTTTTAATAGTCTATAAATACAAAATGAGGCCCAATCGGCCCGATCCTTGAAATCGGAACTTTATCTCTATCTACTTGCTCTTACTTTCCTACCTTCGTATCCTCTCCTTGGTTATCTCTTTTCATCTGAAATTTCTTATGTAATATGACTTTTATACCTAATATTTATAAAATTGTCTCGGATTAGTCTCGAACTCTCACCGTTAGACAAAGACACCTTAATCAAACTAAAAGGATTTAAATTTAAGTTACATATTATGTAAGGAAGAATAATGGAGATTTTTTATTTTATTTTTGGTGGGGTTACAAGATTTTGCATGATTTGATGTAGGGATGAGGATGGTATCGGTATTGGTACTAGACTGAACCAATATTTTACTGCAACGTACCAATGCCGAAATTTAGCTGAAACCAAAACAAATATGGTATCGTATTTGTTCAGTTGATTCCAACATGGTATAGTACCGTTAAATGTCCAGAACCATACCGTATATTACCAGTACCGAAATTAGATGAAACTCAAAACCGAATGCCATACTGTACATGTTCAATCAGTGTGCTATGGTTCATGTAAACCATCAGTAGGATACCGATATTCGGTATGAAGTTTCTCATCACTGTTTTTTTAGTGAATTTTAAAACCATTTTGGATTTTGGGTTATCCGAATCCTTCTCTACGCTTGACTGTAAGTTATTCTTATCGGAACTAGCCACCATTCTCAACAACACGCATAATTAAATTTCCACCTTTCTTGACCTTTACAAATCACAACCACTACCGTCACAGTTTTTTTGAAACATTTAATTGATTATCACTATTTATTTCAGTGAAAACACCAACTAGGTTTGCATTTTTCCAATAATCCACCATTCTCAACAACATGCATAATCAAAACCTTCCATAAATGGCTCGGCAACACTTTGATTAACAGTGTAACATCCTTAAAATTTCGTGTCTAAAATGCCATTAATAAAAGTTCAGGAGCTTGTGTGTAATTATGCCAAAGTATACTCCAGGGTGTAGTAAAAATATAATCAAATTGATTTATATTCATTTTTAACGTTGTATGTACTAACGTTAGTTACCAGCTTTCTGATGACATATATATTAGTCTCAAAACGTTATTTAATAATCATGAATGAGTGTGATTAGCAAGGTTAGTTGCCGAAAGGATTATGATTTATGAATTCCTATACACATGAAAGACCTTATGGCATGAAATTTTGTAAAAAATTGTCAGTAGACAAGCTAGGATATAATATAAGGATTACCTTTTTGGTAAAGAAATGTTTATACGAAAAAGGGGGTATTTAAATCCCCCTTTATAGAAGGATATATTTTTCTCAAGGTTAGTAGTTTTATATTATTATTATATTGTTCACCACATAAAAAACTGTTCTTTTTAGCCAAAAAAACTGTTTTAAATTTAATGTCAGCCATCCATATTGGGTGGTTTTTTCTAGGAGTAAATCTGGACCACAATAATATGTTGGTTATTCTCAAAATTTGGCAGTTAAGTTTTATCTTTGACAGTTTATTTGACTCCTAAAATACAGCCCCAACTTATCCCCACTACTCCTAAAAAATAGCTATCCACTTGAGGGAGTTACTAAAGATTGCCTATATAATATATTCATTCCATCCAAAGCAATCCCTGCACATCAAAATCAAACAAAATAATGGCTAATCAGCAGCAGAAACTCATTTCTCAAGCATTCTAAACTAACCAATTAGAAGGTAGTGTTCTATCAAACCCTGTCAACTGTAAGTGTTAAAAAACATTCACTTTGGTTACCTTTCTTTTATATTAATCCTTGCAATTGGTGCAGATACTAATTGGATCTTTGTGTTACTAACACTTGCAAGGAGCAAATGACTTGTGTTCTCTTTAACAATGATGCAATATCTCTTCTTTGCATAACTGCTGGTGATTTAGTCAACCGGAATTTGTTAGAGGTTTATTTTTATCCATAATTATCAATTCATTAATGGTTTACACATAATATACATACCTTCATTTCATACATATCTGTTGACACTTTGCTGCTTTTTTTTTGTAGGGTGCCAATGATCCAAACTGGATACTAGATAGTCAGGTCCAACTTCAATTGCTTTGTTCCTTTGACAGTTTTTAATCCAATAATTACATGACTTATGGCTTTGCCATATCCTCCCGTCACACTTTCAGTTTCTTCTGGAGAAAGTTCAGTCACCTAAAACCATATGTTCCCCAAATTATCAAATCACATCATCAACATTAATCAATTCCAATCACCAAAAACAAGGTTGAATTTCACTTCTTACTTCTCCTTCATAAACCTCTTTGTTTTCCTTGATACGTAAACCAGTAGCCTCCTAAAATTTTCCATCAAGACCTCGATTTTCTTTACCTCAGATGAGTAGACCTCTGATCCAACCATTTGACAAAATGGGACCTGCGAATATTAAGATTCTTATAATTTGGAATAGGAAAAAATAAATTCAAAGAACAATGTATTTAAGAACTTCCATAACAACAATATTTAAAGGTAAAAGGTCAAATTGAATTTGCATAATATCAGTGTAATTGATCACATTAAACTATATTGCGTACCAAACTCACCACATTTCAATTTTTATCTCTCAGGACTGACAACAGAGGAAATTCATTACTGTTTCTGGAGAGGTATATACATTCCTATTAATATTAAAGATTGAGAGATGAACTTTATTAAATCTTGGTATCCAAGTCTAATAAAAAGCTATGTTTTAACAAATTTTAATATGAACATTTCCTACTTTCCTCAGGGTTTGTTTGTGTTAGAGGATTCGACCGAAAAGAACGTTCCCGCAATCAGGTTAAAACAGTATAAACCAAAGACTGATGAGAAAAATAAGTTAAAGCAGTAGCAGACATACAGATTGGGCATAATACAATATTGGTTGTTCATGAACAGTGGCATGATCCATATTTTGGTAAAAGCTTACAAGAAAAACCTTTCACATGTTAATTCTTATCCATTTTACGATAAATCATCTAGAAATCCCAATTTCTTATAACCTTGAAGATTTTCAAACCAAACTCCTAATCCTTTTTAGTTAATTTTTGTTTTCATTTCTATATCTATCTGAGTCACAAAATAGTGAGATGTCAGTGGGATATCGGTAATTTCATATTATAATATTAATGGTAAATTTGAAGTACTTAACTATTTAATTGGGTATTTAATCAGGCTAGCTTCTAACAATCGACATTCTAGATCAGGGTTGGACATTTGGGCTTTATTTATTAGATTGGGCCAACAAAAAAAACCAGAAAACGATATATCGGGGTAAAAACTGACATTCTAAGCAAGATATCGCCGATATATCCGTGAATATCACCGATATTCTCGCTACCGATGTTTATGACCGATATTCAAACCGATATTCTTGTCAGCCACCTAGAACCAATATATCACAGAGATATCGGCCAATTTAACTACACAGCATAAGGATGAGTTTACCAAATCAACGTGAATACTATTAGTTATTTTTATTAGCCCATTTGAGTTAAAATTTATATTTTGTAAGGTTATAATGTATGGAATCATGATTCTTTAAGGCTTACAGAAATGATAGAAATTTTTTAATTAATCTATTATACTCAAAGGCTATCTTATACTAACAACTTGTATAGATAAACATGGAAACAAAACACGTTTGCAAACAAGAAAATGAGAAAGTATTTCCTACAACAACACCTATGATAATAAAACTACGACAAACTCAAACGCACACAAGGATTCAATTAATAGCTAATTTCATTAACAATAGACACAAAGTACCCTTATAAACTGCATCATTATCCCAATTAAAACCCTAAATAATCAATGAAAACGAAAAACAATAACAAAAACAGAATGTAATTGTATATAGAGACTCGAAGGAAAAGAAACCTAAAATTTATCGGAAAATATAGTACCGTCGTGATGGCTTCTTGTCTTTTGATCTCTGGCTTCATGTCTTCTTGTCTCTGGCAGTAAAAGAAAAAGAAAATAATGATGTGTGTACCCATTAACTGATAACCGAACGAAGCACACCCTTAATAAAGGGATTGTGGATTTATACACCTCCTATTTAGGATTCATATACTCTTGCCCACATCACATACCAATAGGAGGTTGCCACATACCATAAAATGTGATGTCACACCTCCAGAATGTGACGTCACATGGTGTATGAATCCTAGAACCCTTAATAAATTTTGAGTTAAAATGTACAAAAATTAACCAACTTATGCGCCTACTCATTCCAATTGGATAGGACGTTATCGAGATTTTTAATGTACACAGTTTGAATGTAATAAATTTTAGGAACCCGTCCCAGCGGACAGGTATAGTACTAGTTTCAAAGATGGCCAAATGCTTGTTTCTCATACATGGTGCACGTTAGATTTAGGTAATACTCTACCATTATTTTTAAAACTTTTATTCAATGTTAAAATAATAGAATCGGTCATCAAACTGATCATATTAGGGTGGGTGAGTGGTCACCACACCCAATAACCTTGTGTCACCTCATTTAATTACATTCTATCATATTTCATCACTAAACTCATAGGGCGGAATGACACCCATCACACTAAACTTTTTTTTAAATATAAATTAAAAAAAAAACACTAACCTTGATTCCTCTATCCCTATCTAACTGTAGTCACCAAACACATCAACAATCACCAAACAAACACATCTACACATACCCTACCTTGCAATCTAAAATCACAACATCTAATCAAAGTACATTAAGCTTTAAACCAGCCATACGATCGATCGATTCACAATTGAAAAAATAGATCAAAACAAACAAATTAAAAGTATTCTCACCGAGATGAAACTTTTATGACCACAGTGAAGCTTCGCAATGGACCTATCACCATCAACGATGACTAAATTGAGACAGATCGAGTAAGGAACCGATGATGAACAACCTAACGAAGGTGACGGTGGATAATCAGCGGTAACAACATTGATGACGTCAGAAGTTGTTGAAGCAAGCACAGAATTGATGTTACATTGAAATGGATTAGTTAAAAAGGTTGGAAGAGATAAGAAGATTGTGGGAGTCGCGGCCGTGATGGCTGTCACGGATTTTATCAATCACGGTCGTGATGAAATTGATGGGGCGGTGGTCGTGATGGTCAGGGCCATCACGGGGTGACATGAACAAGTTGGCATGATGTTTTTAGGACCCAAGTCCTAGCACATTTTTAGCATGATGTTTAAATATTAGTTTTAGAACATAAACAAGTTGGTATGATGTTTTTAGGACTCAAGTCCATGAGCCCAATTGAGACCACCAAAATGTTAAAATTTAAGGTTTTAGAACATAAATAAGTTGGAATGTTATTTTTTACTTTTTAGGACCCAAGTCCTAGCACATTTTTAGCTCGTAAAATTAGAAGAACCGGATCGAGTTGGCTTGTTTAACATCAAGGCCGAACTTGATTTTAAGTTGGCTTGGCTTGTTTGTTATGCACAACCCGAGGTGCCAAAAACTTAGGTCTCAACACTACTAAAAAAAACTACATTTTCATATGAAAAATTCCTATATAAAATTGTCTGAAATTGCGACCGGGTCGAATAGTTAGTCGGAACTTGCTTTGTACATGTTTCCCAATTAAATACCACCATTTCTCGACAATGTACAAACTTTCACAAACCCACAATGGACTTCCTCCACAGTGTGAACAAACCTCACCCATCCAGACTCATCCATAAACCGTACATTAAGGATAGTCTAATACAAAACTATGACCCTATATTTGTAGGGTAAAATACAAAGACAGGTTATCTCTAAATATGCTTAGAGATAGTCATCATTATAACAACTTCATAGCAACTTCATAACTGCACTGAAGTTTTAGAATTTTCCACTTTGAGCAGGTATTGATTTCAATGAAATCTTCTCACCAGTTGTCAAGCATTCCTCAATCAGGATCATACTTGCTATTACAGTAGTACTTGATTTGGAACTCGAACAACTGGGTGTCAAGACTGCTTTCTTACATGGCACTCTTGAAAAGACAATGGTATATATGATTTGATGAACATATGACATCTAATGGCTTTAACAGAAGCAATTATGATTCATGTGTTTACTATAAAGAATATAATCCAGGAAAGTTTGTTTATCTACTCTTATATGTTGATGACATGCTCTTGGCATGTGAAGAGGAGGATGAAATGGATTCAACCAAGAAAATGTTGAAATCTGAATTTGATATGAAAGAATTGGGACAGGCTAGAAACATCCTTGGTATGGAAATAACAAGGGACATAAGTGCAAAGATATTGTAGTTAACTCAGAAGACTTATGTGAGAAAAATTCTAGCCAATTTTGGAATGGAAAAGTGCAAGCCTGTTACTATTCCATTTGCTCAACATTTTAAGCTGTCAAGTCAAGATTCCCTTGGTACACCTAAAGAGAAAGCTTATATGGAAACAGTGCCCTATGCAAATGCAGTTGGAAGCCTGATGTATCTCATGGTATGTTCTAGACCTGATATTAGTTATGGTGTTAGTGTTGTTAGTAGATACCTTTCACATCCTGGTAAAAGACATTGGGATGGTGTTAAATGGTTATTGAGGTATCTATGTGGAACAAAAGATGTGGGACTTGTTTTTGGTAAAAGTCAAGTTGGGATAGATCAGGTCATAGGGTATGTTGACTCAGATTATGCTAAGGATATAGACAGGGGTAGGACTATAACAGAGTATGGCTTTAAAGTCATGGGTAGCATAATCAATTGGAAGGCTACTTTACATAATGTAGTTTATCTGTCCTCAACTCATGAGGCAGAATATATAGCCTTAACAGAAGCAGTAAAAGAAGCTATATGGGTCAATGGGTTTGTTCTTGAGCTGGGTATGAATGTTAAAAAAGCTGTGGTGTATTGTGATAATCAGGGAGCTATGCAGCTTTCAAAGAACAGTAGGTATCATGAAAGAACTAAACAAAAGGTAAGGCTTCACTTTATAAGGGACATTGTTAATTCAGGTGAAATTAAAATGGAGGATATCAACACTGATGAAAATGCTGCTGATATGATGACTAAATCACTTCCAGGAGTAAAGTTTCAGAAATGTTTGGATTTATTGGGAGTGGGATAATATGTTAGTTGACTTTGATATTGAGGTGGAGATTGTTGGAGTCAATGCTCAAAGTCAACAAGTCGTTTTTTACATTATGTCATAGTCAAATAAGTAGAAGGGTCTCTTCTGTCAAAGAGGGAAACTTCTAAGGGCTTTATTGTCAATAATAATATGAGTCTGTTATGATCGTTAGTTAGGTCAAAGCTAATTGGGGGTTTATAAATAGATTCATAGATAGGTTTCAATTTATTCACTTTCTTTGTAATTCCTTCTATGACATTCACATTCTGTGATGACTGATTAATAAGATTGAAACCTTTGAAGCCCTAATTTTGTTATTGTTCTTTGTTGATTAAGTCTTTTTTTTTGTTATCCATTTGATTGTTTCTTGGTGTTATTACAACAGTTTTCGATTTATGTAAAACACATGTCGATATTTATGAGTTTATTCTTTAGGTTTTCTCTTTTAGTTTTTATACCAAGTACCCGTGCTGTGACGGACTAATCCAACATTGTTTCCCGCCGCGTAGCGCAGGAGAATCCCACTAGTATAAATATAATTAGAATAAATAATTTAAGTAAAAGAAACTAATAGTTTTGTCATCCATATCGTATGCTACACGCTAATTAAATATTCAAATGGTATTTTTATGTTCTGCTTAATTAAATAATTCAAATGGTATTTTTATGTTCTGCTTTTGCTTGATATATATCATTTATGATAATTTTATAATCGCTTGCTTTCTATATTATGCAACATTTTGAATAGGATATAATTGGAACTCCCTATCAGTTACATTTATATATAAGCAGTTTTGAGAGCAATTGAGCATTGAAATTGTGATTTAAACTGCTTAGTTAATTTCAAGTTTTCAACTAAACCATATAAAAAAAACATAGTACGTACATTGTACATGTTATCCCAAATCACAAAATCCTAGTTAGTGTCAAAAACAGTCGGCACAGATTTTATTTATTACCAAACACCCTGACAAGGTACAAAAGAATCTGACTATAATCAATACAAAACAAACCTCACTACAAGATCTCTCAAACCCTCAAAGATTATCTATATGATAATCTGTCACAAACTACACAATAAAGAAACAGGGTTGTTAGATCAAGAATATGATCAAACAACTAAACCCTAGTCTGTGAATGTGAACGAGTGAATAACGAGAGAACACTTGAACAAGAATAAAATGAGGCAAAAGTAATAAAGTAAGGAAAGCCTCATCTATTTATAGTTGAGGCAAATGTGTTTCTTCAAATAATCCAATGGCCAACAATGAAGCAATCTAACGGCTGGCACAAGATGTGTTAGATGACACGAATTGCCAACTAAGCAATGGATGGGCCAGGAATGGATCATGGGTCACCACAATGAACTGGGCTGCTACAATCACGAACTGGGCCAAATGAGCACCAATCCTCTTGGACTCTTAAACCTCTCTCAAGCCCAATCCAACCAATTCAAGAACAAAACAGCCCAATGCAAACCTGCACAAAACTCTCATGCAAAATGTTTAAGAAAATTTTAAAATAAAAAGAAATAAAAATAATATCAAAATTAACTAACCTTAGTGTTAAAATTGAAGTCAAAGTCAAACAAGTCAACTTTATTTTTAACAGTTAGCACATGTGGCATGCCAGGAGTGGTACCATGTAGGGAAAACTGATGACATGCAAGTACAAATGATGACTTGGCATGCCACGTGTACCACAAAATGGTATCCATGTGCAAAGTTGATAAGAAAGTATTGATGTTTAAATTGATTAGGGTCTAGTGGCATCAAATGCTTGAGCTCTACAACCTTAGAGAAGAATGAACCCACATAAAAGCTTTGTAACCCTTTATTCCAATGTGGGACTTCAAGGGTGAAAAGTGCACACATTCCTGCCACTTTTGTGAGTTCTAAAGTGCAAAAGTTCAATACCTTTTTTTATCCTTTTTGCTGATATAAGCATGCATGAAGATGATGAGGGGGTGGAGGATTGGAGATAAAGATCAATATGAATATTTCTTTTCCTTATTCAGTTCACAACCTCATAAATATAACCATAATGGAGTACTATATGACCATGCATATTGATTATGTATGTTAAGTTGTATATATAACATATAAGTGACACGTCTATCCTGTCCTGTCCTGTCACGGTGCATTTATAACTTAATACATCTAACACATGATTTCTTGTTTTAGATTTAACCAAGATTCCTGATGTGAGTTAATTTGTTAATGTCAAAAACAATAATTTGAAACTAAAGTAAGAATAACAGATGATGATTGCAAAAGTTGGCTTGTTATTGTTGCTAGAAGGTGATGAGAATATATATGTGAGTGGTGGAATACTTAAACAACAGCAAAGATTACGACCCACGAATTTTGATCTCGGTGCATATCTAGTGGAATTTAGACTCTTTTTATCTCTAACAAATGACAGTGAAGAAATAGATCCTTCAAATATCTCAAAGGACATTAAAGTATAAAGGTCAAGAAATCCTTTGGTAATGAAGGCGCCATGTATCAAGTATTGATCCACAAGTTGGTGCCTCCACAAGAATGATCCAAATGGTATATTCTTGCTCTTTTACCTTTTTGCTTTCCAAAAGTGAAAAAGTTTCCACATGCTTATCTTACACTACATGACTACCATTTGGCATCCCTCTTATGTATGTAAATGCATCAAGATTATGATTCACTTCATGGGTATTTGTCCTCTTTAAACGCGCTTTCTAACGATACAAAAATCATATTTCTTTTCGAGCGATTATCAAAGACTTGAGTAATTTGATCTTGTAGCATATGCAAAATGGCACATAATATAACACTTTATGCATAAAGTTGTATTGTACTTTAATTTTTTGGTTAACAGCATATATAGATCATGTTGTGCTAATCTCAAAAATCAAATATGATACAAGAACATCCATAGAAAGAAACCAAAACTTGAAATTTGCATGCTTATAAAGAAGCAGCCTTGAACACACAGTTCACATGATTTACTACAATACATTATTAATTAGCCTCATGAGTCATGACATGAATGTAAAAAACCAGTCACAATAAGGAAATTGTGCATCTTCAAGTTATTGACTTATTGGGCAGGCGGTTTTTGATCCAGACCATAGTTTAAAATCAAGGGACAGTGCAGTATCCATCTTCTGTGATTAGTGATGTTGAAAACATTTGGTCCACTTCAATATCAATGTTTGTTCGTTTAGCAAAACGGCCTTGGATCCTAGGCCGTGTTTCTGCATATGCTTTTCTAGACGCGTACCTAATGGTTTTCTCAAATTTTCTTGTTTTTTTCTTCTCTCGGTACCTTAGGACCCGGGCTTCTCGGTCAATTGGTGTAAGTTGTTGTGCTGGCATTTGAATCGATGGATTTGAGAATAGGTCGACTGATACCTCCGTTACTGTTGAGTCCGCTGCAATTCCAACCTCAATCGATGACATGGAAACCTGAATTAAAGAAAAATAAAGGGTCACCCGTCTGTCTCGGATAGACTCCATAATGCGAAAAAGACTAGAGGTGCCAATTCCGATCCGTTTTATATCTTAAACAGGTTAACTAAAAAAAAATTAGCTAAAAATGGGTCAAAAGACATCCAAACTTCGATATGTTTTATATCTTAAACAGGCAAACTAAAAAGTTTAGCTAAAAAAAGGGGTCAAAATACATTCAAAGCTTCCTAAATAATTTAATTCAAATACTTAAAATGTTACTATCTAATATTGTTTGTTAATAGTGGTTAACTATTTATAGAAATAACTTCAAAAAAGTGTGTAAAACGACATGTTTCAATCCAAACTCATACTAACCTGTTACTCAACCCTTTCACAACTAATTTTGTCACCTAAAAACATACCTTATTTAATTTAATCATGTCAAGCCGGGCCGGGCAAGCAGATGTAGTAATCCCCACAAAAATTTGACCCTATTGTGTATCAATAGTTCTATCTTGCTCCCTTATTGCACTTACTAGCTTGGTTTTAAAAAGCGCGCATAATGCGTGATGCGCTGATGAGATCGCATCAGGTGATGCAATGCGCAGCTATTACGTGATGCGAGGATGATGCGCTCTAAATTGAATAATGCGTTCCTGATGCGCTCGCATAATGCGCCCTGATGTGTGCATATTTGTAAAACCGACCACTATAGCGTAAAATTGTACAATGAGCTAGTAGAATGTGCTTAATAAGCTTGTACAATGAGCTGATGAAGTTGTTAAGTGAGTTCCTACATAGATTACTTTTACCTTTTGCATAGGCTACTTGTACACATAAGGGTTCAAGGCTTATTTTGGTTATATTAAACTTTTTTCATGGTACTAAAGCTATTTTCTTGTATTTATTTATTTTAATCTCTAAATTTTTAGTGTTTCAAATTCAACAAGTTAAAATGTTATATATATATAATTTTTTTTAAATAACAAAAGCATCGTATACGTGATGCGCGCGCATCGCTCATCGGCTTTTCGGATCAAAACCAATTGGAGCGCGTCGCGCATTTTAAAACCAAGGTTAATTACTAGAGCATTTAGTTACCTTTTTTGTTATCTTTCAAACAATATTTGTTAACACAATATTATGAAAGTACATAAAGCCCCATAAAAATAGATATTCGAAAGAGAACTTACACTATCACCAAGTGATGCAGAGTAGCCATAGCCACCATTAGAGGCCTCATAATCCATTCCTAAATGAAATGTCTGGTTTTGGAAGTTATGATGATGATGATGATGATGAAGTTGATGGTACTTGTGAACTGGCATCAAATTGTCAGCATCACAGCCTCCATATATTTGTTGTTGCTGATGCTGAATATTATTAATACCATCATGCATATACTTATAATCCTCATCAAACTTCAAGTCATCACTGAACTGAGCATCTTGACAAGAATTGTAGTCAACAAGTTCCAAATACTCATCTCCATTAGACACAAACTCATTGGTTTGACTTTGACTTTGACCTTGACCATGATCATTCTTAGCAGGAGAATCAAATATGAGCCATGATGCTGCTTCATCTTCATCCCCATTATTATTATTATTATTATTATTATTATTATTATCTAGTGTTGCTTCAGATTCTTGAGGCTCAAAGCCCAGCCCATAGACCGAGCCCAAAATAGGCATGACTGGGACGCGGTGGTGGCGGCGAGAGAGAGGGTTTGCAGAGTGGATAACCGCGTCACATGTGGTGCAAAGGGAGGCGGCATCCGCCTTACATATAAAAGCAGCTGGAGCTTGTTCACATGCGTCACACACTCTTACGCGTTTATGCCTAGATGACAATTTGTTAGCAGCGTGGATTTGCGAGTCACATGCGGTGCAAAGGTAGGCGAGGTCCGCCTCGCAGAAGATAGTGCCAGGGCGCGAACGGCAGGTGTCGCAGAGACGGGCTCTAGTGGTAGTGTTTTTTAAGCACAAGGTACTAGTGATATCTTCATTTAACATGTTGGAGAGGTTTTTTTTTTTTTTGGTCTAGTGTGAGTTTGGTTAATTGAGTTGTGTTGTGTTGTGTTGTTTGTTATTATGTTGGAATAGTTGCAAGTGGAAGTGGGGTTGAAGAATCAAGGGAGTGACACGTGGAGAGAAGTTAATGGAGGAGAAAGTTCATATTGAGGTTGTGGGGCCCAGGAATCAATTAAAAAGTTGGGTATATATAAAGCTTGGCGTATATTTGATTGAAAGTTCAGATGCTGAGTCAAGGTGTTTTATAAACCATCTTGAGCTGTTAATTGTTAATGAGTTTGTGGCCATGTATCATATGTTAGTTGGGCTGTTATATTTTTGCCTTGACTCTGTTTACTTTGATAACTTGTAAGAAATAAGCCCGCGCGTTACGGTGGGAAGTGAGGCAATAAGACGTAAAATAAACTAATGTCAAGATGTTGTCACCAATCAGTTCTTTAAATATGTATTTAGTCGATAATAGATATGTTAATTACGATATCCGTATCGGCTAAGTTGAAAACATAGATAAAAACCACTTAAAAATATAAAACCAATTTCAATATCTATACTATCTTATAAAGTATTTCACAAGGACCTTTTAAAATTTAAGTTTTACAAGTATAATTGCTTAGAGTACAACACACAATGCACATAATAACTACTTTTTGAGGGTAAATATGTCTTTTATACAATACTTACATATTTACACCTCAACTTTTATTTATTTAAATAATAATTACACTTTTTACCACTATTATAACCAACTACCCCTCACGATTTTTAAACGTCCATAACTTTTTTGTACGTTAATATTTTCTTAATATTATTACACCGTATAAACGAGCATTTTTTTCTCTTTAATTTGAGTATAGTATTGCTATAGTTTTTTTAATTTAAAAAAAATGATATGTTAAGATTAAATATTAATCGAAACGAAAGCAAACGAAAATGAACCGAAAGCTTCTATATTTATGGAGTACTATCTTATACTACATTTCCCAAGTACATCATATAATTTAAGTTTTACAAGTATAATTGGTTAGAGTACAACATACAATGCACTTATTAACTATTTTTTTAGGGTAGTATCTTTTATACAATATTTACACATTTGCCCCTTCAACTTTACTCAACTTTTGTTTATTTAAATAATAATTACACTTTTTCACCATTATTTCAACCAACTACTCCCACGATTTTTAAACGTCCAAAACTTTTTCATACATTAATATTATCTTAATATTATTACACCGTATAAATGAGCATTTTGTTCCCTTTAATTTGATTATAGTATTGCTATAATTTTTTAAAATTTAGAAAATGATATGTTAAGGTTAAGTAATAACCGGAACGAAAACAAAGTAAGTGAGAAGTTACATTTGCACATGTAACTTCTTACTCCTCACAGTCACCCTAATTTTTTGCTTAGCGTATCACATAAATTATTGCTATGTATATATTTATGTGCTTGCACTTCCGCTAGCACATAGGATTCGATTGTGGTAAAAAAATATTTTTATATATTGAATTCAAAATTTTGTTTAAAAATTGTTTACCACTTACTCAACAAATATTATTCATTAATGTCAGAATTTTATCTCATTTGTGTTTGTAGAAATTTTTTGTGTAAGACCATGTGAAATTTGGTGGGTGAAAGGGACATTTTTTGACACTTGGCAATGTGGAGCCACTTGTTGGGTGAAATGGGCAAGGGAAGTAATGGTGGGTGAAAGGGGGTGAATATATAATGGTATTATATTTGAATGATAAAAAGGAAAAAAAATGAAATGGAAGGATGTGATTGGCTGGAACAAAATTTAACCCACGCGAAAATTTTCGCGTATGGGCCTTTAGCGCCCCTTTAACATAGGGGGTGTGCGTGGGTTAATGGGGCGCCAAAAGGGCATTTAACGCCCTATTTCGCGAGCCATTACACTTGGTCTAATAAATTGTTGAATGAGAAGATACACGCTATGACATAGTTCTCAACTTGAGTTCTTTAATGAAAAATACTATAATATAGTTCACAACTCTGTGTTTTTGGATATATATATATATATATATATATATATATATATAGGTAAAGTATATGGAGGAAACCCTCCTTATTTGGTAAACTCTGGAAACTCTGACTTCCCAACATTTTTATTTTTTGAAAAAAATAGGGTATGTAATATACATTTTTTAAGCATTTTGAGCCAAAAAAATCGAAAAAGCGTCGAACGGTTTTTTTTTAAAAAATAAAAAACGTCTACTGTTTACATATAGTTAACACATTGTTAACACCTGTTATTAGCGCTTAACATGTGTTAGTCAAAATTTTATTTTATTTTTTTAAAAAAAAAATACTCGGCGTTTTTTTAATTTTTTTGGCCCAAAATGCTTAAAATCATGTATATTACTTGCCCTATTTTTTTCAAAAAAAAAAAATATTGGGAAGTCAGAGTTTCCAGAGTTTACCAAATAAGGAGGGTTTTCTTTATATCCATTCCCTATATATATATATATATATATATATATATATATATATATATATATATATATATATAAGGAAAATATCTTGAAAATGTATAATCTAATATTTGAAATCTATATACATTATGTATAATTTGACCGGTTAATTCAGAGATGCCCACTGACAGAATTTCTTTCGGGCCACGAGCCAACCCCCCCCCCCCCCAACACCCCCTTTTGGTCGTAGTGTGTTTTTAACCTAAAAATTCCGAATATTTTTTATATATTGTGTATGCTCCCCCCCCCCCCCCCCCTGATTTTACTAAAAATGCAATCAAGCCCTGCTAATGATTATGCCACACACCAAGACAAATATTTCGGTCAATTGATTATTGTTTAACCTAACCAATCTAAATGTTGTTACCCGCCGCAACGCGCGGGCACCCTACTAGTTTAACACTTATGAAAGTAGTAAGTTAAATATAAAAATTAATTAATATATATTCATCTTTGACTTTATGTTCAACTCAGGGACGGAACCACAGGAGGGTCAGGGGGGTCAGCTGACCCTCCGGCGGCTGAACTTTTAGTTAACAAGATTTATCGTTGAGATAAGTTTATTATAGTTGGACCCTTTAACATGTCATGTAGAACTGTCAAAATGAAGAAAAAGAGTAGAAAAACAAAATTTTCAACTTTTTCCGGCCAGCCGCGAGTGAGTTCTGTAAGTCTGTAACTTAGGTCTGAATGAAGTTCTGTTGAAGGGGAAGGAAGATGTTGAAAGATGAGGGCAAGACTTTTGGGTTTAAATATATTTTTTTAAAGCCTAATATTGATTGAAGGCTTACTGAGCAAGTGATAAAGTGTCTGCCATCAAAGCCTTGTCTAATCAATTGCCTAATTCAATTTTTTAAGTACCCTATTTATTTTATTTTGTACTTTTACATAACAATGTGTACGTGAATTTAAGGTTTTGTAGTTTTTTCATTAGTTTTGTACATAGAATTATCAGCTTATCATTTATTTGGTTTGGATCTTCAATTTATACATTTTTTTGATTGTAGAATCAAAAACATATTTAACTAACACATAATAAAGAGATGTCTTTATAAAAAATGGTTGGCTACAAATCTCAAATCAAAAACTGAGAATGCACCTTAAAAAATAGAAGTAATACAAAAATTGAATTGTTAATCCACCTTACAAATACAAGGAAAAAAATTATATAGCGAAGACTAGGGATGAGACCGATACCAAACGGTACCGAACCGATTCCATATCGAAAATATTGATACCGATTTTTGTCAAAAATTGGTACCGATACAAATATATGGTACGATACCAGTACCGCATTGGTATTTAAGGTAAAATACTGAGCTGATAGAGAAGTGAACCGATACCAAACCAAAGATATTGATACAGATTTTTGCCAAAAATTGGTACCGAATTGGTACCGAAAATGAGCCGGTATCGGTATTTTCGGTATGTAATACCGAAATGCTCATCCTTAACAAAGACTACACTTTGACCCTTCACTTAAAAAGTTCTGGTTCCGCCACTGGTTCAACTTTAGTTGCTATGTTAGTGATGGAGTACTATCTATCTACGGTTGTCATCTCAGTGGTTTAAAAATTTGGGAAAAAATAAATAAATAATATCGTTTTCGATTATGCATTCTACTGTTGTGATGACTACCATCTACGGTTGTCATCACAGTTCGAACGTGGAACAACCATCCTTCCCTTAAAAATTTTGTTGAATACTAACTTAAACGAATACACATAGGATTGGTTTAACAACAAAGCTACTATTGGAAAGAAAAATATGATGATGCAAAACTACGAAGCTAGAACATAAAAACTTATGGATGAGATTTTATTAATATAAATTATTCCAAGTTTCTATAAATAAACCAAGGTATTTCTACCAAATTTATTTATTTATATCTATAATACATTATAAAAGAGGAGTGATGTACTATATTGGAATTTTGACAATGGTACAATTTTTAAAGCAACAAGTATAAGAATATAAAGCTTATTTCATAAGGGTATTATAGGGATATTGGGGACAATTAAGACACTTTGAAGGGCATGATAGTAATTTTATTATGATTTTATAGTTAAAAAACTAAAACTCATTCCATCCCTACCATTGGCTTAATTATCAGACATCCTGTCTCTTCAACTTCGTAACTTCATCATTCTTCAAAACCCCTGCATTAATATCATATTCAACAATGGCAAACCCCCAATCTCTCTCTCTCTCTCTCGGTTACAACTTGTTCACCGGATGGTATGGTTTTTAGACCGACTATGCAGCTAAAGCCGTCGGCAACACCGGCACCGTCTGCATCAAATGCAAATATGGAATTATTATTGTAAGTTTTTAATGTTGACTAACAACTTTAGAATTTAATGTTGAATGATTTGTGGATTATAGGGAGTAGAGAAGATAAACATCAAAGATGATGATGCGTTGATTTAATTGTAGCATTAGGAGAGGTATAATCTCACAACTCGATTCATCGCTTAATTTTTTCATTTTGTTTGATTCTGATTTATTTTACTAGATGATCGAAGTAAATTCGTCTTGAATATGAATAAGTAATGGGATATATTCATTTTCTATTTGATGCTATGAAGGTATCACTTACTTCTAATTTTTGGACTTTATAGTTGTTCCTTTGCTTTAAAGGCAATTATTATTTATATTTCTTATGTTTCGGATAAGATAGGGGATGGTAAGTTGCTGTAGTTTTGGATTGATAAATGGGTCAGAAATGAGGGGTTTTGTTTCAAGTACCCCGATTTGTGTAAACTGGAGAGGAAAAAGAGGTGTTGTGTGGCTGATCGCCTGCAACAAGTTAACGAGGGGATGGGGCTGGTTTAGAACTGGATTCGTAAGCCTCAAACAACATCAGAACTCAGTGATCTGTTTAACATCAGAGAGGAGACGGCCAGCATTAAACTTTCTGATATGGGTGACTCTCGAAGCTGGATTGGAGATGGCGTCAATAATTCGATGTTTACGGTTAAAGATTATAAAGTGAAGTTGTCTGAAGATATTATGCAGAATGGGTTGACTATGTTTTGGGTCAAATGGGTGCCGAGGAAATGTAATATACATGCTTGGAGGGCGGCCGATCATCGTATTCCAACCAAAGTCGAATTAAGGAGAAGAAATGTTTATGCAGGTTCTATTATTTGTCCAATGTGCGAAGATTATGAAGAGACCGTTGACCACTTGTTCACCGGATGCTACGTCGCCATGGAAGTTTGGTTGAGGGTTGCTACTTGGTGTAAATTAGCGCCGATATACGCATTCGATGTCGGAGACTTGCTGGTTTTGTACAAGACTGTTGCAGCTAACAAGAAAAGGAAGAAACTTATACATGGAATCATTATAGCCACGATGTGGTGCATCTGGTTGAATCGGAATGACAAGGTATTCAAGAGGGAGAGTAGTAGCCCCACGGTTTTGGTCGAAACTATTAAACATAAGACGTTTTTTTGGTTCAAATATAGGGCTACTTGTAAAAATTTAGTATGGAAGGAGTGGAGGATAGACCCTATGTATTGGATGTAATGGTTTTGGCTTAAAGTCCTCGCTTTGAGGTCTTCGCCGTATTTTAATGAAGCTGAATGTTCAAAAAAAAATTATATTTCTTATGTATATTATCTTGATAATATCCCACAAAAACTATGCCTTTTGGGCTGGTTTTTAAATATTTACACACTTCATAATATGTATGTGTTAGCTGTTCTTTTTTTTACAGAATTATTGAATACGTTTTTGTATATAAACCCCAAATGATGCTTTTGATGTTTCGGACCACTTTTAGCTGTGTTCAAGCTAGAACATGATCTGAATTTGTAGGAATCCTACCAGAGCGCCTTGATTTCCGCAAGGCGTTTTGGTTGCGCCTTGGCTCAGTTGGGCGCCTTTGATTATTATGGCCTAAATATGCACTCTCGACTTTATATGATGATCTTTTCTATGTTTTTAGGGTAATTATTTTTTTAAGTTTGAAAACTATGAAGACAAAGAACTTTGTCGGAACTTTGTAGGTGAGGTGTTTTAATGTTGTTTATTATATTATGATTTATACATCTCTGAATGTCCTAAAGATATAGTTGGCCCAAGACTGAAATCTTCTATCACATAACCCAACTTTGTACTTGTTAATATAAAATTGTGTTTTAAAACAATAGTTTTGAGCCAAATATATGGCAGACATTTTGATGAGCATCATGTTTATTGATCTCATACTTCATATAGGCAAAATCTATAATGTAATAACTAAGAACAATGGCCAAATGAGAACATATGGATATCTAATAAAACTATAGGCATTTGAAAATGGATGTGGTTGTGATGTAATAGAACAGTTATCCGACTTTTCATATTTGGTGCATTTTATTATAAAACATTTCAGCAGATAGTTACTTTATGTGGCGCAACCCGTCTATGTATGATTCTATTTGTTACATTATTCTTATTTAATTAATGATATCATATGTTTGTATACTCATGTGTGGTTCACCAAGTTTTAGTTGTTGATCACTCATGTGCGACTCAAAAGAAGTAATCATTACCTATTTGCCCGTTGGAGATTAAAGATAACCCAAATTGGTATGTTTTTTTTGTGTAGATTGGTCGTATTGCGGTATTGCCACATCTATGTACGTGTATTGGCTTTATGCACACAATATTTATGGAAAGAATGTTATTTGTTAGTCACAAACACATGACACTTAAACTAAATTTATGAATAATAGTTTTTATGTTCCTTCTCAAATGAGTTTTTGAGTTATAGTCAAGTTTTATTTACCCCCAACCCGAGCATGACCCGCTTGTCGTAGAGAATAGGTATAGTTTAATCTGCAAGTCTGAAACATGTTCAGTTATGTTAACATTTATGAAATGGTTATGTTAGGTTGTTGAATGCATAAACCAATTGCTTTCGTTTTACCGTATTTGTAATTTTGTATGCTTATTAGGGATGGCAACGGGTCGGGTATGGGTCGGGTTTGGCTAATACCATACCCATACCCGGTTATAAAATCTCATACCATACCCGTCCCATTACCCGACGGGTTTTTGTCGGGTATTACCCGTCGGGTATAGAGCATACCCGCGGGTATCGGGTATACCCGTTGGTATTTGCATGTATATATATTTTTATTTTCTTTTATAGTCTTATGTTAAAAAAATCTAAAATATATGAAATTGTAATAAGTAACATATATATTATCATCACCATTATAATCTTTGAAACATTTAATATGTAAATATATATTATAGTATGAATTTTGAAAACAATTTATATATTTCATAGCATATAAATATAAATAATAATGTTATTTGAATACATATTTTAGACGAAAAGTTTATTTTTCAAATAATGAATTTATTAGAATGAAATATTACTAAAAAATAGTTAAGAAAAGTTATATATAAAACTTAAAAGTCTTCGGGTATATATTTCGGGTAAACGGGTATTTAGTTTCGGGTAATCGGGTCGGGTATCACCTAATACCATACCCGTCCCATACCCGCGAAATATTTTTTTTCCAATACCAAACCCGTCCCATACCCGTCGGGTATCGGGTATACCCGTCCCAAATGCTCCGGGTTTCGGGTATACCCGTCGGGCTCGGGTTTTTTTGCCATCCCTAATGCTTATTGCTTAGTTAATCTAGAGTTTTGCATGTATTCATTGCAGACGTTTGATGCATATGTGGTTGGCAAACACGATGCTCCTGGAATTGTCGTTATTCAGGAGTGGTGGGGAGTTGATTTTGAGATCAAGAACCATGCCTTAAAAATTTTCCAAATCGGCTACAAAGTACTTATTCCTGAGTAATTTATTTACCGTATTTCAAGCACGCCACTACCGATCATAAATCATAACTCATAAGTTAAAGATGTTTTGAATTTGTTCTTACATGTTTTCAGTTTGTACCGGAGAAAGATTGGTCTTGATGCTGCAGAGGCACAACATTTGATGGGCGGTCTTGACTGGCCAGGTGCTGTGAAGGATATCCAGGCTTCTGTTAACTGGCTCAAGGCCAATGGCTCACAGAAGGTCTGATATAGTTTTAATGTTTTATTGACATGATGCTGCTATTAGTTTTAGCTTAAGTATTTAAGTCATTTAGACTAACTAATAGTGACTCAGAACGGAAGCAAGAATAAGTGAGTCTAAATATGACCGGTCAAGATATTTTTGTCCATCACTTATAGGCCCCATATTGAAATTAGAGCTGCTCGGATTTTGGGTCCGATAGTCGGGACAGTCCGACTTGTGAAGACGTTTTCGTCCAGTACTTAGAGGCCCTATAACTCCAAACGTACCCCAAGTTATATGCCCTTTTCAAGTCAGGTCCTTTCCTTCCCGGTTTGCCTCTGTCAAGTTGGTCCAAGTATGAGTCTCTCCAGGATTAACTTCGTATCGAAAAGGCACAAGACTTCGAAAAATCTCTTTTGCTTCTCTTGTTGATCATTCTTTGGATAAAAAGCTTTCTCTAGCTCAAGTTTTAACAGCCTGCAACAGTGTAGACTCATATAATTATTGCTTCTTTGTTCACCATAATTTTGTAAAAAATGTTACTTTCACTTTCAACCGCTTGTTAATTTGATTGTAAAGTGCTGTTACAGGTTGGTGTGAATGGATATTGTATGGGAGCTCTTACTATTGCATGTTCTGTTTTAGTCTCTGGGATTGATGCTGGTGTAGCATTTTACGGAGTTCCTCCTCCACAGCTTGCAGATCCTGCTGAAGCTAAAGTACCTATACAAGCTCATTTTGGAGAACTTGACAATCTTGTTGGATTTTCAGATATTACGGTATCAACTTGTTGACAAAAGTGTGAAATCATTGATTTTCATTGATCATCATGCATTACGGTATAATCTAATCTGAGTTGACCTTTGCAGTAACTTGAGCTCTAATGTCAAAGGTTCAAAGAGCCTGAACATGAATTTAAGCTGAACATAGTTTCAAATAGGGCTTACTTTTAGTCATACATCTCTCTATATGTAAACATTTGTCATTGTCCTTGTATCAAAGTAGAGGTAAAAAAAATGGGTCAGTTGGTTACTTGGGTCACATGTTTTAATGGGTTCCAAGTAAAAATGGTTTTTTTTTTTTTTTTTTTTTTTTTGTTCAGGAGGGTTAATTGTAACTAATTCATGGCTTAGGATTTAGGTATCATGAAATTTTTTTTATCCTCTCCTACTATAATATAACTTTTTTCAAATAGGAAATACGTGAAAGTGTGAAACCGGCCAAGTAACGTGCGTCAGAAAAACATAAGTAACACCCGCGGCAACGCGCGGGCATTCCCACTAGTGATCTTAAATGTAAAGGTCGGTGTAACATTACCTGCTGTGCGATGCACAGGCAGAAAGTATAAGAGGTAGCTGCACAGTTAAAAAAGAACAATATATATGGAGACGACGCCATCACAACCGACTGGCGCTACAAACCTCTTCCACCGTTTCTTCAACGAAAATAAAGGTTGAAGGTGGGCTCAAATCACATTTCCCTTTGCAAGCTCTCATTGTGTTTATAAAAATAAGAGAGAGGCTATTGTACAAAGCCTCCTTAAAATACAAAGTGTAAGAAGGGATCATGGCCCTCCATCTCCCACCTTCTGCGTTTTATAGCAACAACCTCGTACATTAATTACACACGTTTCTCATTAATGGCAGTTATCAAGTTGAGGGTAAATCAGACAAATTACAACTCTAATATTTTGAATTTTTTTAATAGTAGCGCCCAAATCACCCTCATTTATGGACGGTTATAATCGACGAATTATTCAACAAAATTAAACACACACAATCGAATCATTCGCCCTGATAACTCAAAAAAACATCATTCTCTGTTAACAAAACAAAAACAGAGCACTCGAAAATAACACTGATCAGAGAAGAATTATGGCTCCAAAACGCAAATCAAGTAAGGAATTGATCATGTTTTTAGTTTATTTTTGATCGTATGTCAATAATCGAAACAATAATTGTTGCTAATCGTTGGTTTTAAAACCCTAAAACAGGTGAAGGACGAGAAAGAAGAAGCAAGTTGTGTCATGACAGGCCTTCAATACCAACGAATACAGGTATGATTTATATGAAGATAATACGTTTTATGTTATTGTTGAAGGTGTTTTTTGCTTAATTGAATGATGATGAAGACGGTTTACTGTTTTTTTTGTTACTGTTTTTCGACAAAATTAGTAAAGGCGTTTAATTGTTTTGATTGAATTAGTAAAGGCGTTTTGATAGTTTATGTTTTTTGTTTCATAATCAAATCAGTTATAGTAATCATTAAAGGCGTTTTACTAATGCTAGTGAATGCGTTTTGTTTGTTCTGATTTGTTGTTGAAAAAACAAAAGGCGTTTTGTGTTATACATGGCTGCGTTTTAATGTTTTGTTGAAACATCATACTGATGACAAAGAGGACAATCAATATATATCTAAAAACGCCAATTATGATAGAAAAGGCGTTTTACTGTTTTTTTTAATGTGAAAATGATTAAGGATTTAGGAGAGTAGTTGTATTGAAATATTGATAACAAAACGCATCTTGTAAAATAACAAAACGCATGTATTGATGTCTTGAGCAGAACAACCAAAGGAGACAGGATCTGATGATGATTTCCAGACTCCTGTAAAAGATGTTAGGAAAGCAAAGAAAGTCATAGAGAAACCAAAAAAGGTTGTTCAAAAGGAAAATGTGCATAAAGAGAAAAAAAGAAAGAAACAAAGTAAGAAAGATTCAGAGAGTGATTCGGATGGGGATTTTGTAAAGCCAGTAAAGAAAGTAAAACAAAAAGAAGGCAAAGCTTCAAAAGAAAGGCCATTCGTTGAATACCGGGATACAAAATTGAAACTGAGATGTTCTCCCGCGGATTTTGTAAAGAGTTTGAAAGAGTACACAAATGACCAAAAAAAGGATGTAAGGAGTATGGGTTTTGGTAGTGTTCTGGAAATTGATATATATTGCATTCAGTTATGAATATTTGAATTATGATGAAACGATAAAACAGGGATTTGTGAAATCATAATTTTGAATGTCATTTATTGATCGATGCAAATGTCAATATTACCTCTCTCTTCAGTTGTTATGATATAACAGACAAGTTCCACGTGGCAGCATTTTGTGGCTTCCTACACTTTGTAGGTTAAGGAGACTTTGTACCCAATACTTTCTCTAAAAATAAATAGAGTGAAAAGGAAATTTGCATTTATACGTAAGTGTTAAATGAGAGGGTGGATACAACTAATTTACAATTACGTTGTGTTCCAGAGATTGACTTAAGGGGAGAAGAGAAAGGATCTCCCTCCTCTTCCTTTCTCTCCAATTCCTTCCAAATTGGAAAGATTGAAAATCACCTCAAAAACCTTTGTATTATCTCTCTCATTCCCTCCCTTTCCCTCCTACAAAAAACTCTGGAACATATTTTTTCTCCACTTCCTTCCCAATCTTTTCTCTTCCACCCTTAAATGAAACTCTGAAACAAAGAAAACAGAGGACAGATTTTTGGGTGCAGTAGATCTTATCACGTGCCTGTCTTTGCAAAGAAGGTATGAACAAGGATGATATTGCATAGATGGATAATTAGTATGCATACAAATTACCATTGCAAAAGACGTCAAGAGTGTTCTCTTTCTATTGGACTTTCACTTTACACAAAGATTGGGTTTGGGGGGGGGGGGGGGGGGGGGGGATGGTTTTAATGAAATATTAAATTAAATTTTTTTTGGCTTAAATAACTCCAAATATATGATACTTAAGTTACATTTTTAGTATGGTTTTTTAAACAAACCAAAAAGATTAATATTTCTCGCGGTTTAACACTCCACAACAGTATCGTTTGATGTAAATTATTTAATATGATTTTCAATCGATACAAAATACGTATCGGTATCTTCCTTGGCATATTTCTTTCAATTGCTTTGCCAAGTAGCAGTGCCATAACAAACCGAACTCCAAACCCAGTCGCATAGCATGTGCATTTTTATTAGTTATAAGATAGTAAACAAAGTACATACACAATCTACAACAGCGTTTACAATATTGTATAATTTCTCTGTCTTTCAAATGCATACGAAATAGGGATGATACATGTTGGGAAGCACCAAGGTATTGTAAACCATAGGGATGATACATGTAATTCTAAAAAAGTGTTAACTCTAGTTATTTATTTGTCAGGACTAGCCGTGTAGGACATTTGAAATTTTTATATTTCTTGAAATATAAAACTAATGGCAATACGTTAAATAGGATGAGACATAGGTAAATATTTTCAAATGGTCCAAAGTTAAGATGATATACCAAGAATTTCTTTACAATTTCATAAATTTTACCACTTTTTTTTCCCTAAATGCCCCTATTATGTATTTTTCAATATTGTATTATAGGTTAACATATTGGATTCCAGTTATGCATAGAGGCTTTAATTCAGCTTCAGATATCGGGTAATCCACGTAAAACGTTATAGTTAATCCTGGTACCAGCTACCCGACCAATATGTTTCAGTTTCCGGTTCGGGATCAAGTTTATAGGATCACTCAAATTGTAGAGGAGCATATATGTCTTTTTACGTATGTTGCATTCTAATGACTGTTTGTGGTTTCATATTTGGTTGTTTAAGAAATATTAGTCAAAATGTATAGGCGCATTACCAATATGCAAAGTAATAGGCTATTTAGATTCTTTTGTGATGCATATTTTACAATTTAATACTTCCTAGCATTATGTCTCTTTGTTTTCATCCCAAAGACTATTTTCTTATTTAAAAAGTCTTACATTCTTCTTCAAGTGATGGACTTATGGATGATTATTTTTTATTAATGTTACAGTATGGAGACCATCTAATTTAAAATATTGCAGGGATACAGGATAACATAAAAAGTTCTCTTGTTCTATTTTACCTTCAATATTGCTGAGTTTGACTTTTGTCAAATATCTAATTAAACTTTCAATTGTGCATCAACTCAGGAGTAAAAAACGAAAGCATAGGTCAAGAGACTGACCTCCATGGAGCTTCAAATTTTGGGTGCGGGTTATCAATTTTCTTCCCATTATACTATTACTATAGAATATGATACATGTGTGTTATTTCTGAATGAAACTATGAACTTTTTTGTTCTGGGTCACTGGCTCATTTGTGTGTGTGGTCCAATATTCCATTGGTTATAGTTGTCAGGCATTTCGCAATGTACTTTGAGGCAGGGTCGTCTCCGAAAATGCCAAAAACAATTTGGGCCTCAGGCGAAAAAAAATTGGGCCCAAAATTTTGTAAAGAGGAATGAATTATAAAAAAATAAGTATGGTGCTAGAGCTAAGGATTGAACTTGAAACCTCTACTTTAAGTTAACATGGTTTTTTCAACTCCACTAAAAAGACTTTAATGTATAAAACACAAATATATATCCTAAATTTATAATTTAATATATATGCGTATATTTTTAAAAAAACGTCCGGGCCCATTTAAGGGTCCACCCTCCTAGCTGGCCCTGCTTTGAGGATATGTATGAGCTTTATAAATACACTCAGCAATTTGTTTTATTAGTCATTGAATGATGAATCTTATGATGATTGTCTCGAATACATTCCAACACAAGAAGAGAACAATGCTTATCAGATTATGTTCGAGGAAGACCGACTTAAGTTCATTCCAAAGCGATAATGCCTGCTTTATTTGATTTCGGATTTAATTTTTATGAATTGGCTCTAGATTAGTTTAAATTGTCTAGTATCGGGATAATCTTATATGTTCAGAATGTTTCCTACCAAGGGATTACTGTATTTCATTTTTGTTTTTGTAACATCCCCAACTTTTATTTATTTAAGATTTTAAGTTAATGGTTCCGACTTTTAAGTTGAAAACAGGTGGATAAATGCCTTCTAGATGACCTTCTTTTAGCTTTAGAAATTGGAGTAAGATTTGTAGCTAAGATTTATGACTCATGGAATGAGGCAGGTTACATACACCATGTATACGACATGAAAACCAAAACTAACATAATACATACATAACAAAGAGCAACAAGAATGTAACAAGCACATACCACAAATTCACACACCCCTATGTAAAATTCGTGTCCGCCACAACGCACGGGTTACCTACTAGTTCATATTAGTATTTGAAGTTCATCAATAATAATTTAATTAAAATAATTGACCTAATAAAATTCATATTTCCATTTGATTATTAATCATAGAGATTACCATGAAAAAAATCATAAAAGGAATAAAACAATATTACCAACCATCTTAATATCTTACATAATTGTCAAAAATGGCATTTCGAATCCTTGTTACACACTAAAAATGGTGGAAGCGACCACACACTGAAGGGATGAAACGGCAGCGTTTTAGACTTTTAGGGTAACAACGTATGTACGACACTACGACCCCACAATTTGTATGTGCATTGGTGGCCCAATATGATTAGTAAGAAGTTGACAAATGGGCCCATCTCCCATGTGAGTCCAGACATCAGGTATGGTTAACGGGTTTGAATTGTGGAATGGTCCCACCCATATATACATGTGGCAACTAATTTGTGGGTGTTGTGGACACAAACTGATATGCGTGTCAGTAACGCCACTTTATTGTTTTTTTTTAAATGTGATAATCGTATAAACTATTTGAAACCAATGTGAGAACCAGACCGGACTATAAAGTGGAGGGGGACGAGGGGGTGAAGCGCCATGTGACATTTGTGGGAGTAAAAGGAGGGGGAGGGAAGTGACATGTGACATTTTTTATTTCTTTTTTTTAAGTAATTAAAATAACTTTTATAATTAAAAAGTAAATTTAAATTTATAATAATTAATATTAAAAGTAAATAAAAACCTAGAAAATTAAAAAACATAAAAAAAAACCGAAAAAAATTAAAATCACTTAATATTATATTTTTCCATAATCTCGCGCTTCATTTGTAGCGTCATCTCTAACTTTGGACCGTGGAGATGATCGGTGTTCATGACAAGAAATTTCATATCTTCGCGCTTTTCGCGTTGTTCTTTCATACTCAACTTTTTTTCAAAGGCTTCGCGAATGGTTTTTTTCTCCTCGAGTCTTTGTTGTTGAATCGTGTTGAATTGGACGATGTTGTCATGTAAGTCGGCCAAGTCATTGCTGTAGGTACCTTTGCCCGATCCCGATCCCGAGGCCGAACCGGAAGCAGAGGACCTTTGCGCCCTCTTTTTAGACTTGTCTCGACAGGGTGGACGACTCAATTCCTCCTCGAAGTCGTCATCATCCAAGTTAACTGCATCCGCGTCTTCACGTTCACCCGAACGGTTATGAGATGAATTTGTTTTTGTCCTTTTTGACGAATTGGAAGCAGAGGGCACGTCCGCCCATTTTGAATGGTTTTTCACGATCTCCCAACAGTGCAAAAACTTGAACTCCAAGCCCTTCTCATCGCGATAAGCTTTTAGCGCATTAGCTAGGTAGTCGCCGTCCGTTTCACCGCTTCTTGGATAATTTCTAGCGTGATAATAATGACCCTTGAAGGCATTCATCGCCCTGTTTATCTTCGTCCACTTGGACGAGAGACTATCGTTAAATCGATATATCTCTCGATCCATCAACTTATGGAACGCGTTGTTTATGTCGTCCCAAAAGTCGGCTTTGTGGCGATTATTTCCTACACAAAAAGAAAATAAAAAATCCGTTAGTCATATATAATGTTTAAAAAAATATAATGTCTAAAAAAATATATATTGTCTAAAAAAATATTACAAATACCTTGAATCGCGTTTTCCGACTCACTTATCCACGCTTGCGTAATGGCAACCTCTTCGGCGGTTGTCCACTTTTGAGGTTGGCGGCGGCCAACGCTTTCTCCTCCGGCGTCTTCTTTTTGTGAGTTCTTTTACCGGGTAGTTTTTTACCGGACGATGAACCCACAACATTTTCTTCTTGTGTTTCGGGTATGGTATCCGGTGGCGTTAAAGGAGTGAGTTGTTGTGAAGAAAAATTAGGAACGGGGGAATCGTTAAATGGAAAATTTGGATAAATCTGTCCACTAAGATAACCCGCGTAACCCGCGTAGTCGGGACAAGGTGATGGAAGGGGTGGACGGGTTGGTACGGGATGAACCGGTGGCGTATTCGGGTTCGGGATGTAGTTGAATGGGTTGTTCGGGTCAAAGCCTCTGTTGTATGGGTTCATGTTTTTAAAAATTATATGAAGAAATGTATAAGATTTGGTGAAGAAGGGTATAAAATTTGAGAAGATGAGAGGTTGTGGTGAAGTATAGTGGGTGTTTTTTTATAAAATGGGGTTAATATATAAAGTTTTTTTTATGGACCGTTAATCTCCAACGGATACTTTTTTTTTATTCAACGGTCAACTCCAAAAGGGCTGGCTTCCTCCCCTCCCCCACGCCATTCCTCCCCTCCCGCCCACTCCTCCACGCCCTTTGGGGGCGGTGTTCCCGCCCTCCTCTCCCGCCCCACTCCCTCCACTCTAAATTAGAGTTGTCACCGGTCTATTGATCCGACTTGTCCGGCCGGCCCAATAAACCGGCCCAAAAGTCGAACCAAAACCAACAAAAAAAATTAAAAGAACCAATCCAACCGGCCAAAAACCCGGTCCAACCACCGGTCTGGCGGTTCAACCTCCAGTTCTATGCACGCGCGGTCCAATGTAGTGACCCGGACCGGACGGGGGTCCGTAGTCGGACCGGCCGGTCCGGTTCGGGTTTCAAAACCTTGCTTGAAACAGTTTTTAACGATCAACTAAATAGTATCTAAACTGCAGTGGGTTAGCAATGACAAATGACTGCCCACTGGATAACTCACGTTTACCATACCAAAAATCGACCGTCTAAAGGCCATTGTTGGGTTAATCGGTTGTTGGCGGGTTAGTTTACGGATCACGGGTCGGTTCAAACGGGTCACATGGGTCATGGTTATATAGCTAACAGCCAGTCAAAATTAGAAGTGGGTTTATAATATTTAGTTGAAGATTTTAAGTGAATAAGATAGTGTCAAAGTTAGACCGAGTTCTTAGAAAGTTTACGTTGGACCATGTTGGGCGGTAGAAGTTGTCATATACGTGTCCTATTCTTTAGGATAAATTTGGTTTTTTTATTAGTTTTTAATTCCCACGTTTGTTTATTGTAAAAGACTATACATAGTCTCATTGGTTAGTGAATAAATGAGTAGCTTTTACTTTTCCATCTTCTTCCTTATAACATTACAAACATATACATACTATATATATTTTGTTAGTGTGTTTTGTGTGTGCAGAGTAGGGGCCTGAACCAAAAGGCCTACTGTATTAAAGTCTCTTTGGATCGGATTTAAAGTTGAGATAAAATGATCTCAATCTCTTATCTTCATCTTCTCATGTCAATCCAAAAAACCAAAAAATAAGAATTAGCAATCATTCAATTGAAATTAAAGAACATGCAAATGTATGGAAAAGTTGAAAAACCTCTTGGCTCTTGTCCAAAGTCCAAATCCTGCATTACCGTAGTTGAGCGCACACCAAAAACCGACGAAACTAGTTTCCAATTTAATAGGTCCGAGTCCGACTAGTCAATCTGGTCCGTTTTTTTAAACCATATGTTCGTACTCCCATATGATATCATCTCTTAATCTTAAAAAAAAATCTGTGACATTGGTATTTCTACCTATTTAGAGGTGTCTCTCATGGATCGGATTAGAGATGTACAAACCGGTTCGGTTTTTGAGGTTTAAAAAAAAATCGGTTTTTATCAAAAACCGGTTTGGAAACCGGTCCGGTTTTTAGTGGCCAAACCTACCAAGTATTCCCACCGATTCCTACCGGGTTGGAAACCGGTTTTTTAAAAAAACCGGAAAAACCGGTAAAAAAACCGGAAAAAAAAAACGGTTTTTGTATCTTATTTGCTGCTGTTTGCAGCTGTGTTCTGCAGAAAAAAAAATTGTTTTTTGAACAATTTAAACACTACAAATTCTTATAAACACAATGTAACTTAAAAATACGATTTCATTGATTAAAAAACATGATAAAAAACATCAAAACATAAAGGAATCCGAAGATAACATGAAGCATAATAGAAAACATAATCTTAAAAAACATAATCTTAAAAGGAAATAAGTCTTCAAACATAGTCTAATCTTCACCCGAACCGGAGTTGCTTCTTATCCATTCATCCATTTCGGCTTCATATTCGGACATTGGTTCGGTTAAGTGTAAGACCCTAACACGTAATCACGCGATCAACGCCCAAATCATACGGGTTTTGACCTTACTTAAACCACTCCTGATTAAAACTTTGAAATTTTTTTATAAGTCAACCCATTAAGATCAAATACATGTTTGATTCACACAAATTTTTACATTTTAATAGTTAAAACATATTTTAAGATGTTGCGTTTTAACGGAAGTTCCTTAGATTCTAGTGCGGAAGCTTGTATGAGTGATCGGGTGTGTTCGGCTCTTATCGCGACTTGATCCTTGCTCCGGGACTTCCATCACATGTTTACCTAGCACCATTACACAAAGAATGGTTAGTGAGTGGTCAAATGAAACATTTAACTAGTACGATAGTCGTTACACGTCGAAACGGAACGAACCAGGCCAAACGGCCCTTTATCAGGAGAACAAACTGCTGCAACTTATGCGCAGCAGCTGTTCGGATCGCCTTTACCCCTTCTGAAACCCAAAATCTGACTTCGACTTTCAAATGAGAATTGTTCTACGCTCCGAGAGCTTTCCAGGCATATAAAGAACACCTCCTAAAGATTTTTCTACGATTTTATATGGAATTTTAAAGATCGTGCTGACATGCAGGTCTCTGTGAGCGGCCGGTCGGTTTAAGCGCGCGGCCGCGCACAGCTTCTGATCATGTTTTGGTGATTTTTAAGCATGGGAATCATGTAGCAACCGCATTTGATGATTCCCGAAGCCTAAATATTGACTTGCCGACTAAATAACCTTTGTTTGACTGAAATTATAGTCCGGCTCATGATGCTATGACCCGGTTCAAAGTTTTAAGTGTTTATGTTGATTTTTACCCATATCGACCCGTTAAGGCCTTGAATCTAACAAGACACTTTTGACCACACCAAATGCATACCGATTAAGTTGTCAAGTCATTAGACACTTGATCAACAAAAGCGTTTATCCGATTTGTTTCATTATGATTTAGTTTCTCAGATTCAACCTTTAGAAATCTTTTAAATTCCAAGAATGCCCTTCATGGTCAAATATTTCAATTTAGCCATTCGTGGCGAAACTTCTTGTTCCAATCCCAATGTTTTTGACTCATTGACTTGTTTAAAAACCTCTAAGTCCATCCGGACTTAGATTTTCATCCTTTCTCAAGTTTTCACTTGTTTAGTAGATTCTAAGCGCATTAGCGCGCATTAGACATAGTTATGGAAACAACTTACTTGATTTGCACCCACATTTCTTGTGGGTAGTTTTAGTAGCCTTATTGCTTCGCTCGAAGGCGTTTATCTAACTACCACTTACCGAGTGGCGTTGATCCATAGTTGCACCCACATTGTTTACTTAGGCATCATGTGCCCGATTTCCAAGTGTTTTCCTGCACCCTTCTAGATTAACCACATTAGTCCCTCAAGACTCAATTGTGATGCATTTCCCATTGACCCGTTATCCCCAAGGTTCTTAAGACTTAGATTATTGACTTTGATTATCGGATTCGAATGGTGAGAAAATCACCATTTGACCCATTAAGTCTCATGGTTCATAACCTTACGACATTCCAACTTTTAACTAGGGGGAAGTGGCAATCCCACTTGACCCGTTCACCCAAATTGTATAGCTTTCTTATTCAAGTGATTTTATTATCAAGACTTGAGTTTAGACTTACCACATAGCCTTATTATTTGACCCAATTGATGATTTCCATCATATGATCACACTCTTGATTCGTTTATTACCATAAATCATGTTTTGACATGGATTCACATAAATCGTCCGTTTAAATAGGTTTCACCCCTCGGGGTCCTACCTTTATCCCTTATCAAGGTTTAGGTCATTACATCAATACAAAAGATATATTTGTGATCTAGTGAATGTAAGTATTACTTACCTCGCATCCATTCTTGTTTCCATAAGCATTCGCCTTGCATCCGTTTGACCCGTTTGCTCCCTCTTTGTTGTACCTAACTTGGGGATGAGTCAAACTTGTCGATTAGAATACATAATATGGAACTTTGTTCACTATCCATAACATCATGTATTCATTATCATTTCTAGCTAAATCCATAGCCATTTTCTTACATGTCTAGTTGAGATTAACTCATCTAGGCATTTCATCAAACATTTGGTGTGCATCCGTCAAAATGCTTAGTTTTCAACATTCTAAGTTTAACCGATTGTCCAATTGACATCATAACATGTTGTTTAGGCCCTTTTTACCTAAATTCCTCATGTAACAACTTCTAAGAGCCACAAAGATTACTAGATATGAGTGGATTCAACCTAAAGGTTAAACCCCAAATTCTACACATTAACATAAGCATATGATCAAAATAAAATACACATACTAAGTGTAATTTGCAACCGGATTATACATGTTTAAGGCTCCCCAAGACTAGAGCAACCCATATCAACCATTAATTCCACGTTTTTATCAAAACCCTAGATTTTCATAAGAATAAAAAACGAATGTAACATCAATTTCTACCAAATAAAAGGTACCTTGATGTTCTTTAGGCCCTAGATGACCCGTTTCTTGATCATACACTGAAAAGCCCTTTGATTTGGCTTAGATTCAAGCATGTTCTTGAGTGTTTAGGGTTGGAGGTTGAAGGAGAATGATCTCCTGCTCATTCATACGACACACACACACACACCATGTGTGTGTTTTATTGTTTTATTTTTTATTTATAAAACCCACTTTGACATATTGGCAACTATGGTCCCTCAAGTTTAATCTCGAGTTCAATTTTACATTATAACATTAACTAGAATAGTTTCTAGTAATGAGTTTAGCCTCGTTTTATTATTTCGTTAATCACGCCTAATGGCGTAATTAAGTGAAACAAATGATTTTGGGGTGTTACATTAAGTCCGCATTGACCTCGTCCTCGTACACTTCGCCTTCATATTCAAGTTTTCCCTCAAGTGAGCGTATGTTTTGCACCCTCTCCGCCGCATCCAAATAATCCTTCAAGCAAATCGCCATCTCTACCGAAGGTGGAGTTAGTCGCGTCCTACGTATCGAAATGACCCTGCCACTAATAGAGAAAGCGGATTCCGAAGCTACCGTGGAAGCTTGGACGGTTAGTAAATCTCGGGCCATGGCGGCTAAGACCGGAAATTGATTTTCCTTACTTTTCCACCAATCCAACACATCAAAATTTTTAAATTCATCGGGAGTCAAACCTTTTAAATAGTTTTCGGCACCATACCTCCCAAGTTCGCTACTAGGAGCGTTACCTCGTGCACGTTTATTAGATGTGTCCAACAAAGAATTGTATAAATCCATGTCCGTATCAAGTACATTTTGAGAAGCTTGTCTCAATTGCATTTGAATGGACGACATTTGATCATAACGTTCAAAATAAACATCATACATATCCGTGAGATGTTTGTTAAATCTTGCTACCATACCTTGTGAAAAAAGTGGTTCTTTTACCGTGTTCAACCCCAACTCGTCACAATTTTTTTCAATTATATTTTCTACCTCCCCTATATTGTAAAACGGGTTTAAAGCGGATGCACAAGTAAAAACCGCCGGTAATTCCGAAAAATATTTTCTAAATTTTGCTTTCATAGTTGCCGCCATTTCTTTGTATGGACTACCTCTACATTCTATTTCCCCTAATTTTCTAGTCATGTTATATAACTTGTGAAGTGTTATACAACTTGTGGGATAATAACCTCCCGACAAAGCGGTGGTTGAAGCTTTGAAAACTTGTAGCATTTCCGAAACAACTTCAATAACATTCCAATTCAAATGGTGGTATGGTGCCGCTTTTCCCCGACTAACCAAAATTTCATGAAATGCATTTAAACTACCTTTTTTGCAAAACGTGTTTTTCGAACATGTTACAAGTGGAACTCCATCTTGTTGGACAATCCCAATTCGGACCCAAACAAATGGCATTCACACTTTTGCAAAATTTTATATAGTTAGCATGCCTTGTGTTGTTGCTATATATATCGCGTAACATTCTTCGAAAACCTTCTCTTTGTGTTTCAATAAGTTTTAGACCATCTTGAACGGCCAAATTGATTATGTGTGCGACACAACGACTATGAAAAAATACCCCTTCACAAATAGGTTGGTATTTTAATTTTAATTGTGTGATTGCCGCGGTATTATTCGACGCGTTATCAAAAGATATTGATAAAATCTTGTTTTCTAACTTAAACGTTTGAATAACTTTGTCAATCATATTAAAAATATTTGTACCGGTGTGAGGGTAATCAAACAATCGAAACGCAATAATTCGTTTCATCATTTGCCAAGAAGACGGTTCAATCCAATGGGCCGTTACACAAATATAAGAGTCGGGTGAACCGTGTGGTGCGGACCAAACATCACTTGTTAAGTTAACACCGGTTTCTAAATTTTCAAAATAAGTAATTAATTCATTTTTTGCTTGTTTCCATCTTTTTAAACAATCACGTCTAAGAGTAGCACGACTTACATGTGTGTATCTTGGTTGAAGCGTTCGTTGAATAAGCCTCGTCAAACGTGGGTTGTCAAAATGATTGAAAGGCAACGTTTCTTGTATGACAAAATTTCCCATTTCTTCGCGAACCGCTTCCAAGTTGTACACAAACAAGTCGCCTTCTTATGTGATCGAGGCTCCACCTTGAGAATTTTTTTGTTCTTTCAAAATTTTACAATATTGTTTTTCCACGTGGTCTCTCAAGGTCGAGTTAGCATCATGTTTAAGCAAAGCCGAACAATATTTGCATCTCGCCTTGTTTGGACCAAAACTCATAACACATAAATCAAAGTGTTTCCAAACAAGTGGGTTTCTTTTCGTGGGAACCACCTTAACAACCGTGGCTTGGGATGAAGAAGCACCAACTTGGTGCGAACCGGTTTGGCTTTGAGGAGTTGGTGGTTGTGAAGATGCCATTTTTCTTAGAAAGTAGAGAGTGATTTGTGAGAAATTAGATGAATAATGCAAGATTAGAGAGTGTTTTGAAGGTGTGATTGATCCTAAACTACAAGGGGGTATTTATACTATGATTGTGGGTCAAAAATACCAAAAGGCTCCAAACGGCTATAAGACCGTTGCCTAACGGTCAAAAACCGGTTTCCAGACCGGTTTTTAAACCGTTTTTTTTTTTCGGTTTTTCAGCTGGACCGGTTTTTAAACCGGTTTTTAAGATCCGCCCGGTTTCAAACCGGTTTTCCACCCGGGTTCAATATCAAACCGGTTTTCAACCCAGTTTCTGATCCAGATACCCAAACCTATTCCAGATCGATGGGCCGGGTCGGGTTGGGACCGGTTTTAAAAAAAAACCGGTTTTTGAGCAATCGGTTTTTCGGTTTTTATATGGGGCGGTTTTAAAAACCGGTTTTTTTGTCCATGTCTAGATCGGATTACAACATGTAATTTTTAATAGATATTAAAATAAGAGTTAATACGGTGGTTTTTGCATTTATAACAACTAGATGGTTCATCGCGCGCTTCGCGGCGCGTTTCCGGTAAATTCACTGTTTGAATTAAAATTAAAATTTTAATAAGAAACAAAGGTTTACACAATACAATCTAGTTACATAAAGAATAATCAATCGACTCAGATATCGTATGGTTCGATTATTGGGTCACTTTTTCTTAGCCAAAAACCTAAACAACCCGACCCGAAAAACTTGAAACCCAAAAAATAACCCGATGAATACCCCTAACCATATTGATGCAATTCATTTTCAAGGAGTCGTCATCAGTTCCTTAAATCGTTTCATCAAAGAACATGTATGATGTGAATGGATTATCGCCGAATCATCAAAACATTCAAATCTCCAAAATATCCAAAGATTCAATCGAATGGATGACATACCAATGGTTGTTACAACATAAAATCTTATTTGCCATATATGATTTGAGATACTTAATCTACTCACAAACTGACTGAAACAACTTATGAACTCTATTGTGCATCCATATCCTTCAATGATACTTTGTACATCTTAAGAAATATGGCTTGTACTCCATGTGAATCTGCTTAATGTTAAAATATTATTTTGAGCATTATCCATTGGTAGACTGTTTGGTTTAGTAGTAAGTTGAGCATGCTTATAAAAATTGGGTGAATGTATCATCCTCCATCTGTGAATAAGCAAACACACATCATATCTCTCTATTATAATTATAAACAGAATAACGCAAAAGGTTAATATATATCAAATAAAAACCAAAAATGCTAACCTGATCATTTTCAAACTCAAAAATCAAAGACTTCAATTCCTCATATAAATTACCAGCAATTCTAGAAAATAGGAATTCCAGTTGTCAAGAGAGTTGCATTCCTTTAACATATTTGCAAGAATGATAATGGTATTAAAGTAAAAACCAAAATCAAAACAAATTAATTACTCAAAGTAAGAGCTAATAGTCAAAGCAAACGTAAATATTATGTGAAGACCCCGTAGTACCATATGTCCCCAAAGGCAAACACCCCTCTATCTTTATGACTCAAAACGTGTAGTATGATTGTGGAAAAAGTGAGCAATCACCAGAGCACACGTACCAGACACCCAATTGTCAGAGTTAGGGTTTTGGTAGATGTTGCACTCAAATCTTGTTAACAGCTTCATGCAAAAGCAAATGAAGTCGCGATCACCATCACATTTATCAATGATATTTAAAGTAAGCCCCAAATAAAACCATCAATTGCAAAAAGCCTTATAATTATCCATACCTATGAGGAAGGAGCCAAATTATAACCTTAACCCCTCAAGTCGTCAGGCAGGCTTACGGGTTGACGTCAACCGCCACCGCGTTGTTGTACCAACCACCAACAGAGTCACTGGTTGTTTCTGTCGGGAGGCCAGCGGAAAACGGAGTATAAGATAACGTGTTGAGAAAGATCAGATCTCTGAACAGAGCTGTAATAAAACATGAAGGATTATTTGAACCTAAACATGATGGTATAACGGTGTGTTGAAGGTGTGATGGGGCCCTGGTCAAATGTGGAACTAAGCTAGCTTGTATACGACGAAAGGCTTAAAAGGTTGGGAAAAAAGTTTAAATTGTAAAAAATGTTCTCGAAAAAACATGAAATAACGAAATCGCCATATTACTATTCAAGTTCACTCTTCCACCATTTGCACATTCCAATATAAGAACATGTAAAACCCTAACCTGCATAATTTATAAAAAAATATAATCAGGCAGGCAGGCTTGAAAAACTATTTGAAGAACTGATGTAATATAACCATGCCTATGCTTTGTGCTTCTTATTCTTTCAACTTAGCTGTATCAAGTTTGTCGGCTCACTCAACACATATCTTGGTATATTATATTTGGTACCTGCAAAGATTAATATACATACTATGATTAATGATTGTTTACATGATTCCAAGTACATTATGTATATATTGTGAAAATAGTGCTTGGAAATGGAGTCTAAACATAGTGAGGTTGTACAGTACAACCTAATGATGCATATGATTACGTGTATCATCATAACATACTTTCATATTAGGCTTATGAACAATTACCTCTGCACTTCCAAAAGTGTTTCAGCAAGCTCTATAACAGCTTCAGCTGCTGCATGTATTGCATCCCAGATTTCTTTCAATAACCATATAGTAGAAAAAAAACATGCAAAACTAATTAAAAGGTTCAGTCCTTCTTAAATTTTACTTTTGTTGCCTATTTTTAATTTTAAAGTGAAATATACTCACTACTTAGCACAAAAGATGACTACATAAGGTTAAAGTGATCAAAAGGAAAACGAAAAGAACAAATCAAATCGGAATAGGTATAATTTGCATTACAATAAAGATTAAGCAATACCCAACAAAGAAAATGAGAATGCAGCTCACATTAAAAGCAACATCACAATGATTAGAATAGAAAAGTATTTAATATTAATGCAAGAATACAAAATGAAGGTCGAGGCACACAATCGGAACGTCGGCAAAGTCAGGAAAACATACCTGTGATTACCCGTGAGCTGAGCATAAGAACTCCTGATGAAATTGCGAGCAAGCAGTATTATTCTCCTGAAACTGTAATTTTTCATGAAATAACTAATTGGTACTTTCTTTAAAAGTGAAATGTATTGACCAACAACTCTCATCTCATAAAAATAACCAAAGTAAGCACCAAAACATGAGAAATCAAACCTACTTAGTCAGCCAACCGACTCGCTCATGGGTCCTCACGATTGCCTGCGGCCACAATTCTTCACCCTGCATAGTGTTTATTTTTTGAGCAGTCTTATCAACAACTTGAATTGCAATTCAAATTTTGGCTGAAAGACTTCTAATTATAGTTGTTGCATCAACTTAATTGTGAGGATCGCCACTTTTATTTCAAACATACAAGTTTTCGTATGTGAAATACTCTCATTTTCTCTTCAATCCATCCCACCGACAACAAACCTTAAAAACAATCTCTAAAATAAAACATTCTAAAATGCATAGTATATGTACTTATTTAAAAAAAAGACCTCAAAATAACATATTAACACACTTTGCAACACATACTGGTAAGTCATAATTATCCCATCCTTGAAAACTTACCATGAGAAAAAATTAGTCCCACTTACTTGTGAAGCATATGAAGTGATGTGCATGTGTGCTTGTAATCATCAATCCTTAAAGTAGAGTGGAAGAAAGGTTCATAGGGTCGATAGGATGTAGCGATAAGAAAGGCGTAAACCCATTCAACATCTTGGATTGAATTATTTAAAGACAATTCCAATATAGATGACCAAAAAAGTCACCAGTGTGACAGATTGAACACTAAAGATGCATAAACAAAGCATCATTAAGGTTCTTAACCATCAAGTATGGTCCTTTTCTCCCCAAACAAAACATACTTGTTGTCAAACACCATACAATCTGACAAATTATAAAAATAATGAGTAGATAGGCTAGAGCACCACCTCAGGGTTTGACTTTCCTTTACAACTTTAGAATCATTAATGGCTTCTTTTGATCTTCAACAACTTCTTTATCCACCACATGAACCTCATACTTGTTTCACCACCACGTTTGGCCGTTTGGGACATTCTTGTAATGAAGATTCGCCGTTGTTTCCCCATTCCCCTCATCAACTATCGCAACCCTCTTTGAGTCACCACCAAATTAATTATAAAAAAAAAAGAACTTTTGATTTCCATGTAATCTTTAAAGAATTCATGCTGGTACAAATGTTCATCTCACAAATCAATCCCTTCATCATCCATCACTTCTCTCGAATCCTAAGCTCTCAAATGTCTCAAACAGATACCAAAGTCACAACCAGAGCTCTCTCAAACGGACCAAAAAACAGTCCTAAACGGGAGCGGAGGCTCTGAATTTGAAGACGACGCGTCAGGTTGTAAAATTGGCGAAGGCGACTCGCACATTTCAATTATATTTGAAAAATAGGAAAAAAAACCTAGACAGAGATTCATAAAAGTGGAACAAATTAAATATAATCGAAATCAAAATCAACTAAAATAATAAACCACAAGAGATTACCTGATTGGATTCCAAAAAACCCTAGTATGCGTGTGCCTGATAGTTTGAAGGTGGATGGCTAACTAATCTTTATTTGGGAAGTAGTGATGGTGTTGGAGAAAGAGAGGAAGGTATGCCGTGGCGAAACAGGAGATAAGCGAAGGTGGCACTGGCAGGTGTCTAAAGTGAAAGCTCTAATGGTGACGCGTGGTGAAGACCCTACTATAATATTGAAACTATAACACGTGGAATACACTAAAGCACTTAAAAAAAATATGAGAAGGAAGAGTCGAACCCGGGTGGCCCAGCAAGTTAAGCAGACAAGAAACCACTGCAACAGTCACGAATTCATTTATCAATATGGAAACAATATGTATATATCTCATTCATGCTGATTAAAAAAACCACTATTCACCCACTCTTCAATAATACATATATAATGTTAAAAATGAATAATTGTCTACCTGAGATACGTAAATTCTCCGCTCCCATATCGTCCCCACATCCTGGTCTCGTGCCCTTTCTAATGCTACATAGCCTTGATCCCTCATCAGTCATCAGTGCTTTCTTAAAATCGTGACGTAATCGAGATAGCATCTTTCATTCTCATACGTAAGGAGGAAGTGGTAACGCAAATCTTTAGGTTTGTTATTTAAGGCATGAAGTTTAGAAAGTAATTATCAATGACCCATAAACACATGCACATGTATTATAGATTGTTATTCATGGATATTCATCGAGGACGACAATCCACACATACTGAATGTGTTTTATCACAAGATAAATTGCTTCTTCAAGATTAATTAATTCATGATTTATGAACTAATTGTCATGACACTTGTTAGAAAACAGTGTTCTATGCCAAATTTGGTGTTTGTATTCAGTCGTACGAATTCAACTGGTACACTAATGACTTAATTGACAACTACATTATAAGAGTGTTTGGTTTGTAAGATCAATGAGGCGAGTGGTTTTGTCCAACATTCTCAGCTTATCGAAATATGAGAGCACGATTGGTAAAGCGTCATTGTTATACGTATTTGTAACACCACATAGAAAAGGGTTTTGCCTATCTCCAAGTGCTTGTTTTAAAAGGGGTGGGTCATGTTACCCTCTTGGTGACTTAGAAACGACATCCTCCACATATTACATGTTCTTATCCTAAAAATCATATGTTGTTAACAAATATTTTCACCAATGGTCGTGTTCGTATAATTCTTATATATTACTTGAAATGTGAATCATAGAAAAAGTAGGGATGGTGGAGACTTGTGATCAAATGTTGTCCTTACATTTTTATCTCTACTAGTGATGGCAATGAGACATATATGAGATGAGTATTCGTAATCTTAGACACATACATAGTTGTAAAATTGTCTCATGCATGACCAAATACCTCTGAGGTATCTGTTGGGTAATTATCCATCAGATATTGAGCATACCCACTTGTATTGAGTATACCCTTAACTGGTTAAAAGTACCGATTGACATTTTTAAGTACATTTCCTTGTCATTCTATTTTTTATGTAATTTTATATTTTTGATAATTAAAAAAAATGAAAAAAAAATGATACCTTACATGCATATCATCACTATAAAATGTGGATGAAGTATCTTTTAAATGTAAATCTAATGATAATACAAATTTCAAAAGAAAATATTGTACTTTGTAGTAGGGATGAACAGGTACCAATATCAAATGAAATTTGGTATCAATTTGATACCGAATTTTTGGTGTTTTCGATATCAGTACTTTTGTTTGGTACGATATCGTTATTTTACCAATTTTTACCTTCAAATATCGTACCATATCAGTATCGGTACCCAACCATGTCAATTCTTGGTATCGGTACAGTACCGATACCGAGCTCATCTCTACTTTGTAGCATAAAAAAATCATTTTTCACATAAAAATCTATTGAAATAAAATATTACTGAACAAAGGTTAAGAAAATTTAAATTTAAAACTTCCGGGTATATTGTTTGGGTAAACTGATATATGGTTTCGGGTAATGTGTTGACTCAACACTCTTTGAGTATCATCAAATCCCATACATTCACGTACCCATGAAATATTTTATTTTCAATATCATAACATGAACACCCATCCCAGATTTATTGCTTATGATCAGGTACTCCCATCGTGTTATATGTTTTTTTACACACATAACTACAATCCAACCACTATATATTTAAGAGTTTGTACATTTTAACTGTGCGTTATTGGGTTAACGCTCGTTAATCGGTTTTGTTGTTGGTGTAGAGATTCATTAAAAGATTGAAACATCTAACCACATGGTTGGTCCCTGTTCTTTTCAGATATTGCATTCTTGGTCCTAGTGGTTCACTAATTACACAGTTGATCCTTGAGTTTAACAAAATTGCAATCGTGTGGTCCTTACCTTTAACTGTCGTCAATTTCCTCAGTTAAAAAAGGTAAATTACATTTTTACCCTCAAATATATAAAAAACAATTTAAAAACATAAATAAAAAAAGATAATATTAAACATATCCCCATCCCACCCCCTTCTTCTTCTTCCTTAAACCACCACCATCTCCCCAAACCACAACCATCACCCGTGCACCTCCTCCGCCGTCTTCCTCTGCCACCACAACCATCACCCAAACCCGACTATAAACCACCACCGCTAACCACAACCCTACCCACAACACACGGTCGCAACCCATAGACCAGACCCCAGAAACCACATCCATCGACCCAATCCGACCAACCCTCATCCTGTTGCACCGTTCCCAACCCCACCCTGTCACCGTCGTCGTCACCATCCACCGTCACAAACACCCCCATCACCTCCACCTTCACAAATCACTACCACCGTCACCATCACCTCCATCTTCACAAACAAATAAACTAGGGAATAAATGCTGATTGACGGTGAATCATCGAGTCTGGCTGTGACCGGTGGTGACTGTTTGTGTGTGTGCTTGTTGTGTAGTGTTTGTGTACGATTAGGGTTAGGGGATTCCGACCGGCCGGGGGGTGGAGGTGATGGGTTTATGGTTTCTTTGACAGAGGGGCGATGGGTGGAGTTTGTAGGTAGGTTGAGAATAGAAGAAGGGAGTTGGGAGGAGAATGAAATAAGAGAGAGAGAGAGAGAATACGTTACCTTTGTTCGGGGGGTGGGAGTGGCCGGCCGGTGATGGCTGTTCATGACGGTGGTAGTGGTTTGTGAAGGTGGAGGTGATGGTGACGGTGGTGGTGGTGTGTACAGGTGGAGGTGATGGAAGAAGAATGGGTATTTATTATAAATAAAAAAGGATTTAGGGTGATGGGGTAACACGAAAAGACCATAATACCCCCACGTGGGAAGCACGTGGGTGGACTTAACCACAAAAGATAACATCCGTTAGTCATGGGGATCACACGAGTGCACTTTTGACTAACCTAGGGAGCAACTCTGTAATTAGTGAACCACTAGGACCAAAAATGCAATATCTGAAAAGCACAGGGACCAACCATGCGATTCTCTCTTTCATTTTTTTTGAGAGAATTACACAGATTGTCCTTTAGTTATACCTAAAATTGCATTCTATGTCCTTTTTTCGAATTTTTAACTCCTTATGTCCTTTGTTTTATACAGTTGTTACATCCTATGTCCTTTAAGCCAAACCCAGTTAAAAATCTTGGTTAGGTAGGTCACATGCCCCTCACGTGAGGGGCAAATCTGTCAATTCACATTAAAGGACAAATTGTATTATAATAATAATAATAATAATAATAATAATAACAACAATAATAATGAAAACCAAAATGTTCTTAATCTGATCTTTCTTCACCCAATCACCAACGGAGGAGCTCCGGTCGCCGGCCGGTCAACCACAACACAACCATACCATCACCCCTTTTTATTATTATTATATTAGAGAGAGAAACAGAGATCGAAAGAGAGCAGTAGAGAGAGATGGACGCAGATCTGAGAGGAAGAGAGAGAAAGCTCAGCGGAGGAAGAAGGGAGAGGAGGAGTGACGGCGGTTCCAGCGACGGCGGCGGTGCCACCTTCATCTTCGATTGAAACCAAGGTAAAACCCTATCCCATTTTCTACTCCTGGATTCCAGATCTGAAGATGAATGATTGAAGCTGTGGTGATGGTTTCGATGGTTCTTGACAGGAGATTGGTGGTTATCGAGGTGGGGTTTGGGTGTTGATAGCCGGCTGTGGTGGTGATGATAGGAGGGAATATTGATGTTGAATCGGTGCAGGGTTGAAGGCGGTTTCCAGATGGTGGTTACGGTGGTCCCAGGTGGAGCGAGTCAACTCGACGGGCCGAGTTTACCTGACTCATACAGTGGCTGGTGGGGTTTATATGCTTAGGTTTGTTGTTGGAGCTACACTCACAGAAGAACACCATGTGATTAATGCTTGGGAGGTCATAAAGGAGATGTCCAACACTATCGTGAACGAGTATTGATTTTTTAAGATAAATTGAAATCATATTAATATATGGTGGTTAGTGCTTGAAAAGAAATAAAGGACAGAGAAGCTTCAATTCATTCGTAATTTGTATGTTTAAAGATTTGTATTGTATTTGTGAGAAAACATGTTTTTATTATTATTATTATTAGTATTATTATTATTATTATTATTATTATTATTATTATTATTATTATTATTATTATTATTATTATTATTATTATTATTATTAGAGAGAACTACACAGATTGTCCTTTAGTTATACATGAAATTGCATCCTATGTCCTTTAGTTACACTTGTTACACCCTATGTCCTTTATACGAGGGTGAATTGACAGATTTGCCCCTCACGTGAGGGGCACGTGAGCTACTTAACCGAGTTTTCTAACTTGGTTTGGCTTAAAGGACATAAGATGTAACAACTGTATAAAACAAAGGACATAAGGAGTTAAAAATTCGAAAAAAGGACATAGGATGCAATTTTAGGTATAACTAAAGGACAATCTGTGTAATTCTCTCTTTTTTTTTTTTGAAACGTACACCATCTAAAATAGTGCAAAGTGCTCTGGTGTTTATGCTAGAAGTAGTTTAAAAAAATCGTAAGGTTCAAACAAGGTGGGCTTTCTTTTACTTTTCTTTCCGTCATTCTTGACTTCTTCCATTATGATATCTATTTCTTGATGAACAAGGCTACTGGGTAATGAATGATTGTTTGTCATTCCTCTACAGTTTAGAACACCACAATTTAGTTTCACAAATATATCTTATTTTAAGTACATGCATCTGCCTCTTGCTTGTATAAATACAAATTTATGATTTATATACTATATTATATTTTCCAATCTATGACATTATTCCTAGTTTATGGTGTTTCACATACTCTGTTGCATCCACGAATTCATGTACGTATGCATAAGAACAAATATAATACATCAATACATCGAGATTGTTCTCTAAGGATTAGGATCAAATACACAGTGAAAGAAAAATAGGAAGTCGTAGAAAGGGTATGAAACAGACTCTGATTGAACTCATTCAAGCGACATTGGAACAGTCTCGTCGAACCATACGATCTTAGTTTGTAGGTTTTCGCTTTTTGGTTTTTTAGCTTATAGTTTTTAAAATTTGTGTTAGATAATTGTGTTTTTTATATAACATTGGGTCTTTTTCTTATTTTCGTCATTGTGTTATTTTTTATATTCATTGTGTCATTTTTCATCAACATTGAGTTATATTCATCGGCATTGCGTTATATTTTGTGACTCATTGTGTCACCCCCTCTCTCTCCCTCTTCACAAACACACATAGCCATGCTTTAATCTCTCTCTCTTTACAAAACACATAACACACTTTGGATCGACAACAATGATAGTAAATTTAATACTTATTTTGAGAGGTGTTAATACTTACTTTGGTGGACGTTAGAGAAATTATGGGTGATGTGAATGTTAAAGATGCATATGTGAAATGAAAGGACGTGATAGTATACCCAATGGCCTAAATACTACAATTACAAGTATTATACATTTATACGTTAAAAGGAACCGCTTCCATGCTTTTTAAGGTAACAATACAGATATGCTTAGAGCATTCACATTAGCTCCTCCATAATAGTGTGAGTGTGATCTTTATATGTCAAATTTTTAGACACAATCAGAGTTCTTGATCTAAAATACTCAGACCTTTATTGAAACCAAACAAGAACAACTATTTATTACAAACAAAACCTCACTACAAAAACTCTCTCACTCAAACCCTAAGATCATCAACACGATGATCTGATACTAACAGATACAAGATCTAACATAAGGCTACTCAAATCAACAATGACTGAAACCCTAGATCTAAACAATATCAGGATTACAACTCGAGAGATAAAGTGAAAGTAATATGAAACCCTAAAACTCTAAACTGAGAATCAGAAGAAGAAGCCCCTTTATATAGGGCGTCTCTCGAAGTCAAAGAAACACAAACTCAATGGCTACGATCTGTTTGTGTTTCTTTAATGAGCGGATGAGATCTCTTCTAGGATTATCACCCGGATCGCTGACCTGGACGATTTAATCAATCTGGGCTAATGACCCACCAGGCCCAAGACAAGATACTGATAAAAGCTTTAAGCCCAAGACTCCTTAACTTTAGCTGCAACTTGATCCAGATCCAGCTGTATCCTAAGCCCATTTGCCATGATCAATTCTTTTGTACATGTATTAACAAAACAACAATAAAAGTGGATTAATAAGTGGATTAATATTATGAACCAATATAAACTTTTAACACCCCCCCTCACTTTTATTGCTAAAAACATCTTCCATATTTAACCAGTTACAAATATTTTCATGCTGACTTACAGCTAAACCTTTTGTAAATATATCAGCAATTTGATTTTCTGACTTAATATGTACTGGTTTAATACTTCCTTTTAAAACCTTTTCTCTTAAAAAATACAAATCTATTTCAAAATGTTTTGTTTTATCATAAAACACTCGATTGTTTGAAATAGAAATTGCTGCTGAATTGTCACAATATAAGATAACAGGAAGACTGACCTGGATGTTTAATTCTCCTAACAAATTATTTAACCATAAGACTTCACATGTCGCAGTACACATAGATCGATACTCAGCTTCTGCTGTAGATCGAGAAATGGTGGACTGCTTTTTACTTTTCCAAGAGATTAATGATTTGCCTAAGAATATACAGTAACCTGTGACTGACTTCCTACTTACCAGACACTTAGCCCAATCTGAATCAGCATAAGCTGTCAGATTAAACTCAGACTCAGAATTTCTAACCAAAGAAATTCCTTTCCCAGGTGCTCCTTTAAGATATCTCAAGACCCTCATAGCCAACTGAAAATGAGCTCTAGTTGGTTTGTGCATATATTGACTTAATATATGCACAGAATATGAGATGTCTGGTCTTGTGTGAGATAAATAAATGAGCTTCCCTACTAGTCTTTGATATCCAGTAATGTTCACAAGATTACTAGACTGCTTAGCAATCAAAGAAGTTACCAAGTAATTAGGATCTATAGGACTATTGGCAGGTTTGCATCCACTCATGCCATACTCAGCCAAGAGTTCCATGCAATATTTCCTTTGGGTTAAGCAGATACCATTACTAGTATCTACTACCTCAATTCCTAGGAAATATTTGAGCATTCCTAAATCCTTAATCATAAACTTGGTTTTCATAAACTCTTTTACAAGTCCTATTTCAGTCTCATTATTACCTGTTATTATTAAATCATCTACATATACAAGCAGAACTATAAACACAGATTCAACATTCTTAACAAACAAAGAATGATCACATTTACTTTGTACAAAACCATTTTCAATTAACACACCAACAAGCTTTTCATTCCACATTCTAGGGGCTTGTTTCAGCCCATATAGAGATTTCTTTAGTTTACATACTCTAGTGTCATTTTTATCAAAATAACCTTCAGGTAGCATCATATAAACATCTTCACATAAATCTCCATAGAGAAAAGCATTATTCACATCAAGTTGGTATAAAGGCCAGTTTAATTGAATGGCAACAGATAATACACATCTAACAGTAATCATTTTCACCACTGGTGAAAATGTTTCATCATAATCAATCCCCTCTCTTTGGCTATAGCCTTTAGCCACTAACCTTGCCTTATATCTATCTATCTCCCTTGTAGCTTTGTATTTAACTTTGTATATCCATTTACAGCCAATTGGTTTCCTGCCATCAGGCAACTCTACCAATTCCCAAGTTTGGTTCCTATTAAGTGCTTCTATCTCATCATTCATTGCAGCAGTCCAATTAGGATCAGTGCAAGCCTGATGATAGAACTTGGGTTCTACTGTTTTATTTAACATAGATATAAAACACAAATTATCAGGACTAAGATTAGAGTAATTTACAACACTTTCTAACCCATATTTCACCTTTCCTTCTATTATATATTCACTTAACCTTTTAGGAAACACAGAACTCCTAGAAGACTTTCTAACATTCTCAGTACTAGGTTCAGGTGTACTGTTTCCCTCAGAGATTTGTTGTTCATCAATTTCATAATTATCACTCTCAACCCTACCAGCTATAGTACTAGACCTACTAGGTTGCTGAGTCTCAGCCTTACCAGTAGTAGTCTCTAGACTGATACCTGGTTGCTGAGACCCATGACAAGTATGTTCAGAAGATGAATCTTTATTAAATTCATCATTGGGAACACCCTTGCCATCTGAATGTTTGTCTTCTATTCCTTCATAAAAATCAAAAAAGTTTGTGTTATTAATCTCTTTATAAGATATAGGATCAAAATCAGTAACAGTTTTTGACTCTTTAAATGGAAAAATATTTTCATAAAACCTTACATCTCTGGAAAATAACACTTGTTTAGTTTCCAGACACCATAGTTTATATCCCTTTTTCTCATTTGAGTATCCTATTAACACACACTTATTAGCATGACTTTCAAATTTATCAGAATTGTTCAGAATAGTACTATAACATAAACATCCAAAAACCTTTAAATGATCTATTTCAGGTTTAAATCCAAATAATAGCTCATAGGGTGTTTTTCCTTTTAAAACAGATGATGGGGTTCTATTTATAAGATAAGCTGCTGTTAAGACAAATTCTGACCAAAACCTCAATGGTAAATTTGATTGAAACAATAAGGACCTAGCAACATTCAATAGGTGCCTATGTTTCCTCTCAACAATACCATTCTGTTGAGGGGTGTGTACACAAGAAGTTTGATGGATTATACCTCTTTGTTTACAAAAATCTTTAAACATTTGGTTTACAAATTCAGTTCCATTATCTGATCTGAAAACCTTTACATTTTTGTTAAACTGATTTTTCACACATATGGTAAAATGTTGAATATTATTAAACACTTCATCCTTATGCTTCATAAGATAAACCCATACACTTCTTGTATAATCATCAACTATGGTCAGAAAGAATCTATATCCTTCTTTACTTTTTATCCTATAGGGACCCCACACATCTAAATGAACAATTTCTCCTACAGTTAAGGTTTTATGATCACTAATAGGAAAAGGTTCTCTGTGTTGTTTGGCTTTATGGCAGGTTTCACAGGGTAAACTAGTGTCAACCTTTTTTAAGTTTAATTCATCTTTTAGGACCTTTAACACTACATCAGAAGGGTGACCAAATCTAGAATGCCACAAATTAGTGCTTTCTATGCTATTACAACTAATACTTGTAAACACAGAGGACTCACCACAAAAATATAGGCCATCAAGTTGATTACCAGTCACCAGGGTTTTCCTTGTGGAAGAATCCTGGATATAGCAATTACTTTCATCAAATAAAACAACCAACTTACTATCCTTGGCAAGTTTATGCACAGACAACAGATTAACAGCATAATCAGGGACAACAAACACATCATATAAGGTGACTTTATCATTTAATTTTATATCACCTATTTTAGTGACTCTAGCACTAGTACCATTAGGATGTTTAACAGTTATGTTATATTCCAAAACATCAACTAGATTTATCATATTTTTATCACTCATAACCATGTGCTGGTTTGCCCCTGAATCACAAATCCACCCAAGTAGTTTATAACCCTCACTAATACTAGCAAAAGAAAAAACAGGCCTAAAACTGCCACTAGTGGCAGAAAAACAGTGCACATTCATACCTGCAGCATTGCAGGCAGAAGCAGATTCTTCAGACTTCTTATTTAACAGATTCAACAACTGAGAAATCTGTTCTGAAGTAAACAAACTAGAAGAACCATTAGTTTCAACAGTAGAGTTGTTCACACTGCTGTTACTAGCAGATTTTTTGTTTTGACTAGGTCTAAACTTCATCCAAGAAGGGTATCCTACTATCTCAAAACATTTATCTACTGTGTGACCAACTTTGTTACAATGAGTACATTTTAAGTTCTGATTAGTCACTTTGTTATTCCTTTTCTTAGCATCAACAGACTGACTAGCTTTAGAAAAGAAACCCATAACTTGACTATTATCTTTGGATCCACTTGTCAAGTTAGAGTTTCTATGAGACTCTTCTCTTGATACAACAGAAAAGGCTTCTTTAACAGTAGGTAATGGTTCTCTAATTAACAAATTAGATCTAACAGATTGATATGAATCATCAAGACCCATTAAAAACTGCATAAGTTTTATTAAGTGACTGAAATCATTAAACTGTTTAGAAGCATCACACACACATGCAGGCAACTGTAAAATTTGATCTAACTGTTTCCACATTACATTTAGTTTGTGATAGTATTCAGACACTGAGGATCCATTTTGAGAAAAAGAATTTATTCTTTGATATAACTCAAATACAACAGACCCATCTATTTTATTGTAGGTTTCTTTTAAATCTTTCCACACTTCAGATGCTAATTTAGAGTAAACTTGTCCCAAATACAGTTCTTCTGAAACTGAATTTAGGATCCAAGTTAGAACTACAGAATTGCATCTGTCCCACTGTCTAATTAAGACTGGGTCATCAGTAGGTCTAATACATTCACCATTTATAAAACCTATTTTGTTTTTGACTTGTAAAGCTAGCAACATTGCATTAGACCACACATTGTAATTTTCTGTACCTTTTAGTTTTACACTAACAACAGTAAGATTAGCAGAATCACTAGCATGTAAATACAATGGATCACTAGCATCAAGTTTGTTGACCATAGTTCTAACAACTAGATTGTTATTGTTATTATCATTATCACCATTATTATTGTTATTATTAGGATCATTATGCACATCATCATCATCATCAGCCATGTTAACAAATAAACAAGTTAACACACAGAATCAAATAATCTTTTTCACAGATCTACACAACAATAATAGGGAACAAATAACAATCACACAAGAACACACAAACAAACCAGACAAATCAACCACAAACACTATTTATGACAAAAAACCGGCGAAGCCCTGTGGGTGTCCAGATCGTCGATTCGTCACTCAAAAGGTGTCGACGCAAGTCCTCACAGGGGAGCCACCTAAGACCTAATCCCAATCCTAAAGCTAATCAGAGACTCAAGCTCTGAGCATAAGACTCCTTAGGACAACTTCTAATAGACACGAAAAGACAAGAATGGAAAGATCTCACCGAGTATAACCCAAGTTAGGGTTTCCAACAAACTCGTAATGCACAACCTTCACTTAGGGTTGTGCATCAGAGAGCAATAAAGAAGATTTGCTTCCAACCACCACGAGAATGACTGAAGACCTCCTTCCTTTGCTAAACCACAGCGGAATCAACCAAGAACAGAGCTTAACCTAAGCTCTGATACCATGTCAAATTTTTAGACACAATCAGAGTTCTTGATCTAAAATACTCAGACCTTTATTGAAACCAAACAAGAACAACTATTTATTACAAACAAAACCTCACTACAAAAACTCTCTCACTCAAACCCTAAGATCATCAACACGATGATCTGATACTAACAGATACAAGATCTAACATAAGGCTACTCAAATCAACAATGACTGAAACCCTAGATCTAAACAATATCAGGATTACAACTCGAGAGATAAAGTGAAAGTAATATGAAACCCTAAAACTCTAAACTGAGAATCAGAAGAAGAAGCCCCTTTATATAGGGCGTCTCTCGAAGTCAAAGAAACACAAACTCAATGGCTACGATCTGTTTGTGTTTCTTTAATGAGCGGATGAGATCTCTTCTAGGATTATCACCCGGATCGCTGACCTGGACGATTTAATCAATCTGGGCTAATGACCCACCAGGCCCAAGACAAGATACTGATAAAAGCTTTAAGCCCAAGACTCCTTAACTTTAGCTGCAACTTGATCCAGATCCAGCTGTATCCTAAGCCCATTTGCCATGATCAATTCTTTTGTACATGTATTAACAAAACAACAATAAAAGTGGATTAATAAGTGGATTAATATTATGAACCAATATAAACTTTTAACATTATATTATATAGAGTGGGTATAAGTGGCTGTGGGTAGAGGAGACATTGTTTACCAATAAATTTGGAGGAGACACTGTTCATCCTCCATAATTTTTTAATATTTTTAAAAGTTGTTGTGAGTAGAGAATAGAGAAAAAGTAATGATAAAAGTATAAAATAAGTATTATTAAATAGAAAGGAGAAAGAAAGGTAATGATTTTTAATATAATTATAGAAATGGAGATGAAGCAGTGTAAATGATCAAAGTAGTAAAATTACATGTATTTTACCTTTTACGTTAAGAGTAAGTGCCTATATTGTTTGGCATAGTGGATAGTTTATTCAAATATGAAATGCACAAGCATGATTCATGTTTGACTGTGGATCACATAAACGTACAAAGATACAGATTATTGTTTTTTCAAATATAAATAATCTAATATTAAATAAGAGGTATATGCCGTGGGAAGCAAGATTGGGACGACTATAAATTTGATTTAGTTTTAATTCATTTAAGCATCACATTCCCATTCACCATTCATATATTTTAAAAGTATTTTTCGTTAAAGTAACATTTACTTTATTTTCTTTGCTTTTCTTTATTTGTTTAGTTAGTTAATGCAAAACGAAGAGGATGACATATTGGGATCGCTCGTCATGCTTAATGGCAATGTTGTTATCTTGACGGTTCATATATTTTAAACATTTTGAGTCCTAAGTCATTATTTTATTTGTTTGTTTGTTTCTTTCATTTTGATGCTAAGGAGGACAATGATGATTATATTGGTTCGCTCGTCGTGCTTAACGGCAACATTGTTGCCTTGACGATTCATCCACTTTAAACGTTCTGAGTCCTAGAACATATATATTTTTCTTTTTTGGTTTTAGTTTTGATTCTAATGAGGACGATGATGATTATATTGGTTCGCTCGTCGTGCATAATGGCAATATTGTTGCCTTGACGATTCATCAACTTTAAACGTTCTGAGTCCTAGATCATACACTTTTTATTGGTTTTATTTAATTCGATGCTAGTGAGGACAATGATGATCATATTAGTTCGCTCGTCGTACTTAACGGCAATATTGTTTCCACGACGATTCATTCATTTATAAGATTTATAAGATTCTGAGTCCTATAGCATATATACTTTTTAATCTTTCTTCATTTATGATTTTAATTTATTTAACTTTGATACAAAGCGAGGTCAAAGATGATCATATTGGTTTGCTCGTCAGGCTTAATGGCAATATTGTTGCCTTGATGATCAATTCATTTATAACGTTTTGAGTCTTATATCATGTTTTATTATCGTTATTTTTTGCATTAGCTCAGAAACATTTGGGGTGGGTTTGATCTGGCTTTGTGGTTTGCCTATTCAATCAGAAAAAGCAAAATTAAGTCGGCCAATTCACAAGCGGCTTTCTAAATCATGTTAACCGCACCATGGCCCCGACTGCTTGGGTCTTGGTTTAAAAACTTTACAATAATCATAGGTTGCTTGATTGTATCTAGGCATCGTTTACAATCTAACAAAATATGATTTTGAGCTTGTGCTTCAATAGATCACCTGCTATATGTGTTGATCATATATCGTATTCGTATCCAAACAAATCATGTCTTACACTTATTTGAAGTTATAATAGTGTGAATAGGGGTGTACAAAAAGCTCGCGACTCGAGGCTCGCTCGAAACTCGCTCGAAAAAAGCTCGGCTCGAAGAGGCTCGTTTTGTTTTCGAGCCTAGCCGAGCTGGCTCGTTTTGTAGTCGAGCCGAGCTCGAGCCAGGGGTGTTCAGCTCGTGGCTCGGCTCCATGGCTCGACTCGTGGCTCGGCTCGATGGCTCGACTCGTGGCTCGGCTCGATGGCTCGACTTAGGCTTGTGTATATGTAATTTTATTTACTCCAAATAAAAAAAATATACATGATTATGTGTAATTTTATTTAATTTTATTGTTTTTTATTTAATAAATATTTGTAAAAAGATAAAAAAAAATAAAAAAAAATATATCGAGCTGGCTCGAACCAGCTCGAGCTCGGCTCGAACATTTACGAGCCGAGCTCGAGCTCGACTTTTCAGCTCGATCAGAAAAACGAGCCGAGCCGAGCTGGCTCGGTTTAGGTTCGAGCTCGAGCTCGAGCTGGGCCTGGCTCGGCTCGACTCGGCTCGTGTATTGCCCTAAGTGTGAAAGTCCAATTAAGAAAACATAAATAAGGCGGCCTTACTTTTACTTTTCATTTTGTGTTCTTCCTTTTTATATACATTTCTTTTCTTGGTAAACAAGGCTATTAGGTAGGACTATTATTTTAAAACTAAGAATGTCCGTTGTGGCTAGAGGTGAGCCATGGCTCTATCCTCTCATATTGTGTCATATCAGCGCCTAGTTGGCAGAGTGGTAAAGCTGCTGGTTACTCACCTGATGGTGTTGTGGCTAGAGGTGAGCAACAGCTTTATCCAGTTTTTTTAAACATTAATAAAAAATATAAAAATCATTATATGACATAAAATTAAAAATGCATAAAAATAATAGGTCATAAAAAAACTAATAAAAGAACAAGTAAAAAGAAAAAGTAAAAAAAAATATAAAATAAAAAAAGGGTCGTCTTCTTCTTTACAACAACCAAGAAATCCCCACCAAACCTAAAACCTGCAACAACAGCCGTCTTCTTCTTCTTCGCTTACTCTCACCGGAAATAGACCCCATGTTCATCATCTTCATCCTCCATCCTCTTCAAACACCAAAAATACAGCAAAAATAAAAAAAAACCTGATTTTTCCTCGCTAGCCCACGTGATCCGGCTCACATCTGCTCGCTTGCGCGGTTGTTGACGTGTAGGTGTTGTGGTTTCGACAATGCACGTGGCTCGCAAGGTCGTTCGCGCAGATCTGATCGCGCACCACAATAGACATTCTAATAGTTTTTAAAAGTTAAATAATTAATGACAGCCCTTAGCATCACGTGAGAAGCAAGATTTGGAGTACAAATATAATATAACTCAGTTTCAATTCATTCAGTATCCATTCACCATATTTACAAATTTGTTGCCTCTTCTGTATTTCAACACTAATTTTGTTTATATAATTTTGTTGCAAAATGAAGACTATGATTATTGGATTGGTTCGTCTTCATGGTTAATGGTAATATTGTTTTCTTGTGGCATTCATACATTTTTTTAGGTCCTGGATCCTAAATCATATTATTTGCCTTTTTTGTTTAAAATTTGATGCAAAATAAGGACAATGATGATCATATGGTTCGCTCGTCGTGCCTAATGGCAATACTAGTATTGTTTCCTTGACGATTCATCCAACTTTAGAATTCCGAGTCCTGAATAATACTAATAGTTGTTTTTTGTTATTTGGTTATTAGATTTTATGTAAAATAAGGACGATGATGATCATATTTGTTCGCTTGTCGTGCTTTATGGCAATATTGTTATTGTTGCCTTGACGATTCATCCAGCTTTAACATTATGAGTCCTAAATAATAGCTCCCTTTGTTTATTAAAAAAGTATGCAAAATAAGGACGATGATGATCATATGGGTTCGTTCGTCGTGCTTAACGGAAATGTTATTATTGTTGCCTTGGCGATTCATCTGCCTTTAACATTTTGAGTCCTAAATCAAACTTATTGTTATTTGTTTATTAAGTTTTATGTAAATGATGGTTATATTGGTTAGCTTATCGTGCTTTAACTAATGACAGTATTATTATTGTTACCTTAACAATTTATCCAACTATAACATTTTGTGTCCTAAATCATAGTTTCTTTCTTTGATTTTAATTAAAAGTTTTATTCAAAAATAACGACAATAATGATCATATTGGTTTGCTTGTTGTGATTAATTGACAAATATTGCTATCGTTGCCTTGAATCCCATTTTTTTATGTTTTGAGTCCTAAATAGTAAATACTAAATCATTGCTGTTTTGTAATTTTCTTTATTTGTTTATTATAACTTTATGCAAAATAGGGACGATGATGATTATATGATCCTCTCGTCATGCTTAATGACAATATTATTATCGTTACCTCAATGATTAATCATCCACTTTTAACATTATGAGTTCCAAATCATAGTTCCTTTTCTACATTTGTTTATAAAATTCTTATACAATAAAAAGAGTAAATTACAAAATTCATTCTTTATGTTTACATCAAATCTCAATACTATGCTTCTCCTTTGCTTTTAAAATTGATAGAAATAGTAATTTTATGAGTTGCCTCGTCATACTTAATCCATTTCTTTATTTCTTATTCTTATCTTTAACAATTCATATTTTTAACGTCAGTAGTCCAAATCATGTTTAATCTGTTTTCTAAAGTTTGAACAAAATAATCAACTTCTTTTTCCAGTTCATGCTTATTTAGACAAGGTTATGTACAAATAAACGATTAAACAAAACTATTAAACAAAAATCATTAAAACATTGAAATAAAACTAAATACACTTGAAATTTCTTTCATCTTGGGCCAGAGAGTTCTATGGCTTGGCCCAATAACGAAGAGTCATCGTCGGAGTATCTTTCCGACGATGACATCTCCGGCATTTTGTACTTTCCAGTGGACTCAATCCCTTGTGAAGCTTCCCATCTCTCTGCCAGCCCGTCACCTTCCAGCATCCGTACAACTTCTGACATCTTTGGCCGGTGACCGGGAAGATATTGTGTGCACAGTAATGCCACTTTTACAAGCTCCTCTAACTCCATCATGTCGTAATTATTTTTTAAATCTTTGTCTACTAATATGTCTAGTTTCTTTTCGTGGTTGATCTTTTTCACCTGAAATAAACGTAAAGTTTTCAATGCATAATGTACAAGTACTAGAACATAACGTGAAGTTGGCAAGTGGTAAGAACTATTTAATGTGGTACAACTATTAATGCATAAGGTACACATTAGTGAAGGAAATAACTTTTTTTAAGGCGAATTTCTTTACAGTACGGCACAGATCATCGCATCTATACCCGAAGGTCAGGTCCTTCCCATCCGTCCAGACTATGTTGTCTTAACCGGGTCTATGCTGAAGCATGATGGCTGGGGAGACTTTCGCCTGGAACCGTTCTGCTTCCACACGAGTTTAAGCTCGCTGGAGTAACAGCCGGATAAAACCGAGAGGGCTCAGGATCGAACCTGCACCGCATGGCGGGAAGTCTCACCATCATTGCCTGGTGACCAAACTGAGCTATCCATCATTGCCAAGGTTCTTATCCATCATTGCCAAACCAACTAATCTAGCACAGCAGGTCCCTAGTGAAGGAAATAACTATTGCAATGTAAACCATAGTTGTGAAATGAATTTTTGGTATTTTGATTCCAAAAAAATGTTTTTCATGGATTGACACTCCATCTTTTATTAAGATTCCTGACACCATTAGATTCATGTGGTACAACTCTTACAGCATAACGTACAAGTTCCTAAAAAAATATTATCCTATTCAAGTACCAAAATTATGAAATGTTTTGCCGGGCTTATGATCCAAATTCAGATTCTAGAAAAAAGTAGTTTTGCATCGGACAAAAAAAAACTCGAATAAAATTTTAAAAGCCAGAATTTTGATCCAGAAAGTATTGTGTATCTTTGGGTGATCATGATGGTTGAAACTTGAAACCAATTGAACGGGCTAGAACGAAGCAAATAAGCGCGTTCTGCCGGTTTGACATTTATATGATTCGGTTCATTTTTATGGTTTGAATAAACAGGCTTAATAGTTCGGTTTAAGGGTTTGCCGGTTTGGAATTTAAAACCGGCTGTATACTTTTAATTCTTTTTTTTTAGAATTTGTTTTTACACATGTGTAATGTTAACGAACCATCTTTATTAAATTTTAGAAAATTTAATAAAAGACGGAACATTTGCTTTTTAAAATCGTAATTAACAATTCTACCCAAAATTTACGGAAGGGCCCAACCGGGCCTTGAACATCCCTACTTTTTTGGAGATTTTTCGGCTCTACGGTGCCAAAATCCGATAGTGTCCCTAGAGATTACAAGCCTTACCCATTCAAGCATAGCCCCTTTCTGGTTTGCAGCCTTGCCAAACTCTAGAGCCCTTTGTCCGGTGATGAGTTCGAGTAGAAGAATCCCGAAGCCAAAAACATCAGTTTTCTCAGATGACTGACCCGTCGAGAGATACTCGGGTGCTATATGGCCCACAGTGCCTCGAACCGCAGTGGTTACATGAGAATCTTGGTGGTCTAAAAGCTTAGCCAACCCAAAATCACCAACAACTGCCTCACAACAATCATCTAGTAATATATTTGCAGCCTTGACATCCCTATGAATAATTTTTGGGTCACATTGCTCATGAAGGTACAACAACCCCCTTCCAGCCCCTAATGCAATTTTCTTCCTTATGCCCCAATCCAACACTGGTTTTGCTGCCAAATGTACAACACCGCACGACATGAGTAATGGTGCATATATAAAAAATGAAAATGCAACATTGCCCATGATTACATCATCATACTCAGTTAATCCCACCAATAGCAAAAGCTAAGGTAGGGTCTGAGGAGGGTAAGATGTAGACAGCCTTACCTCTACCCCGTGGGAATAGAGAGGCTGCTTCCAGTGAGACCCTCGGCTCGATATTGGTTTTGTATCAAGCCTTGGACACAAGGCACATAATAATTAGCAATCGGGACAAACCCGACTGGTGCATGTACCCCCTAGTCTTTTGGCTATCAACGCCACCACATGATGCATGATTAACCGTTCGTCATTTTTTAACGTTATTTTCACGAAATTAGTAAAATAACGCTAAAATTAGTGCAACTTTAATTTTGCCCCCCGAGGCCACACATATATACATTATATGTGCCAATGAAGAAAATACAGATTTTTAAGTGCTAAATACTACATATAATGCATACCCTTGAGCCGAGAAGCCACGCTGCCATTGGGCATATAAGGGTAGACTAAGAGCTTTTCGGTTGGAGTCATGCAAAAGCCATATAATCTAAGGAGATTCTTGTGCACTGCTAGGCTGATCATCTCAACTTCTGTTTGGAACTGTCGTTCTCCGCCAGCAGCACCGCCATCTTTGAGTCGCTTGACTGCGACTAACGTGTCATCTTGGAGTGTCCCTTTGTACACATGCCCAAACCCTCCTTTTCCTAATATGTTCTTGTTGCTGAAGTTGTGTGTTGCGATTTGAAGCTCCCGGAATTGGAACTTCCTTAAATTCCCAAGCAAAACTTCTTCATGATGCTTATCTGCATTGAAGATTAGAGCTTTGATCAATACATGTTACAATGAGAATGTGGATTTCACATTGATTTGTCAAAGTCAACACTTTTGACTTTATAACAACCACCAAGATTTTGCATTTTTTATCGGATAATTACATCAAAATGTGACAAAGTTTTATCAATGGGAGGACGCTGATGGTAAATTAACAAACCTTTTACATCAAAGAACGGTCCCTGATCATGTCTGCGCGTCCACCATAATAACGCGAGTCCAAAAACGAGCAAGAAGATGCATCCAAGGCTTGTACCAATGGCAATAGCCACTTTATGAGTTTTTCTTCTTGATGAGGTCTTTGCTGCTGTAAATTATAATCAAATCAAACACCATAAAAAATCAATTTAAGTCTCTACATCATTAAAAAAAAGTGTTCAAGATGATTACAATCATACTTTGTGTGGTATTTAATGGCATAGATATTGGAATAAGTGTTTGTCCATAGCATTGTTGCTCAAATCCTTTTGGGCACATCAAAGGGTTCCCAACAATGCTGCAATTAATAAAACTTTAGATATCTATTGGTGTCATAAGTGTCATTGTACTTACAAGTATAAATTAACTTACTTAAAAGTCTTGGAAGGAAATTTATGAACAGGGCCACTCAAGTTATTAAAAGACAAGTCTCTGCAGTGAACAAAAAACAAGACTGTATTAGTTAGTTTTTTTTTTTTTTGAACGGCCAACAAATCAATCCCGAGCATTCTCAAAGTAAAAACTGGACAAAGGAGTACTCCGAGAGTAACCCGGGTCCACCAGTAATTTCACACCAGTTCCCGGGGGAAAACCCGCCGCCCAAAGGCTCACTGCGGTAAAAGTGTAAAACACGGCCTACCAACAGCATTTTGGTGCCGGTAGGACTCGAACTCTCCACCTCCCATAAGGAAAGCAAGGAGGGTGCCACTCCACCATAAGGGGATTGGTGACTGTATTAATTAGTTAATTACACACTGCAGATATATCATATATGCATACATTTGATGAATTAAATAAATAATATAATGGGAAAAAGATGAGGAAATCATACACAAAGGCAAGTTGGGTCATGTTAGCTACTGATTCTGGTATTGTCCCAGAAAGACTGTTATTATTTAGCCTCCTGAAACAGTAAAGTAGTTGAATTTAAACAAACACATAAACAAGAACACTGAAAAAAGACTTAACATTCATAATATTAATATTAATATGGATAAGGATAATCATACATGTATTGAAGGGCTGTCAAGTGACCCAAAGAAGGTGGGATTTCACTAGTGAAATGATTATCAGAAAGATCAAGTGTTTGAAGCATCTTCAGTTTACCAATTTCTTTTGGGATTGACCCTGTGATGTTATTATTTTGAAGCAATCTGCATCAAGAATTCACCATTGTTTAAACATTAAAAAATAACCAAAAATTAATACATAAATGTAATATAATATTCTAGTCTGATTAATGCTTACACAATCTGAAGATTGGTGAGGTTGCCAATGCTAGGAGAAAGTGTGCCAGATAAATTTTGACTAGGTGTTCCTCTAAAAAATGGTCAATATTAGTGTCACATTTTATATAAATAAATACACTAAAATATACACTTTTAGTGTGTGAAGATTATAAAGAAACACTTACAAGCCAATGACTAAGCTCTCACTAGAGCATGTAACCATGGTCCAGCTACAAGGATCAACAGCATCAGCATCCCAATTTTCAAGAACATTATGAGGGTCCAACAATGAAGCTTTGATACCCATTAAAGCTTGAACTATATAAATCACAAAATGAAAAAAAAAAAAAAAAACTCATTTTTTATGGTTTCAAGAACCATAATTTATATAAAGAAAAGATGAAGATTTACCTTCAAAGTTAACACCTTTTGGTGAAAGCAAGGCATTTGAAGATACCAAAAACCATAGAAATATAAAAGAAAACAGAGGAATGTTTGCTTGTACTCTCATTTCAACACAAATATTGTGAATGGTTTTGAGTGGATAGATTTTGTTGGGATGAATGAAAGTATGAAGTATGTAATGGTGTGGTGTGACTATGCCTTGAGTGTTTGAAACTATATTATGATTATTTGATATTATTCCACAATAATCTGAAAGACATAAGAAAAAGCACTGTGAACTCTGTTTTGTTGTTTTTTGTAGTAGAAAGAGAATTTAGCACGCCTGTTCCTGTGGCAGGGATTAAGGAAAAATATAAAGAAATTCAAAATTATTACCATGATATTAAGCCATTTTCGAGAATGATAAAAAACTTTTAGACATCGGATCGGATGACTGTGTGAAACAATACGACGATAATTGTTATTAAATAAACAATACAAAAGTAATGTAGCAAAATCATCGATTAGTATTGTATATTTTTTGAACTAAAAGTAAATACCAGTAATATAATTTTTTTTAAAAGAAATCAAGACCTTAGAGATTTGGGCCTCGGGCTGTTGCCCGGCATTGCCTAGCCAAATAGCCGGGCTGCATGAAATATATGGAAAAAATATGAAAAGATATTATAGTATTTTTTATATATATTTGGGTAATACTAAATTAATCCAAAGGACAAAGAAGAAAACGTGAAATTGATGGGTTTAATGGTCACCAGTGATGTTATAGTCTAGGTAAATGTTCTTGAGTTGTATAGTTTGTGAGTGGATTTTTTTTTGTTTATGGTAAAGACAATGAGGAATCAAACATTCCCTGAGTTTTGCCATTTAATATACTCTCACAAATGCCGTGGTTTTAAGGAAAAAACACATAGAATTTGAGAATCACAAGGTTATTGAACACCTTGAAATTGGTGATTTTTGGCGGTAAGGGTGGGGTAAGGAGACAATGTATGTTACTTTATTGATTGATGATTGTATGAGCCACTAATTGTTCTTTTTAAACAGTAAATGGTTCAATTGGTGAAGCTCCGGCTAATATGTTGGGTTAGTCTGTACTGATTACCCATTCTATCTGGATTGAGGATCTCCTTAAGTGAAACTTTCATATATGGTAAATATGGCTCTGACCAGAATCGAACCCTCAACCTCCACTCTAACTCTCCAGATTTTCACCAATTGAGCTAGGCTTCATCGGCATGAGCCACTAATTGTAATAGAAAACTTGATAACATCCAAATTGTATACTTTTATTTATAAATTCTTTTAACAATACCTTTTATGCATTTATTAAATTAGTCACCAAATTCAAGTTTTTTTTTTAATTTACTCTTAATTAATGTTACACTATAGTTCACCAGAGGACCCAAACTCTTAACCTCTTGAGAAAATGCACCATTTTATACACTGAAAATCCTAGGTCAAATGCCCTTTCTGTAGAAACATTTTTAGTGATCTAATCTGACAGATTTTTCAAGTTGATACACATTTCATGTTGGATGGTATCATCAAAATGAACCGAATCTGGCTAGATTTCCACTTTTATTCTATAGTTATGCTATGAAATATATAGGATAGCAACATAAAAAATGTTTTGATTCATCTTTTGCTAAAATACCATTACATTTTCAAAATATTCTCATTTCTCTCTATCATACCTCCATCTCCACGGATTAATGTAGCAACAACTTGAAATATCATCATAGCTCCATCTCGACGGATTAGTGATCATTTTTACCTTTGATCATCACTTTGGGTCATATTACATTAAATACAACTTTATTTTATAAATATAAGTACTTCATTCATGCTTTTTGTAATTGGGTGACCAAATTGAAATCTGGATTAACATTAGACACCATTTTGTATAATTAATCCTTGTAATAATAAAAGAGTGTGAATCAAAGTTTGTGCTTTATGCAAGGAGCAGGTGGGATGTAAAAAGACCCAAGTAGAATGATCCAAAATTGCAGAGGGGCCAAAGTGTAAATTACAAAATTCATGTAGACAAAATTGGTCTGCGGAAAAGCATGCTTTGTTGTTTGTACTCTGATGTTGTAAGAGTAGTACGTTTTTAGTGGTAGTCGATGTCATAAACAGAGGGTTATGTCATAGATAGAGTAATGATGTTATGAATTTAAATAAAAAGTATTTTTTTGTGACCAACAAAGTAAAGTCATCCAGGTATATTCATAGACAAAAGGTTTGTTGTAGTAAAGCCCCTGACTCGCACATAACATTTTATTACGAACAAGACTCCAACCGATGAAATCTCTCCTAAAAAATTCATTCGGGTATCGCTAGAGCACTAAATTTAGTTAAATAAAAAGTATTCATGGCTAACCCAACTCAATTTGTCTAGATGTCTAGATATACACAATTTCCTTTCTTGAACTGAAACTAATTTTATCTTTTATTCAAGTTCAAGACTCACGCATTCATCATGTTACACACTTTCATGTGTTCACTTAATATTATTATAGGTCAATTGTGTTAATGTTATTCATTCTGGCTCCGTTATACACAATTAGTCTTAAGAAAATAAAGTTTTTGCATGTGAATATTTACTATTTTAATTTCTATTTCGCTCCTATTATTAGTTCCTAACTTTTTCGTAGATGGATTAGTCTTTATCAATGAATCATATGATATGTTCTTTTATTTTATTTTATTTAAAAAAAAACATATCAAGTCTTATTTCTATTATGGTAGTTTTCTTAGGTCGTGTGTAGTGGAGGGGGGTTATAGGGCGTTATGGGGATTAAAATATTTAAAAGTAATAGAAGGGGGTTATGGGGCGTTATGAAAAAAGAGGGTGTAGTGGGAAGGGGCGTTATGGGGCTTTATAAATGATTGGGTAATAATTGTTTTTTATTGTTTTATTATTATTATTATTATTATTATTATTATTATTATTATTATTATTATTATATAAACACTAACACACACCCACAGTAAATAAAAACACACATACACACTTCATCTTCCTCCTCCTTCATCTTCATCGGAGAGAGAAAGAGATCATCTTCATCACCTTCATCTTCCGCCTCCTCCCCTTCCGCCTCCTCCTCTCCACCTTCCCTCCTCCCCTTCCGCCTCCTCTCCACCTAAACCCACCTTCATCTTCATAATAATAATAATAATAATATAAAGAAGAAGAAAAAAGAACTCCAAACATCCCTCAACCTTTCCCTTCCCCTTTTTCATCCCAAAACGCCACCTTCCTCTCGCCATATTTATAACGGGCGCCACCAAAACGCCCCCATAGCGCCGGCGGGGGCGGTGTTCCCCGGCGCTATGGGGCTTCAAAACGCCCTATAACGGGCTACTACACATGAACTAATAATCAAATACCATGATCATTTTTAAGTACTAGGTCTAACAAAATATAATTTGTAATAACAGGTATGTGACATGCTGTGATGCTGAATAGACAAGGCATGTCTTGAGTAGTACATATTTCAAATATATTATGTACAATTAATATAATCATAAGTCGTTCTTGAAATCAAGAACATATAGCAAGTAACAAAATGGAATAAATTACTAAAGGTCCCAAAGAGGCAAAGACAGTTGAGAAAGAATCTAACAAAACCAGAATGGAATTGACAAAACATAAAGAAGGAAACAAGATGATGCCTTGATATTGGAAAATGACAAAAATGTCCCCATGGCTTGGCTTATAACAGCTGGGAAAACTTGTCTATTCCTTATTCAAGAATCAAATTAAATCCACTCATAATTAAATCAAATTAGGATAGGTTTTGGGACCATTTTTCACTAAAACTAAGATACTGAATCCTGGACATAGTGTTGTGAGAACTTACATATTTGTCCTCCCTCTTTAAACCAATGGGTAATTTTGTCTTTTCTTAAAAGCAAATACTTTATTTAACACTATTGTTGTTACGGTATCCTTAAAAATCAATACAATACGGTTTATATAAAAGAGAGTATGTATATTATGAAAGCGTATATACATACATATATATATATGGGCAATAGGGAATGGATAGTTTGAGAACTCACTTGAGTTGTGAGAACCATAGGAACTCATCTGGACCATTGATCTTGATGATCTAATGGTTGAGATTCAAGGATGGGACTTTTTGTCTTGACTTGATTAATAAGTGTTTTTTTATTCCTTTAAAGTACTTTCAAGGGTATTTAAGTAAAAACCCATGAGAGAGAAACAATTAATATCATATCATTTAAATTTTTATTCCATTATTAATATAAACAATTAATTTACTTTAAAAAAAAGAAATATAAAAACTTTTTTAAAAATATTCATTTTTTTAAACTTTATTTCATTTTACTTTATATTCAGTTATTAAAAAAATCATTTTTTAAAAAACTTTATTTTATTTTTTAATTACTTTATATTTTTTAAAACTTTCATAGTTTTTGTGTGTTTTATGTAATTATTTACACCAGTGTAAAATCTACCATACATAAACTTTTACAAAATTACACTGGTGTAAAAAACTAAACAAACATATAATGAAGATGATTTACACTGGTGTAATTATTTACACCAGTGTAAATTTACCATCATTTACACTGGTGTAATTATTTTACACCAGTGTAAATCTACCATACACACCAGTGTAATTACTTTACACCAGTGTAAAAACCAAACAAACATCTACACAGTCGTATTACACCGCTGTAAAAATGCCCAACAAAATCAACTAAAGTGTATTACATCAATGTACAACACCCAAACATCTATACATTCATACTACACACCCACATACTACACATGACTCAAAAATTTTCCACAATTGTTTATTTACATTATAAAAAAAAATCAACAACCCATCATCTTCAACAAAACATCATGTTCTTTCTATCTCAATCTTCTTTCAACAAAAAAAAAGCATAAAAAAAATTAATAATAACAGAAAGAATAATATTAATAATAATAAACAGAAATAATAATAAAATAACAGAAATAATAATAATAATAATAATAATAATAATAATAATAATAATAATAATAATAATAACAACAACATACCATCTTCATCCCCACCGCCGAACACCACCTGCAAACCACCCCCCTGCACCCAGCTGTCGTCTTCCTTCCTGCACCGGACCACCACCCTGCAAAAAAACCAGTCACCGGACCACCACCCTGCAACCCCAGATCCACCTATAACCCCCAGATCCAGATCCGGCGTCTGCAAAAAAACCCGTCACCGGACCACCACCCTTCGTCCTCTTCCTTCAACCACCATAACCCCCAGATCCTGTTCATCTATAATACCTGTTCATCTTCTTCCTTCTTCCTTCCACCTGTTCATCTTCTTCCTTCTTCCTTCCGTCTTCCTGTTCCAGCCATCGAACTTCCCACCCCACACCCTCCACCGTCGTCGTCCCTCCACCACAGCCCCACCAACTTCCCACCCCACACCCTCCACCGTCGTCGTCTTCCTGTACCAGCCATCGACCACCGTCGTCTTCCTTCTTCTTATTATTATTATTATTATTATTATTATTATTATTATTATTATTATTTAGAGAGAGAGAGAGAATGAGAGAGAAGAAGAGAGAGAGAAGAAGAGAGAGAAAGAGAAATGTTTAAAATGAGAGAGAGTGTGTGCAGATTCTTGATTTGTATTATTATTATTATTATTATTATTATTATTATTATTTTATTATTATTATTTAAAAGTTAGTGGGGTTGGTTGGGTGTGGGGTGGGGTGGGGTGGGGTGTTAGTGTTACTAAAATACCCCTAACTATTGGTGTGCAAAGACTATATTGCCCCTGATTAAACAAATGCAAAAAAATGTAAAACTGATGATGTGGCACTTGGTGATTGGTCCAATGGAGTTCTCAAGTTCTCGCAACTGGGATGAGTTCTCAAATGATCCCATTCCTATGGGCAATATATCATATATCATATGTAATACATCATATATTGAGAGAACTTGAAAACTTTATGTTACATATGGGCTATATATCATATGTAATACATCATATATTGCATATGTGTAGTATATATTACACATGTGTAATATGTGCAATATATATTAGACTTATGCAATGTATCATATGTTGCACATATGTAATATGTATTGCACATATGTAACTCACGTATGTGTAATATATGAGATATTGAGAATATTGCATATGTGCAACATATGATATATTGTGTACATATGTGTGTAATATAGAGTTCTCAAGTTCTCTCCCTAACAATGAGTTTTTAATTGAACTCTCCCCTATATATGTATTATGAAAGACATTTCCTTATTTAGTATATTTGGGGAATCCTTAAAAATCTAATTCATATGCTAAGTAAGTTCCTTCATGAATGAAATAAAGAACACTATATTCCACTCAACAACGGAAGTCATACATATTCTAAGGAGATGATGGAAAAGTAGAGAGAGAAGAAGCGAGATCTGCATATGGTGTTCATTGACCTTGAAAAGGCATAAGATAGTGTGCTATGTAGATTGATTTGGGATAGTTTGGAAAGTCAAGGGCTACCTAGGATGTATATATATTCCTAATTAGAGATATGTATGATAGGACAAAAACATGTGTTCGGTCTCCTATAGGGGATACCAACTCCTTCCCTGTCAAGGTAGGACTTCACCAAGGGTCTGCGTTGAGTATGTTTCTTTTCACGGTTGTTTTGGATGAGTTGTCCAAGTCGATTCAGGAGACGGTCCCATGGTGCATGCTTTTTGCGGACGATATTGTGCTAGTTGCGGAGACAAAACAGTGCCTTAATGCGAAGGTAGAGGGCTGGCGAGAGGCATTAGAAAGCAAAGGGCTTAGAATTAGTCAGGAGACGGTCCCATGGTGCATGCTTTTTGCGGACGATATTGTGCTAGTTGCGGACACAAAACAGTGCCTTAATGCGAGGGTAGAGGGCTGGCGAGAGGCGTTAGAAAGCAAAGGGCTTAGAATTAGTCAGTCTAAGACTGGGTATCTATGCTGTGATTTCAGTGTTGTAGGCAGCGATGATACCCAAAGTACCATTGAGGATCAACTGGTCCCGCAAGCGACTAAGTTCAAGTATTTGGGATCATATGTACAACATGATGGTGAGATTGATAGTGACGTAGCCCATCGCATTCAAAGTGGCTGGGGTAAGTGGAGAGCGACCAGTGGAGTACTGTGTAACACAAGATTCCCAGCTAAACTAAAGGGGGAATTCTATAAGGTAGCAGTTAGACATGCTCTGCTATATGGGTCAGAATGTTGGGCCCTTAAGAAGACACAAGCGCGTAAGATGGAGGTGGCAGAGATGAGAATGTTGAGGTGGATGTGTGGACACACGATGTTAGATCGGATAAGAAATGAAGTCTTTAGGGAAAGGTTAGGAGTGACTAGTATATCAAATAAGATGCAGGAAGGTAGATTGAGATGGTATGGGCATGTGAAGCGGAGGTGGACGGAGGCCCAAATTGACTTGAGATGAGCGGGTTAGGCATGATTTATTAGAGTTGCACCTCTCTGAGAACATGGTCCAGGATAGGGACTCATGGAGGCGTAAGATTAAGGCCAAGGACATTTAGGTTGGGTGCAATAGAGGTTTAGTTTTGTCTTAGGGACTTATACTTGCTTACATTTTAGGGGGACTCTAAAAGTGATTGTCTCCATGTTTTTGCGCCTATATGTTGTTGTTTGATGTTTAACATGTTTTTAGTTTGTATAACTCGTTTTTTTAAGCTAAGTTTGTTGGTGCTTTGTTATTTTGGAGTCGGAGGTCTCTTCTGGAAGCAACCTCTCTATTTTCAGGATATAGGTAAGGTTTGCCCACCTTCCCCAAACCTTACTTGTAGCTTGTTATTTGTAGAATTTACTGGGTATGGTTGTTGTATGTTTCACTCAACACCAAGTTGTTGTTAGGTTGTTGGGAACTAGAAAAGAATTTTAACTTGATGCTCAAAACTATGAATTTTAGGCATGTCAGCACAATTTCGTTTCGTGGACTAGTTGTTTAACTTTTCGTAGTGACGCTCATATGGTTATATTCTATATCCTCCCACTAGTCTTTACAGCTTTGATAACACATGTTGGCTACCGGTCACGGGCCCACAAGTCATGTTGTCCTCCTTGGTATGAGTATTTCATCATAACATACAACCATTGCATTGCAAAAAGGTGATTTGAATTAAAAGGGGTCAAAGTTGGTCGTATGAACTAGTCATGAAGTACCATTAAAAGAAGCAAGGGAGAAAAGAATAATAATGAGATTAGAAAGATTTGGATGAGAGTATGAAAATTAAAGCATTCAGGTTAGAGAAAATAATGTAAGTGTGCTGTTAATTCCCACATCATCGGCCATGCCATAAGTTTTACTTTGATATTTAGATTTTTTTTTTAACAGGCAATTGGAATCACTCACGGATCACTGTAGTATCATCGTACCACCAATGTTACCACACGATCAAATTCCAACACCAAGTCACCAAATCAGGAGGAAACTCATAAATATGAGAAAACCCCCCCTTATGAGATTCGAACCTAAGACCTTATAGTCTCTAACAGCTTGAACAAGTTTATGATGAAATTGTGAGGTCATTATATATTATATATTTGTTTTAATTTAAACTTGTTCATTCTGTTAGAAATATGCAACTATTAAAAGTGTATGTAGTTGTATTTGAGTTTTTACATATTTTCAAGTCGGTTTTTTGAGATAGATTTCAGATTGCATGTGACAGGAATCCCCAGATCCAATAATTCCATTCCAAATAGTAATTCTTTCAGTCCAAAATTCCAAATATTGGCAATATGTTTAGGTTTTTTTGGATTTTAAAGAACTTTAAATATATTATTTAGAAATACTTTCACTTAATTAGACAAATCGAAAAAGTTACTTTTGAACTTTGGGGCCTTTGATGCTAAAGCAACAAAGTGGTCCAACAAAGCCATTGGTTCTTTAATCTTTTCTTTACTAGGACTAACTTTAACTCGTGAGTAGATTTAACCATTGATTAAATCAAAATGCCATCAAATATGTTTTTTCTTTTCATTTTAGAATATATCAATTTTATATAAGAAAAATGAATTTTAATGATCCTACGTTTTTGTACTTGGTCAATAAAATCCAATCTAAGAAAATTTTTATCACCAGTCTCAACTTTAATACAATTTTTTTCTCATTGGACCGTTGTTAATAAAATTGAACACGGTTAGCTTTTTGTTGATGTGGATATGAATTGAATGATAATGTGACATTTTCTTAAATCAGTTTTACCTTTTAACCCAAATTCAAACTAGGGTTTGGTTGCAGGTAGGTGTTGTGGTAAAGTTGGATGGTGATGGTGATTGGTGGGAGAACGATTAGGGATTTTAGTAGGGGAGCTGGAGCTGTGAGGTGGGGTTGCATGTGGTTGTGGTTTTTAGATTGTGGGTGGTGGTGAAAGGGGAAAACGATGGTATATGGCAATGGAGGTCGATAAGTGGCGTATAAAAGTGGATTTTCTGGAATTGTGGCTGAGGATTTGTTGGACATTACTGGAATCGAGTTAGGTTTGAGGTTGAGGTGAATCAGGATCCGGAAATGGAGGGGTGATGGTGGTTTGCAGGTCTGATGGTTGTACGTGTTTGATTGGTGGCTAATCGATCATATTGGAAGCTAATTGGTTGCAGTCGTGGTGCGACGGTGTTAGTGGGGGTTGTTATTGGTGTGCTCGGTATGGAGGAACGTGGGTGGTGGTGATGCGGTTGGTGCTTGGCGGAGGCAGATGGTGGTGGGGGTAGTGCGACAGTCACTTTGGTAGTGTATTGTGGTTGTGGGTATAGATGGTGCGTTTCTTGCGGTGATATGGTAGCGAAGTGGTGGAAGTGATGATGGTAGATGGGGTTGCAGGTAGTGGTTGTGGTGGGACATTGAAAAACAAAACAAGAATTATAAAAAAAGTCCATGTAATTGTCCAATTCATATCCACATTAGAAAAGACTAACCAGGTTAACTTTTTTTAACGGAGGCCTAATGAGAAAAAAAAATAGTGTTAAAGTTTAGACTGATGACAAAAATATGCTCAAGTTGGATTGCTATCGACAACTGCAAAAATGTAAGATTATTAAAATCTAATTTACCTTATATATAAAAAAACAAAGGCATATTTAAAAATCCACCCACTATTAATCAAGTTTCTTAGGTGTCGCATTAAAGTCTTACAAAGTTTTTTTATATTTGAAATCACTAAATTGTGGTTAGATGTTTCAATCTTGTGAATCTTTTTACAAATGTTAAAATTAAAAATACTAAGTCACACAAATAAAACATACATGAGTCTTGCTTACTAATTATGTGTTTTTTCCCAATTTGTCTTCAACTGACCAATTATGAAACTTCATTACTATTTAGTTTCTTCGATATTTCCTCATCCTTCAAGTAAAATTTGAAAATCTTATAAATGAAAGCAATTGTGAGACACATGGCACCTTATGAGGCTTCTAAGTTTTTTTTTCCGCTCATTGCTAATAACCAGTTTTGAGAAAAAAATGGATGTTTTATGACTATAATTATGATTGATCCCCTTTTTTTAGAAACAAACTGGTTTACAATTTCCACTTCTTCATGTAACACGATTTCAAAACAAATATAGAGACAAAGAGATGAGAGAAAGAAAGAGATTCAGATCAACAGTGCCGCAGGAAAAAAGAAAAGGGACGTTAACTTCAATCATCTACTTACTGAATCAAAATCCAGGTAAAACTTTATGTGTTGTGATTCTTACGGTTACTAAACAAACATGGACTTCCTTTACATTCTTTCTTTAATTTTTTCCTGATAATGCTGAAAGAACCTAACAAAAAACAAATCATTTCTATAAATCGAGGCTGATCTTCCATTTTGAAGATACCCTAATAAGTCATCCTCTCCTTAAAGATGATTCTTGATCTTCCATTTATCATTTCGATTTCTGCATCAAATTGTTTAATTTTGTAAACAAAACTCTTGCATTAATCATCCTCACTTTTCGGATCAAACTCCACAGTGTGATGTCGTCGTTGCGGTAGTTGCTCCGGGCAAGATCGTCATCTCCAACCACAAAGAGATTGTGTGTAGTGTTTTGCAGGAACGTAGTTATTATTGATCTCTCAACAGATCCTAAGGTCTATCACTTTGAATTGCGGTTGTTCTTTATTATTGATCACTTTTAATTAATTTGGTCAAGGATTTTTACTTTTTTGAAGTTGGATACATTACTTACCATGCAGCTGTCCTTTATTATTATTATTATTATTATTATTATTATTGTATGTCTTAATATAACTTAAATTGTTCAACCCGTATATTAGACGAGAATATAACCTAGTAATATTAATAATAGTCATTAAATGGTAACCAAGATTCTAAAATTTATTGGATTTTAATAATCTCAACTTTAACTTATTGTTAAAAAATGTTTTGTAACAATCCCAACTTTTAACCTATTTTTCCAAAGGTTAACTCAGATAGTTTATGTTAAGATGTGAGTTGCTTATGTAACAACAAAGTCAAAGTTCTATTGGCGTGGACTGTTTATGTGGTAGTTCACTTCAGCAGAAACTAATTGAGTTAATTTTTAGTTGGTATGAAGTCGCTGAGAAAAACCAACTTAAAAGTCAGGACCATCACAAAACATTTTATTAGCTGGGAGTGTTGCTGGTAATATGTCATATTTGATATTATTAATGTCCAATAAACCAAAATTTTAAAAAATAAGTTATACGTAAACTGAAATCTATTTTCTTGAATTATCCTTCAAATATCAAGAAAATAATAAAATGCTTTGATTAAAGATAAACTAATTGACTAATGATGACAAGGTGATTGCCATTTGTCATATCCACTGTTAAAACATTAGTTGTCTCATTGTTTCTTGGCTACATTCCAATATATATCACATACACCCATAAAAGAATCACAATTCACATACTCAAAATCCACCCTCGTCACACTAATCATGCTACACCAACTTGTACCTCATGCATTGAGAGTTGTACATTGGTCCATAAAGCATCAAAAAACTAGATATGGAAGAAAGTATAGTACGAGACAAGAAACCCATTCATACTGTCTTGTTTGGTCACCCTCACTGCGGTTTGCTCACATTGAGTCCCGGACAATGGCAAGGTTTGTAAATAAGTTGTGATTGTTACCGACGCCTTGTGGTTGTGGAAACCTTATCTAGACTAAAAAGTACAAGTGCTTATGCATATGTTACTACTACATGTCCATACCATATATATATTTTCCAGCACATAGTACAACACATTTCTACATTGTGTATTTCTATCGCCTTCAAGTTGATTTTCTAACAAGAATCTTGAAAGTTACCACTTGTGATAAAAACATGAAAGTTGTGACCTTGTGATGATAGCTATACATGATTTCTCAATACCAAGAAAAAATGTTATAATGTTTTGAGATTTCTAAGTAAATAAAAGAAACAACACTAAATTAATATTTATAGTGGTTGAGGCAGATGTTAACGAATTCATCTTACGTTCACATCAAACGAACTGCCTCTTCTCAGAGAGATTGTAGCAGTTATCTATTTTAAAAATTAGAAACTAAGGGGTTGTTTGGTTGATTAAGTGCTGAATCATTAAGAGCCCTGAATGGTTAAGTGTTGAATCATTAAGTTGGACCTCTTAATAGTTAGTTTTCTTGTCCCACATTGGTATGAGAGTTTTATTAAGGTTCAGCCTAGTTCAGTGCTTAATGATTCAGCAACATCCCAAGTCTTAATGATTCAGCCTTAACCATTCCATTCAGAGGCTGAAACAAACGCGCTGAATGCTGAATCATTCAGCACTGAATGGTTAAGAGCCTCATTAAGAGGCTACCAAACAGCCCCTAATAATTCCATAGAAGATACTCGAAAACACTAGAGTGATCTTAGAGCGAGTATCAAAAGTGTCTGGAAGATTGTGCATTAACTTAATTTCCATCACATTGTAATATTTTCTTTGTAAGTTGGTAGAGATCATCAAGGCTTCTTCATAATACGCTTGGTAGGGATCATTACTTTACCTTTCTCTAATCTCGGTAGTGGTCATCATTTTTGCTCTCTAATCAATGTAGAGATTGTGTATGTTACTTTTCTTGTCACCACTACTAAAATTACAACATGGCTTACAAAACACTTCTTATTTTGTTAATTTTAAGTTATCTCTTTCGATACATGAGAAATGTTTAAAGGTATGTAGAACTTTGCAAGATGTTAGGTCAAACGTGTACCTATTACCCACATCCCTTTGCATATATCACATTGGGGTGCAACCCTACGTGAAAGCTAGTTATCACTTATTTTTGGCTCGATGGGTATTCGACACGATTTATATATTATTATTCTTTTTGATTTTCTACATCGTGTTATGTTATATTTAGATATGTGTCCGCTATGTTTTGTCATACTCCTTTTTTTAAAGGCCAACAAAGTCGTTGCGGACTCCCGTGAGACTCCATTTATGACCAATCCAGGATACTCATGGGGCACCCAGTCCTCCAGGCCCACCAATCTAGGGAACACCCGACCACCCACCCGCCCAAAAGCGCGACAGTGAATAATCGGTAAAACTTGGTATCCTTCAAGGCTCGAACTTGTGACCATTAGACCCCAAGTCACCTATCATTAGGTCTCCATAGTCCATACCACTCCACCAGAAGGTGGGTGGTTTTGTCATACTCCATTATGTCACCTATGTCATGTTTAGTTTTGTTTAGTTATGTTCAATCACATGACACGAAAGGGTCTTTGGTCTAGCATTATCAAAGTTTATATTGTTTTGTAGTGATGACGGTCCAATCCTTTTGGTTAATAAACATGTGTAGTTTAACGGTAGAATTAAAGAGTGTCTGAGTTGCTCACTAAAAAGAAATGTTCAATCTTATGCCGATTACTAATCAGATGGTATATCATGTTCTTGTATTATATTGTTATTTCAATTTATATTACTTGGTAACTAGTAATTACTTCATGTTCACTTCAAAACATTACTTTGTTTTGTAACTCTTTCAGTTCAAATATACACTGATTCATAGTACACAAGAACACCCCTCCTATCCTTATATAGTAACCCTTAGGGGGACGGGGCGCTATCAGAATTGGCCACGGGTACCACACTACCAGCACGGTAACACCGCCGCCACACTTGCTGGTAGAGGTCCCGTGAACCAATTTCTGGTTCCATCTAACGGGCTGGTAGTGTGACATGGTGCAAACTTTTAGGTGTTTTTTATTCCTTTTTTGACCGTTTTAATGTTTATTAATTGTTTTTGACTTTCAAACGGTCATATTTTGTGACCGTTTTAATCTTTAGGTTTATAAACACAATACATTCCCACAGTTTTGATCAAAAACATAGAAATCATATCAATACTTCTAAAAAAATAACTGACATTGATGTAGAAGATGTTCAAGTAATCGTTCCCCCGCTCAAGGTCCACCCAATGTTACACTCAGGCGATAGTAGCCTTGAGTTTCTGACGGACCTTGCACGGCGGGCAGAGGAAGACACAACAACATCTAAGAAACGATACGTGCCACGTGATCACGAAGGAGGCAATGCGCGGTTAATAAATGACTACTTTGCTGAAGTACCAAAATACACCGACGCACAGTTTAAACAAAGGTATCGCATGTCGAGACGTCTATTTCTACGTATTGTAGCAGATGTTGAAGCAAACTTCGAATGGTTCAGAGAGAGCATGGACGATCGGTTTAGAAAAAGTTTTACGCCCATGCAAAAAGTATCTTCAGCAGTGAAACAACTCGCAACTGGTAATCCTCCAGATGAATACGATGAGTATTTATGTATGTCTGAGAGGACGTCGCGCGAATGTTTACAATTTTTTTGCAATGTCGTCATTAAGTTATACGGGGCTGAGTTTTTACGAAGACCAACAAGCCACGACATTGCATGTTTGTACGAAACACACGAAGAAAGACATCACCTTCCTGGCATGATCGGTAGCATTGAGTGCATCCATTTAGTGTGGTGAGCATGTCCTAGGGAATTACGAGGACAATATATGCGAGGCGATCACCAATACCCTACGATCATGCTAGAAGCAGTTGCTTCGCAAGATCTTTGGTTTTGGCATGGATTTTTTGGCCTCCCGGTTTACTGAACGACATAAATGTCCTCCAACAATCTCCGGTTTTTCTTACCCAACGAAATGGAACGGCGCCACAATGTCCATTTACTTTAAATGGCCACTTATATAAACGTGGATATTATCTTACCGATGGCATCTACCCAACCTGGTCAACGTTTGTGAAAGCGTTTCGATATCCCACCGACGCTAAGGAAAAGAAATTCGTTAAGGCACAAGAGTCGGCAAGGAAGGATGTTGAGCGAGCGTTCGGAGTATTAAAAAGGGGAAATGGGGAATTACCGAACGACCCTTGAGGCCCAAAATCGTTGCTAGGTGTAGCGTCATCGTCTATACGCGCATGATATTGCACAACATGATAATTAAAGACGAGGGGCGTGCGATATCACCGGTCCACATACACGATCCCCCAATCCAACCGTTCTTCAACGAGGAAGCACTTGCGGAGTTGACAGAGTCTGATACGCATTTCCGACTTCGAAATGATCTCGTGGAACATCTAGACGGACTTGATCTACCGTATCTCGACGTGGAGGACTCCGAATGGTTTTTCTTTTATTTAGTTTATTTTTAATTTATGTGTATTTGTATTTCTATTTTTATTTGCTTTTAATATTGTAAGTTTATTTTATTATAAATAATATGTTTAATTAATGTTTCTTAAAAAACTAAAAACTAAAAAATAATGATTTCAGTGAAGTGAAGTGCTGCCTAGAAAAAAGTAAATCAGTGAAGTGATGTGCCAACACTAGTAATGCTCCTTGTGCCCTTATATAGTATTCGTAAAAACTTTGAATTAAATATATTTTTCTATTTTGATTATTAATGTAGTCGGTCGGTTATTTATTAATTTTTTCATAGTTGCCCCCAAAGGATCGGGCATACAGGCGTTAAAGGGGAAGGCATTAATGTGGTAACGGGCTTGAGTCTGAAAGGGTGGATATGTGCGTGAAGTCCATGCTTTTCGACAACGCAATCGTGCAATGTGGAGCGAAGGCTGACTGCGCTACAAAGAGTCTTAAAGCAACTGGATAACAACAATGGGTTTCTGCCATTTAGTAAGATAATTTGATCTTTATAAATATAGTAAGTAGATCCATCTTTCTAGATATTGAGAAGTTGATATAATTTTACGAAACAATAATCACAGATAACACCACCGAATAACTATTACAACTTTTGGGCTGGATACTAAGCAGAGAGCCTGGAAGTTCGCTAGCTAAGTGCCCAGATCACAGGGAAGTCGGGTTAAGGCCAGGTGTATCCGGAGCCAAACAAGCAAATTGTCAGTTCAGAACTCGGATCAAGGAGCAAATCTGATTAATACTTAGACCAACATGTTCTATCATGTGTATAAATACTAAAAATGAAAGATAAATATCTGAGGCATAAAAAGAAACAGAAATGAATGAAATAGGTCAACGGGGAAAACAAAACAAGAACCCGGGTCATCTAACGGCCTGCACCTGACCGGCTGACCCAGAAACTACAAGCAAACCACCTGATGTGCAAACCGCTCTGACCCGTTTCTTCCCAAAACTTTTACTTCTTTTCTGTAACAGGCGGATATCGTAACTGGAGTTTAATTCTCCATCTCCAAAAGGATGGATTTCAGTTTTAAACAACCGTGCTTCGTGATTTAACTATATACAGTTAGGGTACAAAAGCAAATGAGTTCCCTAACATCAACAAAATCAAGACATATACACCACAAGAAACAAGCAGCTCCATCGCATATGTATAAAATCTTTTAGCATGACATTGCATAGCAGGGCATCAACATGCACCGTTTGGGAATGTTACAAACTATAAACGAGTCCAACAAAAATATTATTCAAATTATAAATGCTACCAACTTACCAAAACTCAAAGAGACACGATTGAACATCTAACACCAAAAAGAATTCTTGATGCTTATGCAGCCACAGGAGTCGGGGCAGCAGTGTCTTTAACGCGTTTCATGGAAGAAAACAGATTCAAAACATCTACATGGTTTCGAATATATCGTGGGCATTTTGAAAGAAAATCTTGCGCTTGGTTATGCCTTCCAGCCTTGAAATACGCTTTGAACACCCGCACGTAGACTGCTGTTGATGGTACCTTCTTGTATGTCATGGCCTTCAAGAACGTTACAGTTTCATCAGTAGTGCCAGTCTTCGTAACATATTTAACAAACGGGTCCAAGTAAGGCGGGTATCCGTGAGCTTTCATTGGTGCAAAAAGGTTGGTAGCTTCTTCGAATAGTCCTTGATCCAATAGCTTACTTATTAATAACTTGTATGTCGTATGCCAAGGCTTAACTTCTTTCTCAATGACCACATCCGAAAGAAGTTTGTAAGCTTCATTTGCTCTTCCTTTAGAGCAATACGCATCTGTCAACGTTTCCAACGCATAGCCAGCATAAGAGCTCCCTTCATTTTCAATCAGTTTTTGGAAACAATCACAAGCTTTATCCAGTTGACCGGCGAGACAATATCCTTCAATCAATGACCCGAAAGTTTTATAACTTGGAACAGTTCTGGAACCTTCCACGAAATCAAGAAACGCACTCGCTTCCCCTGTTTCACTGTTCTTGCTGAGCTGGAAACCGATCTTAGTTTGCAAATTCTCGTCAGGAAAAAACCCGACTTCCTCCATCGCTCTTAATACCTTGTTACACTCCTTAAACCTACCGACACTCGTTAAAGACTTGAGAACGCCATCCAACGCAGCATTCGTCAACGTATTCCCACCGTCTTTATAAACCGTTAAAACCTTAGAAAACAAATCCATATCCAACTTCTCACCCGTCGCTATCTTTTTCAAAAGTAAAGTGCAATCCTGCACCGACGGCTTCACATTTCCACCCATAGCAAACGCGTACAACTCAACCGCATCTTTCAACATTCTTTTCCTAACAAACTGATTCAAAACCCTGATATACGTCCCTTTCTCCAACTCAAAACCCGCAGCCCTCATCTCATCAACCAACCGCCAAAACTTATCCCAATACCCTTCTCTCGCTACCTCTCTCACAATCGCATTATACGTCTTCTCATCATGCTCACACAACCCGCTCTCCTCAACCCACCTAAAGAAAATCAAAGCCTTATTCGCATCCGTCCCAACATTCTCCAACACCGACTTAACCAACTCACCCGTAAACACAACCCCCATCCCCTTCAACTTATTTTCAACTTCCTCCCCCCACGGTCCGGCCCTAACAACCTTACACACCCTACCACTAACTCTCTCAACCGACCCATCAACCGAATCATCAACCGAACCCAACGCAAACAAACGCTTCAACCGCTCCACATCTTGTCCCAACCCATCCTTTTCAAACCGTTCAATCGCCCGAACCGACGCGCCTTTCTTCACTCCATACCCTTTCTTCTTCATAACCTCAACCAATTCCCAAAACTCCTTAACCAACCCATTTCCCCCCAACATTCCCAACAACCAGTTACATGAATTGGACCCCAAATTAACAATATTGTTATTATTATTATTATCTTTACTTTCATTAGACATAACCCAATTATAAAACATTCTACCAGCTTCAGGGTCTGACCCTCTATTTTGAAACAGCTCAATAATATTATTATCATTACCCAGATCAGTTTTGGACTTTAACTGAAGAATGGCATCGTGGTTAGATTTAAGTGGGTCTGAATACAGTTCAATCAATGTTGATGATGGTGATGAGGAAAAGAATCGAGGGGTAAAAAGGGAATTAATGGTACGAGGAAGAGGAATAACAGGTGATGAGTGTACCTTGTATTGAAGGTTGGACAGAGGTTTGTGTCGTTGGAGAAGAAGAAGACGCCATTGATTTCTCATGTTGTTTGGTTCTGGAGTGACAGATTTCGGCTGTGAATAAATCGGGGTTGAGAGACTGTTTTAGGGTTTATGGGTCAAGATCTCTTTCGGTTTAGATACCATGAAATGAATTTTCTTTTACTATCTCAAATCTGAAAAAAGTAGGGGTGTAAACGAGCCGAGCCGAGCCGAGCCCGAGCATGACTAGGCTCGGCTCGGGCTCGTTAAGGTTTTGTGAAGCTTGAGCTCGAGCTCGGTTCGGTTCGAGCCTATAATCTTGAGCTCGAGTTCGGCTCGCTAGCAAAATCCAAAGCTCGAGCTCGGCTCGAGGTGATCTGAGAATCTCAAACGAGCTCAAAAGCTCGGCTCGAGCTCGCAAAAGCTTGGTTATAACTTAGGCTCGCGAGCCCAATCGTTAAGGCTATAACTTAGGCTCGGGCTCGGGTTCGGGCTCTAGCTCGTTAAGACTCGATTAGGCTCGCGAGCCCAATCGAGCTTTGTATCTAGGGCTCGAGCTCGGGCTCGATAACTAAACGAGCCAAATTTCAAGCTCGGGCTCGTTAAGGCTCGGCTCGTTCGAGCTTTTTACCGAACCGATCCCGAGCCGCTACGTGTCATTTACACCCCTACTATCTACCTAAAATATTTGTTTTTATTTTTTATTTATTTTCACTTCAACAAAAATAAACCGGGTTTTCTTCTAATAAGTTTTTATAACTAGTATTTTGTTTGCGGGTGTTGTTCCGCAAATATGGCTGTAAACGAATCAAACGAACACGAACAAGGTTTTATTCGTGTTTGTTTGTTAAGGTTTATTGGACAAATAAACCGTTCATGAATATACTAACGAACGAAATTCTATGTTTGTGTTTGTTTGTTAACGACATTCATTTGTTTGTGAACTGTTCATGAAGACGGGTTTTGAACACAAACATTTATTATTCAAGTAACTAAAAAACATTGTTAACATTAACCATTAGAAAAAGTATATCCATTAAATGATAAGTCAAATTATACTATAATTATCCTAAATTACTTAGACATGAATACGTGATAATCCTACTTCATAAATATCCCGAACAAATGTCTTGATTCTTGTATGCCCAACTTCCTTAATTTCTTCATACATCTTCGATTTCTTAAGAACATTTAAAAATAAGTATTAATTAGATAAGGGTACACAAACTTGCATAATAACTATGTATGTAAAACGCAATAGCATCTTCAATTGCTTAGTAATTAATCAAAACAAAATATTGAGGTTTTCCATTAGTTTAGTACGACCAACTAAACAAGAATGATCCATCAAAAGTTTACTAGGAGGGGGGTTTGGAAGGAAAAGTTTAGGAGAGAAATAAAAGTTATGAGGGAAAAGAACTAATCTTTGACTGGAAATAAAATTTAGGAGAGAAATTTTAAAAACTTTTAAGTTTTAACTAATGAACATAAACAAACAAACATGAACGTATATAAATGTGCTAACATAAACAAACACATTGTCGAACGTTCACGAATGCAATCGAATGAACGAGACCTTTGTTCATGTTTGTTTGTTTAGTTAATCGAATGAAATTTCTTGTTCGTGTTCATTCAATTTTTAAAACAAACAAAAATAGACGAACCTTTCGCCGAACAGTTTATGAACTGTTTGCCGGATGTTTGGTTTGTTTACAGCCCTATCCGCGAACCTGTGTATAAAACATAGAAAAAAATAACTAAGCCGATCTAGGACCACGCGTGTTGCGACGAACCTATTAAACGGGAAAAATAGATACGCTGCGATGGGTCTATCGAACGGGAAAAATAGATGAAATCGCTGAATCCCACACACATTCGTTACGGTTTGTTAAATTTACAAAAGATTAAAAGTACGAGGGACCAAAGTTGAAAGTAAAAAGAATGTTGGGGTTGAATTGCAAAAGATAAAAAGCGTTGGGTTAAAAGTAAAAATTTCAAATGGGTTATGAAGATCCAAAAGTTAGACCGTACCTCGTGGGCGAGGAAGAAGACAGTTAACTTGATAAGATCTTGTATGGATTGGACCTGCAAAACTAGCAGACCGTTAGGCTCGTCACAGGGGGGCAGGGAGGGCCTCTCTGTGACCACCCTCCGGCATGAGGATAAGTATTTGTTTTAGTGAGATAAAGAGAGTTTAGAGAGAGAGAGGGAGGTTCGGAGTATGTGTGAACGTGTCTACCTGTACTTTGGAGGGGGTATTTATACTAGTCAGAGTGTTTGTACTTTGTTCCGTCCTAGTCGTACTATCCCTCGGAATCTTAATCCTCCGGTCATTTGGGAGTTGTGTCGTGTGGAGTCGAGGCTTGTGGACAGGAGCCGCGACTGGAGATGTTTGCTTCGGAGACGAGGTTCTATACCTCTTCATGTCCCCCTAAGTCCATAAGTTAGTTTATAACTTAGTGGAGTTTGGCCGAGGCTTGTTGTTGCTTGCCAGCTGTTTTTTGGTCGCGGCACGTGGCGAAGTCCTGAGCCGTATAAATTGGATGTGACGTGACGGTTACTTCGAGGTGTTTCCAACCGTCCGATCATTTTTCCTTTCGTTGGGATTTCGACACTTGTCTCCCCTTTAGGGTTTCTCTTTCTTCCTATATAAAGGGGTTTTTTATCATTTAGTGTTTTTACTTTTACTTTCCCCAAAAACTTTTCCACTTCTGCTGTAAATTTCTTCTTCGAGCCACCCTTGTCTGTTCGTCTTCTCCCTGTACGACTTCCATCTGATTCAGTTGCAGGTTCGTTCCCTTCTTTTTTATCAGAGATTTTTAGTTCTTTTTTAATATGGGGAAGGATAACATGGATGTTAGTTTTTCGGTATTAACACAAGATAAACTTGACAAGTTCATAAGGGATTATAGAATTCCCCTTGATCTGAACCCTGAGTTGCCTGCCCCTGATCAGGCTATCTACCCTCCCCCTGCCGGTAAGTTTGCTTTCTACACACGCGTGTGTGATTTTGCCAACTATCGGATCCCTTTAACAAAGTTCTTGTTTAAAGTTCTTTCATACCATGGGGTTCACTTTTCTCAAATGAACCCTTTTGGTTTGGGGAGGGTTTGTCATTTTGAATTAAAGTGCCGGGCCTTGAGGGCGAAGCCTGATCTTGACGTGTTCCGGGCTTTTTATAAGTTGAACCAGGCTGGTGATTGGTTTACTTTTGAGAAAAGGAGAAAGAAACCAGAATGTCATGGTAAAGATACCTCCAGCCTGAAGAACTGGAAGACGCAGTTCTTCTGGTTGGACGACAGATGTTTGCCCGAAGCTATGGTATCGGTGTGGAGAAAAGATTTTGATTCTACCGAATGGGAGTTGCCCAAGGATTTTGCTTGTGACGCTTCATTGTATAATAAGCTTGTGTCTAATAAATCTAACATTAGGAAGTATCCGGAACACGTTTTGGTGCTCGGTGGTGTGAGTAGGATTTGGGACGAACCAGATAGGTGGCCAATTGTGTTGCATAAGAACAAGGGTGAGGGTCCCTTTTTTGAGCTTCGCCTTGTATTGTTTGATGTGGCTTCTAATCCTTTTTTGTTCTTATTACAGAGATGTCGCTGCTGGCAGCTTTGAAGTTCGAAGATTACGACGATGACGACTTTCAAGTTTCAAGTGAACCTATAGGCTCCAGCAAGCCTATTTTGGAACAGGTGTCAAAGCTGCAGGCCCCCATTCGTCCCCCAGGCTCTGAGGAGGAGCACGTTGAAGGAGCCGGGGGCAGTGGCCAAGGTGCGACTGGTGGTGAAGGTAGTGGTAGCAAAGATGGTGGTTCTGTTGGAAAGGATGTTGAAGGTGGAAGTGGTCTTGTGAAGGAGGTTGTTGGTGAGGAGGGAACTACTGTGGGTCAACTGTTTCCAAAGCCGGTGCCTATCAGGTCTGTTGACTCGTCCGGTACTTTTAGTATTGATGACGAGGCCACAGAAGATGCGTCTTTTGATTTGAACGTTCATGCCAGGAAAAGGAAGTCTGATAAAGCCAAGAAGAGTCCCAAAAGGGTGAAGTTTATTCAAACAGGTGCTCCTCCTCCCTCCAAAGGCACTATCTTGGATGAGTTTGACCTTCATCTCACTGGGGGTAAATCCCCCCGCGATGGTGCTCCGGTTTATATGAATGTGCCGGAGGAGGGTGAGGGTTATGATGGTGGAGAAGGCAAGGTGTTGGAGACGACTGGTTTTCAGGGACAGTCTTCAGGAGCTGAGAACTTAGGTGATTTTCTTATATCTTCCCCTGGTAAGTTTCCCGGTCGTTTCTCTGTTTTTTGTGCTAGTGGGGAGAATGAGTATGGTGCATCTTATTCTCCCTGTTGGTTCGAAACAGAGACGCTGACTATGTTTAATCTTGTAGATCCTTTGGATGATCTGATGGATGTGGACCCGGCTACGGCTGAGGATGTGTTCGTCCATGACTGGGACTTAAAAAATGGTTCAAGGGTGGTTGATGCCTTGTCGTCCAAGATGATGTTGTTTAATCTTCATACCCCGGCTGATCATGCCCACTATCGGAGGATGAAAGATGGTGATTTGGGTGATGCGTTGATGGTAAGCCAGGCTCAATCCAATTTTCTAGTTGCCGAGGTTTACCAAAGGTGGGTTGAGTCGGAGCTTCAAAGGGGTAGGTTGGCGAAGAGAGCTGCAGATGGTTCTGTTTCTGAAGCCCTGAAGAATTGCCAAGAGCAACTGAAATCAACCAATGCTTCCCTTGCAGCGGCTTGTGAGGATAGGGACAAACATCAAAAAGAAGTCACTATCTTGCAGGAGAAGCTGCATCTCGCTGACCAGGCTCATGAAGCTTCCAAGAAGAAATACATTCAATCCATCGAGGAGCTTGAGCTGCTAATGAAGAAGACTAAAGAGGCTGCGGATGTGTTAGTGAAGGGTACGTACTTTGTCTCTTTTGTCCTTTCTTTTGTTTCAATGCTTAGCAATTTTTCCCTTTTTGCAGATAAGGAGTTAGCTCAAGCTGGTGAAAGGGAAGCTTTGAAGCTTGGTGAGGGGCTGAAGTCAGAGTTGGCAGGGCTGTAAGAGGAAAAGGAAGGTTTGTTGAAGGAGTTGGAGTCGTTGTTCAGCCTTAAACAATTTATCTTGACTGAGGGGGTGGAGCTAGTGTCTCAGCATGTCCGCAACTGTCCTTCGACGAAGGCTGCGGTGGCTGGAGTAAACAACGCCATGAATGGTGTGGGTTTTAACGCTGGGGTAAGAGCTGGTTATGCTGCGGCCACCCAAGGTGTGCCTTTGAAAGATACCCCCAAGCTGATCCTGAACGCCAGGCAGTTGTTGCTCGATGCAGTGAGACAATATGACGAGATTGCCATACCTTCGATCTCCAAGCTGCAGGACCTAGTCTCCGAGCCCCCAGAAGCTGTTGTGAAGGCCTTCAAGGACTTGTTTGTGGTTGGCGACTCCTCCTAGTGTTGTTTCTTTAAGGCGAAGTAGACACGCAACTCCGTTCCTCCACATAGGTTCGGAGGTCTATTTAGCCAAAAAACTTTGTGAAGCTTTGTTATTAATCCTCTGTACCACCCGTTCCTTGTAGGTTCGGTGTTTTAGTGATTTCTTCTAGAATCGTTGTGCCCTCCATCCCTTTATAAGGGTTCGGAGCTTGTTGATCCGTAGCTGATGGTGCACGTAATGCATCTGTTTTTTGTAAAAAGATCTATTGTGGCCGCGGCTTACTAAATGAGCGACCACATATTTTGAAGTGAATGGGAATTATTAGTATATTATCCTTGTGTTTCGGATGTTTTATTGTTTCTTGTTTTTTCTAAGTATAGATTTGTTTGTGTGAGTTCTGAAGTTTATGTAGGCTTCAGCTCGTAGTATAGAGCCTTGATCATGCGTCCATGACTTGTTAAGTCTCGGTTAAAAGATATGTCTTAAGTGTTTTAAGATTTTATATCCCTAACTGCTTTATGACATTCGAAGTAGAACGTTTGTTTTTTCGCGTTTTGTAAAAAGGATGCTACGTAGTCTTTTTATGGGGTATCTTTTAAGTTCGGAATTTCGTGTTCCTCGAACTTGTATGATAAAGAAGTCCGGACGAAAGGGCCTTCGACACCCCCATGCCCTAATTCTTATCCCCTCTTCTAGTGCTGAAGTACTTTTACTTTGTGCACCGAAGCTTGCATATTGTTTTTCTTTTTCAATACACGTATAATAAATATCATGTGAATGGGTTTTGTAAAGATCGAATTTCATTATAACAAGAGACCGGCCGCGTCTCATTTATTAGGTACGGAGAATTTCATCATTCCGTAGTACAAAATGAAAGGAAATTAAAGAGGGTGGGGCATTCACATCCCACTTTTACATTAAAAAACAAAGAACTATTTTATTCGTCGATCTTTCTCTCTAGATGAAGCATTTTTTAAGGTGGATCCCATTCCATGTCCGGGGAACTTCATCTCCCTCGATTGTTGCGAGCCTATAAGCTCCTTTCTCTCCTGCTGAAGTAACAATGTATGGTCCCTCCCATTTAGGACTCATCTTTCCAGGCTTCTCCATACCACTGGCTTCGTTACTCCGCATGACGTATTCCCCGACTTTAAACTTCTTTTCTCGAACCTTGGAGTTGTAGTACTTCTCCAAAGTTTGTTTATACTTTGCTTCTTTTATGGCTGCGGTCTCCCTTCGTTCTTCCAAAAGGTCTAGATTGGACCGCAGCTCTTTTTCATTATCACCTTGTCCTGTGACCCGGTGGGTCGGCATTCCGATTTCCACCGGGATCATTGCCTCCGTCCCATAGGTGAGACTGAAGGGTGTTTCGCCAGTGCTGGTGATGTGTTGCAAAACACATCTAATTTCCTATGTATTTTGTAGTCATTTTCGAGTCTTTTTATTAGTGTTTTATTAGTTTTAGGCTTGTACTTGTCTTTTTTTATTTATTTTAGCGTTTTATTAGATTTTTATTAGTTTTGAGTCATTGTTAGTATTTACGTATTTATTTTATATTTTGTAGGTGTTCACAGACATTGGAGCGTAGACGAGAAACTTTGGCCGAGCCAAGAACACCCGAGTCGCGAACACCCGGAGCAAACTTAGAGTATATTACTACTACTACTACTACTACTACTACTAATAATAATAATAATAATAATAATAATAATAATAATAATAATAATAATAATAATAATAATAATAATAATAATAATAATAATAATAAAAAAAACTAAAAGAATCAACAGCTTGTAAGCTCGTGGCCTTATAAGCCATGGCCCAAAACTCCAAAAGGCCAAGGAGGGCTCGCAAATTCATTCAGAAGAGCATATATTTATTCGAATGTTAGTTAAATATTTTGGACGGCCAATAATATTATCGAAGCAGAAGAACAGCCGCCAAGAACAAAAGACGACAGCAGTCAGCAGCTTTGTAATTTAAAGGAGATCGAAGGCTTGGGGTCAAGATTAAAGCTACGGGTTCGACTATAATAATTTTTGGCTTTATATTTATTTACTTCGTGTTCATAAATATTGAGACCATGAGTTTGTGTTATTTTGAACCTATGTTTTTATCTTTTTCCATGATCATTATTGGCTAAACTTTTTAGGCTACCTAGGTCGTTATGATGAATACTTAGCATTTTTATGACTTTCGGATTCGTTTAATTATATAATTGGCTTATGTTTTGGTAAAGATTTAATTGTGTTTGGTTATGATGCATATGCGTATTGAAGTCTAATTTATTATCTTTGATAGTTCCACATGTGTCTTGTTGAATGTCTTTCAGTTATAGATGCATGTTAGGTTGCCTGCTTTGTGCTTGTGACTAGTTTATGGTTTTTGACGTCTAATTCCATAGGAACTTGATTTGAGAGTTTAGAGGACTTAGGTATTCAGCCATTCCTTGAGACCGGTAGGTGATAGGGTGTCGGGTTGTCTAGATCTTTAGGTATCGGGTAGAGGTGAGACCGGGAGGTGATCCTTGCCTAGTGTGTCTTTAGATTCTTGTAATTCCGAATTATTTCCAAGCCAATTAGATTACTCCTTCACATTTTTTTGGTGTGTTGTGACAAGCGAGACCGGGAGGTGAGCGAGTCTTTCGAGTACCTTAGCATTCCCTAGTGAGGTGAGACCGGGAGGTGATCCGAGCTAGTAACCAGTGATTTACACGTCCCTTAGGATTTTCTGAGAGTTGTTAGTGAGACCGGGAGGTGATCTAGCATGCTTTAGGGGTTTCCTGGGTCAGGCGTATCTTTAGAAAACCTGGTAGCCAATCCATTATTCGATTCCGAGAGTTGTGAGTTTGCGGGTAGGATTCTAGACCTAGGTAGTTGCCTTCCATATTTCCTGAGTTCGATCCGCTGTCGTTCGTTTCATGTTTTCGTCTTTGTGTTATTTATTTTAATTGCTTTTATTTTATTTGCATTTAGCTTAAAATTAATTCTCAAAAATCCAAATTAATAGGCTAGGAGTCGACAAAGGTTTAGTACCGAGAGTCGCAATATTGTGTCCACGGTTCGATATTCCGGACTTACTTGCTTTGCTACACTGCGACCGGTACACTTGCCGTTAGTGTGTGGTTTTGTAGGTTTTTCCATTTTTAAAACTTGACCGATTTATTTACTACACATTTCACACATCAAGTTTTTGGCGCCGTTGCCGGGGACACAGTGCGCTTTCGAGGACGACCCGAGTCGGGGATCTAGTCATTTTATTGCTCTCTTAGTTTAGTAGATTTTTTATTTTTAATTTTATAAAAAGAAACAAAAATAGTTTTGTTTATTTGCCATTTGTTTTTCTTATTCTAGTATAGTTCCTTTAGTGTTAATAGGTCAAGGGAGAGTATGAGTAGTCAGGTCGAATCTGTGTGCTTTCTTGGCACTTTCATGTCACATGTCGGCCGGTGCATTGACTACATATGTGGAGTAGACTTATTAGATAGGCGGCACCAGACAGAAGAGAGGCAGGAGGTAGAGATAGAGACTGTAGTTCCTGTGGAGCATGGTCCAGGTTGTGCAGCCGGTGAGCCTCCCGATAGGTTAGAGCTAGTTAAGGTTGTTGAGAGTTCCGATGGGGTGATGGATGAGCCCTCGGTTCATATTTTGCTATCCCACGAGTATGAGAGTGAGCACGAAATAGATGAGGAGGATAAGGCACAATTTAAATTAAGCCTTGAGGTAGTGAATAAATCTAAGTGTGGGGATAGGATCCTGATTCACCACTCGCATTTAAGAATATTTTCCGGTGATTCTAGGTTTAGGTGGAGAAGACCATGCCTTGGGAGAGATGACATAAGTGGGATGATTGATTTACATGAGGATGGTGTAGATATCCTCGTTGATCCAGGTTAGAGTGCTTGATAAAAATAGGATCACACGGGTGAAAACCCAAATGTGTAGAGTTTGTATATATTATTTTTTTCTGTTTTTTCTGTTTGTTTGCATTTGTGCATTTTTGTTTCATCTTATTTTTGTAGGATATTATGCTTGTCTTTAGCGCGGAAATATTTCATTCGTATGAGGTTTGAGGTTGGTTTTGTTTTCGTAAAAAAAAAAAACCTTAAAAAAGCCACATAACCTCCACCATTATCATTATCACCCGCCACTGACCACCACCGTGCTAATCCAGGTATGTTTTCCACGCTTTCTTTTATTTTATTCTGTGTCGTGTTATTGAGTATAGTATTCTAGTTTATTTGAGTCCGTTCTGTTTATTTTCGTTTGGTCGAGTCTTGCGGGATTGCCATGGTCTTTTCATTGTTAGATCCTCCCTGCCCGTACTCAATCTCCATTCGGGTGGGGACGACCCAACAATCATTTAAGGCAACCCTTTGTTTGTATATTTTCTTTTTTGGTTTATTTTTGCAGGATGCTGACTATGGCCGCGAAGGAAATGCTATACGGCTGTAGAGATGGACGAACGGGACACTTTCTGCGAGCCAACGCCACATATTCCAGGGGAGTTCGTTCCATTTATTTTGTTGTTATATATTATTTTTTTTCTTCAATTCTGCTTTATTTTTGCATTTAAATTTTTTTATTATTTTTTTTTAGTTTGCGTTGTATCCTAGAGCACATTGAGGACATTGTGCCTTTCTAAGTGTGGGGATGGGAGACTTCGTTTTTTATTTTGCTTAGTTGTAGGTTGAGTCAAAAAAAAAATAAAAAAAATAAAAAAAAAGAAAAAAAAAGTTGGTTTTGTGTTAGTCCCGATCCTTTTTGCGCGTAGTAAACGAGCCTTTTCAATGTAATACGTCGGTTAAAAGCGGGGTCGATTGTCGGGTTTACGGGTCTTAGCATATGTTTCTTTAAGTTGCGGGATAGTAGGCTTGACTGAGTTGTTTTTCTGAAATAAAATGTTTGGGGTGCCTGGGATAGTGGATCAAGCTTAATAGTTAACTGGTTTTGCACTTGCTAGTATCAGTAACCCTTATTTCCACATGACAGTGAGTTTTGAGCCTTTAAATATTATATATAAATATTCACTATTTCGTTTCATGTGTGATATACCGACATTGTTGCATTATTTTAGAACTTGTGCGTTTTGATGCATTTTGAGACCATAGGCTTGGACTTGACACAGATATGATAGAGGCATTAGGATTACCCACTTTTGTTTAGCCTTTTCGTTTGTTTTTGTTATTTGACCCATTTCACCATTTACCTTTAGAAACCACTTTGAGCCTAAACCTTTCGTTTGTCACCCGTTTTATTTTATGTTGATTACCGGATTGTATATATATGTAATGTGAAAAAAAAATGTATCAGCATAAAGAGTAGCTGACAACAAAAAATGAAAAAAAAAAGAAAAAAATACAGAAAAAAAAACATATGAAAAAGAAAAAAAAAAGAAAAAAATAGAATAAAGGTTGTGGGTCGAAAAGACCAAAGAGTTAGAGTTTATTTGTTCATGGTTTATCCGGTTTATATCTTATTTTTCTTTTTAGCCAGTTTTTCCCAATAAAATTTCCTACCTTTAACCCTTACCTACCCTTTCGAAGTCCTCTTGATTTGTGTTAGTTTTAGCAATTAGGTGGAGATTTGATTGACGTACAAGCTTATGATAATTTTGCTTCATAGTTCGGTTTTGAGAGATTCACTCTAATTAAATATATAACCGAGAGATGAGTGATATTGTGAGGTGTGCTTACAGTCGGTTGCTTGAAGGTAAGTGAAGCTTGACTAGGTAAGCCTTGTTTTTATAATTGTATCATCTTGACTAGTCAGCCTTTTGAACGATGTAAGTCTTGTGAAACCGCTATGCTTGTTGATTTCGTAGCCTGCTTTTGACCCTGTTTGATGCTATCGTTTTTGTTAAGTGCTTTGTTGAAAATGTTGTCTGGGATTTTGTATAATTCTTTTTCGGGACGCAAAAGATATAAGTGTGGGGATGTTTGATGTGTTGCAAAACACATCTAATTTCCTATGTATTTTGTAGTCATTTTCGAGTCTTTTTATTAGTGTTTTATTAGTTTTAGGCTTGTACTTGTCTTTTTTTATTTATTTTAGCGTTTTATTAGATTTTTATTAGTTTTGAGTCATTGTTAGTATTTACGTATTTATTTTATATTTTGTAGGTGTTCACAGACATTGGAGCGTAGACGAGAAACTTTGGCCGAGCCAAGAACACCCGAGTCGCGAACACCCGGAGCAAACTTAGAGTATATTACTACTACTACTACTACTACTACTACTACTAATAATAATAATAATAATAATAATAATAATAATAATAATAATAATAATAATAATAATAATAATAATAATAATAATAATAATAATAATAATAAAAAAACTAAAAGAATCAACAGCTTGTAAGCTCGTGGCCTTATAAGCCATGGCCCAAAACTCCAAAAGGCCAAGGAGGGCTCGCAAATTCATTCAGAAGAGCATATATTTATTCGAATGTTAGTTAAATATTTTGGACGGCCAATAATATTATCGAAGCAGAAGAACAGCCGCCAAGAACAAAAGACGACAGCAGTCAGCAGCTTTGTAATTTAAAGGAGATCGAAGGCTTGGGGTCAAGATTAAAGCTACGGGTTCGACTATAATAATTTTTGGCTTTATATTTATTTACTTCGTGTTCATAAATATTGGTGCCATGACTATGTGTTATTTTGAACCTTTATTTTTATCTTGTTCCGTTGTTATGAATAGCTAAACTTTTTAGGCTACCTAGGTCGTTATGATGAATACTTAGCATTTTTATGACTTTCGGATTAGTTTAATGATATAATTGGCTTATGTTTTGGTAAAGATTTAATTGTGTTTGGTTATGATGCATATGCGTATTTGAGTCTAATTTATGATCTTTGATAGTTCCACATGTGTCTTGTTGAATGTCTTTCAGTTATAGATGCATGTTAGGTTGCCTGCTTTGTGCTTGTGACTAGTTTATGGTTTTTGACGTCTAATTCCATAGGAACTTGATTTGAGAGTTTAGAGGACTTAGGTATTCTGCCATTCCTTGAGACTGGGAGGTGATAGGGTGTCGGGTTGTCTAGATCTTTAGGTATCGGGTATAGGTGAGACCGGAAGGTGATCCTTGCCTAGTGTGTCTTTAGATTCTTGTAATTCCGAATTATTTCCAAGCCAATTAGATTACTCCTTCACATTTTTGGGTGTGTTGTGACTAGCGAGACCGGGAGGTGAGCGAGTCTTTCGAGTACCTTAGCATTCCCTAGTGAGGTGAGACCGGGAGGTGATCCGAACTAGTAACCAGTGATTTACACGTCCCTTAGGATTTTCTGAGAGGTGTTAGTGAGACCGGGAGGTGATCTAGCATGCTTTAGGGGTTTCCTGGGTCGGGCGTATCTTTAGAAAACCTGGTAGCCAATTCATTATTCGATTCTGAGAGTTGTGAGTTTGCAGGTAGGATTCTAGACCTAGGTAGTTGTCTTCCATATCATTTGAGTTCGATCTAGTGTTCTTAGCTTCCTGTTTTCGTCTTTGTTATTTATTTTAATTGCTTTTATTTTATTTGCATTTAGTTTAAAATTAATTCTCAAAAATTCAAATTATTAGACTAGGAGTCGACAAAGGTTTAGTACCGAGAGTCGCCATATTGTGTCCACGGTTCGATATTCCGGACTTACTTGCTCTGCTACACTGCGACCGGTACACTTGCCGTTAGCGTGTGGTTTTGTAGGTTTTTCCATTTTTAAAACTTGACCAATTTATTTACTACACATTTCACACATCAGCTGGTCTTGTTCATCGTTCGATAGGCCCAAAGAACGTTCGGCAACTCGTCTACCCAACCACTTCTTTTCTTTCCAAGACGTTTCTTGATGCCTTCGACCAAGCTGCGGTTGACTCGTTCGACTTGTCCGTTAGCCTGGGGGTGAGCTACGGAGGCGAAAGCTTGCTCGATGCCGAGGCTAGTGCACCATTTTTGAAACGGATTATGAGCAAATTGCTTGCCATTATCACTTACTATGGTCAATGGTAGGCCGAACCTACAGACTATGTTCTCCCATACGAACTTTTTAACTTCAGCACCTGAGATCTTGGCTAGGGGTTTGGCTTCTACCCACTTGGTGAAGTAGTCTACTGCGACTAGCAAGAATTTGGCTTGTCCTGATGACACGGGGAAGGGACCTACGATGTCAATCCCCCACTTCTGAAATGGCCAAGCTGCTGACACCGGGATTAATTTGTTTTTTGCTCTGAGACTTACTGGGGCATGCCTTTGGCAGTTTTCACATTTTTGAAGTTCCTCTACTGCATCCTGGTGCATGCCCGGCCAAAAGTATCCGGCATTCATTACCTTGGTTACAATCATTCTTGGTCCAGCATGAATGCCACATATCCCCCAATCGACTTCTTGTATAACATACTTGGCCTGCACTGGATCTAGGCATCGGAGCAGGGGGCCCAAGAATGTCTTTCGGTATAACGTGCCATCAATGACTTGATATTGTAGGGATTTTACTTTAAGCTTACGAGCTTGAGCTTTGTCAGTTGGAAGTTCGTCTTTCGTGATGTAGTTCAGGATGGGAGTCATCCATGAGACCGGACTTCCTTGGATCATGCATACTGTGGCTTCGGCTGTTGATGGTTCGTTCATAACTTCAAGTTTCACTTCTTGTGACATATGATCCGGTGTGTTTGCTTCAAGCTTGCTTAGAGCGTCTGCTTGTTTGTTCTTCGATCCAGGCACGTGCTTTACTTCACACTTTTCAAATTCCGAGATCAAGCTTTTTGCCTGTTCAAATAAAACAGAATTAAGAATGGTGTTTTGAGTTTATAAGCTGGAGTATACTTGACATGGGGCTTAGGTCGAACCTTTTGTAGGTATAGAACCATATTTGCCTCCTTGGCTTCATATTCTCCGCTTATCTGTCGTGCTACCAACATAGAATCCACGTGTGCCACCACCTGTTTTAAGGATATGGCACTTTTTAGATTGCTTATGGTGTTTCATGGAGAAGAATGATTATTAGTTATAAAGGTTTATACCTTCTGAGCTCCGACCTTTTTTGCCAGTCGGAGTCCAGCTAAAAAAGCTTCGTACTCGGCTTCATTGTTGGAACTTTTGAAATTGAGGCGAATTGAGTACACAAGTTCTTGACCTTCGGAATTTCTAAAGACGACTCCGGCTCCGGATCCTTCGGATCCGGAAGCTCCATTAGTGAAGATGGTCCATTCATCTGGCTCAGAGGGTGTGAGTATTTCGACTTGCCTCATGGCTAATTCGGTAAGGAAATCAGCTACGACTTGGCCTTTTACCGGGCCTCTCCTTTTGTACGAAATATCAAAGGCCCCGAGCTCAATGGCCCATTTGGCTAATCTTCCGGAAACCTCAGGTTTTCTCAATACGTCCAAGATGGGTTGGTCCGTCTGGACTTCGATTCCGAAGGCTTGAAAGTATCGCCGGAGCCTACGTGATGCGTGCACCAGGGAGAGTGCCAACTTTTCTAATGCTGGGTACCACGTCTCGTAATCACGTAAGGCTCGGCTGACATAAAAGATAGGTACCTGTGCCTTTGATCTTGTTACCATTAACACCGAGCTAATAGATGCTTCCGAAGCTGACAAGTAAATGATGAGGGTTTCCCCTGGTTCTGGTGCAGTCAGTGTTGGTAATTCTGCCAAACATTTCTTTAAATCATTGAAGGCCAGATCAGCTTCAGATGTCCAATGAAACTCTTTCGTGCTCAAGTACTTTTTTAGCACAACCATGAAAGGCAAAGTTCGTTCAGCTGCTTTGGATAAGAAACGGTGTAATGCAACCAGCCGCCCGTTGAGGGCTTGTACCTCTTTTAAGTTTGACGGGGGTTGCATGGTTAGGACAGCTTCGACCTTCTCTGGGTTTGGACGGATACCATCTTTGGACATTAGGAATCCTAAGAACTTTCCTTCCTCTAAGCCGAAGGAACACTTCTTTGGATTGAGCTTCATGTTGATCTGCCGGAGCTTGTCAAAAGTTTCGGTGATGTCTTTTAGCAATGTTTCTTCGTCTGAACTTTTTATCACCACATCGTCAACATAAACTTCCAAGTTTCGTCCGATTTGATTTTTGAACGCTCGATCCATCACTCGTTGGTATGTGGCTCCTGCATTCTTTAGGCCGAATGGCATTTTCTTATAACAATATAGCCCTTGGTTTGTGACGAAAGTTGTTTTATCTTCATCGGCCTCAGCCATTTGAATCTGGTGATAGCCTTTATAGGCGTCTAAGAAGCACTTCAGCTTGAAGTTAGCCACGGCATCAACTTTGGAATCTATTTCTGGGAGTGGATAACAATCCTTGGGACATGCATCATTCAAGTCTTTGAAATCGATGCACATCCTCCAGGATCCATCGTGCTTCCGAACCATGACCGGGTTGGATACCCAAGTATGATAATTTATCTCTCTGATGATGTCTGCATCCAACAGTACCTTAACGTCATGAGCTATGGCTTTCACTCTATCGGGGGCCATACTCCGTTTCTTTTGTGCTACAGGCTTTTTCTCCGGACTAATGTTCAACTTGTGTTCAGCCAAAGTCCTCGGAACTCCGGTCATGTCTGACTGCTGCCAAGCAAATACGTCCAATGACGTAGACAACAATCTCTATAAGAATCTCTTCGTGTGGTCCGGCAGTTGGGCACCGATGGTAATTTTTTGTTCTGGGAAGGTTGGGTGAATAGACCATTCCTCGGTGGTTTTGACACCTACCGCGACTTCTTTTAGTGGAGGCTGTCCTAAGGACTGACGAACTTCGGCAATGCACAACTCAGATTCAGTGTAGAGTGTGGCTACCCCAGTTTCAGTAGGAAACTTGATGGCACCATGAACTGTTGAAGTGACCATGTTGAATGCTTTCATTCCCGGCCTTCCCAGGATTATGTTATGTACTGAAGGTGCTCCGACTACCAGGAATGTCAGGATGACCGTACGATGGTTTTCCTCCGTCCCCAGTGTTACAGGAAGACTGAGTTGACCCAGCGGATGTATTACTTCTCCAGAAAAGCTGATTAGAGGCATTTGGACGGAGACGAGTCTGTCTTTAGTGGCCGGGGCTAGTTGTTGATAACATTGGTAGTACATGATTTCAGATGCACTACCATTGTCAATATAGATACGTCGGACCTTGTGTCCCGCGACTACCCCTGAGACCACTATGGGTGCTTCCATGGCCTCCCTTGGACTGATGGGTGGAAAAAACAACAGTTGTTCCATCCATGGAGCAATGTGATCATGACTTCTCTTAGTGCCTTGCTCTGAACCAAGCCGAATCATGTGGATTCGTGTTTGGTTATTCGGGTTAGCTATTTGTGTCGCAGCTGGTTTTCCTTCTTTCAGATCTCTGATTAGGTGAGACAGTTTTCCTGCTTTGCAGGCTTTATCTATTTCTTGTTTTAAAGACCAGCAATCATCTGTATTATGACCCTTCGCTTGGTGATATTCACAATACTTTTTAGTGTTTCGGTCTGAGGTGGGCTTCTGCTTTGGAGGTGTTGGGAATCGTATCTGTTCGGTGCTCAAGATTTCGCTTGGGGTTTTACTGAGGTCAGAGAAGCTAGTGCTTCGGGAAGAACGTCCGGAGTTGACCTTGTCATTTCGGTCGTTCCTTGAATAAGGCTGCGACCTGTGCTTCGACCAAGAATTGTTTCTTTCAGGTTGTGCCGGAGCTCCTTTCTTCCAAGTGTTTCCTCTTGGGTTTCCCTTGTGGTCGCCATCACTGGTTTGACCACAGGCACTTTTGCCCCTAGCGAAAGCCCTTGCTCTTTCCATTAAACCTTCCATTGTTTTAGGTAGGTCTTCGTGAAGCTTTTCCACCAACTGGTTGTTACGAACCCCGTGACAAAAACCAGATATCCGCAGCTGGTCAACAGCTCCGGATATTTGCATACTTTCTTTGTTGAAACGATCTATGAATTTTTCTAGAGATTCTCCATCTCGTCTTCGAATGTTGTGTACTTCGGTAATATCTTTCGTGCAACGTCTTTGTTGAGAGAAATTCTGCAAGAATACCTGCCGCAATTCTTTCCAGTTTGCAATTTGCCCAGCTGGAAGTCCATCGAACCACACACGTGCAGCTCCGGTTAATGTTTGGGCGAACATGTGGCACCATGCTGGCATGGGCCATAGCTCAATCTCCGCAGCTCCTCCAAAATCAAACACATGATCATCCGGATCTGTGGTTCCATCATACTTCTTGACCGTTACTGGCATTTTCAGTTTCGACGGTAATGGGGCACTGGCTATCCTTGGGGTGAACTTCTAGTATGAAGTCATGTATGCTGGTCGGTATGGTGCGGTGAGCTCGTCGTCTATTGGGTTAGAACTGGACTGTTGCTTGGCTGGCATTACCGGGTCAGTAGCAAGTGGCCCAGTAGATGAGAGACCAGTTGGCAATGGTCCGGTGTACCCGAAAGGCATTAAATACCCATAAGGAGTTTGGATAGGGACCGAAGTAACGACAGTTGAGTATGTTGGGAGACTAACTGGAGTAGACATTGTAGTGACAGAGGTGAGCCCTTCCGAAGGGAATAGGTTCACTTGTACACTACGGAGTCGTTCTTCTTTGCTTTGCTGATCCCTCAGCCTTAGCAAGAGTTCACGATTTCGTTGGAGGAAAGTCTCATCAAATTCCACAGACGAGGTTTGCATCTCAGTGGTTGTAGTGACCAGCTCTGTGGAGACAGCAGTAGCGTCGAAGGACGCCCTGAGATGATCAGCTGTGTTTTGTTCAGATGTGTCGATATCAGCGTCTTCTCTGTTGGTGATATCAACGATGTGTAAATCTTCCTTAGCCATTCCAGATCTGTTTTGGGAGAGTAGATCTGCAAAAGGATGGCGCCAATTGAAGATCCAAAAGTTAGACCGTACCTCGTGGGCGAGGAAGAAGACAGTTAACTTGATAAGATCTTGTATGGATTGGACCTGCAAAACTAGCAGACCGTTAGGCTCGTCACAGGGGGGCAGGGAGGGCCTCTCTGTGACCACCCTCCGGCGTGAGGATAAGTATTTGTTTTAGTGAGATAAAGAGAGTTTAGAGAGAGAGAGGGAGGTTCGGAGTATGTGTGAACGTGTCTACCTGTACTTTGGAGGGGGTATTTATACTAGTCAGAGTGTTTGTACTTTGTTCCGTCCTAGTCGTACTATCCCTCGGAATCTTAATCCTCCGGTCATTTGGGAGTTGTGTCGTGTGGAGTCGAGGCTTGTGGACAGGAGCCGCGACTGGAGATGTTTGCTTCGTAGACGAGGTTCTATACCTCTTCAGGTTAAATTGTAAAAGATTGAAGCCTTTGAGTTAGAAGTGAAAAATCATATTAGTAAAGGGTTAAATTGCGAAGATTGAACTTTAGAGTTAAAAAGGAAAAATCCAATTTCTTTTTCTTTTGAAAAACTTTCAAAACCAATGGTACAACACAAATAAGCATAAAGAAAGTTGCTAATTATAGTTTTAATAAGTTGAAGTCCCATTAATGCATTTTAGAGCATGTTTGTGATCAAGTTGAAAAACAACTTATTGACTTCTTAAAAAATCCATCAAGTTAATAAGTTGTTTGTCTTTACTATAAACAATTTCTGTTTTGACTTTTGATATAGGTTGTAGAGTTGTTTTGGAGAATCATACGTACATGCTCATACAATGGATCCATTAGGGTTGTTTTCTGTCCCTCTTATAAAAGGGATGGTAACTTCTTACTCTTGTGGTTAATATTTTCTGACCAACTCGTCTCTGTCGCACTAACCATGCATGATATATACAATCATGCGTACATGCTCATACAATATATCCATGGTGGATCCTGTTATGTTGATCATTCGAAAATGGTCCCTGAGACTATAGCTACGGGATCCATTCTAACATATATATTATAACAAACATTTAATATTACTAATGAATAATTATGCATAATGTACAGTCTTTAATATTACTATGGTTTATTAGCTTTAACTAGTTGTATTTAAGTTCGCGCGTTGCGCGAGTTCAAATCCGATTATGTATTACTTTCATTCTAGCTACATTATAAGTTTTATAGGTGAACATAACTTTATTAGTAAATGAAACATAATATCCCATCGAGCCATATTATCACTATTCTTCATGCGCATAAGGCATGCTCATAATTAGTAAATTATGTAGGAAGCATACTATCTAGCAACTCTAAGATTCCGCGCCTCTTGAACCAGCTTCTTCTTCTGCTCTACTCCCACCAGTTGAGCAGCCATTTTCTTGAACTTTTGTTCGGCTGCTGGTTTTCTGCATATACCTATGATGTTTTAGGCCTTATATGTGTCAATGGTGTTTATAGATAATAGATCCACCCCTTGGCAAACAAAAAAACTTCATTTGATATTAGACAATAGTTAAACTTTTTTATGTCTGGATGATAAGTCCTCCTAAACTGAAAAACGAAAATAACGTTGTCCATTGGAGTAAAACTGATTCTATAATGAATTACCACGACTGTTACTACTGAGTACTAACCACTTTTAACTCATGGTTTGTTGGCATTCTTTGGCACCCCGGATGTCGAATAGAAATCCTGTTTCGAATGTTCATGAAACATAGCATTGACGATTTACTTACAGTTAGTATGCAAAAATAAGTGCCTACCAGACACCTTTTGAAAGTGTATCAGATGCAGGTTATGACCTGCCTCATTCATTACATAGCTAAGACAGCCTTCTGTAAGAGTCAACAACCACAACTTAAATGACAAAATCACCCCATATGGTTAGCAATAGCCCATGGTTTGAGTTTTTGTTATGCCTAAACAACCGTAAGCACAAATGATTGTCTAACATTGACATGGTTGGTTAAAAAGGATGTAGAGGTTCTTTACATAAATCAATATTAACAAATGCATAAATACATACATTATTTTGTAGAGCTTAATCAGGTTATTTCATCCCTCTTTTAATCAATTTACTTGGCATCATCTTACATCCCTTATGACAAATAATTTTAATACTATGATCTAAATAATATTAACGTGAATATACTTTGGAAATTTAATTGTTCATACCATTACACTTGCATATCCATTTAAAGTAATTACCAAGCACACTTCAACCACAAAAGCCACATATTTTTTAACTTGAAATTCAGAAAATGAAGCGCACATAAGCTGTTGAAGATGATTAGATTGTAAGCTTCATCTCAAAATTAATATAATTCGATATATGATACGTTCTGTCACATGCCTGAAGCATGTATTTATGAGATGTCGACCTTTCGTGAAGACGAATAGTCACATATGAGGCCGTGAGGGGAACACCATCGGACATCGGAGCAACCACAATCACCGTCGCTTCATTCGATTCCACTTCAAAGGTTTCGCCACAAGCCGGACACAACTATGATTTGATACTTACACATAATTAAACCTTGTAAATAAAAGCAAAACTGATATAAAATACCCAAAAGCTTACCTAGGAAAAGCAATCCAAGCGCTAAAGGAGAGGAGACGCCGCGAAATGCATCCGCCGCCACCATGGAAAACCGGAAAGCCACCGGCGACGACGGCACACCACCACAATCTGTACGCTTCTATATACTGCAGGACTTAGGAGAGCACCAAAACCCCCCCAAACAGAAACCCTACAAAGCATAACAACCAGTCATGAAATCTAGCATAACAGAAGCATAGGAAGGAGATGCCGCAGATCAATCTCTGATTCCGAGCGCCATCCAGTTAAAAAATAAGAAGAAGAGAGAGAAACGGATGAGGGTTTTCTTTGTATACCGTGATCTCATCTTATTTGTGAAGGTGAGCGATAGACGGCAGACGGTTAGTACAAAGCTACTAATTTTATGGTATAGTGAAAGGGAGGGTAGATGATCAAGGGTGTCGGTAGGTAGATGAGGGGGTGTGGTATAAGAAAAGAATGAAAGAGTGGGAAGATGAAGCTAAAATAGGGAAAGTAAGGACACGTGTGCAGCAGATTCAAACAAAAAAATGGTTTCAAATAGACTGCCCAGAAGATTCGAACCTGAGTAGATAGGGAAGAAACACAACAGCTAAACCACCAGGCCACTCACAACCAACTGAAATTTATACAACAAACAATATACTTAACAACACCATAAAATGCCCTAAATAAAAAACCACTGTTCAAATCCAAAGCCTTATTATTATAGTATAATGAGGTGTTTTAAAGACAAGTATTAAAGATAAATTTGTGCTTAAAAAGTAGTTAATATTTACATTGTCTGTTGTATGAAAAACATTTATACTTGTACCTTTTAAGTTTTAAAAGTCTTTGGAAAATGCTTTATAACGTAGGATATATAGATATATATGTAAATATAGATATAGATATAGATAGTATAGATATTTCAATGTGTGAGTTAGTTGGTAAAAGAATATTAAATAACTAAAAAGCAAATGAATAGCTTGGATGATTGGGACCTTTGTTCTCAAGACTCACTCAGGTGTGTGCCTAGGCTCACTTTTTAGGCATAACGCAACCTTCTCGCTTTGCTTAAAAAACCTCACTTTCAAGCCTTTGGGCGCATTTTCAGGCCAAGTTCCGACGAAATTCTGTCAAAAAATCATCTGAACAGGTCTGTAACAACTATACCACCCCCTAAACAATTCTAGACTCAACATAAACTAACCATAAAAAAGCCGAAAACATGTTTAAAACCCATAGACATGTTTTTCTATACTGTACGTCTCGCTTAAAAAAACTACTACTTTTTAAGCACTTTTCACTAAGATCTTAAGCTCACCCTTTGCGCCTTGAGTGTGCCTTACGCGTACCTTTCATAAATCGCGCATTCACTGTTTCTCTTTTGCTCGACGACTATAGGATATAAAATGATTCCACGTAATTATTTAAATGGTTTGAATTGATTCATACACATGTGTGGTTGGTTGTATGTAAAGTCATAAACCAAAACATCGTAATTTTAGAAAATGGTTTGTATTTTCAATAATTCAACAACAGTGTAATTTATAATATTATATGTCAAGCTAATGAGTGGCTTTGTCGCATTTTAATTCTAACAAACACATATAATTTAAAAACTGAAAATTTACGAGAAAGCATTATGCAATTGCCACCAGAATAGTTTAAGGTGCTAAGCTAGCACCCTTAAAGTAGTTTATTTATTTATTTATTCAAATCATAAGCATGTTAAATAAGCCGATACATATAGATTCTTTCGTCGTTGAACAATTATGAAACAAAAATATTGCCAAACACACGTTAAAAAAACGAAAAGAAAAAGTATTTTCATTCATTTGTTCATTCCAGTTGCGTTCTTCACTGCTTCAGTTGCTTGCTGGGCCTTTTCCCCTATTTGCTGACCAGCCTGTAATTTTATTAATTAGTTGTGTGGTAATTTAATGGTAAGTCCTAATTTACAATAGCTAATGGTTGTTTGGTTGATTAAGTGCTGAATTATTAAGAGGTCTGAATGGCTATCATTAAGTTGGATCTCTTAATGGTTAGTTTTCTTGTCCCACATTACTAGGAGAACCTTATTAAGGTTCAGCCTAGTTTAGTGCTTAATTGTTCGGTGCTTAATGGTTTAGCAACATCCCAAGTCTTAATGATTCAGCCTTAACCATTCCATTCAGAAGTTGAAAAAACGCGCTGAATGCTGAATCATTGAGCACTGAATGGTTTCAGACCCTCATTAAGAGATTTACCAAACAACCCAGTATAAATTGGAAATACAATATTTGAAGTAGAACCTGTTGTACGGATTCTTTGGCAGATTGGGCAGCATTGCTAGCTTGGTCCATCAATTGACTACTTTTTTCCTGATAACATGTTAATAAAGTACAATCACTATATAAATATTTTAAATATCTACCCGAAATATTATGTAAGCCCAAACGTTGTGTTAGCGAATCGTACACATATACATGGGTCTTATGCGCAATGCGTGACGCCACGTTTTGGTAGTTTATCTGTTCATATGATTTATAGCAAATGACTTGACGAGCATCAAGGCTAATGTGATAATTAAAATTAATTTAACGGACAATGACCAAGTGTGGGATTTATAGCAAATGCCCTAGACACTTGGACAAGCCCGGTTAATGTATCATGCAAACATTTCGTAAATAAAAAATACGAAATGTATTTTATAATACTCAGTAAAAGACATCTATTATTGACCGTTTACTCAAGATTTAAGGATTGATACAAATCACCTTAAATGATGTAAAAAAAATAAGAAATTCAGAGAGGGAGATCAGTAACCTCGGCTTGGCCTTTGGCCTGACCAGCTTGGAAACCGGCGCTCTGTTGGTTGTTCATTTTTTTGTGGGACGGGAGTGGTGTTTGTTTATATATAAAAGCAAAGAAACCGATCAAAGACAATTGAGATTGTGTTATGAGAAGCTAGAAATAAGTATATCATATTTATATGGTGTTTGGAGGATGAAATAGACCAAAAGAAGTTCCATTAATTTCTCCCTATATTACACTGGATCTTGGCTGTTATTAGTCCTATCATTCCTATCAGTGGCTCTTGGCTGTTATTAGTCCTAAACTCCTATCATCATCCCTATCATTGGTTCTTGTCTATTATTAGTCCTACATCCCTATTACTAGCTCTTGGCTATTATTAGTCCTGTCATTTTTGGGCGTTTAACACGGAATATATAGAAGGAAATTTTAAAAAATTGATTAGAAAGCAGGGAGATGATTATCATATAACTATATAACTAATACAAAGGTGACAAGTACAAAGAAAAATAGAAAAAAGAGTTAAAAGCCAAAATCGTCCCTGAGGTTTGGTCACTTTTGCCACTTCAGTCCAAAACCCAAACGTCTTAAATCTGGGTCCGTAGGCTTTTGATTTTTTGCCACATTCGTCCCTGACACTAACCCAGTTAACTTATCTCGTTAAGTTGGGGGGTATTTCTGACTTTTTGCCTACAAAATCGAGGGCATTTTAGACATTTTGTATTTAAAAGCTAATAAATAAAAAATAAAAAAAATAAAAACATACTTTAAGGTAGAGAGAGAGTAGAGATAGAGAGAGAGGAGAGAGATAGAGAGAGAGGGAGAGAGCAGAGAGGAGAGAGCAGAGAGGAGAGAGAGAGAGCAGAGAGGAGAGAGAGCGGAGAGAGAGAGAGAGAGAGAGCAGAGAGGAGAGAGAGAGCAGAGAGAGATAGAGAGAGAGCAGAGATAGAGAGAATAGATCGAAGGAGGAGTGGGTGTTTAGGGTTACGATTAGGGTGGTTCAAGGCGGCGGACATGATGGTTGTTTAGGGTGGTTGTGGCGGCGGAGGTGATGGTTGTTTAGGGTGGTTGTGGCGGCGTAGGTGATGGTTGTTTAGGGTGGTTGTGGCGGCGGAGGTGATGGTTGTTTAGGGTTGAATCGCTGCCTCCCTCTCTCTCTTTCTCAGATCCCTCAATTCCTCTCTCAGATCCCTCCCTCTCTCTCTATTTCTCTCGTCTGTCTCCCACTCTCTCTTTCTCTCGTCTGTCTCTTTCTCTCGTCTGTCTCTCTCTAGAATAGGGTGGTGGTTGTGTGAGGGTGGTGGTGGTGGTGTGTGATGATGGCAGGTCTAAATGGAGAAGAAGGTAGGCAAAAAGTCAGAAATAGCCCCCAACTTAACGAGATAAGTTAACTGGGTTAGTGTCATGGACGAATGTGGCAAAAAATCAAAAGCCTATGGACCCAGATTTAAGACGTTTGGGTTTTGGACTGAAGTGGCAAAAGTGACCAAACCTCAGGGACGATTTTGGCTATTAACTCTAGAAAAAACTTATGAATAATCTTCAAACTTGTTGTAGACTTCTTGCCTATTTACTCTTACACCTCCAGAGATTCTTCAGAGTAGGTCTATGCAAATTTTTGAAAGAAAATTGTGCCAGGAAATTTATCGGGTTAGCCAATATTTTATAGGAAAAATGGAAATAAATAATTCCAACTATTAACTCTTGGCCAATAACAGTTCCAACTACGAAAATCACCAATATTGGTCCCAACTTTCGACATATTGGAAACCAACGTACCCAAACTAACGGAGTTAGCCTCCGTTAGTGTGATGCTGATGTGGCATGCCACGTTGGATGCCACGTATGATCATTTTGCCACGTGGCATGCCACGTAGGATCATTTTGCCACGTGGCATGCCACGTAGGATGCCACGTAGGATCATCTTGCCACCTAAGCATGCCACGTCAGCATCACACTAATGGGAGTTAGCCTCCGTTAGTTTGGGTCCATTGGTTTCCAATATGTCGAAAGTTGGGACCAATATTGGTGATTTTCGTAGTTGGGACTGTTATTGGCCAATAGTCAATAGTTGGTGATTTTCGTACTTCGAAGCAGGGGCGAAGCTTATTGAGGGTCGGGGGTGCTCTGGCCATCACCAATTTTTTTGGCCCAGTAGTGTAAATTTTCTCGGTTTCATTCAAAAATTTTGTATTTTTTGAGTCCGGCCCACGTATTTAAAAAAAATTGGTCTCGTGACTTTCACCCCAAATCATCCAAAGGTTCAAGCGTTGCCACTGCTTCGAAGGTGGCATAACAAGAAACTAAGAATGCTCGTTGAGAGCCAGCTAAGATGTTTAACGCTATTTTGCTTATCTCAAGAATTAGAAGAGAATTAACTTCCCTTTCTTTTAGGGATGGCAAAAAAAAAAAAAAAACCTGAGCCCAATGCGTATACCTGAAATCTAAAGCATTTGGGACAAGTATATCCGATACCCGACGGGTATTGGACAGGGTTGGGATTGGAAAAAAAAAATATTTCGTGGGTATATATGAGATTAGGTCATAACCAGCCTGATTACCCGATAGTAAATACCTGAAATGTATACCAAAAAACTTTAAAGTTTTATATATATCTTCTCTTAACTATCTTTTAGTAATACTGCATTTTAATAGATAAATTATTTGAAAAATATATTTTTATAACATTATTATTTATATTTACTAGATGATTGTCGTAGGTCGCGTGTTGCGGCGGCGACGCTTAAGTTGTTTATAGGTGGCGGCACGTCATGTGATGCGTTAACCGTATGATGTACAATAACTCAAGTTTACACAATCGAATGAAAACATTTTATATTGAGCCGACTCATTTGTATCCGAACACACTTTACGTAAAAAAAACGTAGGTAACTCGAATTTTTACTATTGAACTAAAATGTTTTATATTTGATCCAACCAGTTTCCGAACAAAATTTACATCATAATCGTAGACCAACCGATATCATAAGTAAAAATAAGAATGGAAAAGTTTTATATTTGACCAGAGTCGTTTCAGAAAAATAACCTTATGTCGAAACGTGAATTTATATTGTTTACATTGAAGCATAAATTTATACCATCATGTACAGCAAAACGTAGACTAGTAAAAAAAATACATAAAAATAAATTTACGTCGAAAAGTGATTTATACCAACACATACACAATAATAACTGTGTCAGAATATGTTTTTTCTTTTAACGTAAATAATGAATATACAGTGGGTAAATTTAAAAGTTAAAACTCAACGGGGTGAAAATGGCATTTTATAAAGTTTTTAGAAAGTGTAGGGACATAAATATCAATTTCTAAAGTTAAAGGGTTGTTTGTGTATTTTATCATAAACTTAGGTAACTCGAATTTTTGCTGTCGAATCAAAACATATTATTTTTACCTGACTATTTTTCAAAGAAATTTAACCCGTTTTATACCGAGACATCCATAAAGATAAAAACGTAAGAAAGTAGTTTTACGATAAGCTTGAAACTTTACAAACTTGGGGGGGGGGGGGGAGATCAAAGTCACGTTTGCAAAGCTAGAGGATTACTTTTGACATTATAGTGAAGTTTGAGAATAGAATGGGTTATATGTCAAAAGTTTGGGAGTTAAAAAGTAAAATAGATATTTTTGTCAACTTAAAATGTAAGGGTCATTTATGTCAATGTTAAAAATTAGTTTTACTAAGTTGAAAATTTGAACGGTGAAATTTGTTATTTGGTAAAAGTTGAAGGTGATTAGTTAAAAAGCATAGCCCACCACCAACCATGCTTTTTAATGAAGATCAAATACAAACAACTTTTTTCGGTACGAACTGTACGAATTGAAGGAAAAAACACACGGGGCATGTATAACTAGAGTAATTATATAATTACTCTACTTATACTCTAGTTATACATGCCCCGCGTGTTTTTCCTTCAGTTCGTACCGAAAAAGTTGTTTGTACGTGAACATACCCCTGTGTGTGTATATATATATATATATAATATGTTATGAAATGTAAAAATATTTTCGAGATTCACATTATAACAAATATTTACATTTAAAATATTTTAAAGATTATTACGGAAATATAACTAGTAGTAATGCTTACGCGTTGCCGCGGATGTTTATGTTTTTTTGTTGCACGTTATGCTGTGAGTTTAACGAATTTTATACTAAATCGTTTTTGTGTTGATAACACCTACGTTTGTGCTTTGATTACTTGTACATTAATTACTATTGATGAAAGTCTTATAAAAATGTATTTTGAGACCGGTAAAAATAGGCACGACGCCACGACATACTTGTAAGTTTATTGAACATATCGCGGTGGGAATCAAGTCGGTATCAGTACGTTTCATTATGATACCCGTACTCGCTATAATTCTATTTGAAATTAAATATACAATGTGTATGAAATATGCATAACCCAAAATGGAAAATTTAAAGAAAAACATATAAGACCTAACTTCAAATTCATCGAATCTCGGTTATGTTTAGTCAGATTCAATAGTTTTCAAGAAATCATCTGTGTATATGTTTTTTTTTTTTATTATTTTGTCATCAATCTCTCTTCATTTTTTACACAAGTGAAGGTTTTTTACACCATTTATCTCTATGGATTTCATAAACTACATGGTACCATTTCATATCCCATTTAACTTATGGTGCTATTTTTCCTTTCGAAAATGACTATTTGAATAAAGAAATGCCATAGAAAGGGAGGTAGTGCTTCAACAATATAATGAGTACCCAGCTGCATTCCTTTTTTTGTAATATGTAAAATTTTATCCTTGGCTGTATATTTTAAAATTTTTTGTTATTTGGAAATTAATGTAATATGTAATTTCAACAGTAAGAAATATTTTAAGATTTAAGTATTAAGTTGTTTGCATTATTCAACCCGTGTAATACACGGGTCTATAACCTAGTGTTGGTATATAACTTGTTTTATTGGTAGGGTAGTTCTGAAGAGGTGAATGTTGGGTTTGTGAATTCCTTGGTTATTGGTCTTTTGGGGTTGATATTAGAAGACATGGGCCAGGCCCGGTCTAGTTTCCTTGATCCCTAAGTTGTTTAACCTAATTGTTCTCTATATATACCCTGGCCATGTATTGTAATATTTGTGTTTTTGAGCTTTAATGAAATAACCTAGTTGCACTCATTGGACGTAGGTCCCCCACTGGGACTGAACCAAGTAAAATCATTGCGTCGTTTATATTTTCAATCTGTGTGTGTTATCATTTGTGCATGTTTGTGTGTTGGTTCCGTTGCGCCACTTGAGACCTAACAAGTGGTATAAGAACTTTGGCAGATAAAACAGATCATGATTTATTGCACGAGAACGATTCACGATTATAGTTTTGGTTCGAGCTATAGTTCCTGCTTTTAGCCGATAAAACATAAACCCTAAACCCAAAAATGCTAGAGCTGTCAAAATCGTGATCTGTATCATACGTGTTTCTAGTACAACATGTGTTGTCTCACGATCGACAACGGAGAAGGAGGTGTTTCTGGTACAGCATGTTCGGGGATCTCAGGTGCCCCTTCATCATTGTTAGTAGGGGTGTTCAAAAAAATCCGAATCCGAATCCGAAAAATCCGATAATCCGAATCCGAACTATCCGAAATTTTGGATAATCCGATTTTCGGATATCCGAAAATCGGATTATCCGAAATTTCGGATTCGGATTCAGATCCTTATTTTGAAAAATTTCGGATAATTCGGATTATCCGAATCCGAAAATTAAAAAATAAAAAAAAAACATATATAATATTATATAGACTACATAACACAATACACAATCATAAATCCCTAATCCTCCTAACCCTAAATCCATACTCCTCTAATCCATAGCAGCGCTCCCTCTTCTCTTCTCTATAACAGCCTCCGTCCACCTCGTCTCCGAGCTCCATAGCCCCCGTTTACCAAACGGTAAGTTTTTTTTTACATTTTTTGTTCTAGTTTCGTTTATCTAATTTCTATTTATGTTTTTTTTAACAGGTTCACATTTTAGATATAAAAGAGAACGTTTTTTTTTTTTTTTTTTTTTTTTAAGTTTCGGATTATCCGTTGGATGATCCGAATCCGAATCCGAAATTCGGATTATCCAAAGTTCGGATAATCCGAATTTCGGATTCGGATTCGGATCCCAATATTGACTATCCGAAATTTCGGATTATCCGAAATTCGGATATCCGAAATTCGGATTATCCGAATTTGAACACCCCTAATTGTTAGCATCTTCGTTTTCAGAGTCACAGGTTCAATTTGTATATGTGGTAGGGGTGCAAACGAACTAAGCAGCTCGAGATCTACTTGAGCTCAGCTCGGTAAAATGCTAGAAATGAACCAAGCCTTATAAACCCGAGGCGAACTTGAGCTTAAAACAAAGCTAATTTATTGATCGAGCCCGAGCTTGAGCCTGGCATATGAAGCTTGTCAGGCTCGTCGAGCCTTAGTGTATTATTAATATTTAATAATATTTGCCGCCTCATTTAAGTTTGTTTACTAAACGATCCCGAGCTAAGATTCATTTATCGAGCTCCAAGCCTATTATTTATGTTATTTTTCTTTAATATTTAACTAATAAAAAGTAACGAGCCGAGCCCGAGCTTACAAAATTTCTAACGAGCCAAGCTTGAGCTTTGAAAAAAAAACTCTAACCGAGCTGAGCTCGTTTGCACCCCTGATCTGAGGTGCATTGTTAACTACTTCGTTTTCATTGATCACAAGTTCAGTTTCATGACTACTGTCTCTTCATAATCCTCGAATCCCCATAGGATAATGTGTTCCACTAAAGCCTCCCTTGAAGCCTCGGGGATTTTCTAGAGGAACCTAGTTGGATTTACGGAAGATTATGAACTGTTGATGTGCCCTAGGCGAGAAATATTGGGCGAGAAAGCAATTGGTTTTGCATGCAATGATAACACGCACCACACTCAGCTGCAAGAAATTCAATCTTGAACTAATGTTTTAGGGAGAAAATTTCAATCAAGAACTGTGTTATGTATATTCATGAATTGACATCAAGATTTAGGAACCTACGCATAGCATTGGGAGATCTCTAAACGTTTATACACAAAGTACAATTGAGGACAATAGCGATTCTGTAAACATGAATAAAGAAGTAGAAATCTTGTTTTAATTCAAGTAGTATTTATAGCAAGTTAAAAAATGGGTATCAGCTGTACAAATTTTTGTAAATGAAAATGGGTATGTTTGTATTTTTACAATGAGAATTTACATATATTATTTTTATTCATGAAATAAATCGATTCTTTGTCATTTAACAAAATAAAGGTCCAGCTCAAAATAAATCAATTCTTTGTCGATTAATGAACTGGACAAAAATAACACAAAAATCCAAACGTCAGGTGTCCAGTTGCAAAAAATAATAATAATAATTTTTTTTGGACTGAACCAGCAAACCTGACTGAATATCAGGGACGAAAATGACTGTTAACTCCAAAATAAAAGTTTAATTAGAAAGTTAAAAAATGGGTATTTTCGTTAGCATCTCCGAAAATTAAAATGGGTATTTTGCGAAATGAATTTATATACTATTTATCTATTCGTTAAATAAATCGATTATTGTCATTGAAAATTTAAATTATTTGGTATTAGAAAATATAATTAATATTACTAATAGTAAGTTTAAAACCGACATTAGTAAACTAAAAAGGGTATTTTCGTTAATAAAGAACTGAGTAAACTGTACGTATTGTCCCTGTGGTCTCCCCAAATTTAAAGTATGTTACTCAGCTTTTCAAAATTACATATATGGGTTATGTGCTATGTATTTTGTTGCATAGATGGTCTCTGACTTGAATGGATGTTAAGTTTTTTAGTTAAGTACATGTAAAATTACTAAATTACCCTTTTTAAAAAAACAAATATTATACTCTCTCTATATCTCTGTCTCTCTTAACCCCCACCACACCCATCTACCACCACCACCATCAAACCAATCACCTACGCTGTCACCTACAACAACACAACCACCATCACAGCCAGCGCCTTTTGTCGTTTCCACTTCCAACCACCACAACCCTGTTCTTCTCACCCTCATTCTCCTCGTCAATTTCTTGTCAAACCAACAATTACACACATTAAAAGTCAATCAGAATAGATTCACGGTTTAAATAACTATAAAACTAACAAAAGCAGTTTAATGTAACCCGGGAAAACTAACTAACATTGCGAAGGGATTCCATCAACTTCCAAGATACCCATCTGGTTTAAGGGTAAGAAAAACCTCTCCATCATGATCCAAGATAAACCTCCAAGTCAAAATTGACAGTTGTTCTTCACCACCAACATCATCATCATCTCTCATGAGATAATCTCCATTTCTATCCATACCAAAACCCAAGAAATCGAAAAGGGTTTCTTGTTGCTCAAGGGGTTATTATTAGAATTGGTGATCTGGGTATGGTTATTTTGGGGGATATTATTGTCTGATTGAAGAAAGTTTGAACTAGTTGAGGTTTGGTTCTGAAAGGGTTAGAAGGTGAAAAAGATTGAAACAGAGGATGAAGGTGACGACTTGGCCATTGTTACCTTCTTTCTCCTCTCTAGAAGATGAAGGTGAAAAAGAGGATGAAGGTGAAGGGGGGTTTTATTTTTTATAGGGTGAGGATATTTTGGTCATTTTACATGACTTAACTGACAAAACTTAACAATGCTAGCTCGTAAGGACCAAAATGTTATAAAATGTCAACGTTGAGGACCATTGAAAATAAATGGGGGACATCTGTGTAATTCGTGCAAACCACAGGACCATCCGTGCAGTTTACTCTAAAGAACTTAACTTAATTATTTTTAGTAATTCATTCAATCCATCCTAGTCTTTAAAAAAATAGTATTAATAATTAGTTATTGGTGGTTAAAAAAATAAAAACGACGGCGATGATTGACGATGGTGGAGAAGACGATTATGGTACCAATGAAGAACAATTTTGTGGTGACAGAGTTGTTGGTGGTTAATGCTGGCGGAGTGTTATGATGATGATTGTGCATGAGAGAAGATGGTGTGTTTGGGGGATAAAAACTTAAAAGGAGGGGTTTAATTTTAATTGAGGTAGAGAATGGAAAATAAAAGAGAACTTTGCAATGTTTTTAACACATTCTAGATGAACCTCACATGTTTTGCAAAAATGTTAAAGATTTTCATAAATGAGGATCAACAAATAATTGTAGGATTAGCATGTTGACGTGTGCGGATATACACATAATTTTACAATGAATAAACACACGTTTTGCTTTAATATTTATAAAAATGGTTTAGACCTTAACATTAAAACACACACAAAAAGGCAAGTGTACCCTGTCATATATGTAGTAAGCTGAGATAAGAACCAAGTATCGATCCATGGACGCGCGCGGAGCAATAGTACTAAAACTCTATCCTCGATTTACCAGTAGAAAAAGGTAGTGGAAGTTTTGTTTAAACTAAATTAATAATAAAACATATAGTTAACATATGTAAGACTCCAATTACAAAATATAACTATAAAGATAATATAATACCAATCCTAGCATGTCATCTACATATCATATGATATAAAGCGTGTGATCAACATTCCCATTTTCAGACAATTAGTATCCCTTTCGGGAATCCTAACATGACAACTATGCGGAAAGCTAACACGATAGACACACGTTAACCACCTCAAGTTATTCATTAGCGAGCAGCTGATATGATCTCATGAGAATCTTCTAAAGATAAGTTAGTCATCCGTTAAGAGTTTTCTAACCTCACTAATCAAGGAAAGCAATACCGAATACACAATACAACCACCGAGACTAGCATAAAGTAGAGCATTTCACAACCTATTCCATTTTACCAACTTTGAACACAAATCTACTAAGATCGCCATTTTAACCAAAATAACTACCAAAGATCATTAACCGTGTCAGAGATTGGTAACAACACCATTAAGCTTTTTAAACCCTTTTACGTGCCGGTAAGCATTTATAATCATTATTTAACTGACTTTAACCAAACCAATACCCGGTTACAGTTTCATGGTGTAAGCTTATTAACAAGTTAACTAGTCTACTACCGGATGATTAAACGAACGGTTTTTCAACATGTATCCGCCTAACACACACGATAATCATCAAAGTCAATCAAACACAATCACAAATCCAATAACAATGAAACAAGGTTGCACTATGATCATCAAGATTCAAACATGAAAAACACCAAATTCATACCAAACATGATTAACATACAAATGATTGTTTTTACTACTAATGATTACTAAATATTATCCGTAGACATATATAAACTAAGATAGATCATCACAGATTACAACAAAATCAGGTTTGAACAAGTTATAAGCTTAAAGATCAAACCATAAAGATGCAAGTGTGATGGATTGGATGATGATAGATGAATCGGATAGCTTCCCGAGCTTGTTCCGCGCCTTTACAGCAGTTCACGAGCCCTAAAAATCGCCCCAAAATGACCCAATACCACCCAATATCTGATCAGTAAGTTTTGCTCTGTTTTTATACAAGTATTGATTTTGTGCACGGCCGTGCACTTTAACTTTTGATGTGACAGGCAAGTGGGCAATTGGTTTCTGAAAATATCTTGGGTTGCGCACGGCCGTGCACCTGGGGTGCACGGTCGTGCGGGTCTGGTGGTGTCCAGGTACAAGGGGTGCACTGCCTGGTGCACTGGCAGTGCAGCCGAGAAGTCTGAGTCGCACGGGCTGGTGCACGGGAGTGCTGATCTGTGTGTCCGGGAACCTGGTGTGCACAAGCAGCTGCACTGCCATGCCACATGAGCCCGCACGGCCGTGCGCCTGGGGGTGCACGACCGTGCACATCTTCCAGATTTGACTGATTGTGCAGCAACTGTCCGTTCAGTCCAGATTTTGTCCGATTTCTTCGACTTTGTCTTTGGGGCGTCGTTTAAGACCTGCAATAAACATATGAAGCGGTTAAGTACCGAATTCGTGCAATTATGGTCGAAAACGCGTAATTTGGGAGTTTAATCGGGGGTTTATATATGTATATTTTAACGTATATCACATGTTCACCAGCCACATAAAACTTCTACTAGTCTCATGTATCAATTAAAAGCCATCCTTAAACCCGATGACCTTCTGAACCTGGCCTGGCAACATATAATATGTTTAGCCAAAGTGGTGACAATATATATTTGAATGGGTCATTAACAATATACATTTTCATACCCATTACACACTTGGTACATGGTTCCAGCGGAGAGAGGAGCTTAGACGATAATGATCAAACTGAACAAAAGGTGGTTCAAGAGGCACTCGTTTATTCTAAATTCCAAAGTGCTTGATTCTTGGATTAACATGGAAAATCACATGTAATCAATGAAGTTTGATCATATGATTATTTTAAAAAAGTCACCTTCCTAGTCTAGTAAGTAAATAACATAAATAATAATACCTTTACTCCGACAATAACCTCAGATGTATCATTATGGGGAACTAAAGGCCAAATTGCAGAGTTAGGACAATGTGACGGACTGCGTTTACACACACATTTAAGGTTCATTTCCGCAATCTAACCAACTCATCTCCCATCGTTTAACCCAAAACTTTCGCCTAATCTATTTACCTACGTATGATCCAAATTGGTTGCCTTTTGTAAAAGCTTGTGTAACAGTACCGATTTCTGAGAAGATTAACATGGACCATTGTATGACACCCTAGGCAAATCCCACATCGGCCGTGGCCAGGAGAGATCCTTGGTTCATAAGTAATCCAAAGTCTCTTAAATCACCAACGCGTTTTGGGCTTAATGTTAGTGGATGAGAGGAGAACTCCCTAGTTAAGTGTGCTCAGGTGGGAGCAGTACCAGGATGGGTGACCTCCTGGGAAGTCTCCACCGGGGCAACCAAAAACAAATCCGTGAGCTTCTGGATGGGTAACCCATCGGGGGCAAAGCGGACAATATTGGTGGTGAGAGAGGCCGGATGTTACAGCTTGTGTCCACCTCAGCCTGTTCCGTACGTAACCATAGGTTGCGAAACCACCCAAAACCAAACTTTGATTCTGACACCCACCAATTGCAAAAAAAAAATTGTGGATAGTCCACCAATTCAGCAAAAATGTCTTTGAGCAATAGTGTTTGTGGGCCAACCACTCAACTCGACCATTTATCACCTCTAACTAGGACACTATCTACCTATTCAACCTTACTCATTCACTCTTATAATGGAAAAAGAAATCATATACAAACCTTAGGTAAAGAAAAGGCAGAGATCAGTGCAAAAATCCACCACTGTATTTTTGGGCATTTGAACAGTGAATATGGCCACAACTTTTATAGTTTTTATGTTTATTTACTTAAACCAGTGGGCTTTATTGAAGGACATGTGCTAAGAGTATTAGAAACCAGCAAGACGATATCTAGGGGCGCAACCACAATGTTCACTGAACTATTCTGATTTCTACCAATCTTGCACTGCCACATAAACACGTCATTCAGACACAATTTTGGAGGTAGCGCATCACTGATTATTTTATTTATTTTTCATAAATAGTATATTTAAAAGTAATAAATTCTTTTTTATTTTAATTAATTAAATATATTTAAAAGTTTAAATTATTTTTTTTCATTTAAAAAAAATAAAATTCAACCCGTGGTAGAACGGAGTTGTGTTTAATTTTATTTTTTCATCTTAACATTTCGATATATGTTGATTGAAAACGGAATTGTATTTAAATAAATTTATTTTTTGGTCTTGTAAACTATATGAGGTATTGACACCAGTAATCGCTTTTATGGATTTCAATTGGTTAAGTAACGAACCAAATTGATATCGACCAAACAACATTAGTACCAACATTAACATTTGTTTTTATAGTTTTCGATCGAAATAAAACATGTGTGTCAATGTCTTTTTTGGCTGTACAGATAAATAACTGAATATATATTACCCAAACAACATTAGAACCGACATCGGTATTATCAAAAGCGGTATGACTATTCATTTTTGGGAGTTTAAATCATCGTAAAAAATGTTTCAATATCATTTTGGGCAGATTACGACTTTATTTCTTAATTACATAGATGAATCATATTTATAAATAATCTTTTTTATTTTGTGATATAAAATTTCTGTTTTCCAGCATCACCGTACAGGTGAAACTTACCACTAATAAACAAATAACCCAAACCCAAAAAGCAATATACAAAACTAGAGGTGCACAAAAAACCTCAATCCAGATCCTATCTTGAAAAAAAAAATATCTAAGCCTGGGCGTTGGAAAAACCGGGTATTTGATACTTGAAACCTTACCAACCCTATTTATAGTGTATTCACCAGGTATGACCTTCAACCACAAAATCGAACCATAACCGGTCTTTTTTTATTGAACTAAAAATACCATAATCCTAGTAACCCATACCCGTACCTGAGTTTTTTGAATACCCAAAATCCACACATATGTGCAACCCAATCCCTTAAAAACCCCATCTATACCCCAAATCACTTGGTTTTCGGCTTTTTTCCACACCAAAAAATTGGGTATTACAATACCCAAGTATGAGTTTTTCAGACCAATAGCCGAACTCAAACCCAACCTAATTATTATCAATACCCAAAAATACCATACCCGTTCATATCCGTACCCGGGTCCATATCCCAACGTATTGAAAAAACCCGGTTTTATCCGCCACCAAACAAAAAAAAGGATAGGTGCAGAGACTCGATGGAAGGTGTTCTAACGAATGGAGTTGATTGATTCCAATGGCTTTGGCTACTATAACCTCCCGTCCTTCCCAACCACAATTTTTTCTTTTTTCCACTTTAATTTAACAAAATTGCAAGCCCAAAATAATTAAAATAAGTCCAAAAACTGTTGGCCCTTGCTTAGCATCCCCTAACCCAACCCAACAACACACTTGGCCCACTTTAAAACCAAGCCCTACTCACCACTATATAACCAAACACCTTCTACACCAACCCTCTAGAAACTTGCTTAGCACGTTTCCATAGTTGCCGACTTTACTCCATCACCAGTGATCGTACCCCCCAACTCCTTTGAAATCCAAATTTTTTAAACTAACAAAGTACCATTTGCATACACTTTTCACTACCCATTCCTCACCATTTTGCGATTATTATTATTATTACTGTTCACCAAATAGATAACCAATATGGCTACAGAATTATTGTCAAATACCTCACGACTGATTTCTCTAAAACCCACAAAGCTATCAACAGACAGACCAAATGGGTCTTATTATAGTTCTAGAACGTCCTCATGCATGCTTTTTTCTGATCGTGTTGTTAACCGTGGTTGTTGTTTGAGGAATGGTGTTAAACATGTGTCTGCTCTTGTTAAGGTTATTGTTTGTTTGTTGATGTTTTTTTTTGTTTGTTTTTGTGATGGGTTTTGTTGATTATGTGTTGTTTTGTTTTGTTTAGGAGAGTTGTGTGGGAAGCGTGGAGAAAGGTTATGGGTTTGGTTTGAATCGGGTTTGGGATGATTTGGTTAAGAAGAATGATGATAAGGTATGTGAAGTAGGTTTAATATATTAGGATGTATTATGATTTTATACATGGTTGTATAAATCGTTACCAGCTAATCGGACGATGAGTAGACATGTTTTAACCCCTGCCGTTTGGCCGCATTCGCTAATTTTTGTTGGATGACTTGGGCTGACTACCGATTAATAAAAAATTACTCAGTGACCGGCCGACTAGCGATTAATTGCTGAGTAGTCTCGATTTTTGCAAAACTGCTTTTACATGCATACTAGTGGTATTCACTCGCGCTTGGTCGGTCTCGGTTTGGTTTGTTATGATACTGATGCTTGCTATAACAACGAAAAGAGAAACAAAAATATATATTTTTTTTGCCACATGAAAACCATAAAAACGAATATTGGCTAGTATCAGTTCCGATGGTACTGATGTTTGGCTGGAATTGGTTGGGTTTGTCAAGATACCCACATTCGTATAACCTACGATTACATAAACAACACTCTACTTTGAAAGCAGCTCCTTTGTCAAATAAATTTTTACATGAATGTGGAAAAAAATTAAATAAAGCTGTATATTATTTAATTATAATGGTTACTATAAAATTGACTTTGCTATTCATATTTCATCTCATTTGATATATATATATATATATATATATATATAGTAAAGTAATATCATTATACTCATTGCTGATCTTGAATATCATTTGGTTTAGTTGAAATGTCGTTGGAAGAAATCTGATGCTGTAGCAGATGTAAAAGAAGGTATACAACCTTTCATTGTTGTTTACTTGTTTTCTGCTGATGTATGATGATTGTAAACTGATTCTTTGGCTATGAAGTTTGTTGACTTCGAATAATCATGGGTTGGCAATCGTGTCAAGTTGGCGGGTTCAATTTTTACAGCGATGCTAACTTGCACACATCCTGGTGGGTAAAAATTATGTTGTAAACATGGTAATCGAGTTGGTGGGTTGTAAAAAGGGGTTACACGAGACATAAATGGGTTAGTGGGTCGACTTGTTCAACTAAACAGTTATACAAGTTAATCAGAATATGACCCGTTTAGTTAAACATGTCAACCAAACACAGCCTGTTTTTTATAAGGGTTAGATATGTCAACTCAAAACATGGTTATTGTGTTGTTTTTGTATCGGTATATATGGTTATATATGCCAATCTAAAAGCTGATTAGTTTGTCGTTTTTTATATGGGATAGATATGCCAACCCAAAACTTGCTTATTTTCATGATGTGTCGCGAATTGTCACCATTATACTATACACTCGAACAATTGTTCATTAATATCATTACTCTTGTTCTGCCACTCTTTGGACAGAGAAACGGTTGAGAAGAACAAATACAGGCAAAAAGCTTTATGCAGTTGTGGTTGGAGCTTCCTTTTGTTTTGCAGTCGCGTTGTGCTCTTTCGGGATTCAAAAGCTACCAAGTTCACAGTATATTGAGGTTCCATATTCACAGTTGGTTGATGGTATACAAGACGGGAGTGTCACACGCGTGCAGTTTGTGGAGAATTCCCGCCAGATATACTTCAATAAAGACCTTACAGAAGAGCAGGATGTTCAAGCTTCACAAGCCGATGATTCACTATCAGCACAATTACAAGTGGCTATAAAAAAGTATTTTCCCAATTGGCAGTACCATACAAGAAATGTGGAAGATGATAAATATGAACTACTTAGGATGCTTAAAGATAAAGAGATCACATATGGATCAAACCGTGCACTTCTTTCTGCATCGACAAAAAATTTCTTGTTCATTTTCTTTCAAGTGGCTCCGTTTTGGATCATGGTGATGCTTACTTTTTACCAGCTTAATCTTCAACATGATCTTGGCAAAATGACAAAGAAAAAACCGAGTAAGAAGCAATCACTAGTAACATTCGATGATGTAAAAGGTGTCGACGCTGCCAAAACTGAACTTTTAGAGGTAATATTGTTTCACTAGTTACTAAAGCATCCTCTTTCTTGACATTAGATTGAACCTTGACTTGATGAATCTTGTACTTTGACTTTGACTTTTGTAGATTGTGTTATGCATGAAAGGAGACAGCAAGTACATCAAACTAGGGGCGAAACCACCCAAAGGTGTCCTGTTAGCTGGTCCACCAGGAACAGGGAAAACATTGTTGGCTCGTGCAGTGGCTGGAGAAGCTGGAATGTCGTTTTTCTCAATTTCTGGTAGTGAGTTGGTGGAGGTTTTTGTTGGTAGAGGGGCTGCTAGAGTTAGAGATCTTTTTCGTGAGGCGAGAAAAAATGCACCATCAATCATCTTTATTGACGAGATTGATGCTGTTGGCGGCCAACGTGGAAGAACTTTGAATTGCGAACGTGATCAGACACTAAACCAGGTAACATCAACTCTTTACTTTGACTTTTGTGGTCAAATTTTGTTGTAAGTTCTAAAGGGGGTGTTTCGCATTTTTAGCTTTTGACAGAAATGGATGGGTTTGAAAAAGAGGAAAGTGTGGTGGTTATAGCTGCTACAAACAGACCCGAAACATTGGATTCGGCTTTGATGAGGCCTGGTCGGTTTTCCAGAAAAGTGAGAGTGGATGAGCCAAATGAGAGAGGTAGAAAAGAGATCTTTGCGCTTTACTTGAAAAATGTCCCTTTTGAGGACGATAAGGAAGCCATCTGCGAGGTTGTTGCATCGCTCACACCAGGCTTAGTAGGGGCTGATCTTGAAAACATTGTTCGGGAATCTGTTCTTCTTGCTGCTAGAAGAGGTTCAGTTTAAACTAAACCTTGTCCAAATATAGCATTATTTTTGACAATTTAAGACATGATGATATTAAATTGTAATGTTGTTTTCAGGTGGTGAGGTTGTGACTAAGGATGATATATTTCAAGCAGTAGAGAGAGCTAAAGGCAAAGTTTATGATCATGTAGCTGCAGGTAAACCATTTCCGTTTGGAGCAACAACTCAAGAGCATGCGCAGGGTGCGGCTATGGGTTTTGGGTTTCCGAATTGATGGAGTTAATTCCATTTGTGTATATTATAATACATGTGTATCAGATTTTCAGTTGTGCTAGTATTTGGGGATTTTCAATTCATTTGAGATATTTGATTTTAAAAATTGAAATAAAAAAAGGTTAATCAGTCGGAAACTAGTCCATGGTCATTAAGCATGTTGGGTACAATAAGCGAGATGTTTATGACGTAGTTACAAGCATTTTGAGTAGAACCGTCGGACGAAATTGTAACACGCAGGCTGTTAGAAGTCTTCAAGGTGTTAACCAGCTTATTGTCAGTAGTGAAGACAATGTACAAACAGAGAGATGAGTGCTGAACTTAGTGAATGTAGATATGAGTTCTATACTTCTAAGTGCAAGAGTAGAGTCTCATTGTGTATCAGTATCACTTTGCCCTTGCACACCAACTACCTAAGTAGATATTAGTGGTTTGATTGATGTTTGCCATATGGATATCATGTTGGTTTGATGATAAATAACTTGTTTTATTGGAGGGGTAGTTTTGAAGAGGTGAAGAAGTTAATTGATTTGTGCAACAATTGTCAACGTAGGAGTAAAAAAATATCGATGTGGTATTCTTATCCAGCACTAATCATCCACAAACGGATGGAGAAACAAAAAGTCTCAACAGATGCGTTGAGACATATTTGAGGTGCATAGCGATTGAAGAACCACTCATTGGTCGTAACACCTTACCTTTAAGTGGAGTGCTGGTAAAACACCACATTCCACACCAAGATTAAAATGTCGCCTTGCGTTGAATGCATTTTCGCCTCCAAATTAGACTCCTTACCTACCAAAAGAAGCTTCGTTCGCAACATTTGACGACCGCCATAGAACTGAATGGTCGTTCGAAGTAGGAACATGAGTTTTCCAAAGACTTGATAAGCATTGGAATTGAGTTGCAAAACTCTTGGTACAATGATCATTCTTACCCACAACTGAAACAATGTGGAACATCATGATGTCTTCCATCAAGGTTTTCCAAATTTTAATTCTCGAGGAGAACAAAAGGGTGTGTTTAAACATACCCCCTTTCCTACTGAACATATACCCACTATGTGAGAAGGATATTACTGTATTTTTTAATGGTGAGTCCTCTCATGTTTGTGAGAGAGGGTGGGCGTCCAATCACACCCAAACAAAAAATAAGTAGAAAAGGTGTTGATTTTAGTATTTTCTTTCTTTTAACGTTATATGATGAAGTCATGCCTTTCTAAATGTCGATCGCAATCTTTCAAATAAGTGGTATCCCATATTCCTATATTTAAAAAATGCTTATAAATTTAAAGTTATTGGTCAGGTCACTACTTAATTTGCTTAAAACGAAACATGGTAACTTGTACATTGTACAAGGTTACGGACATGATGTCTAGTTTGATTGTAGGAAAGATGTTACAACAAAAGAAAAGAAAGAAAGAAAAAATAAAAGACTTGTGGTAATAATGTACATAAAATTGATGTTGTCTAACCAAGTTTGTAGATCGTATCTCTGGTTAAACGGCATTTTGTAGTGAACTTGGTGTTTGTACCTAAAAGGGAACGTCGGATCTAAAACAATAAACTTTACCCTAAAAGTTCAATATACTTGTTTCTATGATGTCTAATGACGATGGTGGCAAAATGCAGAGATGATGTGCAACAACACAATGAAGTTGGCGGGTTAAGTGGGAGGTCACGACGGTTGTGGTGGTGACTGAAGTAACAACAAAAGTGGTGGACAATGGTCAAGATGGCAAGTGGAGGCAACAAGGATGGTTACGGTGGTACCAATGACAGTGGTAATAATGGTGTGATGGTCTTAGCGCAATGATGGGAGTGATTTCCACATCGATGAATGGTGGATGGTGATGATTGAGGCCTGGCAGGGCCAGCCTAACTTTTTTGGTGCGAAAAACGAATTTCAAAATAGGGCTCTTTTTTAAAAAAAAAATATTACTACTCAACAGTAGAACCTCTATAATTTAATACTCGATAAATTAATAATCTCGATAAAATTAATAATTTGTTCAGTCCCAACTTGGTACCAGTATAAAATTGGACCCTAGTCGATAAAATAATAAGCTAATAATTTTTTTGAATTCCCAATATATTGACCATAGTGAAACTATAAATTAATAATCAATAAAATATTCCAAAATTGTATGATTGTTTAGTAAAATATAAATCTACAGTCACTTGTTTCTTTTGAACTTCAAATCTGTATTGAGTTCATTTTAAATCTCTCAATTGAACTTAAGTGAACGTACATGGAAATTTTGAAGGTCGATGCATTAATTTGAGAGTTGCACACGAATATAAGCCAACTATTTAAATTAATAATTTATTAATTTATCAATTTATTAATTTTATGAATTGTTAAGTTTGTATATCATAATCGGTTAGATCTTACTGAAATTTTTGTATAAGACTTTCATAATCAATATCCCGCCGCAATGTGCGAGTTAGCGTCAACTCGTTTGTCTATATAATTAAACTTCCATTCTATTAGTTTTTGAGTATCAACATTTGTGTGTCAAATTTATATCCCCATATATATAAAAATTTATATGTATACATAATGATATGATGTAAGCCTTGTGAATTCAAAACAATACAACTATTCTTGAAGACTCGTTTTGTGTTTTCATTCTGTGTCATCTATGCTATAAAAGGGAACAAAACCAATACAATTTGTGAATCATTCATTTCACATTACTTGCCACTAGCTTATTGCTACCAATTGAGTGAACCAAATCATTTCAAATTCTTTCATTACCTTTTTTTACAACAAACTCGCACATTTCAAGTAAAACAACTGTTACATTCAAGATTATACATGCCTCGTACATGATAGGATAGAAGCTGGGGTGTTCAGAATTCGATTCGGATTCGAAAAATTCGAAATTCGACTTAGTTCGATTCGATTACCAAAAATTCGATTCGATTATTAAGAATTCGAATTCGAGTCCAGTAAATCGAATACGAATCGAATAAAAACTGTACATGTATATTTTTTAAATATATATATATATATATACATAGGGTAGGGTTCCTGTAGGAAAATGGTTTTGTGTAGGAAGTGTTTTGAACCATTAGATTTAAAAATGGATGGTGGAGATTAAAATAGGGATGGTATTTAAAATCTAATTAATATATTAAAGAAATTAGGGTAGGATTGTCAATATGTGTTTTAAATGAGGGTACCAATGTCATTATGTATCAAGTTATTTAGAAACTGTTTAAATGTTTCCTACATTTATGGTACCTTTCTCTCTCTCCTAATTATTGTTTTCAATAATATTTTTCAAAGTCAAACATTTATATTCACAAAACAAAAGCAACCATGCACTTTATTTAGAGAAAACCAATTTTTCTCTCCTATTAGTTTTGAAACCATTCTCATAATTCATTAATTAATGCACACTAGTTTCTCTCTCATATCAGTTTTAAAACACTTCTACTGTTTTAAAGAACTTCTACTGTGTTTAGTTTCAATATAAAACACTCTTGATGTTATTATAAAACACTTCCGATGATATTATAAAACACTCCTTATTAATGCATACTAGTTTCTCTTTCATTATAAAACACTCCTGACGTTATTATAAAACATTCATGATGTTAACCTTCTGCCATGACTTGAATAATCAAACAAGTGATAAAGATGGGTTATATGTTTGAAGAATCGAACAAGTTTTTGGGTATTGATCAACTTATTTGATATGAATATCTTATGATTCTTATGAAAAATAATGAATAATTAGTTAATTTAGGATGATTAATCTTCATAAATATCTAGATGTTAGTTGCTAATTTAGTGGGTTTGTAATAAATAAAAAATGGACAAAAAGTCTATAATGCCCTTCATCTAAAGATTTAATCAGATTTGATCTAATGGTTGAAAATACTTCCTACACTTCCTACACAAAACAATTTTCCTACCGGATCCTCTACCTATATACATATACACATTATTATACACACAAATATACACATTGAAAAAAAGAACTTCTAAATTTTGGTCAAAATCTTAGAATCCATAGTTTATACAACTTTTACTATAACCATATTTTACATATTTACCTTATAATAGATCATAAAACTCTAACAAACTATACTCTCTACTATTTTTACTATTCTCGTTTTTGAAATATTGTTGTTTATCAATTTTTTAGATTTGTATTTTATATGTTAAAAATAATGAGTTTATGTTAGTTTTAAAACTAAAAGTAAAACAATTTATTATTTATGAAAAATTTGAACTAAATCGAATTTATTCGAAATTCGATTCGAATTCGAGTTTCTTATTCGAATCGAATACGAATCGAATAAATTGAATTTTAAGCGAATACGAATCGAATATGAATTCAAGTAATTTTCTTGTAGTTAAAAATATTAAAAATTCGAGAAATTCGATTCGAATAATTCGAAAATTCGTTATTCGATTCGTTGGACACCCTTAGATAGAAGGCTCCTTGATGCTTTTGGGATTCGTACGTTTTTGTATTGCATGCTTGAATAAATAAATTTCAAAATTATATCATAGGATGTAAATAAATTGTAGTGACATGGACACGTTAGTTAATTGACGGTTCGGATAAAATAAATATGATCACAGCTCTGATAGTAAATATTTAATAAAGCAAGGATAATAAGGAATAAATAAAATATGTAAGTTGGTGTAGTTGTAATTAGCATATATTATCTTGGATTTGTTGTTGTCTCATAAAAGACACTGCCTACTTTGTGTGTTTTAGGGTACGCCCACTCGTTTACACATCATTCCATCATGGCTTTGACCCCACATTTTTCGTCTTTTGTTCATATTTATCTAATTTTATCGATCATACTATACGGCTTATAACAATCTTATACACTTATACTATACAATGTTGTTATTCTACAAATAGCTCTTAACGTGAGAAGTGAAGAAGAGTATTTTTTTTTTTACTTTTTTTCCATATTGTTAGACATATAATATAGTACTAAAATTAAAAAAAATAGTGTAGTTAATTACTGTAGTGTGAACTAATATAATTACTCTAATGACTTACGCTATTTTTTATATTATTCATCTAGAAATGTTGTTTAAAAGATGAGAAAAAATTTGAAAAAAAAATACCCTCCTTCACTTCTCATGTTTAGTAGGTTAAGCTCATTTGTATTTGATCTTTACTTACAACATTGAGTATGTTTGGCAAAAAGTTTTTAAGAACTTTTATGAGCTTCAAGTTTTCAGAAAAAGCTCAAACTTAATAAAAAACCTTGTATGATTGAAGGAGTTTGAATCTTTTAGGTTAGGAGAAAAATCTCTATATTAAAATGCTAGCGTTTAAAAAAAAACTCATACTAACCATGCTTAATTCTGCAATTGAACATACCAATATCAACGTCTCGATTCTCTCTTTCAAATCCCGTGAATAATTGTCTAGAATTGTAAGTTTTAACTAACGGCGTTAGTGTGAGTTAATGGGGGGTCAATTGAGAGCAAAATGTCTGAAAGTTAGGACCGCTAGTGATTATTTTCGTAGTTGGGACAGCTATTGGCCAATAGTCAATAGTTAGGATTATTTAAATCCATTACTCCTTAGATATAAACTTATCGGAAACTTAGCCACACTAAATTTACATGTATAGAAAAGCCGTATTCGTTGTGTAGAATTAGATTGTAAAGTTTTTATACTTAATACTTTGTTGGAAATTTAAGGTGTTTGGGATTGTGTTTTGAATCTGATTTTTAGATTATTGCGTTTTGAAAACGCAGATAATCAGATTTTAGTGTTTGGGATTGCGTTTTGAAAACGCAGATAATCAGTTTTTTAGGCTACCAAAACGCAATAATCTAAAAGCAGCTCCACCCCTGCTTTTCTAAAACGCATAATCTGTTTTGAATAATCAATCCCAAACACCCCTAAATAAACCAACAAATTGCGTGTGAAATGAAATTATCTTTGTTTCGGTTCGATGGAAATTAAAGTCATGATACACAGATGAATTCAGTGGCGAATTCAGGACGGATGTCCAGGGGGTTCCTTTTGTAGATTTTCACTGATTTTCACTAATTTTTCAAAAATTTCCACTAAACTTTTCAATTTTTTCCAAACCGAGGGGGTTCCTGGGAACCCCCTAAAACCCCCTGGATCCGCCCCTGGATGAATTGATATACAATAGATGCGGCATTAATATTTACTTCTTATATAATTAGGTAACAAACAAATACACATATATAAGTTCAATCAAATATGTTTTCAAACATTAATTAGAAACAATCACGAAAATTTTCCATTTCAGTCAATATGTATTGTTGTAAAGGCATATATGATATGTTAATGGAAATTAGCCAGTCACATTTCTAAAACTCGTTGAGAAAACGATTAGCTAAAATAAGTGTTGTTTGTTTTTAAGACGTCTTCCCCATTATACTAGCGAATCGATAAGAAGGTTTTACCAAAAAAAAGTTGAAAACAGAAATGAACTTCGTTTTATTTACTTGTCGTTATCTTGAAATGAGAAAAAGCATCATATGTGGCTAAATTGATGATACGGATAGTTTGATAGGAAAAATGTTTTTGAACGACTTATATGGGTATGTTTTTTGTAATTATGTAATTCAAACATTTCATGCATCCACACATCAAATGGCTGCTTTTGTGATGTACACGACTTATATTTGAACATTACATTACCTATGAAATGTGTTTGGAACCCTAATATTGTGTTGTCAACTTCGTCTATCGTATGCGGAGAAAATTTTTGACATGCGTACTACCATCGAAAGGTTATTTGTTGATGATATGTGAATGAAAAGTTGATATACGGGTGTTGAGTATCACATGCATTTAAGTATTATGGTATGAATGAAAAGTTGAGACGTAACACAGTGTCTAGCATACATGCCTGTATTGATGGAAATAAAGTATTGAACTCGAACAAAAGTAAAAATGCAAGTCGAACAAAAATAGATACACAGGTATCGTCTCATGTATATGAAAACTACATACATTCGTTGTTTCTAATTTCTAAATAAAATTATAAAGATATAAAATACCTGAAAAGCTACTTACTTTACTGATTTCTCGTCCAAAAATCCATGGTCTAGCATGTTAACATATGTATTATGTTAATCTATATTTTTGTATATCTATGGCCTGCTCAAACTTTGTGCGAGTCTAAAGCAAATAGTAAAATGAGGTCTTTTTCAAAACTAAAAAAAAGCATATAAAGTGAAGATAATACTAATTGTAGGCTTAGAATTATATGCATGTAATAAATACAATAAAAAAGACTTGCAAACCATGACAATATTAAGCTAAAAGTTTATCATCTTGATTCAAAACAATTTTCATATATATTAGAAAGAAGTGTAAACTGCATGGATAGTCTTTTTGGTTTACACGAACTGCGCATATTCAATGGTCCCCAACGTTGACATTTTATAACACTTTGGTCCTTACCAGCTAACGTTGTTAAGTTTTGTTAGTTAAGTCATGTAAAATGACCAGAATACCCTCATCATATAAAAAAATAAAACCTCATACCCGACCAACACCACCTCCTCTTCTAACCACCAATACCACCTCCTGCTCCTCCAACCACCACCACCCTACCTGACCATCTTTACATTTTTTGTTCTAGTTTCGTTTATCTAATTTCTATTTATGTTTTTTTTAACAGGTTCACATTTTAGATATAAAAGAGAACGTTTTTTTTTTTTTTTTTTTTTTAAGTTTCGGATTATCCGTTGGATGATCCGAATCCGAATCCGAAATTCGGATTATCCAAAGTTCGGATAATCCGAATTTCGGATTCGGATTCGGATCCCAATATTGACTATCCGAAATTTCGGATTATCCGAAATTCGGATATCCGAAATTCGGATTATCCGAATTTGAACACCCCTAATTGTTAGCATCTTCGTTTTCAGAGTCACAGGTTCAATTTGTATATGTGGTAGGGGTGCAAACGAACTAAGCAGCTCGAGATCTACTTGAGCTCAGCTCGGTAAAATGCTAGAAATGAACCAAGCCTTATAAACCCGAGGCGAACTTGAGCTTAAAACAAAGCTAATTTATTGATCGAGCCCGAGCTTGAGCCTGGCATATGAAGCTTGTCAGGCTCGTCGAGCCTTAGTGTATTATTAATATTTAATAATATTTGCCGCCTCATTTAAGTTTGTTTACTAAACGATCCCGAGCTAAGATTCATTTATCGAGCTCCAAGCCTATTATTTATGTTATTTTTCTTTAATATTTAACTAATAAAAAGTAACGAGCCGAGCCCGAGCTTACAAAATTTCTAACGAGCCAAGCTTGAGCTTTGAAAAAAAAACTCTAACCGAGCTGAGCTCGTTTGCACCCCTGATCTGAGGTGCATTGTTAACTACTTCGTTTTCATTGATCACAAGTTCAGTTTCATGACTACTGTCTCTTCATAATCCTCGAATCCCCATAGGATAATGTGTTCCACTAAAGCCTCCCTTGAAGCCTCGGGGATTTTCTAGAGGAACCTAGTTGGATTTACGGAAGATTATGAACTGTTGATGTGCCCTAGGCGAGAAATATTGGGCGAGAAAGCAATTGGTTTTGCATGCAATGATAACACGCACCACACTCAGCTGCAAGAAATTCAATCTTGAACTAATGTTTTAGGGAGAAAATTTCAATCAAGAACTGTGTTATGTATATTCATGAATTGACATCAAGATTTAGGAACCTACGCATAGCATTGGGAGATCTCTAAACGTTTATACACAAAGTACAATTGAGGACAATAGCGATTCTGTAAACATGAATAAAGAAGTAGAAATCTTGTTTTAATTCAAGTAGTATTTATAGCAAGTTAAAAAATGGGTATCAGCTGTACAAATTTTTGTAAATGAAAATGGGTATGTTTGTATTTTTACAATGAGAATTTACATATATTATTTTTATTCATGAAATAAATCGATTCTTTGTCATTTAACAAAATAAAGGTCCAGCTCAAAATAAATCAATTCTTTGTCGATTAATGAACTGGACAAAAATAACACAAAAATCCAAACGTCAGGTGTCCAGTTGCAAAAAATAATAATAATAATTTTTTTTGGACTGAACCAGCAAACCTGACTGAATATCAGGGACGAAAATGACTGTTAACTCCAAAATAAAAGTTTAATTAGAAAGTTAAAAAATGGGTATTTTCGTTAGCATCTCCGAAAATTAAAATGGGTATTTTGCGAAATGAATTTATATACTATTTATCTATTCGTTAAATAAATCGATTATTGTCATTGAAAATTTAAATTATTTGGTATTAGAAAATATAATTAATATTACTAATAGTAAGTTTAAAACCGACATTAGTAAACTAAAAAGGGTATTTTCGTTAATAAAGAACTGAGTAAACTGTACGTATTGTCCCTGTGGTCTCCCCAAATTTAAAGTATGTTACTCAGCTTTTCAAAATTACATATATGGGTTATGTGCTATGTATTTTGTTGCATAGATGGTCTCTGACTTGAATGGATGTTAAGTTTTTTAGTTAAGTACATGTAAAATTACTAAATTACCCTTTTTAAAAAAACAAATATTATACTCTCTCTATATCTCTGTCTCTCTTAACCCCCACCACACCCATCTACCACCACCACCATCAAACCAATCACCTACGCTGTCACCTACAACAACACAACCACCATCACAGCCAGCGCCTTTTGTCGTTTCCACTTCCAACCACCACAACCCTGTTCTTCTCACCCTCATTCTCCTCGTCAATTTCTTGTCAAACCAACAATTACACACATTAAAAGTCAATCAGAATAGATTCACGGTTTAAATAACTATAAAACTAACAAAAGCAGTTTAATGTAACCCGGGAAAACTAACTAACATTGCGAAGGGATTCCATCAACTTCCAAGATACCCATCTGGTTTAAGGGTAAGAAAAACCTCTCCATCATGATCCAAGATAAACCTCCAAGTCAAAATTGACAGTTGTTCTTCACCACCAACATCATCATCATCTCTCATGAGATAATCTCCATTTCTATCCATACCAAAACCCAAGAAATCGAAAAGGGTTTCTTGTTGCTCAAGGGGTTATTATTAGAATTGGTGATCTGGGTATGGTTATTTTGGGGGATATTATTGTCTGATTGAAGAAAGTTTGAACTAGTTGAGGTTTGGTTCTGAAAGGGTTAGAAGGTGAAAAAGATTGAAACAGAGGATGAAGGTGACGACTTGGCCATTGTTACCTTCTTTCTCCTCTCTAGAAGATGAAGGTGAAAAAGAGGATGAAGGTGAAGGGGGGTTTTATTTTTTATAGGGTGAGGATATTTTGGTCATTTTACATGACTTAACTGACAAAACTTAACAATGCTAGCTCGTAAGGACCAAAATGTTATAAAATGTCAACGTTGAGGACCATTGAAAATAAATGGGGGACATCTGTGTAATTCGTGCAAACCACAGGACCATCCGTGCAGTTTACTCTAAAGAACTTAACTTAATTATTTTTAGTAATTCATTCAATCCATCCTAGTCTTTAAAAAAATAGTATTAATAATTAGTTATTGGTGGTTAAAAAAATAAAAACGACGGCGATGATTGACGATGGTGGAGAAGACGATTATGGTACCAATGAAGAACAATTTTGTGGTGACAGAGTTGTTGGTGGTTAATGCTGGCGGAGTGTTATGATGATGATTGTGCATGAGAGAAGATGGTGTGTTTGGGGGATAAAAACTTAAAAGGAGGGGTTTAATTTTAATTGAGGTAGAGAATGGAAAATAAAAGAGAACTTTGCAATGTTTTTAACACATTCTAGATGAACCTCACATGTTTTGCAAAAATGTTAAAGATTTTCATAAATGAGGATCAACAAATAATTGTAGGATTAGCATGTTGACGTGTGCGGATATACACATAATTTTACAATGAATAAACACACGTTTTGCTTTAATATTTATAAAAATGGTTTAGACCTTAACATTAAAACACACACAAAAAGGCAAGTGTACCCTGTCATATATGTAGTAAGCTGAGATAAGAACCAAGTATCGATCCATGGACGCGCGCGGAGCAATAGTACTAAAACTCTATCCTCGATTTACCAGTAGAAAAAGGTAGTGGAAGTTTTGTTTAAACTAAATTAATAATAAAACATATAGTTAACATATGTAAGACTCCAATTACAAAATATAACTATAAAGATAATATAATACCAATCCTAGCATGTCATCTACATATCATATGATATAAAGCGTGTGATCAACATTCCCATTTTCAGACAATTAGTATCCCTTTCGGGAATCCTAACATGACAACTATGCGGAAAGCTAACACGATAGACACACGTTAACCACCTCAAGTTATTCATTAGCGAGCAGCTGATATGATCTCATGAGAATCTTCTAAAGATAAGTTAGTCATCCGTTAAGAGTTTTCTAACCTCACTAATCAAGGAAAGCAATACCGAATACACAATACAACCACCGAGACTAGCATAAAGTAGAGCATTTCACAACCTATTCCATTTTACCAACTTTGAACACAAATCTACTAAGATCGCCATTTTAACCAAAATAACTACCAAAGATCATTAACCGTGTCAGAGATTGGTAACAACACCATTAAGCTTTTTAAACCCTTTTACGTGCCGGTAAGCATTTATAATCATTATTTAACTGACTTTAACCAAACCAATACCCGGTTACAGTTTCATGGTGTAAGCTTATTAACAAGTTAACTAGTCTACTACCGGATGATTAAACGAACGGTTTTTCAACATGTATCCGCCTAACACACACGATAATCATCAAAGTCAATCAAACACAATCACAAATCCAATAACAATGAAACAAGGTTGCACTATGATCATCAAGATTCAAACATGAAAAACACCAAATTCATACCAAACATGATTAACATACAAATGATTGTTTTTACTACTAATGATTACTAAATATTATCCGTAGACATATATAAACTAAGATAGATCATCACAGATTACAACAAAATCAGGTTTGAACAAGTTATAAGCTTAAAGATCAAACCATAAAGATGCAAGTGTGATGGATTGGATGATGATAGATGAATCGGATAGCTTCCCGAGCTTGTTCCGCGCCTTTACAGCAGTTCACGAGCCCTAAAAATCGCCCCAAAATGACCCAATACCACCCAATATCTGATCAGTAAGTTTTGCTCTGTTTTTATACAAGTATTGATTTTGTGCACGGCCGTGCACATAATGTGCACGGCCGTGCACTTTAACTTTTGATGTGACAGGCAAGTGGGCAATTGGTTTCTGAAAATATCTTGGGTTGCGCACGGCCGTGCACCTGGGGTGCACGGTCGTGCGGGTCTGGTGGTGTCCAGGTACAAGGGGTGCACTGCCTGGTGCACTGGCAGTGCAGCCGAGAAGTCTGAGTCGCACGGGCTGGTGCACGGGAGTGCTGATCTGTGTGTCCGGGAACCTGGTGTGCACAAGCAGCTGCACTGCCATGCCACATGAGCCCGCACGGCCGTGCGCCTGGGGGTGCACGACCGTGCACATCTTCCAGATTTGACTGATTGTGCAGCAACTGTCCGTTCAGTCCAGATTTTGTCCGATTTCTTCGACTTTGTCTTTGGGGCGTCGTTTAAGACCTGCAATAAACATATGAAGCGGTTAAGTACCGAATTCGTGCAATTATGGTCGAAAACGCGTAATTTGGGAGTTTAATCGGGGGTTTATATATGTATATTTTAACGTATATCACATGTTCACCAGCCACATAAAACTTCTACTAGTCTCATGTATCAATTAAAAGCCATCCTTAAACCCGATGACCTTCTGAACCTGGCCTGGCAACATATAATATGTTTAGCCAAAGTGGTGACAATATATATTTGAATGGGTCATTAACAATATACATTTTCATACCCATTACACACTTGGTACATGGTTCCAGCGGAGAGAGGAGCTTAGACGATAATGATCAAACTGAACAAAAGGTGGTTCAAGAGGCACTCGTTTATTCTAAATTCCAAAGTGCTTGATTCTTGGATTAACATGGAAAATCACATGTAATCAATGAAGTTTGATCATATGATTATTTTAAAAAAGTCACCTTCCTAGTCTAGTAAGTAAATAACATAAATAATAATACCTTTACTCCGACAATAACCTCAGATGTATCATTATGGGGAACTAAAGGCCAAATTGCAGAGTTAGGACAATGTGACGGACTGCGTTTACACACACATTTAAGGTTCATTTCCGCAATCTAACCAACTCATCTCCCATCGTTTAACCCAAAACTTTCGCCTAATCTATTTACCTACGTATGATCCAAATTGGTTGCCTTTTGTAAAAGCTTGTGTAACAGTACCGATTTCTGAGAAGATTAACATGGACCATTGTATGACACCCTAGGCAAATCCCACATCGGCCGTGGCCAGGAGAGATCCTTGGTTCATAAGTAATCCAAAGTCTCTTAAATCACCAACGCGTTTTGGGCTTAATGTTAGTGGATGAGAGGAGAACTCCCTAGTTAAGTGTGCTCAGGTGGGAGCAGTACCAGGATGGGTGACCTCCTGGGAAGTCTCCACCGGGGCAACCAAAAACAAATCCGTGAGCTTCTGGATGGGTAACCCATCGGGGGCAAAGCGGACAATATTGGTGGTGAGAGAGGCCGGATGTTACAGCTTGTGTCCACCTCAGCCTGTTCCGTACGTAACCATAGGTTGCGAAACCACCCAAAACCAAACTTTGATTCTGACACCCACCAATTGCAAAAAAAAATTTGTGGATAGTCCACCAATTCAGCAAAAATGTCTTTGAGCAATAGTGTTTGTGGGCCAACCACTCAACTCGACCATTTATCACCTCTAACTAGGACACTATCTACCTATTCAACCTTACTCATTCACTCTTATAATGGAAAAAGAAATCATATACAAACCTTAGGTAAAGAAAAGGCAGAGATCAGTGCAAAAATCCACCACTGTATTTTTGGGCATTTGAACAGTGAATATGGCCACAACTTTTATAGTTTTTATGTTTATTTACTTAAACCAGTGGGCTTTATTGAAGGACATGTGCTAAGAGTATTAGAAACCAGCAAGACGATATCTAGGGGCGCAACCACAATGTTCACTGAACTATTCTGATTTCTACCAATCTTGCACTGCCACATAAACACGTCATTCAGACACAATTTTGGAGGTAGCGCATCACTGATTATTTTATTTATTTTTCATAAATAGTATATTTAAAAGTAATAAATTCTTTTTTATTTTAATTAATTAAATATATTTAAAAGTTTAAATTATTTTTTTTCATTTAAAAAAAATAAAATTCAACCCGTGGTAGAACGGAGTTGTGTTTAATTTTATTTTTTCATCTTAACATTTCGATATATGTTGATTGAAAACGGAATTGTATTTAAATAAATTTATTTTTTGGTCTTGTAAACTATATGAGGTATTGACACCAGTAATCGCTTTTATGGATTTCAATTGGTTAAGTAACGAACCAAATTGATATCGACCAAACAACATTAGTACCAACATTAACATTTGTTTTTATAGTTTTCGATCGAAATAAAACATGTGTGTCAATGTCTTTTTTGGCTGTACAGATAAATAACTGAATATATATTACCCAAACAACATTAGAACCGACATCGGTATTATCAAAAGCGGTATGACTATTCATTTTTGGGAGTTTAAATCATCGTAAAAAATGTTTCAATATCATTTTGGGCAGATTACGACTTTATTTCTTAATTACATAGATGAATCATATTTATAAATAATCTTTTTTATTTTGTGATATAAAATTTCTGTTTTCCAGCATCACCGTACAGGTGAAACTTACCACTAATAAACAAATAACCCAAACCCAAAAAGCAATATACAAAACTAGAGGTGCACAAAAAACCTCAATCCAGATCCTATCTTGAAAAAAAAAATATCTAAGCCTGGGCGTTGGAAAAACCGGGTATTTGATACTTGAAACCTTACCAACCCTATTTATAGTGTATTCACCAGGTATGACCTTCAACCACAAAATCGAACCATAACCGGTCTTTTTTTATTGAACTAAAAATACCATAATCCTAGTAACCCATACCCGTACCTGAGTTTTTTGAATACCCAAAATCCACACATATGTGCAACCCAATCCCTTAAAAACCCCATCTATACCCCAAATCACTTGGTTTTCGGCTTTTTTCCACACCAAAAAATTGGGTATTACAATACCCAAGTATGAGTTTTTCAGACCAATAGCTAAACTCAAACCCAACCTAATTATTATCAATACCCAAAAATACCATACCCCCGTTCATATCCGTACCCGGGTCCATATCCCAACGTATTGAAAAAACCCGGTTTTATCCGCCACCAAACAAAAAAAAGGATAGATGCAGAGACTCGATGGAAGCTGTTCTAACGAATGGAGTTGATTGATTCCAATGGCTTTGGCTACTATAACCTTCCGTCCTTCCCAACCACAATTTTTTCTTTTTTCCACTTTAATTTAACAAAATTGGAAGCACAAAATAATTAAAATAAGTCCAAAAACTGTTGGCCCTTGCTTAGCATCCCCTAACCCAACCCAACAACACACTTGGCCCACTTTAAAACCAAGCCCTACTCACCACTATATAACCAAACACCTTCTACACCAACCCTCTAGAAACTTGCTTAGCACGTTTCCATAGTTGCCGACTTTACTCCATCACCAGTGATCGTACCCCCCAACTCCTTTGAAATCCAAATTTTTTAAACTAACAAAGTACCATTTGCATACACTTTTCACTACCCATTCCTCACCATTTTGCGATTATTATTATTATTACTGTTCACCAAATAGATAACCAATATGGCTACAGAATTATTGTCAAATACCTCACGACTGATTTCTCTAAAACCCACAAAGCTATCAACAGACAGACCAAATGGGTCTTATTATAGTTCTAGAACGTCCTCATGCATGCTTTTTTCTGATCGTGTTGTTAACCGTGGTTGTTGTTTGAGGAATGGTGTTAAACATGTGTCTGCTCTTGTTAAGGTTATTGTTTGTTTGTTGATGTTTTTTTTTGTTTGTTTTTGTGATGGGTTTTGTTGATTATGTGTTGTTTTGTTTTGTTTAGGAGAGTTGTGTGGGAAGCGTGGAGAAAGGTTATGGGTTTGGTTTGAATCGGGTTTGGGATGATTTGGTTAAGAAGAATGATGATAAGGTATGTGAAGTAGGTTTAATATATTAGGATGTATTATGATTTTATACATGGTTGTATAAATCGTTACCAGCTAATCGGACGATGAGTAGACATGTTTTAACCCCTGCTGTTTGGCCATTCGCTAATTTTTGTTGGATGACTTGGGCTGACTACCGATTAATGAAAAATTACTCAGTGACTGAGTAGTCTCGATTTTTGCAAAACTGCTTTTACATGCATACTAGGGGGATTCACTCGCGCTCGGTTGGTCTTGGTTTGGTTTGTTATGATACCGACGCTTGCTATAACAACGAAAAGAGAAACAAAAATATATATTTTTTTTGCCACATGAAAACCATAAAAACGAATATTGGCTAGCATCAGTTCCGGTGGTACTGATGTTTGGCTGGAATTGGTTGGGTTCGTCAAGGTACCAACATTCGTATACGATTACAAAAAACAACACTCTACTTTGAAAGCAACTCCTCTGTCAAATAAGTTTTTACATGAATGTGTGGAAAAAAATTAAACAAAGCTGTATATTATTTAATTATAATGGTTACTATAAAATTGACTTTGCTATTCATATTCCATCTCATTTGAAATATATATAGTAAAGTAATATCATTTTACTCATTGCTGATCTTGAATATCATTTGGTGAAGTTGAAATGTCGTTGGAAGAAATCTGATGCTGTAGCAGATGTAAAAGAAGGTATGCAAACTTTCATTCATTCTCTGTTGAATCATGAATTATCTGACTTGATGGTTGTTTACTTGTTTTCTGCTGATGTATGATATATTGTAAGCCGATTCTCTGGCTATGAAGTTTGTTGACTTCAAACAATCATTGGTTGGCTATCATGTCAGGTTGGCTGGTTGAATTGTTACAACGATGCTAACTTGTGCACGCTTGAAATCGTGTTACTTGAGCACACATCCTGGTGGGTGAAATTAAGTTGTAAATGGGTTAATTGAGTTGGTGGGTAGTAAAAAAGGGTTACAAGAGACATAAATGGGTTAGTGGGTCGACTTCTAAACAGGTTATACAAGTTAATCAGAATATGACCCGTTTAGTTAAACATGTCAACCAAACACAGCCTGTTTTTTATAAGGGTTAGATATGTCAACTGAAAACATGGTTATTTTGTTGTTTTTGTATAGGTATATAATATATGGTTATATATGCAAATCTATAAGCTGATTAGTTTGTAGTTTTTTATATGGGATAGATATGCCAACCCAAAACTTGCTTATTTTCATGATGTTGTCGCGAATTGTCACCCTTATACTAATCGAACAATTGTTCATTAATATCATTACTCTTGTTCTGCCACTCTTTGGGCAGAGAAACGGTTGAGAAGAACAAATACTGAGAGAAGTACAGGCAAAAAGCTTTATGCAGTTGTGGTTGGAGCTTCCTTTTGTTTTGCAGTCGCGTTGTGCTCTTTTGGGATACAAAAGCTACCAAGTTCACAGTATATTGAGGTTCCATATTCACAGTTGGTTGATGGTATACAAGACGGGAGTGTCACACGCGTGCAGTTTGTGGAGAATTCCCGCCAGATATACTTCAATAAAGACCTTACAGAAGAGCAGGATGTTCAAGCTTCACAAGCCGATTCACTATCAACACAATTACAAGTGGCTATAAAAAAGTATTTTCCCAATTGGCAGTACCATACAAGAAATGTGGAAGATGATAAATATGAACTACTTAGGATGCTTAAAGATAAAGAGATCACATATGGATCAAACCGTGCACTTCTTTCTGCATCAACAAAGAATTTCTTGTTCATTTTCTTTCAAGTGGCTCCGTTTTGGATCATGGTGATGCTTACTTTTTACCAGCTTAATCTTCAACATGATCTTGGCAAAATGACGAAGAAAAAACCGAGTAAGAAGCAATCACTAGTAACATTCGATGATGTAAAAGGCGTCGATGCTGCCAAAACTGAACTTTTAGAGGTAATACAGTTATACCAAGGTTTAAAAGTATGGAATCGTGCTTCGAGGCGTTTTCCCTTCGCCTCACGAGGCGTACGCCTCAAGGCAAACCGTGGCGTAAGCCCGAGGCGGAAAACCGTGGCGTAAGCCCGAGGCGGAATTAAAAAATAAATATAAATATTATATATCTTATAAAAAATGAAATACTAACTAATTTCATCCTCATTTTCATAAAAAAAACACACATACTAAAAACACATCGAACGCTTGAAATTGACACAAAAAGTCCAAAACATTAAAAATAAACATCAAAAACACATGAGGCGCAATTTTTGTTACCGCCTCAGCTCTATGAGGCGCACGTACAAAATAATACCCTGTGGCGCCGCCTCAGATTCGTTTTCTTACAGAATTGCCTTGAGGCGCCCCTCAAGGCGTACACCTCACCCGTTTTTTTAAACCATGAGTTATACACTTGTACTAATTACTAAAACACTTTTTTTTAACTTCAGATTTGTCTTTGACTTGATGATATGCACTTTTGTAGATTGTGTTATGCATGAAAGGAGACAGCAAGTACATCAAACTGGGGGCGAAACCGCCCAAAGGTGTCCTGTTAGCTGGTCCACCAGGAACAGGTAAAACATTGTTGGCTCGTGCAGTGGCTGGAGAAGCTGGAATGTCGTTTTTCTCAATTTCTGGTAGTGAGTTGGTGGAGGTTTTTGTTGGTAGAGGGGCTGCCAGAGTTAGAGATCTTTTTCGTGAGGCGAGAAAAAATGCACCATCAATCATCTTTATTGACGAGATTGATGCTGTCGGCGGCCAACGTGGCAGAACTTTGAACTGTGAACGCGATCAGACACTAAACCAGGTAACATCTACTCTGTACTTTGACTTTTGTGGTCAAACTTTGTTGTAAGTTCTAAAGGGGGTGTTTCGCATTTTTAGCTTTTGACAGAAATGGACGGGTTTGAAAAAGAGGAAAGTGTGGTTGTTATAGCGGCTACAAACAGACCCGAAACATTGGATTCGGCTTTGATGAGGCCTGGTCGGTTTTCCAGAAAAGTGAGAGTGGATGAGCCAAATGAGAGAGGTAGAAAAGAAATCTTTGCGCTTTACTTGAAAAATGTCCCTTTTGAAGACGATAAGGAAGCCATCTGCGAGGTTGTTGCATCGCTCACACCAGGCTTAGTAGGGGCTGATCTTGAAAACATTGTTCGGGAATCTGTTCTTCTTGCTGCTAGAAGAGGTTCAATTTAAACTAAACCATGTCCAAATATAGCATTATTTTTGACAATTTTAGACTTAATGATATTAAATTGTAATGTTGTTTTCAGGTGGTGAGGTTGTGACCAAGGATGATATATTTCAAGCTGTAGAGAGAGCTAAAGGCAAAGTTTATGATCATGTAGCTGCAGGTAAACCATTTCCGTTTGGACCGACAACTCAAGAGCGTGCGCAGGGTGCGGCTATGGGTTTTGGGTTTCCGAATTGATGGAGTTAATTCCATTTGTGTATATTATAATACATGTGTATCAGATTTTCAGTTGTGCTAGTATTTGGGGTTTTTATTTGAGATATTTGATTTTAAAAATTGAAATAAAAAAAGGTTAATCAGTCGGAAACTAGTCCACGGTCATTAAGCATGTTGGGTACAATAAGCGAGATGTTTATGACGTAGTTACAAGCATTTTGAGTAGGACCGTCGGACGAAATTGTAACACGCAGGCTGGTAGAAGTCTTCAAGGTGTTAACCAGCTTATCGTCAGTAGTGAAGACAATGTACAAACAGAGAGATGAGTGCTGAATTTAGTGAATGTAGATATGAGTTCTATACTTCTATGTGCAAGAGTAGAGTCTCATTGTGTATCAGTATCACTTTGCCTTGCACACCAACTACCTAAGTAGATATTAGTGGTTTGATTGATGTTTGCCATATGGATATCATGTTGGTTTGATGATAAATAACTTGTTTTATTGGAGGGGTAGTTTTGAAGAGGTGAAGAAGTTTATTGATTTGTGCAACAATTGTCAATGTAGGATTAAAAAAATATCGATGTGGTATTCTTATCCGTCGCTTATCATCCACAAACGGATGGACATATTTGAGGTGCATAGCGATTGAAGAACCACTCATTGGTCGTAACGCCTTACCTTTAAGTGGAATGCTGGTAAAACACCACATTCCACACCAAGATTAAAATGTCGCCTTGCGTTGAATGCATTTTCGCCACCAAATTAGACTCCTTACCTACCAAAAGAAGCTTCGTTCGCAACATTTGACGTCCGCCATAGAACTTAATGGTCGCTCGAAGTAGGAACAGGAGTTTTCCAAAGACTTGCTAAACATTGGAATCGAGTTGCAAAACTCTTACACTCTGTTCCAGAGTTTCATTAAAGGATGGAAGAGAAAGGATATCCCTCCTCTTCCTTTCTCTCCAATTCCTTCCAAATTGGAAAGATTGAAAATCACCATAAAAACCTCTTTATTATCCCTCTCATTCCCTCCTACAAAAAACTCTGGAACACACTTTTAGTACAATGACCGTTCTTACCCACAACTGAAGCAATATGGAATATCATGATGTCTTCCATCAAATTTTCCAAATTTAAATTCTTGAGGCCGATAACAAAAGTGTGTGTTTAACTTTAAACGTACCCCTTCCTACTGAACATATCCATTATGTGAGAAGGATATTATTTTTTAATGGTGGGTCCTCTCATGCTTGTGGGAGAGGGTGTGTGTTCAACAACACCCAAACAAATAATAAGTAGAAAATGTGTTAGATTTAGTATTTTCTTTTTTCTATCGATATATGTTTAGAGAAGATGATGTTTATAAGGTTTTTGTTTAAAATAAATATTTTAATAAATGAATAAAGAAAAAGACTAAAAAGCCCTCACATACAAAGCATGTGAGGAGATTTAACTTGGAAAACTAACTCAGTTAGTGATCAAGGTTTGGTTTTGCAACAAAATACAAAGGTTAAGGTTGATTATCGAGCTTTTTAAAGATAAAGGTGAAAGTTGCAGTTTTAGGTATACATAAATGTTGTTTTATGTAATTTTATCAAAAATAAATCTCTAGTCACTTTTTTTTTTGTGAACTTCAAATCTATATTGAGTTCATCCTTAAATCTCCCCATAGGAAATTTTGAAGGTTGATGCATTAATTTGAGAGTTGCACATGAATATAGGCCAACTATTTAAATTAATAATTTATTAATTTTATGAATTGTTAAGTTTGTATATCATAATCGATTAGATCTTCCTATAATTTTCGCATTTTGCCTATGATAACAAAGACTTTCATAATCAATATCCTGACGCAACGTGCAAGTTAGCGTCAACTTGCGAGACGACTTAAAGTCGTCTCACTCGTCCGCGAGACGACTTAAAGTCGTCTCACTCGTCCCATTCCCTCAGCCCGAGACGACTTAAAGAGGCCTTCCATTTCCCGAGACGACTTTAAGTCGTCTCGCAGGTTGTCGGACACGTGACGCAATTTAATTGGTCCGTAGTAACTTTGAAGCTAAAGTCGCCTAAGATGCTTCGGAAAGTGTGAGCCGTCTTTCCGAAGACGGCTGAGGGGGCTATTTTCGCAAATCCACTCGCTCAAAGGCTATTCTTGCAACTTTCCCAAAAATTTATATGTATACATAATGATATGATGTAAGCCTTGTGAATTCAATACAATACAACTATTCTTGGTGACTCGTTTTTTCATTCTGTGTCATCTATGCTATAAAAGGGAACAAAACCAATACAATTTGTGAATCTTTCATTTCACATTACTTGCCACTAACTTATTGCTACCAATTGAGTGAACCAAATCATTTCAAATTCTTTCCTTACCTTTTTTACAACAAACTCACACATTTCAAGTAAAACAACTGTTACATTCAAGATTATACGTGCTTCGTACATGATAGGATAGAAGGCTCCTTGGATGCTATTGGGATTCGAACGTTTGTATTGCATGCTTGAATAAATTAATTTCTAAATTATATCATAGGTTGTAAATAAATTGTAGTGACATGGACACGTTCGTTAATTGACGGTTCGGATAAAATAAATATGATCACGTACAGCTCTGATAGTAACTATTTAATAAAGCAAGGATAATAAGGAATAAATAAAATATGTAAGTTGGTGTAGTTGTAATTAGCATATATTATCTTGGATTTGTTGTGTCTCATAAAAGACACTGCCTACTTTGTGTGTTTTAGGGTACGCCCACTCGTTTACACATCATTCCATCATGGCTTTGACCCCACATTTTTCGTCTTTTGTTCGTATTTATCTAATTTTATCGATCCTATTATACGGCTTATAACAATCTTATACACTTATACTACTAGTAGAGTGCCCGCGCGATGCGGCGGGGAACACAACACTTGGGTTGGTGATTTTAGTGGTGTGCCTAGGTCGTTATTGAAGTATGTTTATGGTGCCAGTACTTGGTATTGTTTACACAAAAGTAGTCTAATACAACAAGAAAAATAAGTCGTGTTTTATATTGACCGGATAATATAAAAATGAATACCATAGCAGTTCCAATAATATGGATACCAATACTAATGTTTCAAGTGTCGTTGGTCACTGTATCATTACGATAACAACACTCGATATAGCTTACAATACTAAACATACCATATTTTAGATATAAATTCATATTCAACACTTGTACTAGAATTTTGAGAAAGTCAACAAAGTTAACAAAATCAAATCAGTAAAAAATTAAATGGGTTATAATGAAACTTAAAAAAGGTGATACATATATGGTTATATGCAAAGTTCAATTTTACACCTCTATTTCGCGGAGTTAAAACAGTAAAGGTGGCAAAATGGGTTTGTGAGGTGAGTCGTGTTCAGGTTAAAAGGGATACTTTTTGGTTGAGTTCACCCGGAACATCTTTTTTTGTGCAAAATGCATTTAAATAAAATAAGTTGAGAAGATAATACTACAAAAACTACATTAGCATAATGTTAATTATAATATGTGCTTAGACACTTTAGAATGCCTTAAACATCTTTCCTCTTAACTACTTTTTTACCTGCACATCTTCAACCCAAAACAACCCATAACCCATATTTTTGACATGTACATCTTCGTTCCAAAAAGCGCAGTCCTGCAAACTGTCTGAGCATCTTTGTTTGTGAAATGCGAGTCAACATGACAAACCACCACATAATAAAAGTTGATTGTTAGTTTTAGTTTGAAATATGATGTCTAAATGCAATGCAATGCAATGGTATTGTCATGTTTACTTATTATTTTTACTCTCGATTTTATTTAATTTTTTAGTTTCTTTTAACAACATGTGCGTACTTCACGCATTGCACATCACGGGCTTCATGGGGGTCGGCTTCACCTCATTGAAAAATCCTTTTAATTAAGAAATGGTCAAATTATTTAAAACTAAATATTAGTTAACAAGCTACGAGATCATAGAACACACCTTATTTGCATCCGCACAAGAATGATTAATGCAATTGCCCCTCTCATAGAAGCTCTAAAGATTGCTAGAGGTCTTAATAAATTTGTTCATGATCCTTGAACTGCCTCTGTCACAAAAGCCTTAGTCTAAAATCGACATCACTTGAACTGAATTAGACAAGAAACATACCTTTTATGCCCCTATGGTGACTAATGGACAACTGCTTTTCAACCGGATTCGAATATGAACGAAATCAATCACAACTCGCTTTCAATCCAACCAATTACGAGCCCAATCCTCAACTTCTGGTGAATATAGCCAAATCAAAATCCGTGGATTTGTGTAAGAATTTGTTTTATTTTGGTTCCAAGCTCTTGCTCAACCCTATATCAAAATCCCTACATAGATCAACAATCTTAGATCCTGCAAGTTTGCTGATACGAGATTGTCTCAATGCATCATTTGAGTTTACGGCCTTGCTTAGTAACACTACTTGTGGATTCTCCATCATCTGTAATTCAAACAAAATGATGTTTAGCCTATCCATAAAAATGTAAAACAAAATTAAAAACAAGTGTTTCTTTTGATCAGCTTGTTTGCGCATGATCCAAGGGACAATGGTTTTGGGCCATAAGCTTACAAGTAATGAGTAAGCGAGAAGAGAGAAAATATTATTATAAATTATAATAAAAATCATTATCATTTTTTCAAAGGAAGTCTAGCCTAACATACACTTTAGGAGTGAAAAATGTTGTATCAGGCTTGTGCCATAGCCATGAATATGACGATTTCATCAAAAAAGCTGGATGATCCAGCTGTCTAAAAAATTTAACAAACCATGAGAGTCAATATTTGAATGTAACATTTGACCTAAAGAATAACACCAATAACACCTTCTGTTGGACATTCTTAGTTAACAAATCAGTACAACATTTGGCAAATGTAGGTGTTATTCATGAGCTTTGTTCATCCATTCCTGTAATTTACCCATAAACTATTATATATAAAATATTTAATAGCTTAAGTAAAATAACATCATAAACATGTGTAGGTTCAAACCCGAATGATGGAACGATTGATTTTTTAGCAACATGTGTTTTTCCATACAAGGACTCGGCCTGGTCAGTATACCCTTCAAAGTTTGTTCACTCAAGAAAGTTTTAGGAAACAAAGAAACAATTGAGAAGGCATATAAATTTAATTTATTGGTGATTTTTTTATTTTGCATTGATATTCTAAATAGAGCTTGAGGTAATTATTTTTTTACTACTATAAATTAGATTTCGAGTTACATGAGAAGACCGAAAAAAAAATGCATACATAAGAGTTCATTGATAACACGTGACACCGTTTAGTGGGATCTCTGCAAGACATTCAGGAAAACATTATACGTAGCAGGGCGCGTCAGCTGAAGTGAAAGTTCCGATTCAGGTCAGCAAAATTTCTTACAAAAAAACAGAACAAAATTAAAACCCCCAAAACAAAACAAAACTAAACCACAAGAACCCTAAATAAAAACAATCGACAATAATTTCTCACAAAAAAACAGTCAACCACGTCTAATTTAGAGATACTAAGAAGTTTTAACAAGAGGATTACTTACAGAAGAGTAAAATATAAGATCTGAGCTCCTCCTCCACTTATTTAGGCTTTATAATAGAACTATATAACCTCTTTTAATAAGCTTTGCTTCTAGAAGCAGTTTTATAGTTTAAGTTGTTAGGCACTAACTAAAAGACATATTTGCCCCTAAAAAATCTTTATTATGTGCATCAAGTGTTGTACCTTAAGCAATCATATTTGTATTGTTTAAAATTTAAGAAGTCCTTGGCTCATGCATTATAATATAGTATAGATACAATGGTTGGTTGTTATTCTACAAATAGCCCTTAACGTGAGAAATGAAGGAGAGTATTTTTTTTGACTTTTTTTTTCATATTGTTAGACATATAATATAGTACCGAAATTTAAAAAAAAATAGTGTAGAGTAATTATGTAATTACTGTTAATTACTATAGTGTAAACTAATATAATTACTCTAATTACTTACGCTAAATTTTTTATTTTATATTATTCATCTAGAAATGTTTAAAAGATGAGAAAAAATTTGAAAAAAATGTCCTCCTTCACTTCTCATGTTTAGTATGTTAAGCCCATTTGTACTTGATCTTTACTTACAACATTGGGTATGTTTGGCAAAAAACTTTTAAGAACTTTTATGGGCTTCAAGTATTTAAGAAAAAGCTCAAACTTAATAAAAAAACCTTGTATGGTTGAAGGAGTTTGAACCTTTTAGGTTAGGAGAAAAATCTCTATATTGAAATATTAGCGTTTAAGAAAAAACTTATACTAACCATGCTTAATTCTGCAATTGAACATACCAATATCAACGTCTCGATTCTCTCTTTCAAATCCCATGAATAATTGCCTAGAATTGTGAGTTTTAGCTAATGGCGTTAGTGTGAGTTAATGGGGGGGGGGGGGGGGGGGTCCATTGAGAGCAAAATGTTTGAAAGTTGGGACCGCTTATAGTCAATAGGTAGAATTATTTAAATCCATTACTCCTTAGATATAAACTTATCGGAAACTTAGCCACACTAATATAATATACTAGTTATATATGACTGTTGTAATACAATTTACATGTATAGAAAAGCCGTACGTATTCGTTGTGGAGAATTAGATTGTAAAGTTTTTATACTTAATACTTTGTTGGAAATTTAATAAATAAACCAACAAATTGCGTGTGAAATGAAATTATCTTTGTTTCGGTTCGATGGAAATTAAAGTCATGATACACAGATGAATTGATATACAATAGATGCGGCATTAATATTTACTTCTTATATAATTAGGTAACAAACAAATACACATATATAAGTTCAATCAAATATGTTTTCAAACATTAATTAGAAACAATCACGAAAATTTGCCATTTCAGTCAATATGTATTGTTGTAAAGGCATATATGATATGTTAATGGAAATTAGCCTATCACATTTCTAAAACTCATTGAGAAAACGATTAGCTAAAATAAGTGTTGTTTGTTTTTAAGACGTCTTCCCCATCATACTAGCGAATCGATAAGAAGGTTTTACCCAAAAAAAGTTGAAAACAGAAATGAACTTCGTTTTATTTACTTGTCGTTATCTTGAAATGAGAAAAAGCATCATATGTGGCTAAATTGATGATACGGATAGTTTGATAGGAAAAATGTTTTTGAACGACTTATATGGGTATGTTTTTTGTAATTATGTAATTCAAACATTTCATGCATCCACACATCAAATGCCTGCTTTTGTGATGTACACGACTTATATTTGAACATTACATTACCTATGAAATGTGTTTGGAACCCTAATATTGTGTTGTCATCTTCATCTATTGTACGCGGAGAAAATTTTTGACATGCGTACTACCATCGAAAGGTTATTTGTTGATGATATGTGAATGAAAAGTTGATATACGGGTGTTGAGTATCACACGCATTTAAGTATTATGGTATGAATGAAAAGTTGAGACGTAACACAGTGTCTAGCATACATGCCTGTATTGATGGAAATAAGGGAAAATGGCCAAAATAGCCCGTTGACCGTGCGTTTTGCATAAATGGCCCTCTCCCGGATCTTTGGAGAGACCGGTCACGGTTTCCAAAACGGCTGAACCGTCTTCCGAGAGCCTTTGGTTTCCAACCAGTAGGAACCCAACATGTGGCGTTTACGATCCCGATGTCTGCCACCCGTCTCCCGTGGAGCCCTTGAGACGTGTCAGGGCCGCAAAGCCGTCTCCGGTGGGGTCCCTGAGACGCTTCACCAACGGCTCAATTGAAGCCGTCTTCGGCTCGGCTTAGCCGAATTCTTTTTGGCTGAACCGTCTCCAGCCGTTTATAAATTTAATTTTTTTTTTCAAATTTAGTTTGGGTATAAATATGTAGGTTTGTTTGAAAAAAAACACACTTATCTTTCTTTCCACTATCATCTCCTTCAAATTAATGAAAGCCAAAATGTTTTACCAAATCAAACAAAATCTTCTCAAATATTCAAAGGAAACATATCTTCTAAAATATTCAACACGGTTCAAGGCATATGTCTTTTTGATTATTCGACGTGTTTTTGAGTTTCAGAAAACCGGAATATTTTTTCGGTTAAAATTATGCCACTTTTTAAACCTAAGCCTTTGGGATTTATCTAATCCCATTCCTTGGAGAGTTTTTGCTCCAATCCCCCCTACCTAAATTATCATCATCAACATCCACACCCCTTTCACCCGTTTTCTTTGTCCTTGAGTTGATGTCCAATCACTTGGGAAGACATTTGGAGCGAAAGGTTGAAGTGATGGATAAGTTTCGGTCGGAGTTAGTGAGAAGTAAAGCGAAAAAGGCTTCGCAGGAAAAAGAGGAAACCGGATGTAATGATAAAATGTTTCCCCTTCAATTGAAAGTTTTTGCTCCTCTCCCCGTTTTCCTAAATTATCATCATCAATATCAAAATCTATATCCCGGGTTTTCTTTGTCCTTAATGATAAAATGTTTTGCAACGTTGTGGGAAACGAGCTTTCAGCCTATAGAAAAGATAGATTAGTGACACTGCTGTAAAGATGTTTGTTTCTTATAGAATTTTATAATTTCGAATGTTAATTTGTTGTAAATTTAAATAATCAAATGTTTGAAAAAAACCAAGCCCCCTCGGGAACCGTGAAACGGCACAAGCGGGTTGCCCCTAGGGAACCGTGAAACGGCTCAAGGGAACCGTCTTGGTAAGAGTTATAGCGGCTCTACGGTTCGTATAAATGTCCACTTACGGTTGATGAAATTTATAACCAATGCCTCTCATGTATTATAAATCTAAAACCCGATCACTGTTCCAACTAATGACGTTTTTAAACCCTTTAATTTTCCAACCCAAACCTACCTCCTCGTCTAAATATAGTCTTAGAATTTTTGGATTATTGTTACATCTACATAATACTACTTGGATTGTTGATGCATCTACACGTGGGTTAACCCGTGTAATTTGCATCTACGATCTGGTAGTCTATTTTATTGGCAAGTTCATCCTCTTCCTAAATCTCTATCATGATCTGTTGGATCATCCGTCTTTTACATGTACAAGACGGTCGGATGTGATATTTAGGAGAGTTTGTTCTTTGTCTTGTCTGGACCGTTGGCAAGCATCTTTCTGTACATATATTTATGTATTAAGGATGACGAAGATGAGACTGGACAGCGGATATAAAGCACACTGCGAAAATATGTCTCGACGGTCCAAGCAACGGAAATGTCTCAGTGTTCGACATGAGACTGGACAGTGGGTATAAAGCACAATGGAAGTTAATGTCTCGGCGGTCCAAGCAACGGAAATGTCTAGGTGTTCGACGTGTTGAACGACTTCCTGAATTATTATTGTTTGTATATTGTAATTGTTATAATAGTTTAGTTGTTGTATTTTTATGGGATCCCTATTATTATTTTCATGTGTTCTCTACTTTTTGGGGTTACGGTTTTATAAATTTAAACAAAACAATCCCTTTAAACAATATAAACTTAACATAAACATTTTATTAAAACGTAAATAAAAGGAACATTAAAAGTAAAAAATAAAAAAAAAACTAATCCAAAGCCTCGGGGACATCACGAATCATCTGCCACGCCGACAAATGAGTAAAGGGTGGTCGGCCCGAAAACTCGTGCTCAATCTTGGCATGTTCAACTTTTTCATGGTCCGCAGTCTCTTGTGGGAGTTCACGGACAACGGTTTGATAGAACCCCTCGAAGTGACGGCACTTGTTTTGCAAGTCCGTCCACTTCCGGTTGAGAGACTCGGTTGACCTGCTTGAACCACCAACCAAAATTTTGAACTCGTTGAGCACGAGTGGCCAAATGGACCCTCGACGTGGTGGGTTTTCTTTAACAGTCTTCCAAGCGGTGCACAGGGCAATTTCTTCTTCTTCCGTCCACGGTTTGGGTGCTATAGTGATTTTGGGTTTGGTTTTCTTTTCAGTGACGGTTTGCTGACGGTCTGTAAAAGGCAACCGTCTATTGGCTTTATATAGGAGGGATATATGCGGGTGGGTCAACCATTCAATAGGGAATGTCAAAAGATTTCATAGTAAAAATTAAAACACTTTATAAAACACTAAATTAAAACACTTTATTAATAATAAAAATTACATTAAAAAAAACATTACATAAAATTATTTTTAATAAACCTAAATATAAATATAATCACGTAACAACTGCCACGCGGAAACATATTCGAAGTCTTCGTCGTAGTCCAACAAGTAGTCGATTTTCGCCAATTCAATGAGCCCTTCCTCGGACTCGTTTGGCGACTCCTCTTGGTTGGAGTTGAAGAACCCTTCGAATACGGTGCACTCCGCTTTGACGTTGTGAAACTTTTCCGTAACATCTTCGGTCGTACGGTTTGTCTGACCGTCGACAAGTGTTTGAAACTCGGAAAATACTCTACTCCAAAATGGAGTTGCACGAATTTCTTGACCAGTGTCCGAAACTCGGGTGTTTTCGGTTACATTTCACCATGCCAATGTAACCCCAAGGATCTCCTCGTCCGTCCATGAAGACATTTTAGTTGGTTTGATTGATGTTTTGTAAGAAGAATGTGTGATGTGGTGAAGAATTTGTTAATTTGGTGGGTATTTATAGTGTGAAATAATTTAATTAAATAGTTAATATGGTAATAAATATTAATTGTAATTAATATGGTAGGTAAAAATAAATAAGCACATTTAAAAAAATAAATAAACTTCCAAAATAAGCACATTTTATTAAGAATCATTTGGACGTGGTAAGCACCTCCAGAAATACATTTTTTCAGCCATGAATCTTCTGTAAGACGAACATGTTTGTTTTAGATCACCGTTCGTAGTAATTGGTTTATCAGTAACCAAATGCTCCATCAGCATACAAAGATATACCGCTTCATTACCAGACAGGGAGTTATGTGGTACAATATAGTCTTCGTTAAGATTGAAAGTCATACATTTTTCTGGATTACCTGTCTTCTTCCAGAATCTTATGTTCACTAGTAAAGCTCCTAAATAAACTTGTATCTTCGTTAGTTTTGGGTGAACAATGGTTCTGTATTTGTCTCCGATACAAAGGTCTTCACAAGCATACATAACAAGTTCTTGTGTCACCAACTCTAGTCGCACAAGTAACCATTCCCTATTTTCAAGTCGAATGGGAAAAAAACAAAATCAATGTCGAAAAATGAAGGAAACGGTTTGAATTTGCCATTGCAATAGTTGGCCAAGTTTTTGGAACAGATTCTAATAACGAATTATAAAATTCTGGTGGAAGAATTGTCCACCGCATATTTAGCGAAGCGTTTTTTTTGTAGCTTTCTACTCCTCCAGTTCATCAGTCTTCCAACCCATCCTTCAACATGCTGAAAAATAATTGAATCACAATTTAAGTAAAAAAAATTAAAATTTAAGTTTTTACTGTTGGTGTGAGGTAGCCGTTAGAACGATAGCCCAACAAAATTCCCCAAAAATTTTTGTCAAGCTCAATACTTCTTGAAAAAACAGCAGAATAACAAAACGGTGCGTCGCCTTTATTGTAGAAGTCAACAACATCAGTTGAATTTAGGGCTGTTCATGAGCCGAACCGAGCCGAGCCAGGCCAAGCTCGCGCTCGGCTTGGTTATAAACCGAGCCAGCTCGGCTCGGCTCGGATTTGAAACCAAGCTGAAAATCAAAGCTCGAGCCCGGCTTGGTTTTAAACCGAGCCGACTCGGCTCGGCTTGGTTTGGCTCGAATATAAAAAGAAAAAGGAAAAATGGCTTTCAAAATTCAATAGTTTAAACTATTATTCAATAGCTAAAAATAACACAATTAAAATAAGTTCAACCTTATACATTGCACGTTAAAATCAAGTTCAAGCAAGTACAAAATAAGTCTCAAATTTTAATGGAATACAGTATAAGTTCATCAACATACGAATTAACTTGAGTACTTGGATCAAAAGTAGTATTAAGTTTATTTAAATAACTTGATTAGCTATAACTTCAATCCCAAGCAAAGAATCTCCATGCCACTGTTACCAAATATTAAATTTGTAGCATATTCTCCATCTTGTTTTACGTTTTGGTAATATATTATATGTATATAAAAAAATATATATTAAAAATTAGAATTATTCGAGCCAAACCGAGCCAGCTCGGCTCGTTACGAACCGAGCCGAGCTAGACTCACTTTCTAACCGATCCGAGCCGGCTCGGCTCAATTTCAAACCGAGCCATATCGAGCGAGCTTTTTTCGAGCTAAATCCGAGCGAGCTTCAAGCGAGCTCCGAGCCACGAGCTTTTTGGACAGCCCTAGTTGAATTATCATTTTCATCGTCCGGTATAGCCCATTTGCCAATAATGTGTCCGTGTAAGCTTTGCCGATTATTGACAAATTCTCTTTCTCTGGTAATTTCAGGTTCCTTTGGACGCCTCCATCTTTTTAGTATCCAACTCGCGGAATGTTTCTGTGGTTGAGGAAAATATTCTTTTGGAGCTAAATTTTTATCACGGCCGTCAGACATGTTTTCTTTACCGAAACTTCGCCAACAACGTTTTTTAACGACAAAATATTTTACATTACAACTACTTATATAAAGACGATTTTAAATATAAATTATTTTATTTTTACTTTTTTGTTTTTTAATTGTTTAATTAATCAGGGGCCCACAAAAAGCCGTCTCGGGAACCGTCTGACAGGCAATGGGAACCGTCTGAGAGGCTTTGGGAACCGTCTCGTCAGACGCGTTGGGAACCGGAACCGGCTCATTCAACGTGGTCACAGGGAACCGTCTCCTGAGACGCGTTGGGAACCGGAACCGGCTCAATCAGATCGTTCCGGGGTACAGTCAGCGAACCGTCTCATGAGACGGGTTGGGAACCTGACCCGGCTTTGTCAGACCGTCTTCCGAGACACTTTGGGAACCTGACCCGGCTTTGTCAGACCGTCTTCCGAGACACTTTGGGAACCGGACCCGGCTTAGTCAGACCGTCTCCTAAGACGCTTTGGGAACCGGACCCGGCTCATGCAGCCCGGTCCCACCCTAGGGTTTACCTTTTGGGGGTAAAAGTAAAATTTTCGGTGAAATTCTCTCCACCGAAAGACGTTACGCTGACGGGAGGGCTCTTTTTCCGGTTTGCTCTTGTTTATCATCTTTTCCGGTGAAGGCGAACGGTTTGCTAGGACTCCAGTCAAAATATCAGACGACGGTTTATAAAGGTAATATTAACGTTTCTTTTTATAGTTTTTAAATTTTTTTTTCATTGAAAACGACACAAACGGGACCACACGACATATTATTGGGTAAGTGGTCCACCACGAACGTGCACACCGTCGACCGTTGATTCTGTTTCTTTGTTTTGTTTTTGTCCGTTAATCGAGGTTGACCAAACCCGTTTGACCATGCTTGATCCGAATGACTTTGTCGACCCGATGAACGCAAATCAAATCCTACAAGAGGAACAATACGAAGAGTTTTTTTGGCACCCACAACCGCCGAATCCTCCTCGGAGCTTACCTCCTCCGGTAAGCGTTTACTACCATTTTTCAAGTATTTCCATCATTTTTCATTTACTTTTTTCTATGCTAAATATTTTTTATAACCTTTTTTTTAGAAAGATACCGAAATTAAAGTCCGAAGTCCTTGGACCTTAGTAACTAAGATGAAAGAAAGAATGTCCGCCGAAATGGAAAGCCGTTTTAGGGAGACCGTCTTCGGTCATTTTTTGGATGTTATGAACCATGTCTGCGAAAGTAATTTGTTACTCTCTGTGGCACAACATCAGATTGAGACGGGACTTCCTAGTAAAGACGGCCTTTTTTATCAGATCCGTCCAAATAGTCTTCTATTCACTCCACAACAATTTTGTTTGATAACGGGTTTAAGATTTGGCCGTCACGATGGTTGGGAACTCGTACAATCCCCAACATCGTTTAAAAGACGAATATTTGGTGAAGTGAGTAAGGTATCGTTTGAAACTCTTTGTGCTATTTTCAATGGTGACTGGAGCGGTTATGCGGTGGATGATGTTGTCCGTATTTGTATCTTGGTAATGATCGAAACGGTGTTTAAGGGTAACCAAACTTCCGGGGCCGTGGATGATCTTGTGCTCGATCTGGTTGATGACTTTGAAGTGTTGAATAGGTTTCCATGGGGAAGTTATTTTTGGGAACATTTGGTTAAGCACATCAATAACATGCACCTGATTCAAAAGCATGGTAAAAAAGGCTTCAGTTTAAAATCGTGTAATTGGGTTTTCAAGGTGATAGTTTTTATGAATTATTTACTTTTATTTATTAATTTTAACTAATATTTGATCAAATAAATCTAAATTTTGTTTAAAAACTTTCAGATTTGGATCTTAGAGATTTTTCCAGAATTTAGAAACGATAGGGATTTTTTTATTGGTGATGCAATCCCCAGAGTTCTTTCCTGGGGTCCCGGAAGAAAAATGCAGAGGCCGACCATTGATCGTATCATCACCGTAACTTCTATGGTAATCTTTTGAAATCATTTTCAACAATCTTTTTTGTATAACTACATATAAGTGATAAAATTTGAAAAAAAATTGTTGCGCTTCAGGTTGAAGGGTTTAAGCCGTATAGATTTCTACTTCCGACAAATTATGAGTTGCTCTGTTCCTGGTTCACTGATAGCGCCCATTTTTTACGAGCACAAAAATCCTCGTCTCAAGGGTTGTTTAAAAAACCGGCCGAGTTTCATCCGTCTGCCTATGTAAATTTTGATAATACTGCAGCGGATGGTGTGGATGGTGGTTTTGGAAACTCGGCCGAGTATTTTTTCGATAATCAGCATACGGGTGACGGTGTGCCGGAAGTTGATCTGACGGCCAAAAAAAGAAAGTCGGAAACCGTTCCGACAACCTACACTGTCAATGATGCATTAATAGAGCAATTTAAAGCGTTGATGGATGATAGGTTGGAAAACTTTTACAATAACAAGTTGAAGGGTTTATTACCTGAGGTAAAATTGTCGTATGATTATTATTAATCCGTATTAATTTGTTGAAAAGTTTTAAATAATTAACATTTTCAAATCTTAGGTACGTAAATCCCAACCTACTGGTGTGGAAGGCCCGAGCAGCTCGCATCACAATGAGAATGTTGATACGTTTTTTAGCTCGGGTGATTGTTATAAACCAAACACCGACGGCTTAGTTAATGTTGAGGTAGTTATGTTTTCATTTGTTTTTTTCCTTCATAGTTTAGCATTTGAATTCAAAATAATTGGGTAACTTTTTTCACTCTAACAGTTGAGACGGTCTCAAAGGACAACAAAGCCAGCCTCGTGTATGCTTTCCCCATTCACAACAATAAAAGGTGCAAAAAAGAAGAAGTTGAAATCAAAAGATGAAAACGAAAACATAAAACAAATAAAAAAATGGTATCCAAAACAAAAACATAAAAATAGAACTTGTGCACTGTTGGGGGGAAGTATTTTCCCGAATGGCTTTTGGGAAGATCTATTCGGTGATGACTCACTCTGTTGGTTCGGTAGCGAGGTAATAATTAAATATTTGTTACTTTTATTAACTATATTTAATTAATATATTTACCGCAGTTTAATATTGAATATTAATTTTTATTTATTATAGCACATATATGGTTGGATTTTACATCTTTACGACACTCTTAGAAGCTCAACCTCCCGTACCTCCCGTTGGAGCATCCTTCCTCCATATTTTGTGTTGGCTGTACTTAACCCTGATAATAAGAAGCAGGGATATACAGATTTGTTTGATGGCTCGTTCGACCCGTTTCCAAACATCGCTGATGTTGATGAGGTTGTTTTTCAAATTTAAATTATAAATTTGTTTGTTGAACATATTATGATTGATTGCTTTTAACATATTCGCGATTTAATAGGTATATGTTGTGATGAATATAAGCGACCAACATTGGATCCTCGGAGTTTTTAACCTTTGCGAGCGAACGTTTACCATTTATGACAGGTAAATGTTGAACCTATTCTTTTAATGACGGTTTTCGTTAACGTAATAGTGTTAATTTTGATAATGTTCTTCTATATTTTGCAGTTTACTGTCTTTGAGAGGCTTACGGGAGGCGAGAAGGGAGGTCATATGCAATACTAATTACGCATTTGACCTTTGGCTAAGATCGAATAATTATTACGATTACGTTAACCCATACAACTATGCCCCTCCTTTCCGAGTTGTAGAGCCTCTAGATGTACCCCAACAGTCTGGACCTCTTGGTGATTGTGGGGTTTGGGTGTGCATATTTATTGAGAGGTTGATTAAAAACGAACCTCTAAATCAAAATGAAAACACCCAAATGGCAGCGTTAAGAATGCGGCACAGGATGGCTTTAGAATTTTATAAGAACGTTTTGCCAGAACCTGTTTCGTTAGATACTAGACAGACGGCCGATGGAGACGAACTGAAATTGTTACCTTAATATTATTAATGTTAATTAATTTACATGTCATTATTATTACTACTACTCTTGTGTTACATTAGTAGATATGCAAACAAAACCCAACTAACTACCAAAAGTAACTTCGAACCGTCTCGCCTGCAAACGGTATTTTCTAGCCAAAGCTTGTTGCTCGTCTAACGATTGCCTCAACCCGGGAACGATTTTTTTGCACCTGAAACATTCTGATGCTTCTACCCACCTAATAAATCCACAACCAGCAGTCTGTGGTTTAAAAAAAAACAGTTATTTGATGATCATTGAAAGCACAAGATAAATATTAAAATTTAATACTTACGCAACACACGAAGTCTCTCTCCGGGTTTGCATCGGTTCTGGAGATAAGTATACGTGTAGGAGCACCGCATGAACATATTTCCCTTGACCTGCTAAATCCTCTAGATGAAGACCTTGAAGATGAAGATGATGACTGAGACATGGTGATGGTACATAAAACTCTACACGATTGATGATGAACGGTGGGTGGTAGGTATATTTATAAAAAACGAAATTTATAAATCCGACCCTTAAGCTATTACCACTAAACAAATTCCACCCGATATTGGTACACCTATCAACCTAGGTCCTTATATACAACCCCATTTCACATGTATTTTAATAGCATAATGACTAACATTCCTGCTCCCGTAGAGAACACAATTTGGGTAAATCCACATAACCAATCATGTTTTTGGGCTCCAAATGATCTTGAGTTTTACTACGATGGTGATAGCACATGTTGCTATACAACCTATATGGGGCATACACCATTAAACAAAGAGTGGTGGGGTGGTATTTTAGGGTACTGTAGAAGCGGATATCTTCAGAAAACGGTAAATACTATGACGGTTACGTTATACGTTATATGAAATGGTAATATTTTTGTGATTTTATTAACATTTATTTACAGCATGTTCGTGCATGGTGCAACAAATTGATGTCGTTAAGGGACATTGAACGACAAAGAAGACCAACAACATGTAGTTATGGTCGTTGGAGTGTTCTTCCCCCTAATTTCTATAGCCTAATAATTGAACAAGATCACCATGCTTATAGCTACGCAAACGGCTCGAGAAGAATATATCCACCTCTTTGGGAAGTTGATATGGTAAAATACTGTTATTTTAAATATTTATATCTCTTTATCGTGCTGTATAAAATCTACATTTCGTTTTGGGCTGTAATTTTCAGGTATATATACCAGCCTCGATAGACGATGAAAACTGGTTTGTTCTACAAGTTGACATGAAATTACTACAAGTAACAATGTATTTCCCAAATAACTGTAGTCCATAGATTGCGGTGATACTTTTTGCATTCATAGAAAAATTCATCAAATTCTTATAGAATTTGAATATGCTTTCGTATGGTTTCTGGGGGCTATAACGTACTGGCAAAAGTCTGGTAGAAACGAAGTTGAATCATTACAATTTTGGGGGGATGTTGTCTGGCCTGTCACCAGTAGTCGCATTGCTCGACATTCAGGGGTAATCGTTTGTATATTGCTGAGAAATCTTGTTCAAAACATGTCATTGACTTGGAGAGAAAGCAGCCTACATGATGCTTGCATGAGATTCAGACGTTTCATGGCAGATGAAATTTATGCTGGTCGTTTTGCACTGTCTAATATTTAAATATTTACCTACCCAGTTTATGTATTGATGTAAAACTTGATATATCGAAGTTATTTGTAATTTTATGTTATAAATACTGTTAAGTAAATAAATTAAAGTAAATAGCACCACTAAAAATCAGCAAGGTTAACAGTCGAACACGTATTATGAATTACATATTCTTCAAAGTCACCTGCTTCAACGAGAGTGGGGACGGTGTTTGATGATGATTTTCTTTCTTTGAACCACGCCTGGCAGATTTTGATCGTGAGGCAACAGGAGCTGAACATCGGTCACGTTGATGACCGTAAGTTTTACAACGACTGCAATATACAGGCGTAGGTTCCTCGCCTCTCGATAAAATTCGTCTATTTTCACGAGGACGTCCCGACTGTCGTTTTGTGATATGTGGTGGTTGTAGAGGAATCAAATACTCTGGCGTCTCCCATTCAGACCTATGGGGTAAAGGATAAATGGCCTCTTCATATGTTGTTTTATATAACTTGTTGCTATACCAAGGTGATGTATAATGACTGCAGTCCTTTTCCTTCAATAATTTTGATACTGCAATCATGTGGCCACATGGGAAACCAGATATCTGGGGAACACAACAACTGCATGTTTCATTAGACAGATCAACAAAACCATTTTTGTTACCGTCTAGAACTTGAAAAGCGTTAACCCCAACGCCATAAGCCTTCCACGTTCTAGACCCTTCAATCTTTTTAATAATTTTTTGTACCGCGAAAGGAGTCAGTACGTGTTTATTTTGAATAGCCTCATTTCGGCGTTCGTAATACCATTGTTGAAGTTTTTGTCTAAAAAATTCAACCAAATGGGTGATTGGAACTTTTCGTGCGTCCTTAGATAAGACGTTCATTGACTCTGCACTGTTAGATGTCATATAATGATATCGTTTTCCCGAACAGTGTGCTCTTGACCACTTATGAAAACCGATACTCAATAGAGTATTCCTAACCCGTGGTACGGCTGCACACAGTGCGTTAAAACTTTCTTCAAAATCAGACACCCGGTAAGCTTTACAAGTGTTCCACCACAGTGTCTCTAAATCCTTCTTTCTGCTTTTTGGTAACTTTAAGTTCATCATCAAATGTCGACAACACAACCCGTGAAAGGCATTAGGAAACACCGTCCGAACTGCCAAATCTATTGAGTTGGCTCTGTCAGATATGATCGCCAAATCCGGGTGCTCACCGATACACTCTTTAAGTTTCGATAAGAACCACGTCCAACTCTCACCGTCCTCGGATTTGCCGATACCATATCCAACGGGTAAAATTTGGTTGTTACCATCCATGCCAACAGCAAGGAACAACGTTCCCTTAAACTCACCTTTTAAGTGTGCCGCGTCTATAATAATGACCGGTCTTAAAGACAGAAGAAAACTCCGAATCTATTTAATAAAATGAAAAACAAATTAATTTTAGACTTCAGTAAACCAAAACAACAATAATTTATTTAAGTTGGTATAAAAATAGGTAAAAATATTTTACTGACCGTTGCACCAATGGCAATAAACAGCATTTCAAAACGATTGTCTTCATCAGTTCTAATCTCAGTAACAGTCCCTGGATTTGCATTTCGCAAATTATAGCAGTAGAATGGAAGCTCAGAAAACGATTGTTTGCTACTTCCTTGCAAAAGCTCAAGTGCACGACACTTCCCACGTCATGTTTGAGTATATGATATATCAACCTTAAATCTTTCTCGAAAATCTTGTACTATTTCGTTTCCACGATAAACACGTCTGGCATCTCGTAATTGGTGCTTCAGTATGCTACCAATTACTTGTGGGTTAGCTTGACGAAGATGGGGATGTGTTTGAGTTTTAGAACATGTGTGGTTGTTGTTAAAAAATGTAACATAAAACATGCCTGAAGTTGGGACAGAACGTGACCTAAATTGCCAATCACAATCATCAACTACACATGAAATTTCGTACCTCGTTTTAGATGACCTGTCGACTTTATAGGAAAAACGTTCTGACAAACAAAAATTTCCTAACTGCAATTTCAATTCATCTTTGTTACGAAATACAGAACCTTCAGAAAAAATTGAAGAGGTTTTGGTTATCTCTGAAAACAATTCAGGACTTGGCTTTCCATAAAATTCTTCATTTTCTGCTTTCTCATCATCGAAATTTCCAAAACACCCATATGGTGTGTAATGATCAAAATTTTCTAAAGACACATTTAGATCAGGGACTTTTGAATCATTTGAAGGTACCTCATTTAAATGAGCATTACTAGACGAACCCACACCTGGTTCATCTACAACATACAACTTCAATACTTCATGGGGGGGGGGGTTTGCAAAGCAACTTTAAAAAGAAAAGATATATCACGATCATTAAAAATGTCGATTGCATCATCGAAAGCTGCCATTTTATAAGATAACCTTGTAATGTTTGGAATCTCGCACACATCGGAAACTACATTTAAAAAACTAAGATACGAGATATTTGCATCAATTTCAAAACCACGTCTTTTACAGCTACTATCATGTATTCCATTCGACCGTTGACAACTTCCCACCTGCCTCCACTATAGATTATAAAACTAACCATTTTTAAAAACACAACTTTTTTTAACACTTTGAAACAAAAATAAGGAATACAAGAAAAAATTCAAACTAAATTGTTACAAAATTTACTAATTTTATAACAAACGGTTCGTCATCGACGTCACATCACCGAAAACGTCTCCGGCAATGTACGACGGCCAGCACCGAGTCGGTGCAGAAACAGTACAAAGACGGTACCGGAAGCCTTCTTTTTCGTACCCGCAACCGTCTCAGGAGACGGTTGACAACTTTTAAAAGACATCACCGGAGACGGCTTTTCAGACATGAAACGAGCCGTTGGTGAAGCGTCTCAGGGACCCCACCGGAGACGACTTTGCGGCCCTGACACGTCTCAAGGACCCCACGGGAGACGGGTGGCAGACATCGGGATCGTAAACGCCACGTGTTGGTTTCCTACTGGTTGGAAACCAAAGGCTCTCGGAAGACAGTTCAGCCGTTTTGGAAACCGTGACCGGGCTCTCCAAAGATCCGGGAGAGGGCCATTTATGCAAAACGCACGGTGGAAATAAAGTCCTGAACTCGAACAAAAGTAAAAATGCAAGTCGAACAAAAATAGATACACTGGTATCGTTTCATGTATATGAAAACTACATACATTCGTTGTTTCTAATTTCTAAATAAAATTATAAAGATATAAAATACCTGAAAAGCTACTTACTTTACTGATTTCTCGTCCTAAAATCCATGGTCTAGCATGTTAACATATGTATTATGTTTTTTTTAACGGCCAACTAAATTTTATTATCACCCAAGCTAGCGGGATACTAGCAAAATCACCCGGTACAATCAATAATTACAGCCACCTATCGAAAAAACATACAACCAAAACAGAAAACAATCTACCAACTAATATTAGAAAGGTTGAAAGAACGTCACCTATCCCATCCGAGCTCACGTTGTTTTGACCTCGCCTTGACCCAAAAGAGACTCCTTGCCTTGATTTCCCCCATAATACTATGTAGAGCGCACATCTTTTGCTTGAATACCAACTCGTTCCGACACTTCTATAGACACCAAATAGTTGGTAGGCAAACCGCAAAGAAAGCTTTCTTCGTACCTTTCGATCCCCCAATATGCTCATGTAGTTGCAAAAGATCCTTGAATTGAAAGGCGAACACGTTACCCACCTTGCACCATTGCGAAACAAGTTGGCATACGGATTGTGCAAGATGACAAGACACGAACAGGTGTTCAACATCCTTTGGCAGCTCTCCGCACATCAGACATAAATTAGAACTCGTGTTAACATTGCGCCGAAGAAGAGCAGCTTAAGTCGGCAGCCTACCTAGTCCAGCTCTCCAAGCAACTAAACATACCTTATGCGGTACCCATGTTTTCTTCTGTAGCACGAAATCAGCAGCCGTATATCGATTCCACTGCAGCAACCTCTTGATGTCCGCAACTGAGAACCCAATTGTGTCACCCAACCTGAAGACCCACTTATCCCCTTCATTCCTGAACCTCGGACACTGAACAGAAGCCAAGAATAGCCCCAAATCAGCAGATTCACCAGCACCCAACCCCGAAGAAGCCCACTCCCAAACCCATCGGATGTACCCTGTCCGCGACAGACGCGAACTTGTTTTTTTCAACAGCAAACAAGGCTGGAAATAGAGCAGCCAGAGGAGCCCCCAGTGCCCAGGTATCCAACCAGAAATATATACCTAACCCGTTGCCCACCAATCCATGTATTGCACGACCAATGTCAACACCACTCTCTCAACAAAATTGGACAGCTCCAGCGATGTTTTTCCAAGGTCCCGGGGCTGACAAACGCACCGGGATCGGGTTCCAATCTCTAGATGTATGTTGCAAAGTCCATATCACCTTCCTCCATAACGCATTTTGCTCACACTTAAACCGCCACCACCACTTAGATAGGAGGGATAAATTCGCGTCCCTTAATGACCCAAATCCAAGACCACCCGCTTTCGGAGGCCCAATGACATTGTCCCACGCTACCCAATTCATCCGAGCCTTTATTATGTTAATCTATATTTTTATACATCTATGGCCTGCTCAAACTTTGTGTGAGTCCAAAGCAAATAGTAAAATGAGGTCTTTTTCAAAACTAAAAAAAAAACATATAAAGTGAAGATAATACTAGTTGTATGCTTAGAATTATATGCATGTAATAAATACAATAAAAAAAGACTTGCAAACCATGACAATATTAAGCCAAAAGTTTGTCATCTTGATTCAAAACAATTTTCATATATATTAGAAAGAAGTGTAAACTGCATGGATGGTTCTTGTGGTTTACACTAATTGCGCATATTCAATGGTCCCCAACGTTGACATTTTATAACACTTTGGTCCTTACTAGCTAACATTGTTAAGTTTTGTTAGTTAAGTCATGTAAAATGACCAGAATACCCTCATCATATAAAAAAATAAAATCTCATACCCGACCAACACCACCTCATTTTCAAACCACCAATACCACCTCCTGCTCCTCCAACCACCACCACCCTACCTAACCATTTTTGGTGAGGTGTGCAGCTTCGATAATCAGAATCATTGTTAATTGGACGGGTCAAAGACAAGATCCATCAGATTGTACAAGCTCAAATTCATAAGGTACAAATGAAAACAACAAACTAGGAAGTGATGAGAAACAGAGGAAGAGCAAAGTTGTTCCAAACACCAAGAAAAAAAAACCACAATCCAAAATCCTTCATGATGTAACCCTGCTCCGGGCTTTAATGGTGAAATCAAACCCTAAGATTTACAACCCATAAGGACAAAGATAAGATATATGTTCTTCAATAAGATGGTTAATAGATAACAATCCCACTGATTGCTATCAATCTCGCCAATCATTCTCAGTCAACCATGATTCTCTTTTGGTCAAATATTTGTATTAAATGTATTTTATTATTTACCTTTTGTGTATTGTAAATCAATGTCTATATAAATGAAACATATCTCTGCCAATAAGGTATAAAGACTTTTACCTTTACATGGTATCACCAGGTACCATCGATCCTCTTCCTTTCTATTTTATTTCCTTCTTCTTCTGCCTAAATGTCGCCCACCACAGCCCCATCGTCTTCTTCCTCCACCACTACCGAAAACAAACTTCCCATGGTCACCATCCTTCACATGCTCACCATCAAACTTACATCCTCCAACTATCTTTTCTGGCACAACCAACTTCTTCCCCTTCAGGCTAATCAAGAACTCCTCGGCCATGTCGACGGTTCCATTTCTCCACCTCCCAAAACCATTACTGTCGATGATAAAGAACAACCGAATCCCGCCTTTTCTTCTTGGTTTGTTTCGGATCAACAGGCTGTCCTTATTTTGAACTCCTCGCTAAACGAGGAGGCGGTAGCCGAAATCCTCGGCGTCTGCCCGACAAATCTGGACCGCCCTTGAAGCGGCATATAGCAATACCTTTCTTGAGCGGATGCACCTTCTCCGTGATTCCTTTCGCCAATTAACCAAAGGTTCATCTACTGTTGCCGAGTATGGTCGTAAGTTTAAGGCGATTTGTGACCAACTCTCAGCCATTGGCCATCCCGTAAGTGATACGGATAAAACCCACTGGTTTTTGTGTGGTCTCGGTCACACCTTTGAAAGTAGGTCCACGACTATACGTACCGCTTTTGACCCGTTACCATTCCGCGACTTACTCACCAAGGCTGAAAGTCAGGAACAATTTTTACACAGCCTTAATCCTCCCACTCCTGCTCCTGTTGCATTCACAGCCCATAACTCTCATGCCCGTAACCCCGGCTCTTCTTCAAACCGATTCAGAACTGGATCAGGTTCTTATGCACGTGGGCAGTCTCAACAAACCTCCTCCAAAGGCCCACGTCATCCACCACATTATCAGTTGTGTCGCACTAATGGGCACTATGCTAATAAATGTCCAAAACTTAAATTCTTTGTGACATCCGCTTCCAGTGATGACAACCTTGCTCGCGCGTTTCATGCTAAATGTCATGTTTCTGAAGACGGCCCTGATTGGAATGCTGATTCTGGAGCTCCTACTGATTGCTATCAATCTCGCCAATCATTCTCAGTCAACCATAATTCTCTCTTTGTCAAATATTTGTATTAAATGTATTTTATTATTTACCTTTTGTGTATTGTAAATCAATGTCTATATAAATGAAACATATCTCTGCCAATAAGGTATAGAGACTTTTACCTTTACAATGATATATCGATGAATCCACTCAACCCATGAAGCAAATGCAAAGAACAAGACACCCCTTGTATAAAGAACTAATAGAAATGGAGAGAAAAGAAAGGTAATGAAGGAGATCATGTGGGTGCACGGGTGCTCCATTGATAAAGGGAGGGATGGGTTCAGAATCGTTGTTGATGGTGGCGAGAACAGTGGTTGCACTGGTGGAGACGGTGGTGAGGATGCTGGTTTTGGGGTTTTGGTTGGGATGGTGGTGAGGATGGTGGTTGTGGGGTTTTGGTTGGACGGTGGTGAGGACGGGGTTTGGTGGTTGTGGTGGTGAGGATGGTGGTTGTGGTGGTGGTGAGGATGGGGTTCAGTGGAGGTGGTGAGGGAGAGGAGGCGGTGGTGTATCGGTGGAGGTGGTGAGGGGGAGGAGGCGGATGATAGTGGTGAAGACAGAGAGAGAGAGACATAGACTTTGGTTGTGCTTTGACAAAGTCATAGGGGTAATATAGTAATTTCACATGGACTTAACTGATAAACTTAACCTCTATCCAAGTTAAGGACCACCGATGCAATAAAATCCAAACCACAGATCCCATTAAGATACGTTTGAAAAATTGGAGAGCATACTTTAAATTTAAACAAACCACAGAGACCATCCATGCAATTTATTCTAGAAAGATTTTTTTTAAAAATTTGGAGGCTATATTGAATTGGGCATAAAGCCATCACATCAAAATAATCTTTGCTTAAGCCGGTCCTGTATAAGTCATATCTATTGTGCTAAATTCGTAAAAAAAATTGAAAGCTTTTATTTTGTATTTTAAAGCATGTCATTCCAAATTTGTACAGAAGAACCACTCAAGGAAAAATAAGTTCAAAATCAACAAAATTAATTTATTATTTAAGGATACAGACCACATTTTTCTCATTGGATGAACAAAATTAAAATACTTTCTTACAACAACCCGACTCCCACTAAGGTTTTGTCATGACCCCTTAACATTTCTTGCCTATAAATATCTTTCACATCAGCTCAAAAAAATTCATCACAAAAAATATCATCTTGGCTCAGAAATTAAAATTTTGTATAATTTGTTCCACAAATCTTGTAGCTAAAAACGATCTTGCCTTAGGCCTACTTTTAGGCCTTTACACGGGGCAAGAACACTTTCTAGCTACTTATAAACGCCCCCTCTCTCACCCGCCTCCACCCCATTGCCCGATCACATTATGGCAATGATAAACAACAACATTTCTCAAAAACTACTCAAATCTTTAGTCTCAAGGTGCCATCAAGCACAACGAACCACCTTTAACGCCGCCACTACCTCCAACTACCCACCACCACCACAACCGGTTGCCAGCACCACAACCACCACCAGTGATGACGCTGACAAAATATTTGAACTTGAAGATACAAAGAGTCTTTTTGCAACAGTTCCAACAGGAAAACTGCTGCATTCAGCAGCCATTTTGAACATAACCGCGATGGAGCCAGTGGTGGATTTGAGCCTTTGGGTTATGAATTCACGGTTGATGGACGCGAGGTTCTTTAAAAATGCTGTGATGGGGATGGTTAAACATACGGCGTATAATCATTTTGTGGCTGGTTGTGATACTGTTGATACGGGTAGGACCGTTAGGAGGCTGTGGGCGTCCGGGTTGAGAGGGATGTTGGATTATGGATTGGAGCATGCAAATAATAATGAATCTTGTGATAAAGCTACTCAACAGTTGATTAAAACTTCTGAATCTACTCAATCTCTTCCTCCTTCTTCTGTAAGCAAGTTTAAATACATCATTATGATCTCTGTGTCTGTCAACATAATAATTAACATTTAGTATTTTTACGTACAAGCTATATGTAATATGTAGTATATATGCTATTTGTTTATGTTACTGAACTTATTTTGGTTTCACTTGTTTAAATCTAAGTGTGTAGCCTACATAAATTATATATATATTTTTTTTCTTCCCGTATTTTTAAATTCTAAAAACATTTTTCATACTTATTGTTGGTTTTTTAAATTTTTGTTTGTGTTTATAAGCGTGTTATTATTAATTGTTTCATGGTATTTATTGTCTTTAACCGGCCAGTTTTAACTTAAAAAATTTACGCCCCACGTACTAAAAGATTCTGGATTCGCTACTGGTTTGTTTTTTATTTTTCTAACCAATATCTGACATGACCTAAATCTATTGCAAAAACAGGTTAGTTTTGTGGTTGTGAAGGTTACAGCAATCTGTCCAGTGTATTTGCTTAGGAGGGTGAGTGATCTTCTTCGATGGGAGTACAAGAATTCATCTTTCAAGCTACCATGGAAGCAGCAAACTTTGCCAATATTTTCTGAGACCAGCCCATTTTATCATACATTACATCAACCTGCACCTTTAACAGCTGAAGAAGAACATGATCTTGAGTTAGCTCACCAAAGACTACAAAACATTTGTGACAAAAGCTTTGAAGGCAATGTGCCTGTTGTTATTGATGCTGAGGACACTTCGCTCCAGCCGGCTATTGATTACATGACATATTGGGCTTGTGTTAAGTACAATGAGGCTGAAAGACCGATGATTTATGGCACCATTCAAACCTACTTGAAAGATGCTGGTGAGAGGATGTGTTTGACCAAAAAGGCAGCTGACAAAATGGGGCTGCCTGTTGGGTTTAAGTTGGTTCGCGGGGCTTATATGTCCAGTGAACAAAAGTTGGCTCGTTCACTAGGTGTTGAGTCCCCTATTCATAATAACATCAATGATACACATGATTGTTTCAATGGTTGTGCTACATTTATGCTTGATGAGGTTTCTAATCGTCCCGGTGGACTAATTCTTGCCACCCACAATCTTGATTCAGGTAAAACATTTTGATCTTTGATTCATTTCACTTGTGAAAAACTGAAAAAAGATTCAAGATTTTTAATACCCTTTTGGTACCATCATATGGGTTGTTTCCTTTTGACCTTTGATTCACTCATCTTGTTAAAAGTTGCAAAAAGGTTCAAGATTTTGAATACCCTTTTGGTATCATCATCTGGTTTGTTTTTCATGATCATTTCCCAAGTGAAAAGATACAAAAAGATTAAAGATTTTGATCAAAAGTAAATGTGAATAATAGGAAAATTGGTGGCACAAAAGGCGCGCGAATATGGAATTACTAAAGATAGTAATAAGCTTGAGTTTGCTTCACTCTATGGCATGGCGGAGGCAATGACCTTTGGGTTGAGGAACGCGGGCTTTAGTGTTAGCAAATATTTGCCATTTGGTCCCGTTGATCAAATCATGCCTTATCTTTTACGACGAGCCGAAGAGAACAAAGGGTTGTTGTCTTCATCAAACCTTGACAGGCAACTAATGATGTACGTAACCAGCAAATACACTTGTAGTTTGTCTATGTATTAACAACTTGTTACCGAATGCTTGATTCTGATCATTGCTTTATGGTGTTCTTTAACAGGAAAGAATTGAAGAGGCGAACAAAAGCACATTTTGGCCGAGGTGTGACCAAAAGCGAGAACCAATTCAAGCCACAAGCTACTCCATGACATACTAAGCAATTGACATCGGCAAAACGTATATATTTTTGCTGTCACATGTTACTGATGTAGAGGGGCAAAGGTTCATTTGTTTACATTTTTTCTCTTTAATGTAAATTTAAAGAGAATTCATGTATTCCCTTTATTAATCTTTTGATAATTTGCGTTCACTTGGTGTTCAACGACATGATTGAACCAGTTTAACCATAATAGTTTATTAGTTAAATTGTTTGAAATTTTCTGCAAATCAAACGGCATGATCTCAACCAAACTGCCAAATTAATCAAATGTAGTTTGATATAATGGTTAAAGGATTTAGGTTTATTATTAAAGTAGTAAGAAACCCGCGCGTTGCTGCGGGGCAAAAATTTGCAACATGATCACTATTATAAAACTTGCTAGTTAAAAATAGGCTGAAACGAGCAAGCACCACGGACCACCATTGTGTGCCGCCACCACCTGTTATTGATCCCCGCCATTGCCTCTCCAACCCTCGCTCTTGCCGCCCCCTCCATGACACCCTCTACTATCATTGCCACTGTTGACTCCACAATTTGATTTAAAAAAACTATTCGGGGCATGACACCACATAATGATTAACTTTAGCATAACTCGTTTAATTTTTTGGGTGTTACATTAAGTACCAAAATTATGTCATTAAATAAGTTTGTAAGATTATGCATCTGTAAATTCCAACAAATAATGTATATATTTTATCTAATCTAAAAAAACTAATAAATCATAAAAATTGGCTCAACAACTAATAAGACGATTTATTAGTCACTGATTTTGTTGCTCATGTACACCTAGTGTATTTGAAATAACATAATATATGTTTTATCTAAAGAAACGATTCAAAGTAAATAAAAGTTGATTTAACAGTTAAATTACATGTATAATATATAAAGGGTGCCTAAAAATAACCAACTTGTTCATACTTTATAGGATTGGCAAATAAATAAATAACTGAAACATTAGAGTGATTCCAAAGCCCCTAGCAAGCATTCCAAATTAAAGTCTCACATGACAAGGTTAATACCTGAAACTTTTGACTTTTGAAGCCACATATACTAACTTGCATGTGACTAGTGTACCACAACTATCTTGGGCGTTCTTCTTTTGCAAGAGATTGCAACTCCTCTAATTTCACTGTCAATATTAAATATCCCCAAGTAAAGAGCAATTTTAATAGCATCTTGATATAGGAAATAATCTCACTAACATTAGCAAATTTTTTACAACCAAATTAGAAGGGAGAAAAAATTACTAGCACAAAATGGTCATACACTTTGTCATAGTTATTAAAGCCACATGAGGGCTGAGATGCACGTACACCTACATAACAAACTCAAAGATTTTTCAAAAAGTAGTACTTAACATATAGCTTAGATGTTGTTAAAAACAATTAAATAACAACATACTAAATTACTAATCACACTTATGAATAACAAATAAATGCATTTATCAAAAACTCCAATGGAGACGGTTAATCGCAAGGTAACATAGATGTTAAATTGGAGAATATAATGCATTATGCGGCGCGACGACATAGATGGTTATGTAGGTTAAGACAATACGTATGTGACTAAAATCACCGATACCTCAATCAATTAGTAAAGTTCTAGGCAACCGAACTACCTCGACCATTAAACCGGGGATTTTAGTTCCGAACTCTGCTCCGAGCAAACATAATTCTCCATCACGAACCGATAGAAAGACCACCATCAAATCATACCTTGAAACTATTAGTCGCCATCGTTGCTACACCTTCGGCTATTCATTACAACCGGCGACAATTGTGTACTTGTGTTCCTCTTCTTGTAGTTCAACATTCGCCGCGCACAGCCTAAACCTTGATCGCTATGAATAATCATCGCCAAAGGCAAACCTTTGATATACTTAAAAATATTGAGATCCACTTATGTATGAGCAATTATTTCTACCATCTCTCACAGGGTTAAATTACTTTATATACATGTTAGTTAGTGTTGGGAGTTTTAGTATTTCCTTATTATATGGTGGTATTGGTGTTTCCCATGACATTCTGTAATTATACTATGTATAGATAAGATGAATAGTGTTATAACTTATAACTAAGATGAACAGTTTCATAACTAACGTGGCATTAAGTTTTGCAACGTGGTGATGATTACAACGTGCACGTAGTGGATGATTGCAACGTGTTGTTAGGCCACCTACTATTTAACTTTTATATTGTTTTCCCACACTCCGAGTACCTTCCTAGAGGTATAATGTTAGAGATAAATAGAGAGAACGTGAAATTAAAGTCGGTCGTCGGCCACTCCGGCATTTGTAGATGGCGAGAGGAATATGAGAAAGAGAGTAGTGATAGAAAGAGAGGGACAGAGATGATAGAGAGAGAGAGAGAGGGGAGCGGTGGTGATGGATGAACCAGCCATGGTCTCCACCCAACCACCGTCTTGGCCATCGGGCATACCGGTTATAGAGGGAGAGAGTAACGGAAGCTGACCATGGTCTCCAGTCGGCCGTTCTATTCCAACGACTAACAGCAACAGAGATTGACATGGGGACATAGAAGATTCAAGGGAGATGAAGAGGACGGTCATACGAGTTAGTTCTTGACATTTTTTCCAGCAAGTCTCTTATTGTAACACCCCAACCCGGAACGGGCTGACGTGTCACAATATCATATCAGAGACAAAAGAAGTTGTACGCAAAATTTTCCAAATGTGACTTTTGGCTTAGCCAAGTGGCATTTCTGGGTCATGTGATATCAGCAGATGGAATCATGGTAGACCCATCAAAGGTTGAAGCTATTACTAAATGGCCTAGACCCACTTCTGTTACTGAAGTACGAAGTTTCTTGGGTCTTGCTGGTTATTATCGAAGACTTGTTGAAGGATTTTCTGTCATTGCTCTACCTCTCACAAAACTCTTGAGAAAAGGAGTGAAGTACTCATGGAGTGAAGAACAAGATAAGAGCTTTGCAGAATTAAAGAAACGACTCGTAACAGCTCCAATACTCACACTCCCTTCTGGTTCAGGAGGTTACCAAGTCTATAGCGATGCCTCAAAGAAAGGGCTAGGTTGTGTGTTAATGCAACATGGAAAGGTTATTGCTTATGCCTCACGCCAGTTGAAGCCTTATGAAGTTAACTACCCAACACATGACTTGGAGTTAGCCGCAGTTGTCTTTGCACTGAAGATTTGGCGACACTATTTGTATGGTGAGACCTGCGACATCTTTACCGACCACAAGAGCCTCAAGTATATATTCACTCAGAAAGAGCTAAATATGAGGCAAAGAAGATGGTTAGAACTTTTGAAGGACTATGACGCAAACATACAATACCATCCAGGCAAAGCCAACGTTGTAGCTGATGCATTAAGCAGAAAGAATGTTGGGAGTGTATCTCGTCTTCATATTCACCCTCGAATTATTCAAGATCTTAAAAGGATGAACATTTGTATTCATGTTGGAAAGTCTGATGGATATCTGGCTAGAATGCAGATAGAACCCGACCTCATTTCACGAATCAAAGATGCACAGAAACAAGATGGAGAACTATGGGCGATTGTGCAAAACCTTGAGGTTGGCAAGCAATCAGAATTCCGCATAGACGAACATGGAGTAATTTGGTGTGGTAAAAGGCTTTGTGTACCAAATGACTCTGCCCTTCGTGAGTCATTATTATCTGAAGCTCACAACTCACCATTTTCTATTCACCCTGGATCTACAAAGATGTATCGAGACTTACGACAGAACTTTTGGTGGAATGGCATGAAGGAAGATGTTGCTCAATACGTAAGCAAATGTCTCATCAGCCAACAAAGTGGACAACACAACTATGTTAAAATACATTGCACTTAACAACTCATGTTGAGAAGCTTTAAACATACGCTGATGCTCCACCTGTGTCAAATATCATCATGAACAAAATTAGATTCATGCATACCTTTGACTATAAATATGGAGCAAGAAGAACACAAATATTGCATTAATCAAATTCTGCACCAATGAATCTAAAATACAAGTGAAAGAGAGAGAGTCGCGTAAGAGAGAGAGAGCGGAAAGAAGAGAGAGAGACACCCACCTCCGGTGACCGATGCCACAACCTTGTTCCGACTAACCCGACAACACCACCACCACTCGGTACCTCCTCCTTTTCCTTTTCTTTTTGTCACCGAAACCAAACCAGTGAGCTACATCCAGTCAAGATTCTGGTAACCCACCATCTTTAGACCACCCTTAGTCGTCACCTTCTCCGACCAGTTACGTACCACCTCCGGTCAAGTCCCTGTAACAAACGACCCTCTGTCACCAAACCATCTCCGGTTAACTTTCTTTATGATCCGACAACCCATCTTCGGTCACCCCAGCTTGTTCGAAGCTTGAAAACACGACACCACCACCCTCTGTTTCTGATCAGATCTCCGACTGATCATCACCTCCAACCCATCACCTTTCTTCGACTAGAATTCGGTTAACCTGCTCGTTTTACGGCGACCCTTTATTGTCACGACGTAGTATTCGTCTTATGCTTCAGGTACACACATAAAAACTTTTATATGAAACCTGGGTTTTTTTCTATTCTTCACATGAAGAAAATGAATTGAGATGATATTATAGTTAGTGTTTTATTAAACAAACTAACACTCAAGATTTATTTAATAATACAAGTTGGTAAACGTCAACTTAAGTTTCTTTAGAAATAAAAGATATAGAATATATGTCATGCCTTTAGTTAAGAACCATGTTTTCTAAATATTTTTCAATAAATATAGTTGACGTTTTATAAATATCGTTTATGGTTATTGAAAGCATAAACGGAAACTTTAAACCAATTTAAGATATATATACATATTTATGTTTTAAAAGTTTGAAACTAGAAAAGCTATAATAATAGAAGTAATGATCTTTAAAATAACGGTGTACATAATTGAAAACAAAGTATTAGTTGTATAAAACCAAGTATTTACGAGAACCGAACAATTAGCCTAAACAAGTATATAACTTGTAGGTAGATAGTTGTCAACGCCCGAGAACAAATTAGCATTGCTTTGGAATAATTAAGGTACGGATCCTTACCCCTCTCCTTTGTTATCTGGTTCGTTTGATAAAAACCCTATTAATAGTATATATAAATATTAAAACTCCCACGTCTTTGAGCATCAATTCATTTGACCGTCCGTTCGTTTCTCGTTCTAAAGATATTAATATTGAAAGTAGATTATATAAATCATACGATATTTTTAATTCACTCATTATCGTATGTTCCCAAGTATATGATATTAGTATTATTAGATATTATTAGTATTATTTACATCAGATTATATGACTCAGATTTTCAGTACTCTGTTACCCTAAGCTACCGCTTCCCGTGGAGTGTCCCGCGGGCATGTTGTTGTGGCATCGGCAACATGTGCTCCAACCGTGACGGAGAGATCAGTTCACGGCGTCTCTTAAGTACAGGTGCGGTACAATGCAATTAGGAGGCGTATGGATCGATCCTAGTTCAGTTTTAGTTTCAGTTCCGGAAATGGTTGTGGGTATGCCAACCTGCGCCATTTCATGTGTTGATAGACGGGAGTAGCTACCCGTATATCAACACGTATAATAGAATTCAGTTTGGCTTACGGGTACATCTGTATTACATGATTCAGTTCTGTTATATGCTGGTTATGCTTCATATCAGTATTTGTGTTATCAATCTCAGTTAATTATTGCGTTATTATTTGAACCTATTATTCCGTACTGGGCCTTCAGCTCATTCCGTAAACTTTTTGTATCCACAGGTTAACAGGTTATTTGGGCAGGATAAAGAGAGCAAAATAAAATATAGGATGCTACCTGAAGAAGTCTATCACTTATGTTTAATATTATGTAGTTTGACTTTAAGACTATGAACCACCTGTCTTCCGTAATGCTATATGTTTTGTAAATAAATAAAAGAAACTCTGTCTTTTGTCTCTGATATGATATTGTGACACGTCAGCCCGTTCCGGGCCGGGGTGTTACACTTATAAGCCTATTTTCTCTTGCATGTCGCTGTTCTAACCCAGGTAGGTATTTCTGGATGAGTTTAGGCGGCAGAGAAAAGAAGTTGGGTTCCTTCGAAGGTCCGGCAAGGTACCGACGACATGATTTAACGGAGAACCAACATGGTAGAACTGGTTGTCGGCAGAGAACCAAGATGTGGGTATACTCTTATGATGCTAGCACACACTTCACCAAACACCACAACACCACGACCGCTTGACGAATTTGAATGTGGAAGCGTTTAGTGTTGCAAGCTCGCAATGATAATCTCGGTAGTGTTGCGGTTAGGTGGTAGTGAAGCGGTGGTGGTCATTATATATGGCATAAAGCCATAGAGATAGAGAGGTGGTTATGTGGTGGTGGTGGTGATGACTGATGATTGTATTAGAGAAAGAAACATGCCCGAGTGCAAATGCATTTCTTTAATTTGTTGTGTCTTAGAAGTTAAAAAAAAAAGAGATGAGAGTTGTAATTTAGAAATGATTATACATGATGTCACCGGTGGATATAGGCTTGAAATTTAAAATTCAAAAAAGATATGATTGAAGGAACACAAAGAGTTGCAGAAATAATCATCTACAAATATCTAAACAAGGTATTGTGTATGCTAGCTGGATACGATAAATAATAAATGAATTCATATTTAGCAAAATGCGTATATAAGAATGAATCAAAATGAGTATATAATTCATATTATGAATATATACAAGGATGTTTGTTTTGTGATTCTTGACCTTGGATGATGGTCCATTGTTAACTTATGTGTAGTGTACGTACCTATTCTAAAGTTTGTCAACTTTCAGGTATTACTTTTCAACCTTGATGTTCTTCAAAGGAGTTTAGTGATCGATAGAATCTAAAATGGCCTATTTGCTTTATATATATAAACAATGCACCTATGTCGAAGACATTCAGAAAGGGAACAAAGAAAGCAACGTAGGATAGATTTGCATAAAGTTTTTGTTTACTTATGACGATAATGTATTTGCAGTTTAGCGTGCTGTAACGCGCGCGGGGGAGAAATTCTAGTTATCACTAAATGCATTTGTCTTTCATTTGCCCCATTATGTAATTATCACTAAATGCATTTTGTCTTTCATTTTCCTTATGCATTTATCATTTGCCCCGTGAATTGATGGTTGTCCATTACTCCAATTAATGATTGTCTATTAATGTATAAGAAAGTTTACCTCTATTCATTCTCCAATTTAACACTTTTTAACCTCCCTATTTATGACTAAAAGTCTGAGTTACCCCCATCAAATGCATCAAGTATTTGTACTTTAAGCAATCACACTTGTAATTAATTAAATTTGTCAGGTATCCTCCTCTCATGCTTTATAATATAGTATAGATAAGGGAGGGGCACAGGGAGAAAGATAAGAAGTAAGAGCCACAAACTAAATCCATTATGAATTAGTGATGAAAGAAACTCTAAAACATTTAGGTGTAGCTAGTATTTAAGAATATGAGATTAGTTTTAAAAAAAACTTGCATTATTAGGTGATATCAACTTGATTACCCAAACTGGTTTACAAACTTGTTTACCCAAATCAAAACCAAATATATAAATATATTATACTATATGATATAACATTAAAAAAATTAAATAAATAAAATATTGAAGTGATTAGAATTTTAAATCATAGGCATGTAAAAAATGTAGTTTGGTATTTGATATTAAAGTCAGTTTTGACGTGAACTCTGTGAAAATCAGGCCCTTGATCTAACATACAAGCACAATATGAACTAACGCATTCGACTCTTTTATTAATTTATCAATTAAATCACACCAAATAAACAATTACATCAACCATATTTATAGCTATACAACCTTGATAAACAATCTAGTTTTGACCATCATTTGATTTTACTGGATCAAATAAAATCCTATCCGAATTTAAAAAAGAAAAAAAACCCGATTTGTGCACCCACGAAATAATCTTGCTTAACCGATTTGTTATCTATTTACTAACCCACTTTTATTTGGATGTAATTTCCATGCACTTCAAGTGGTTGTCTTAAACAATCACAACAACCAGGACGGTGGCTTTGTTCCCTTCGAAACTACTCTTTTTGTTTCTCCTTCTCATTATCTTTCTTAAACTACATCCGTTTCACTGTTCCAGCCCCTTACGAGGTTGCTCCCCTTTCTCGGAAAATGACACTCAAAACCATCAAGCTCTGGCACCAATTGTTGGAAAAAATCAGGCCCTTGGTCGAACACGCAAACTAGAGAATGAACTAACTCATTCAACTCTTTTATTAATTAATTTATCAACCAAAACCAAATAAATAATTACTTGGACCATATTTATAGCTAAACAACCTTTATAAACAAGGAACCACATCCTAAACCTACTAGGACTCATACTCCATTTAAATAAATAAACTAACTAAATAAACAAATCTAATAAATTAATAATTATGCCTACTTTAATATAAAAGACTCAATAAATAATTCACCAAGAATTATCTATAACTAGTCTTGATCTTTATCTTCTTAATTCAAGATTAATGTCTTCGAGTTGTAGATTGAGTTTCGGCTGATAGAATCTATGTGTAACCTTAATGTACATGGTTCGAATCTGAGCACTATGTTTTCCCCCCACATTTTTGCACAAAGCTTCTATTCCTACTACCATCTCTATCGCTTCTCAGTTCTTCCCAAAACCTTCCTCTATCATTTTGGGATAGCAATGTTATAAACAGTGAGTTCATCATCCGCACCCCTATATAACAATTAAATGAACTAAGGGGCCCTTTAAACATTACTGAAAGTTGAAATTGAATTGAAAGTTTAAAGGGGTTATTGTTGGCAGCGGAAGATAAAACAACACACAATAAACGAATATGATCGAAAATGACTGAATCAAGAACAAATTTGAATCGAATACAATACAAACAAAGAACACTTTTATTAAGGATTGTTTTGGATAATACAATCTTGGTAACAATACAATGTACAAGGCATGTTCTATATATACTAAATGATACGGTGGGACTTCATTGACAGTTATCATACGAATAGTTTTGTTGGTTGGATAACCAACTGCCACCCTTTCATACTTTGGAGCCAAAATAATAACTGTCAAGGGCAATATTGTCTTTTCACTATGAATCGGATTTGAACCTTTTTGTTTCCGTGTTTCTGCTTCGAATTCTTACTGACCCATTAGAGAATATGACAATAATCATCTTTGCAGCCTTTATAATTGACCCATACTTGACCCATTTGCAATTATATTGTAGCCTCTTCTTTTGATCCATATCGGCCCATATAGTGGCCTAGTACATTGTGACTAACATACACATATATCTATAATCTATTGTTATTCTACATACAAACATTACATACATATCAACACAAATTTACAAATACATACATAAATATTAAGTTCATTGTTTACATAATCCAATACTCGCCCCTAAACATGAACTTAACAGTTCAAATTTGAAGTAGGCAGGGTCTTGTTTGCTTTGTCTAGTGCATGGGCTGCTCTTGTAAAGTCGAATTTCCTTTTCTTTATAAGCTTTTTTGCTACATTCTAGTCACCACCCATTTACAATGCATAATCTTCTTCGAAGGAATCTGCTTTTGCTTTTGGAGGAAGAAGACCAAATTCATGATGTTCATTGTTATTGTTTCTGTTCCTGTCCTTCCTTGAACTTTCGGACACTTTTTGTGCAGTCTTTCTTACAATATATTGCCACTCAATCACATCAAGATACTGTGCATACATTATCCGAATGTAATCCTTGTCTTCATAGTCTAAGCCAAGGTCTTTGGCTATGATAACCCACAAGTTGTATGTAGATACTTTCATGTGACCTCCTCCTTTCTTAACTAACAGATATAGATCATATAATTTCACCACTTTTCCATTCTCAATAACCGGTGGTATAGGCCTACTATGTATATTCAAGTAATCATTCAAGAACCATTTAATCATATTGAGAAATGGTCCTTTCAATTCATTTTGGTAAGCTCATTGACATTCTATATCATTTATCAAATCCAGAAAATTCACACAATCATCAAATGATGAAAACATAAAATCAAACTTAGTTTCATTCTCTTCATTCCTTATTCTTTCGACATCTATTGAGAGTTCTTCAAAGTACTTTTCTAAATACAGTGGCACAACTTAGTTGGGGCGGGGAGGGGCGGCCGACCCCCCCTGGATTTTCGCGCAGAAGTTCCGATTATATAGTATCCGTATAGAAAATTTTGAAAATATAGGGTTTCAACCCCCGAAACTAGTGATTTCCGACCCCCCAAACCTTCGGGTCAAGCTTCGCCACTGTCTAAATATTCATTTTCAATCTTTCATGTTCATCTTCATCTTCTAATGTTTCCATCATGATTTATTTTGTGTCTCTTGTTTCTAACATGTTCCTTTGAAACATCGTGACATCTTTAAACATGTTTTTTATGAAACATACATTCCCTTCCAACTTGACTACAAAACCTTGAAGTCGTAATAGGTGTAGACTCAAATAGTTGTCAAGATATCCGTAGAATAAAATACATTTGGTACAATCAGATTTTGATTATCTACGGATATACTAATGACCCCTACTCCTTTTATAAAAACAAATTTGTCTTTAAATCGACTTTCAACACCAAACGAATGTTTTATTTTTAAAAAGAAATCAAGGTTTCTGCATAGATGATTCTGCAAGTTGGGACTTACATATCATATTTCATTCCAATTGCCATGATCTGTATCTTAAAGGATGTAATCTTCGTCTCTATTGGTATTGACATTAACCGGATAGTAACTTATTCCGGTGTTGACAGTATCTTTGATTAATTGCTCTCCTTCATCGCTTTCTTTTATCTTACAAGAACCGATTAAATGGTCCTTTTCATGGCAGTAAAAGCACGATCTTGTTTCAACGGATCTTTTCTTCACAGTTCTTCGCTTAAACTTCTCATCTTCATTTCTGGATAGAAATGAGATCGCTCTTCTTGGTCCAGAAAATTTCTTTTCAGAGTGTTGTTGTTATTGTGACATATTGATGATGAATACGAAAATAGTTGTGATTGGAAAATGATTATCGAATTCAGAAGTGAAATATCAAGAACCGAAGTGGCCTTAATACCAGTTTTGTTGGCAGCGGAAGATAAAACAACACACAATAAACGAATATGATCGAATATGACTGAATCAAGAACAAATTTGAATCGAATACAATATAAACAAAGAACACTTTTATTAAGGATTGTTTTGGATAATACAATCTTGGTAACAATACAATGTACAAGGCATGTTCTATATATACTAAATGATACGATGGGACTTCATTGACAGTTATCATACGAATAGTTTTGTTGGTTGGATAACCAACTGCCACCCTTTCATACTTTGGCGCCAAAATAATAACTGTCAAGGGCAATATTGTCTTTTCACTATGAACCGGATTTGAACCTTTTTGTTTCTGTGTTTCTGCTTCGAATTCTTGTTGACCCATTAGAGAATATGACAATAATCATCTTTGCAGCCTTTGGGTATGTTTGGCAAAACTAACTGGTAGCTGGAAGCTTTTTAAATCTATTTTGGTGTTTGGTAGAGTAGCTGGAGCTTTTAATAAAATGTATAAAATGACCAAAATGGGCATAATTAAAAGCTTGTAAAGAAGGGTTTTATTTTATTTTTAAAATAGAATGGGTATTTGTGTCATTTACTAACTAAAAGCTTGTAACTAGTAGAGCTTTTTCTTAAACGCTAGTACTAGTGGCTTTTCACTGTAGAGCTTTTTCTCCAACCTAAAAGCTTCCAGCTCCTTCAAGCAAACAAGGCTTTTTTTATTGAGTATGAGCTTTTTCTTAAAAACTTGAAGCTTGAAGCTCCTAAAAGCTCCTTGCCAAACATACCCTTTATAATTGACCCATACTTGCCCCATTTGCAGTTATATTGCAGCCTCTTCTTTTGATCCATATCGACCCATATAGTGGCCTACTACATTGTGACTTACTAACATACACATCTATCTATAATCTATTGTTATTCTACATACAAACATTACATACATATCAACACCTATTTACAAATACATAAATATTAAGTTCATTGTTTACGTAATCCAAGGGGCTTATATGAAAATTGTGAATGTATGTCATCTCCCTCCATGGAACCTAACCGACACAAATGGAATGAAGAGAAGATTGCAATAGCTGCTCCATTGATTCATAAACTAACGCTTAAACATCAATAAGTCCATATCATTGCCAACACTTACCATCCTTGGCTTCCTTTGTTGCATACAAGGATCAACAAGGATACGACTTCTTCCCCATACGATCAAGGGTTTCGATCCTCAACCTCTCGGTGGTTTCGGGGTGAGATTGCAAGCAGTCGACTCGTGTTTTCAGGCCTAGTAACTTGTCTCGGTTGAGACCGGCTTTGCATTTCACGTGGATCAACCAGCCTTGGTGCCCCGTTTTAGGTGAGTTGCATCGTAGGTTCTAGGTTTATTCCATCGTTACTTTGTTTATAACCTGCTTGATATGGTGTTCGTTAGAACTTAGTGTTAGCCGATATGTATTTACAAGTTGGATCACGGTTTCAAAGATTTATCTATATAGACAAATAGTAGGTGATTCGGAACCATTTCACACATCCTAATTTGCCCCCTGTTGAATAATAAACTATGAAATTGTATCAAGAACAACAATCAAATGATTCGAACTCTTATTAATGATGAAAACGAATAAGGAAATACAAGGAATTGAAAAGAAAATGAATTAACCCTATCGATTGATCCTAACTAGCTTATAAAGCCCTAATTCCCAATCCAGTCGTTAATGGCTGTTAACAGTTTCAGAATTGGCACAAAGAACCCCTCAGCTTTTCTGTCTTGGACCTTATTATCTAAAACATATTACAAAGGAAATATACTTTCAGGAATGACAGAACTGACCCTTGTACTTTGTCTTGCAACAACTAAACTAACTTTGACTATTGTTGACTGACCATTTTGACTATTGTTGACTCACATTCCAACACCCCCATTCATAGAGTACTTGCTCCATCTCGGAACAGCAACCAAGTTTAGTCACAAACGGTAAACAATAATGCAATGAAGTGGTATGGACTTTAAAAATGAGTTGGTAGATAGATAAACCATATCTTCACTTTGAAGACGAATGGATGTTATGTGAAGTACCATCTTCGCATTTATCTATATCAACTTGGTTGTTGTAACGTATATATCAACTTAGGTATTACATGAAAACTTCTATATCAACTTACATAAGTGAATTAGGTTCTAGACCAACTTAGCTAAATCTATCCCTTAGCTTTGAATCACAAACTTGGTTGTTGTACCATCTCGGAGATTCATGGATTCAAAACGATGGAAGGTATTTTGATGGTCTATTTTTTTGAAAATTAGATGTTTATGCATCAGTTATCAAATTGGATTTGAGTTTGTGTTTGATTTTTTTAGTTAAATTGTTGTTTGTGCTATTTTTTATAATTAAAATTTTGGAAAGAGGGTAACTACTTTAATGTATTTTTAATTTATCTATAAGTAACTAAAATTGTCAATTGATGTGTGGTGTTTAACTACTTAAGTTTATAATTACTAAATATCTACATAATAATAATACTAATTACCCAAATATATCAGTGTTTTAAGCATGTCATGTTAGATTACGCTTTTTACAAGAGCCTTAGTGACATCCACCTGATCACGCGGTTCAACCCACTAGTTTTACATAACCTATATATTCCATGCATATCCTTTGGGTTTTTATACCGAGTTAATTTGAAATAATTAGTTTTTATATGATTTCTTCCATGTTATAAGTATTTTTAGTGATATTATTTTTTTATCTTTTGGTTTAACTTACCCTCTTTCGGATTTTTAAAGTTCGTTTTCGTATTGGTTCACATTTGACGAGTTAACACCGGTAAAGCATATGCATAACTCAACCTTTTTGTCTATTTTGCGTTTTGGTTAACGATCATGTCGTAACGCACGAGTCCTAAGTACTCGTTTGTATAAATAACCAACATAACGTGAAAACAAATGGTAGTCACGCCAACTTACAGAAATTGTTTGTCATCTTTTTGATCATAAATTTATACCATGATTGTAATTGGCCCATTGAGACATGGGCTCAAACAAGAGGACATAAATTCTTGATATAACTTCAATTTGTTGTGGGCCTTACTGTAGTCCTTCTTTTGTTTGTACAGTCATAAATCATTTTTGTATTGGACTAAAATATTAACCCGTCTTTCGTTTGTATATTCATAAATCATCCTTCTATTGGACTAAACCTGATAAGAATAAATATTTTAATCTTACTATTTTACGTTATTCGGTAAAAAAAGTGTTATATGATAAGGAGCTGATTAAAAAGTTTACGGGACTCCTATTTGGATCAGTTAGGTAAGAAAAAACTGGCATAAGAGACCAAACGTTAGACACACATTGGCTACAATTAGAGTTACAAGGCCCTTGACTAGTGGACGATAAGGTTTTGACGAACCTTTTCATGTGACAAACCATTCTAGGTGCTTAAGCTTTGACCTTAATTTTCTTGATTTGCGGGTCCGGTTTCATCAATCAAGATTTCATCCAATTTTGTCAGTCTTTCGTAGTTCCACATTTCCCTTTTGTATTCCAAATCATGTTAATCTTTTTTTTTTTTTTTTTTTTGAGAGTAGTGTTTCAGCAGTAAATCCCGTGTTGCAAAGCGACCACTGCCCAGGATCGAATCCCATATGAACCACAAGGGTTTCTCCTTTCAAACCCAACGGTTATTTTTTCGGTGGAACGTGGGAATCGAACCTGAGACCAAACCCGGGCAGGAACCCTCCAAGGAGGTAAACCTTCCCACCTCAAACCAGCTGGGCAGGAGATCATTGGCAAATCATGTGAATCTTTGACCGAATCAATTTACACGTCTAATTAAGTATTTAATTTTACTATTTTCGTTTCTAATTGTAATTTCTAAAATTTGACAAATCGGTTAAATTCATAAAATCTATATAAAAGGACACCCCTTGTAATTCTAAGCAAAGTTTTAGCCAAAGTTTGGTTTGGTTATTAACAAAAATTTACAGAACCGAACAAAAAACCGACATTCTTACTAAACAAACTGAACCAATTGATCGATTGGTCAATAAGATCGATTAACCGATGACTTTGATTTTGAATGAGACTAATAACCGGCTTATACCGAACCATGTATACCTTTAGAAGTGTATGAGTTCATCGTCGCATCTCGCGTACACCTGCTAGTTAACTATAATGTATACCTTGTTGATATACTACTAGCAGGAACTCCCTCGATGCGCGGGGTAATACGCACACCACATGTTTTTGATGGTTTTGACAAAAGTTGTTGTACTTTATCAAGAAAAAGTCAAGTCGTTAACATGCCGGATACATCAAACCCATTTCAAAGAACACTTGCGTAAAGTAATCAGATACAAGTCATAAAACTTACCGATTTGGCATGTTCAACTAAAATTACTCAAATAGCAGAAAAGGGGAAGAACAAAAAAATGCTTTATAACCCTAACATATTCTAAATTGTTAATTTAAAATTCATAGATAAAATTGTTATGCCGAGTCAAAGTTAAGGCATATATCGATTCGTACTGGGTTGCTATGATGGTAGCCCTATTGGTTGTGCTTACCTTGGACCAACAGTAAGGTTGCTTCTATGTGACTTGGAGGTCACGGATTCAAGTATTGGATACAGCCCGATGTTGAAATACATGGTAAGGATGCGCATGTCATCCCAAGTGGCGTCAAACCCAGAACATTGCACATGTGAAGCCCTCGTGCAGTGGGTTTGAACCTTTATCTATATATATAAGTTACAAAAAAGAAAAAAAGATAAGATATGCCTAACATGTGTATAAAAATCACTAAAGACGAGTATTTTTCCATAACTTAGAACATTTAATAAACTCACATATAGATGTACTGATATAAACACGTGATTAGTTTTTGTCAGAGATAAATGTAAATATGTTTTTCACATAGATTTTCCAAATGAAAATAGAAAACACCTACAATAGCAATTCTAACAAAACAAAATTGGCACTTCTATCTAATTAAAGTTCACACTCTGGGTGTTTTTAGGAAAAGATAAATTGCAATATCAAAGAAAAGGTAATAAATATAACCTTAAGTCCTTAACATAGTTAAACATCTACATAAATCTATGGCCATTGGTTAATCAGAGCGACTCCTTATATATTACAAGTAATTGAGTAAATAATAAAAGCATCGTCATCCCACATTCTAACGGAAGTTACTAATTCGTAATTCTCAAACAAGTTTGCTAACATGTATAACCCGAAAACATCACTTGGAGCACAAGATCTAAACATTCTGTTAGTAGTATACAAATCAACTTCAACAGTAGGAATTCCTCTACTATCAAAAATCTGCCAAGCCTAAACCTTAGTAATCACCAAAGGAACATCTTCACTTAGGCTATGTATCTGAGTTTAACCGATTCCGGCTAGTTTTAAACGGGTTTTATAATGTTTTAAACATGAATTCAGATTTGATTCCTCAACCTAACCAAACTCAATTCCTAAATTTCCCAATAATTTAAACGGTCGATAACGACATAACGTCAATAACTAACAATAACAAAACATTTGATATAAATTAACTAAGAAGCTTACAATCAATTTTTTGTTCCCTGTCTTCTTCATGGTAATTTTTTTTTTGCTATAAAAAAGTAAATGCTATAGGTGTTGTAACAAAAAAACAAAACCATAAACAGAGAAGATTTCAAGAAAACGGAAGCTAAATCAAAGCAATTGCCCTGCATGGTTAATGCGTTTTTATTGCACTAAAAAATCTGGTTCGTTAGACCTCTAAATTCAGCCACCGATGGTAGACACATGAACATCACCTGTGATTTGGCTTGTCTTCTATAGAAACCCCGTCCATATAGATACGACAATGACATTGCGAAGAGGTTAAAGTAGAATGCAATTGGTAAATGGAAGAGTGAAATAAATGATCGGTTAAAACCAATCAGGGATATCGAAACAAGCGCAGTGATTGAAGATTTGATCGGTCGCACCTAATGCAGGTTTAAAGGGCATGTTAATGGAAATGAGGTGAAGAGTTGTTTTTGCAATGGGTAAGTGTATGGTGAACTGGCAGAAATGTGTATATACATAGTTAATGAAATTTGAAAAAAAAGACTATAAATGAAATTTGACTTTTATTAAATTTGCCTTGCCAATATAATGAAATTACATTTTTGCCCATGTAGATAAATATGAAATGCCAATTTTACCCGTTCAGAATACATTATATGGTAGTATAGATAAAACGTATTGACAGCCCAAGCGGCTCATTCGAGTAAATTTCATGGGATTATTCCAACTCTACATATTAATACCAAAGAAAAAAAATTGCCAATACCACTGCAGTTCAATAGTAGAGGCATTGGTAGACAATGATAGAAGATCCATGGAATCCTTGGTTCGATTTTTGAGCCAGAAGAGTTTTACTAGTATTTTCACCGTCGTGCATGCGGGCGGGTTACCGGGTTTTCCCTTAAATTGGTGTTTGACGAGTCGGGTTACTCTCGGAGTACTCCATTTGTCTGATGGGTTCCTTAAGAGTGCTCGGGTTTAATTTGTTGACCGTTAAAAAAATATCAAAAATTTAAATGATTGATAACATAAATTAATTTTAATCCCAGACTAATATCATTGATGTCGGCCACCGTTAATCGTATCAATAATTCAAAACTAACCCAAAATCACCTTATCTTAAATCTAAAAATATATTCAAAACCCTTATCTGGATTCAGACGCATCACAAAATTACACATATCGATATTCACATACACATGAGTATTTAATTTATACGTATGATAAGTCTAGTCATAACTCATAAGTATTCAACTTATAGCTTTGATCAGTATACAAAAGTAGTAATTTTCCATATAATAACTACCAAGTCACCAAGAAGGGCATAAACTAGACGAACCGGGCCCGTGTGTTCTCCAATTAACTACAAGTCACTAAAGGTAAATTTTAAATTTGAATGGATTTGATTGACTTATCACGATTCTCACGAAATATATGTGTTTTCAAATTAACCATCCCCTATATATAATTGTCTTTACATATATTTGTAGTTTTTTTAATATAAACATACATTGTTTAGTTATTTTATCATATAGTCCGCCCCTTCGTTTTAAGGGTTTTAAGTGTCCGTGACCTTTGGCTACCAAAAAAAATTCAAAATCCGTCACTGTTTTTTTTTTAATAAAATATAGATACTTTCATTCAAAATCCGTCAATGTTTATGTCTAGACTTCTATCATATCATGAAATTATTGTTTTCAATCAGTTGCCTTATATCCACCACAAATTCATTTACTAGTACGTAGATGCGTGGATAATATAAAATAATCGTCTTAAGACGCTAACAATTTTTTCAACAAGTTTCAATCCAACTCCATATTTAACGAGCTAATTAAACTTATAAATAAATGAGGTTTAATATTTTCTGATGTTTCTTTCATAAACTTGACTTCACTTGGAGTAACAAAAGAGAAAAATCCAAAAAAAAAAAAAGAATAGTATCTATATAAAAAAACAGCAAAAAACGTTATTATTATTGTTACTACCACTACAATAAAATACTTAGTTGTAAACATATAAAGAAACACAACTAGTGTGAAAGTACTATCATTGTTATTGTTGCCACAACATCAAAACGAGTAAGCTTTGGTGCATTTGGGAGAGTCCGCGACTTTGAGAGTTTCCTCGATAAGCTTTCGCGCTTTTCTGCTTCGTATTTCCACCCTCATGCTATCGCTCTTTTCAATCTTGTTGTACGAATCATCAACCGTTTTCCATACTTTTAACGACTTGAATCTAGTCTTTAGGGATACCATCAATCTTGCCAAAACCATTTTCAGCCTAAATCTATAGCTAAAAAATATAGAGAAAGATTGATAAGTTATATATTATGCAACAAAAGTCTTAACTTTAGACAGGAAAGGAGAAAGTTTTAGGTAAGAGGTTGCATACCTGTGTGTGTGTATTTTAGAGAGAGGGTGGGAGGAGTGGCTGGAGTGAAGCCTTTTATATTTGTATTTCATCTTCTATTTGTCTTTTTATTCTTTAATTTATTTGGGGTTTTAAATATTTTTATATTGTTAATATAATTTTTATATATCTTAAAATATTTTATGTATGTAAGTTAAAACATAGCACTTTGATTTATTAAATCCTTGACATATAATCTTAGGTACATTGTAAGTTATCCAAGGATTATAGAGTAAAGAGTAAATATTTTGTTGTTAGTAAAATCAAATCATACAACAAACTGGCAAAGAAATAAAAAAACATAAGAATTTATAAAAGGTATATAGGACCTTTATTGTTTTACTCAAAAGTAGGAAAACTATAGGGGACGGGACACAACCAGAAATACTTACGAGTACCCTACTACCAGAAATACTCACGAGTACCCTACTACCAGAAATACTCACGAGTACCCTACTACCAGCATGACAACACCGCCGCCAATGGATTCGTCGAGGGTTTCCGTGAGATTAGTAACGGATGGGTACCCGTGAGTTTGTCTCTCGTCCTTTTGTCTTTTTCTCTATTTTATTTCCAGTGGAGTGTTGCCTCCAAAAAAACTGTTTTAAGTTAAGTGAATCAGTGAAGTAATGTGTCAATATAGGATTGATAAAAATCAGTGAAGTTGAAAAAATCCAAGTGGAACGCTCCATCCCCCTAATATACCTATATCATATATGTTTCCAATACATAAATAAACATATGTATTTCAATTTAAACATACATTTTGGTTGAATACCTATACCAAAAGGATGTGAAAAATTGTTTAATTCGAAGAGAAAAAAACCCTTGTGTCCTTATGTCTGCAAAACAAGAATCTAACAAGAACCAAACCGATTCAGAACATTTTCTGATTTTCATTTTGAGTGCATATAATCGAGTTTTGCTCCAACGAACACGCCTAGTTATTTTATCTTTCAGCTGTCTTTTCAGTTACTTTTAAACAAAGCTAACAAAGATCCAATGTTGTAGGTTTGTGTTTGTATTTGTGCTTGTGTACTACGAATATTTGGAATATATCTTGACCATAAAAGAGTGAACATGAAAATACACTTTTAGTTGTTGAGCAAATGGGCACTCTTTTAATGACTGCAATGTATGGCCCACTGTACTCTTATAAGTTTTACAAGTCTGCTTTAAATATTTTACAAATTATCTCTCATGATCTCTTACATATTTACAATTGCTATTATTTAATATGCTTATAAATAAACCGATCGAACGTTTATGAACTGTTCGTGAATTGTTAGACAGAAAGTTCGTTTATGTTCGTTTATTTAAATACTAGATTTTATCCCGGGAGAGTCCCGGGGTTGCAAAATATAACAATTCTAATAATACTAATACTAATAGTAATAATTATTACTCTTGTAATTAAATAAATAAAAAAATCTCCTTGCTATAAGGTGACACCATGTGTTGCAGTGTTGCGTGATTCTATCTCCTAGCTTCTCTTGATGAAGTATACCTATGCATCTTTAGAAGAGTAAAATTCTAATGAAAGCATGGCGATTGGGCTAAATTTCAACATCAGAGATAAGAACCTGTTTTAAAAGATTAAACATGATTAATGAATAAGCTGAACAATTTGTGTTTTTTTCCCTGTATGAACGAAACCCCACAAAAAATAGTCGTTTAATAATACTAATACTAATAGTAATAATTATTACTCTTGTAATTAAATAAAAAAAAATAACCTTGCTATAAGGTGACATCATGTGTTGCAGTGTTGCGTGATTCTTTCTCCTAGCATCTCTTGATGAAGTATACCTATGCATCTTTGGAAGAGTTTTGTGTTTTTTTTCCTGTATGAACGAAACCCCACAAAAAATAGTCATTTTTTTCTCCGTTTTTATATAGCACTATGGTACTCGTTGGAAAGATAATAAAACGCTTGTTAATTTGGTGTAATTTTTTTCTTTAAAAAATCGCGTACATAAAAAATATTAACGTTTAAAAATTATGGGAGGAAACATAAGAGAGAAAAATTTTAATTTGTTTTTAAATTTTTTTTCCTAAAATAACTCAATTTAATTTTAGTGGATTAAAAATCTCGTACATAAAAAATATTAACGTTTAAAAATTATGGAAGGAAACATAAGAGAGAAAAATTTTAATTTGTTTTTAAATTTTTTTTTCCTAAAATAACTCAATTTAATTTTAGTAGATTAGGTTTTATATTATTATTTGTTTTATTTTATTTGCCACATGGCATGACACATGGCACACTCAAAGGGGAGAATGCCTCCTTGAGTGTCATGTCATTTTTTTTCCCTAAAATAACTCAATTTGATTTTAGTAGATTAGGTTTTATATTATTATTTGTTTTTTTTATTTGCCACATGGCATGACACATGGCACACTCAAAGGGGAGAATGCCTCCTTAAGTGTCATGTCATTAAAATTGATTTCTTTTAATATATATAGATATGAACGAACACAAACACAATTTTTTGTTCGTTTAAATAAACAAATGAACATGAACACACTTTATGTTCGTTCATTTATTTTTGTTCGTTTAATTAGACTTAACTTCATTTTTATTAGTTATTTTCTTTTGTTAAGTAACCTTAATTCATATACTTAACCTTAACCGTAACATTCTTAACATATCACTTATCAGCTCTCTACACCTCACAACCCTGCCATCCTTCTTCTTCACACTACACAGCCTTATCTTCTTCCACTTCTAGCTTACCACCTTCACAGCCCTCCCTACCTCCAGTCTCCACAGCCCCGTCTCCAGCCTCCACATCCCCGTCTCCATTCTCCAGCCTCTACAGACCATAGCGCCACCATATTTCTTATCCCCGTCTCCACTTTTTAAGTTTTTTTTAGTTATTTCTTAGTATGTTTCATATTGTTATAACTTTAAGATTGTTATGTTACATGTCGTCATTTTGTTAGTTCTTATAATGATTCAAACTACTAATTTAGATTTGGTTTTAGTTGTATTGTGATGCATGAGACTTTGTTGAATTGTGATAAATCATTATTAACTTGTTTTTGTTTGTGTTCATTATTGTTCGTTTATGTTCATTTGTGTCCGTTTATATTAATCATTTGTGTTCGTTTATGTTCATGAATTGTTCGTGTAGATTTTAAATGAACGAACATAAACGAATATGAACATGACGAATTTCTTAATGAACGAACACGAACACAAAAATGTGTTCGATTATGTGTTCGTGTTTGGTTAAAGTTAAATGAACATGCCTGTGTTCGTATTTGGTCGGTTCATTTACAAGCCTTTTATTTGAGCATGGGACGGGGGCACCTGATTGGTGGAGGCATTGGTGGTGGAATATTATTGGTTCGTCCCTCGCGTCCTAGGGGATAGGGTGGAGACGGAGACGGGACAGGAGACCGGTGTTGGGACGGAGACGGAGGCAAAAAGGTAGGAGAGGGGTGATGGGGCGTCTCCATACCCATCAACCTTAAGTAATGTGATTAAATGATAAGAGATGGTATAAAATCTTATCTTATTATATAATACGCTTATAATACGAGTGTTACAAGTCACCTATAAATAGTTTGACACAACCTAAAACGATAAGTTGCAACATTATTATTATACCATGTGTAGTGGAGGGGGTTAAATATAACGCCCCTGATTCTTATTGGTCCACGTGACAGCTGAGTCAGCATAGGGCTTGAAGTGAAAAACAGGTGTAGTGGTAAGGGGAAAATATAATCCTCTGTTTCTGATTGGTTGTTTATTTGATTATTTTTTTTTTAATTAATAAACTCAAAATAATTAAAATAAAAGACAAATAATATAAAAAAAATTACAAATAATATTACAAACACACAACTAATATTAAAAAAAAGTTACAACTAATATTAAAAAAAAAGTTACAATTGATATTAAAAAAAGTTACAAATAATATTAAAACACACTGCTAATATTAATTTAAACATTACATATTCTAAATTACTTATTTAAACACTAGATAATCCTAAACTACTTATTTAAACATTACATAATTAATCCTAATTTTTCTCTCCTATGGAGAGTAATTATCCCAGTCCTCGAGTGTGTACTCCGGTGGGGACACGGAACGATCGCTATCGCGACCATCGGATCTCGCATCCGAGCGGATCCAGCAGTACTCACGAGGAGGGGAATAATTGTAGAAGCGTTCCTCTTCCTGAGCAGCCCTTAGTGCTTCATACTCCTCCTTAGTGGGCTCCCGGGTAGGGGTGTTCAACGAATCGAATAACGAGTTTTCGAATTATTCGAATCGAATTGCTCGATTTTTTAATATTTTTACCTGAATTTGTATTTGATTCGTATTCGCTTAAAATTCAATTTATTCGATTCGAATAAGAAACTCGAATTCGAATAAATTCGATTTAGTTCAAATTTACCATAAATAATAAATTGTTTTACTTTTTGTTTTAAAACTAATATAAACTCATTATTTTTAACATATAAAACATAAATCTACTAAATTGATAAACAACAATATGTCAAAAACGGGAATAGTAAAAATAGCAGAGAGTATAGTTTGTTAGAGTTTTATGATGTATAAGGTAATATGGATTCTTAGATTTTGACCAAAATTTAGAAGTTCTTTTTATCAATGTGTAAATTTTTCTATATAATAATGTGTATGAGTGTATATATATTGCAGTTTTTTCTTGATATTTCTTTTCTTTATAATAAAATACGAAACAAACCAAGTTACATCTGGATAATGGGTAAGCGAGCAACAAGCTGCGCCGCTATACCCTTTTGAATCGCAAAGCCTATTCTACTAAATACAAACTTTTGGTTCCTCGGGCTTTGCGAATCACTGTGGACCACCTTCTGCACCCGCTCCAAAAAGCGAACTGCCTCAGGGGCTAAGGATCCAAAAGTATCGAAGGCAAACGGAATGAACACATGTTGATTCTCTAGACATGCTGCCTCGTGCTTAGAAACCTTCCTAGCTTCCGCCTTCAAAACCGCCTGTCCCGGAACGAATCCACTATCTCTCAGCCCCACCAGTGGGGACACCCCAGTGAGGTCAACACACGCGTGCTTACCCCCCGCCCAGCCAAACACAAGGACGTCCGCAGGACGCAGGGTAGATCTTCCCTCTCGTGGGTCAGTCAGAAAATTAACAGGGGCTTCTTTCTTGGCTGAGATCCCGGCGCGCCTAAGCACATCCCATAAAACATCTCTAACCCAGTCATGACGATACTTGAACCCCGGCAATTCCTTACAGTGAAGGGCATGCTCGCCAAATCTATCCAAACAGGCTTTTTTACAAATGGGGCAAGAGTCGTCTGGCGGGAAAAGGGGAATCATGAGCCGGTATTTAAGGACGGCTCTGTATTCCACTGCTGACATCCGTTGCCCAAGACCTTCAATGGGCGTAACAGTCAAAAAATCTTGGGCATGAGCCCCCTTGAGACAGGCCAAAACTGCCTTTTGACGCGGGGTCATATCGAACCGCTCCTCCATATCCTGTGCGTGTTTACCATAAAGAGCACTCGCCAAAGTTTGTTGAGGTTTCTTGGGGGCGGTCTCCTTATCAGTAAAACCGCCTAGATCAAGGTCTGGGAGAGTTGTTCCAATATTACCAAGCGCAAGGGAGTAGTCAGGATCCACCCCCATAACACCAGCGCTTCGCAAGATGTGGTCCTGCAGTTTCCACGATTGGGCCCTGGACGCTACAAAAGCATATGCGGAGACGTCCTCCGCCGATATAAGCCCTAAGCCCCCGCAACGCATAGGGAAGGAAGCCAACCTCCACTGGAGGTCCCCAAAATGCGGTCCTCCGCTGACAACAATGTCTTCAACAGCCCCTCGCAGACCTGCATCAAAGATAGACACAGCCTCTTTGACATGTTCGGGTTGACAAGTCCGGAGCCCAAACACTAATTTAGCAACCCCCATGCACGAGCGCAACAGGAGGAGCTCACTTTGGGGGTCCCTTAAGTCCGACAGTCGTTTCATAAGATCAACCGCCCGAAGAGCTCGTCTAGATGCCAAAGACTGAATAAACCTTGCATCCCGACTAACCGCCCCCCCAAGGAGTTTAACCCCCCCTACGGGCCTGCTAATCTCGCTAGGGAATAAACCCGGCACTTTCTTCGCACCATTGCATGACGGCCAAAAAATCTCCGTTTTCCGAATATTAAGCCTAAGCCCAAGAGATGCCCCCTCTGAACGGATAATGTCCAACGCCCTAGAAACTTCCTCTGCCTTACCAATGATAGTGCCATCGTCCAAGTACCAGGCATGGAAGGGCAAGGAGCAGGCGCCCTGCACACGGAGGATCAGCGGATGAAGAACCAGCGCAAAGAGAAGGGGGCCGAGAGGGTCCCCTTGCTGCACCCCTGTGGTAGCCCCAATATGGGTATCCCCCACATATAATCTTGCGGGTTGCGCATATAAAAATTGGACCCACGGGAAGATAGATGGGCATCTGCAACTAACTTCCCTGAGAAGTGTCGTACGGTCCACCTCGTTAAAGGCGTTAGAAAAATCAACAGTGAGCATAGCCAGGGACCCGTCAGAATGGAACGCGCTCAGAAACCTGTTAGCACTGTGTAGCACCGCTTCTGCCCCATTAGGGACCCCAACCCCAAACTGAAAATCCCCCAGATAGGTTGCCATCTCTTTACCCACTTTACGCATAGCGACTTTTGACACCAATCTTCTCCAAATGGCCCCCACCGCAATGGGCCTAATCCCGTTGTCAGGCTTTAATAGGGGGGTCAACGGTGCCGAGGCAATGAACTCCGCCAGAGCTTTAGGACATAACCCCCCAAGCCACAAGTTGACAACATCGGTGATGGCTTTAAGGAGCCCGGAGGCAGTTGGAGACCCCTGGCCACAGAAAGCGTCTAAAATATGTTGCGCCCGCAGACCATCCCTCCCACAAGATGTCCCTTTCGGGAACGTTTTAATACATTCCAACACGCACTCAGCGTCCACCTGCAAGGCTGGCTCCAAAGGCAAGGCGGAGGGCATGGTCGGGGGGTCCACAACAGGGTGTTTATCTATCAGGGCTCTCAATGTGTCCTCCCCAGCAGGCGCAACCCCAGATGAACACAGAACCTTGACGGCCGCAGTATAATGGCCATCCGCTACCTTCCGAAGGCACTGCTTAATATTGCCCCCACCATCTACTTTAGCTTGGTCCCCTACCCTCCCCGAAAACGACGCCACGGGGAGTTCAAGGAGGGGCAGGACCAATTCCTCTAACCCTGCCCCATCCTTCCAAACCGCCAATGCCCGCATAATAGAGCTACATTGAAGCGATTTCCTGTTACCCGATCTTCGTTCTTGCCTAGAGGCCGGTTTGACCACCCTTAAGGTGCAGCGAGGCAACAACAAAAGTTTAACCCAAGCCTCAATGGACCTTGGGGCGTCCACCACTTTACGGAGACCCCCTGACAAAGCATGGGCAAAAGCCATGCGACATGCAGGCGGGATACTCTTGACCGTAGCAACAGGCAGGGCGAGGATGCGCTCAAGGAGAGTGACATCTACCACCATCTTCCCAGACATATCACTCACATGCGTCATTTGCGGATCACGAGGTTGAGGAATCCCCGTATTCGATTCGTATCCGATTTACAGGACTCGAATTCGAATTCTTAATAATCGAATCGAATTCTTGGTAATCGAATCGAACTAAGTCGAATTTCGATTTTTTCGAATCCGAATCGAATTCTGAACACCCTACTCCCGGGGAGGAGGGTTTGGAGTGGGGTTGGGGTTTGGTTGGTTCTCCACAAACTGTAGCCGACCCATTCCCCTAACAGCTATAACATAATCTACAGCCCATACACACTCCTCATCAGTGAATTCAGCATTTGGGTGTGTGGGAGGGTATCCTAGGAGTGGAGGAATGGGGAAGAAGTTCAGAGAATTTGTAGGAGTAGAAGAAAACACTTGTTGAGGAGGAGGAGGAGGAGGAGAAGAAAACACTTGTTGAGGAGGAGAAGAAAACACCTGTTGAGGAGGAGAAGAAAACACCTGTTGAGGAGGAGGAGGAGGAGAAAACACTGGTGCACGACGTCTCCGACGAACGTATCGCCAGAGATTGGACGGTTCGGCAAGATCATTTGAATATCCACCACCCATAGCTGGTTTGTAATGTGTTTTTTTGTGTAGTTTGTAAATGTTTGTGTAGTTTATATATATATATATATATATATATATATATATATATATATATATATATATATATAGTAAAAAAAATAACCGTTCAAATTAAACGGTCCATTTTTTAAACTTCAAACTGTCACTTTGCCACATGGCATTATATGATTGGCAGAGAAAACTGTCACTTTGCCCTCTTTTTGCCTAATAGCGCCCCCTCTCCCATAACGGTATGGGGGCGCTATTTTTGTTTTTCACGCCACAACACGCTTCCGGTACAGGGGTCTTATGGTCTTGTTAGGGATACAAAACAAAGAAACATTACATGATGGCTATTACATAAAAGTCCTACATACTTTTCGTCTGGTTAGTGATCATGACTTCTTTTAAATCATTATATATGGCCATATATCACAGTTTTTTTTGTCTTGTCTAACTAATGTGAAAACTACTAAACTTAACACCGGTTGAGTGACTAGCCTTTGATTACCATCGTAAATTGAAATTTCAGTCCTTTTTAGTAGAAACATTATATTTTAATAATCTCAACTTTGACGTAATAACCTGCAAGAGTATAAACTAAGGGTCTGTTTGGTAAGCCTCTTAATAAGACTCTGAACCATTCAGCTCTGAATGGTTCAGTATTAAGACTGTTTGTTTCAATTTAAGAAAAGACTCTGAATGGAATGGTTAAGAGCTGAATCATTAAGACTTGGTGCATAGCTGAACCATTCAGCACTTAATCATTCAGAACCTCTTAACCATTCAAACATCATAATGATTCAACACTTAATCAACCAAACAACCCCTAAGCAAATGTGTTGTGACAGTCCCAACTATTTACATATTCTACCTTAACGACTTATACTAACTAAAAGTTAATCAAGTTAGGTTTCGCAGATATGGACTGCTTATGTGGCAAAAATGTTAAACTTTCGTTAATGTGGACTGCGTATGTGGCAAATAAGTCAAAGATTTAATGACGTAGACTGCATATGTAGCGGTCTATATGAAAAAAAACTAATTGGGTTAACTTTTAGCTAGTATGAGGTTGTTGTGGGAAATCGATTTATAAAAATTGGAACTCTTACAAAACATTTTCTTGGTTGAGTCTGTTGTCGGCAAATATGTCAAAGTTAGATTATTAAAATTCAATTTTCCTTTTTTAATATTAATGATTTTTTATAACAAACTCACCTAATTAGTTTAAGCCGGTGAGAATTGAACCACTACTAGTACCCCACGACGACCACCATAACCACCACCACCGCACCGAATTGGCTGAACACAACTACCCGTAACGCTTTACAATGACAACCACTTCTTAGACCAGGGTTGCTCTCGTGATTTTGAATGCCCTGTGAGATTAGTAAAACTGGGCCACTAAAATATAAATTTACATATATAAACAAAGTTCAATAACTCAGGCTCGACTCAAAGTCTAACTGAGTCGAACTACAAATCAACCGGATACTAAAACTCAAAAGCCCAAATTAATATAGGTATATGTATAGAATTTTTTAAAAATTGGCCAAAGTTGCAACTGAGTTGATACTGATGGAGTTTCTGCTTAAGGCAAATATACCTTAATATCTGTTAATAGTTATAACCGTCAACTATTATACTCTTTCACAAAACGTTGTAGTGTTTTAACAGACGGCTGTGATGGTTTCTCACCTATAAAAGAACAATCATTGGTATGCTTTACATACGAATCATGCTATAGGTTCACTTACATATCGGAAAGCATACTTCGTCTTCTCTTTTATTTAAATTAAGCTACCATCAAATAGTTTAATATAGAGTGTTTTGTATCCGATTCAGAGAGATTATGAAGGTATTTCCAAACAATAAAGCCTACCTATGAGAGGTTGGATGACACACATTTGTGTGTAAATCCACACAAATGTGTGTTTATGTGTGGCAAGAAGTCACCAAAGGTCTTTCAAATGGTGTGTGTTCGGTACTGTCTCTATGAGACATGTGTGAAAGAAAAAAAACTGATTGGTATATGTTGCTCCAAAAGATGACCAGCAATATTTTGGATTATGTATATGTGGGTGAGAGCATGTGTAGTTTTTCCGACAATAACCCGTTGTATAAATGATATTATAATTATAAAAGGCTCTGTCTATTTGACGTCAAAGGAATCTATTTTGACACTCTACTAAAGAAACAACGAGTATTAATGTGGTATAAATAAGGTGTGGTGACTCGTGCTCGCTACAAGGTATAATCCTTTGCTCACAATGATAGTGGATCTGGGATTAACTAACATACAATAAGAGAAGTAAACGACACACAGAATTAAAGTGGTTCGGTCTAAAGTGACCTACGTCCACCGAAAAGAGATTATCTTTATTGATATCTGTTTACAAGTAATGGAACAAGTGTATACAAGTGTTTGTTCTGTGATTGGTCGATTAACTGATCCTAAAGGGGGGGGGGGGGGGGGTTCAGCCCTCCTTTTATAGGAGATGTATGGGCCTGGAGCCACCTGGCCTATTTAGGCGGCATTGGGCTTGGGCCTAAGTCATAGGCCTGTCAACCAGAAGCCCATCTGGTTGGATCCCAATCTTCAGTTAGGTAAAGTGATCCAAGTTGAAAAGAGTGCCTCCTGATTGGTCCACGTGGCGCGATGTGATTGGCCGGTTGGGGCGGCGCCCTGTTATTGGTACACGTGGCGCGATGTTGCAGACTGCAGGGAGAGCCCCCTTTTCTTCTGGTGTCAGAAGGTGTCAGGGGCTGACCTGTTGACGTCTGACACTTGACGGAAAGCAGCAAGTGGGGCTCCAGGGGAGATGTATCCAAGCGTAGTCAGCTGGTTTTCCGCGCTAGGATGCTGGTGCGCCTTCGCGTGGTGTTTTTCTATCCTCCTTGTTTATGTAGGCGGAGATCCATGTTATGGGTAGGGTGCGCCGAAGCGGTAGAAACTAGTACCCTACCCCTTCAAATCCCCCAAGTCCAGGGTCTCTCCTGATTTTGTGTAGAGATCTGGTGGGGCGCTGGACTAATATGTGTTATGTTTGTGGAGGAAGGCTCCTCCATGGTGCTTGTTGCACTTTTTCAACATACATGTATGTGAAGAAGAGTGCTCGTTGCAGCTCTTTAACATAGGTGTATATGAAGAAGAGTGCTCGTTGCAGCTCTTTAACATATATGTATGTGAGGAAGAGTGCTCGTTGCAGCTATTTAACATATATGTATGTAAGAAAGAGTGCTCGTTGCATCTCTTAAAAATGTGTTGAAGGAGATAGTGCGTTGCAGCTCTGTATACATGTGGAAAGATAAAAGCGTCCCCTTTTCTTTGTACATGGCTCCTAGTGTAGGGTTTTGTATAAAACCAAGGTCAGTTCATGACGTGGGATTCCAAGTTGATAATTGTAAAATCTGACGGAGAACGTCCTTTGATTTTACGTCAAATCAGCGCCAGGTGATGACGTGGCAGTCCTGGTTTGGAAATTTAAAATTTGGCGGAGAACGTCCTTTGATTTTACGTTAAACCAGCGCCAGGTGATGACGTGGCAGTCCTGGTTTGAAATTGTTAAATCTGGTGGAGGACGTCCTTTGATTTTACGTCAAACCAGCGCCGGGTGATGACGTGGCAGGCCTTGTTTGAAATTGTAAAATTTGGCGTACAACGTCCTTTGATTTTACGTCAAACCAGCGCCAGGTGATGACGTGGCAGGCCTGGTTTGAAATTATTAAATCTGGCGGAGGACGTCCTTTGATTTTACGTCAAACCAGCACCGGATGATGACGTGGCAGCCCTGGTTTGAAATTGTAAAATTTGGCGGAGAACGTCCTTTGATTTTACGTCAAACCAGCGCCAGGTGATGACGTGGCAGTCCTGGTTTGAAATTGTTAAATCTGGCGGAGGATGTCCTTTGATTTTACATCAAACCAGCGTCGGGTGATGACGTGGCAGGCCTGGTTTGAAATTTTAAAATTTGGTGGAGAACGTCCTTTGATTTTACGTCAAACCAGCGCTAGGTGATGACGTGGCAGTCCTGGTTTGAAATTGTTAAATTTGGCGGAGGACGTCCTTTGATTTTACGTCAAACCAGCGCCGGGTGATGATGTGGCAGTCTTGAAGAGTTAATGCGCATTCAATAGCTGTAATAAATACTTGGGATTATTGGAAGTTAATGTGTCTGGAATTTGAAGAGATTCCTTCGAATGTCTTTTTTGGGGGGAAATCTAGGAAACGTGCTGAGGAAGCTGAGACTGTTGGTGAACGTGTCAGGGGGCAGAGAGGATGTCTGCATAGTTGTCAGTCACGTCAGCACGTGGGTGGTGTCCTTTTTCTTCGTGTGTCAGGCGAGTAGCCGTACACGCGCGCGAGTGGAGTATGTGACAGATTGTGGACTGACACATGGCAGGTGAAAAGCCGTCTGTTTCAGTTGTGTGGAGTCACGCGCTGCCAGACAACTGCTTCCAACCAGCTGTTATTCCACGTGTAGCTTCCAGATGGCTTCTCGTCTGGAAAGATGGAGGGTTGTCTGCCATCTGTACCCATTGCATTTAATGCGATGGGTATATATAGCTGGAGTGCCCCTCTCTCCTTATATCGCTCATATATTTCCCAGAACTTTTCTAACTCCTCTCTATCACCTTCAAGTTTTCCGGCGAATCTTCAAGCTTTCCGGCGAAGTTTCTTTTAATTTTGTTTTTATTTCTCGTCATGACTGAGGGTTCAATCGTTGGGGGTAACCCTGAGAAGTCAGTGGAGAAGACCAAGGGGTCATCTAAGTTGATGCATAACACAACGTGCAAGTGGAGTGAACGGAGTTTTGCTAAGTTCGTGAAAACCATGGATTTTGATCCTTCTTGGGAGGTGGAGCTTCCGACAGGGAATGCTACTGCACTAGCCTCTCCTCCAGGGAAGATGAGTCTGTATGGAGCCCACTTTGCTCTGTGTGGGTTCCGTCTTCCAGCCACCAAGTTCCAGGTGGATACCCTGGTGAAATATGGGGTTCATATAACCCAGGTTAGTGGGTTTGGAATGCTTCGTCTTGTTCATTTTGAAGCCTGTTGTCGTGCCCTGGATATTGAATCAACCTTTGAACAGTTCAACGTCTTTTATGTGATGACCATGGAGCAGTCCTGGTTTAGTTTTGTTCCTCGTCCTCATGTGCCACCGGTTGGAACAATTCCTCCTAAGTCGCTTCATGACTGGAAAGAGAAGTTTTTCTACGTGAAACGAGGTGTCATTCCTGTAGATCTGCCTTGGAAGGTGGTGGCAGAGCGTCAAAGGGTGACTGACCATCCTGTCATGGAGCGTTTTAAAGGTGAATCGTGGTTCAAGGAGCTGATGGCCAATGCTTCTCCATATGACATGGGTATGTGTACGGAAGCTATGCTGGCTCTTTTGGGTATGAGCTGTGTTCAAGTTGTTGAGGGAAAAGATCCTGTGATTGTTGAGGCTGGTAAGCTCTCTTCCACTATGTATTTGATTGGTTTTTATTATTATTATTATTATTGTGTGCTGAGTGCTTGTCCTTTGATTTTTGCAAGAGTGTCAAAGTTTGCTGCTTTTTTGGCACGTGACAAGGCTCAGCTTGAGTGGAGAGCATATGCGGAGGGTAGGGTCTCCGTGATGGTTCAGATGGTTGACAGATTGTATTTTCCATATCTGGATTTCAAGCCTTCTGGTATGATTATTTCACGTGAGCACCCTATAAATCCCGACCCTTTATGTTCTATTCCACATGTATCGACTCCTTGTTTTGTTGTGTTATTCGATGAGGAATCAACTAGGTCTTCAGTGGAGCTGGTTCATCCAGCGCGTCCTTCTAGAGTAGTTGGTATTCGTGGGCGTAAGAAGAGGGCGCCACGCATACATAAGTATAAAGTGTTGACCCAAGCTAAATATGCGCCTTTGAGTGCAGGTGGTGAAGGTCCTTACTTTGGTCAGAAGGACAGGCGCTTGGAATCTTCCTCTTCTGCGCCTGAGGACGTAGATCTGCCAGAGACCCCCTTGAAGAAGAAGCGCAAACTTGGGAAGGCCAAGAGTGGGAAATATGTGACTTCAAAGTCTGAGGGTCCGGGGGATGCGTGCAGGCGCCGTTCTCGTTGGAGATTAGTCCGCCGCCTGAGCGCCGTCCTCTTATTCAGAAGAGCGTGAAGAATGTAACCGGAAAGCTTGTTATACCTTGGGGTTCCTTTGTACTCCATTATATGCTTCTAAGTTTTGACTCTTTTTTTGTAGTTGTATCTCCGCGAGTTTCTGCCTCTTCTTCTGGTCCATCTCCTTCTGAGGCGGAAGCTGCCAAAAAGAAACAGGAAAGGGAGAAAGCTCTGGCGGAGAAGGAGGCAGAGAAGGCTCAGGCGGAGAAAGAGGCAGCTAAGGCCATGATGTGGGCCAATAAGGCTGCTGCCAAGAGAGCTGAGGAAGAGAAGGCTGCAGCTGAAAAGCTGCACGTGGAAAGGGAGAAAGCTGAGGCCGAGGCCAAAGCTAAGTTTGATGAAAACGCCACAAGGTCTGCATCAAAGCAAATGTTGTCTAAGGGTTCCCCCGCCGGTGGCGGGATACTGGGTTGGTTGGGCAGACTGGTGAGGTGCCATTTGGTGGTTTGGAGCGGGGGGTTTCTCAGACGGGTAAGAAGGTTTTCAAGGAAGTGTCCCGGACCGGGGCCGGCGGGAGGGGAAGTGTTGAGTGGAGTGACCCGAGTTACACCACGGGCGATACAATCTGGCGCCCGTTGATGTCGGGCTGTCGTGTACCCGAGAATCAAAAGAATTTATATTTAGCTACTTCTAAACCTACAAACTAATGTAGATAGGGAAGCACGGATGTCGATCCTACGAAGAGCATGTGGTCGGTTTTGCATTAGTTATCCGTTTGTATAGTTTTTATTAACAAAAATATAAATAGACAATTAAGTAAAAATACGGAAAAGTAAATATCGTGGTTGGTTTGGTTGTAACGTAACGGTAACAGTAACTATGACAATAGCAATTATGAATGACTTTTCTCTCAGGATCCTATTTATATATTTTTGTACTGATTAGTTAAGATATTGATGACATCCCCTGTCACGGGACCTTGGATATTAGGATAGAAATAGCTAATTAAGGACACCTTTTAAAGTCTCGGCGTGCAACCTAATAGCCCAAATACTACAATCGACCAAAATCCTAGTGAGGCAAGGAATCACAGTGGCAGATAAACTGATCAAATTAATAGCAAAGTTTATTCTAATCCACACAAGTAGTGGCGTGCTAGTACATGCAATAATCATAACACAATCAATTTATGGTGACTGTTATTGTAAACACTTCCTGTCACGAAGCCTTTGGAATATCACAAAGTAGGGGCATACTAGTTTCAATAACATAAACACACATAAGATACAAAAACATACAAATATTCACCCAAGAGAATCGTCACCGAAGCTCAGCTGCGTCTGCTTGTCATGACAGGCTCGGGTTCACTTCTAGCCTTTTGAATCTTCAACGAACGGAGTGTGGTTTGGCCGGAAATCACGACCCGAAGGTCGTGGGTGGTGACCAGAGGTCAAGAATGGTGATAAAAGTCGGACCTTGAACTCCATGGATGTCTGCAGCTCTTAAACTCGCGAGGAAGAAGGAGAAGTGCGATCACAGGCTGGAAAAGTGAACAAAACACGTTTTGCTCGATCTGGACGCTGCCGCGGACCGCGGAGAGTTAGCTACTCTCCCCGCGCTCCGCGGGGGAGTAAAATAGATCTGACATTATTTGTAGTTCGGGCGGACCGCGCCAGAGAAGTAATTTCCCAGGCGGTCCGCGACAGGGGTTTGTGCAGCCAAACTTTATTCCCGCATCGTTTTTCATCCGTTTTGCGCGTAGGTTCCCGTTCCGGCTCGTGTACTCTCGCTTAAGGCTCGTAAAATAGTCTTTTTAGCATCATAAGCGTTTCTTCCATGATTCTCGCTAATGTAACTAACTCCGGGCAAATCTACACACAAATACACACAAAACAAACGAATTAAACTATAAAGATGTGGACCTTTCGGCCTCACATCACACCCCCACACTTATCTTTTTCAGTCCCTGAAAAACACTACAAAATAAAACAAACATAAAGATGGTTGTGTAAAGATATCCTACTTAAAACTCAAAGTCATACCTCAATAGCGAAAGCATTAGATGTGTTAATTCAACAAGTCAAATAGATATTTCATTAAAACTAGATTTACTTGATCAAGTTTAATAATCTTTTGAACTCATTTATACGTACACACCCCTCACAATATTCGCTCCTCTTGGTATAATATCTGAATTAGCATAAAATGTGCTAATATTATTCACTCCAAAGCAAACCTGAAACTTGTTAATATAAATTTGTAAAGTTATCATACTAGTATGTAAAAATGCACAAAAATATGAAAAGGACTTATGGTTTTGGGCTTTGGGTAAAGGTAGGATAAAAGTGGGTAAAAAGGGTTGAAAAGATAAAATGGGTAAATGGGTGAAGTCAAATTGGAATCCTTATTTCAACAACTTAAAACTATAACATTGTCGAATAAATATCGACTTATAACACGAACTAATAACATATATTTTTTTTCTTTTTTTTTATAACACACACAAACTATCCCCACCCCCACACTTGAACGATACATTGTCCTCAATGTAGAAATAGGAATAATTTTCTCTCTCTCTTTTTTTTTTAATAACACAATACAAGTAAATACACTTGGATTTCATAACTTCGAACAACATGGGTTTAGGTAACTTGGGTAATATGTGGGTTAACAAATGAAAGGGTAAAGGCTCAAAGAGTTTATCTAAGGGTATGTAACTGTGTAAACGGGTTTATCACAAAAATTGGTGTAAAATGAAAAGGTCTTCCTAAGTTTTGCTTTAACATAATGAAGTGCAAGAATACGATTAAGCATGTATAAACTAGACAAATTTTATAACAAGTAACAAGTGGCTTTACACTCGACAAATGAAAATATATATGGGAATATGTGGATGTAAAGTGTAAAAGCTCAAGATCTCACCAAAGTAGGATATGGGTTGCCGATATGTACGTATAATTGTTTTCACTAAATTGTTAAAATTGATCAAATGAATCTATATATTTTCTTAAAAATACTTGTTGAAAACGGTTCATATTACTAACACGGATTAAAGCATGATTAAGAATTTACGTTTCGGACGATCTAAATTTGACCAAACAAAATTTTAGTGTTTGTTTTTAATGCTTAACAAGGACTATTTTTTTTTAACAATTTTAAAACACACGCAAAAACAAAAATAAGGATAGAACGACTCCCCGAAATCTTGAAGTCGTGAGGTCCAAAAATCCACTTTGGTTGTATAGCATTTCGTTCGCAATCCAAGAGTGTCCTTATCCTCGCCCGAATGGAGATTGAGTACGAGCGAAGTGACCTATCACACAAAAATCTCACAACAAAATTATGCACAAAGTATTAAACAAAATGAACATGGTCATCCGAAAATAAGTTTTTTTTTTATATATAATTTTCGGACAATTAAAATGGAGGTAAATAAAGTGTAAATGAAATGATTTGGAAAATTGGGTTTTAATTATTTATTATTATTTTTTTTTATCCTGTCGCAGACCGTGGTGGGTTTACCCTTCCTCGCGCGGTCCCGCCAGGGCTGGAAATTCGCTGCACATCAGCAGCCTGCTGTACAGCTGAATTCCGTCCCGTTTTCGCCAAAATCACTTCCAAACATGTCCGAAAACAATTTTTCCGAACTTGCAACACTACAACATACCTGGGAATCCATTCCATGCTCGTTTGTGCATTAAAATCCTATAAAACGCTCAAAGAATACAAACACACAAAAACGCCACACTTGCACAAAACACACAAAAATTAAAATTTAAACTTGGGGTGCCTCCCAAAAGCGCTAAATTTAATGTCTTCAGCCGGACTTTACCTTATTTGGCAATCAAGGTGGTCTAAGTGCGCATTTGCCTACCGAGTTGCCAATGTATGCTCGGTAGTTTACATGCCAAATAAACAGTTGTTTAAAGATTGGCATGTGGATTAGGCGCTTTGGATTATTGTGGAATTTTTTAGCGACGAATCGCCAAATATCTTTAGTTTCCACCTTACGATCCTTTGTTTTTATTTGTTCCTCCTTGGTTTCATTAATTTCAATTTTGGATAGCATAGGAGGAATGGAACACATAGAGATTGGCTCATTTTCTGGTTCTTTGAAAAATGTTATGTTTTCATTAAGATTTAAACAACCATTTTCATGTGTAGGAAAACTTGTAACATTTTCAATTTCATTAACCACAACCTCATTAGTCAACTTATTTTTTTCATTTTTAATTTGGGCTAAATCCTCTTTCATTAACCGTACCTGCTCAGCAAGTTCTGCAACCACCGCTTGACGAGCTTCCCTTGCCAATTCTAGGTCTTTCCTGAACTGTTTACTTTCTTGCAGTTCTATCTTGAACTGTTCCATACTTTCTTGCAGTCTTGCAGTTCTTCATTTGTGTCCTGAGGATAAAAATCATAATGCCCATTATATTCTTCTTGGTAACTTGAAAATGACTCCCTTTCAGGTTCATCATATTCATAGTCCCAATTTGAACTGTAATTATAGTTGACTTGGGGTTGATAGTTATCATGGCATGGTCTTGCCCTATAACCAGAATCCCACATTTCATCCCAGTATTTTGGATTACTCCAATATACTGAGCAATCTTCATCTCTATGGATTCTCCCGCAACAAAAACAGTGAGGATCTATTAGTGGAGGTCTTGGAAAGCAAAAACCTGCACAACTAGAACACCCAAAGTGAAATCTAATAAAATTAAATAACACTTTGATATATATTTTTTTTCTTAAATTTTCAAATTTTCTACTTTTTTTTTATCTTTTTAATAAAAATACAAACAAACAAACAATCAATACAAAACCAAGCGCACTAGCTCCCCGGCAACGGCGCCATTTTGACAGCGGCTTTGTCGTGTACCCGATAATCAAAAGAATTTATATTTAGCTACTTCTAAACCTACAAACTAATGTAGATAGGGAAGCACGGATGTCGATCCTACGAAGAGCATGTGGTCGGTTTTGCATTAGTTATCCGTTTGTATAGTTTTTATTAACAAAAATATAAATAGACAATTAAGTAAAAATACGGAAAAGTAAATATCGTGGTTGGTTTGGTTGTAACGTAACGGTAACAGTAACTATGACAATAGCAATTATGAATGACTTTTCTCTCAGGATCCTATTTATATATTTTTGTACTGATTAGTTAAGATATTGATGACATCCCCTGTCACGGGACCTTGGATATTAGGATAGAAATAGCTAATTAAGGACACCTTTTAAAGTCTCGGCGTGCAACCTAATAGCCCAAATACTACAACCGACCAAAATCCTAGTGAGGCAAGGAATCACAGTGGCAGATAAATTGATCAAATTAATAGCAAAGTTTATTCTAATCCACACAAGTAGTGGCGTGCTAATACATGCAATAATCATAACACAATCAATTTATGGTGACTGTTATTGTAAACACTTCCTGTCACGAAGCCTTTGGAATATCACAAAGTAGGGGCATACTAGTTTCAATAACATAAACACACATAAGATACAAAAACATCAAATATTCACCTAAGAGAATCGTCACCGAAGCTCAGCCGCGTCTGCTTGTCATGACTGGCTCGGGTTCACTTCTAGCCTTTTGAATCTTCAACGAACGGAGTGTGGTTTGGCCGGAAATCACGAACCGAAGGTCGTGGGTGGTGACCAGAGGTCAAGAATGGTGATAAAAGTCGGACCTTGAACTCCATGGCTGTCTGCAGCTCTTAAACTCGCGAGGAAGAAGGAGAAGTGCGATCACAGGCTGGAAAAGTGAACAAAACACGTTTTGCTCGATCTGAACGCTGCCGCGGACCGCGGAGAGTTAGCTACTCTCCCCGCGCTCCGCGGGGGAGTAAAATAGATCTGACATTATTTGTAGTTCGGGCGGACCGCGCCAGAGAAGTAATTTCCCAGGCGGTCCGCGCCAGGGGTTTGTGCAGCCAAACTTTATTCCCGCATCGTTTTTCATCCGTTTTGCGCGTAGGTTCCCGTTCCGGCTCGTGTACTCTCGCTTAAGGCTCGTAAAATAGTCTTTTTAGTATCATAAGCGTTTCTTCCATGATTCTCGCTAATGTAACTAACTCCGGGCAAATCTACACACAAATACACACAAAACAAACGAATTAAACTATAAAGATGTGGACCTTTCGGCCTCACATCACCCGTGCTGGAGTATTTGGGAGAACTCCCGTTTTGCCAATCCTCTGATTGCTGAGGAGTTTGTGAACCAGGCTGTGCCTCCTAAGGAGAGGCAATATCAGGATATTCTGGAGCATTCTCAACTTGTCTCCGATATCTGTGTTGGCCAAGCACTTCAATTTGCCGCCGTATACTCGTTGAAACGGCGTGATGAAGAATTTGCCCGTGATATTGCAGAGTATAATTCTAGGAGGGCTGCGCAAGCGCAGAGGGTAGAGAAGTTGAAGTCTGATGTTGAAAGGTATAGGGAGAGAGCGTAAAAATCTGAGGATAAGGTGAAAGCGCTAGAGCAGGATCACGCGGTAGCTCATAAGAGGTGGACTGAAGCTTATCAGGTCACCAACCAAGAAACGATGAAGCTTAGAGAACAAATCCAAGTTTTAAATCATGAGAACTCAAAGCTTCAGGAGGCCGCTGAGAATCATCAGAAAGCGCTGGCGGAGAAGGATTCTGAAATGGCAGGAGTGCGCTTTGAGCTGCATGCCAAGGATCAAGAGGTTGTGAATGCTTCTACCCAACTGTTTGAGTTGGTGTCTGAAAAGGAAGCTTGGCTGAAGGAGAGAGCCGCGCTGATGGAGGAGAGGGCCTCGCTGGAGGAGTCGCTGACCGTAGCGCAAACTAAGGCAGAGAATGCAAAGACGCTGCTAGAGCAAGCTAGCGCTGCCCAGGAGAAGGCCCAGGGATCCATTCGCTGGGTTATGACTGAAGGGATTGCTGGGGTAAGTACCTCTGGCCCTTCTTTTTGTTGATTTTTATAAAATCGTCTAACTCTTTGCATTTTGTAGATCTTTAAGCGGTTCTGGAATGAACCCAATCTTGGAGATCAGGTTGCTGCTATTGCCGCTGCTGGGGAGGCTGAGGGATTCGAAACTGGATTTTTCCATGCGCTGAATAAGGGATGTATTACTGACGCCCCACATTATGATAAACCTTAGGAGAAGGAGTATGAAGCCGAACTTGTGAAGTTTGAGCAGGTCGAATTCCTGATACTGAAGACGGTGAAAGACTGTAATCAGTATGCTGACCCTGCTGGCGCCCTCCGTTACTTTATAGAAGAATCTGACCGTTTGGGTGCGGAGGCGCGTAAGAAGGCGGAGCAAGCGGCTGCTGGTGAGGGTACGTCTGGGACCGCTCATGATGATGTTGAGGTGGAACTTGTAGATTTTGAAGAATCTGGAGGGGAATAGGGGGTGGTTGTAATGTTTAGTTATGTTTCTTTTTTCTTTGTTTGTAATCCGACGGGTTGTTGGAATGCCCCTTTTTGATGAATGGAAACTTTCCGTCCTTATTTTGTGCGCACATTTAATTCCTTTTGCATAGTGGAATATTTGTTTTATCTTTAGACTTGTTTCTGAAATCCGGCGCTGGGTATGTTGAGTGCCCATGCCTTGAAGATTTAGAAACTAAGTAGTGAACACAGTAAATAGATGGTGAAAACCTCGCATATCTCAAAAAAATTAGGCATGTATAACCTTGGCTGTTACAAAGTGTTTAAACATAACAAAAACGTAATTGTGCCGCGTTCCATGAGCGCGGGACAGGCGTACCATCTAATTTTTCGAGCGCGTAAGCGCCCTTCCCCAGAATCTCCTGCATTTTGTAAGGTCCTTCCCAAGTTGGAGCCAGTTTGCCGTGATTTTCAGTGTTAGAAGCGTCGTTATTTCAAAAGACAAAGTCTCCTATTTTAAAGTTGCACAGTTTCACCTTTTGGTTGTAATAGCGCTCCAATTGGTTTTTGTATCTGGCTTCTTTGATGGCGGTGAATTCCTGCCGCTCTTCTAATAGGTCTAGGTTTAAGCGGAAGGGCATCCAATTTCAGCAGGTATGACGGCTTTAGAACCGTATGTTAGACTAAATGGGGTTTCGCCATTGGTAGTTTTCGTGAGGGTGCGATTCGCCCATAAGACATATGGGACTTCATCCACCCATCCGGTTCTCTTGGTTCCGAGTCGTGTTTTGATGCCTTTGATTATTCTTCTGTTTGCTCTTTCGACCTGTCCGTTCCCTTGTGGGTGCGCCACGGATGTGAAAATCTGTTGAACCCCCATTTGTGTCAGCCACTCTTGTAGGTGTTGGTCTATGAATTGGGTTCCATTGTCGTTGATGATTTGATATGGCAAGCCGAATCTGCAAATGATGAACTCCCAAATGAACTTTTTGATGTGGGCTCCGTCGATCTGCTAGTGGTTTTGCTTCAATCCATTTTGTGAAGTAATCGATTGCCACTATTAAGAATTTAACATTTCCCGGTGCTCTAGGGAATGGGCTGACAAGATCGATTGCCCATTTCTGGAATGGCCATGCCGCTGTGACGGGTACCAAGTCGTTCTTGGGACGCAGAGTGCTTGGCGTATGACGCTGGCAAGAATCGCATTTGCGCAATTTTGCTACCGCATCTGGGTGCATACCTAGCCAATAGTAACCTGCGTTTATTAACTTGGCAACCACCATTCTAGGCCCTGCATGTAGTCCGCAGATACCCTCATGAATATCTCTAATGAGGAATGAGGCACCCTCCGCATAGACGCAACGCAGCAAGGGTCCTAGGTAGGATCGGCAATAGAGGACGCCGTCACTTAGCTCATAGTGCAGAGCTTTGTGTTGGATCTTTCTGGCTTCCGCCTTGTTGTCGGGCAATATTCTGGATGCCAAGTAAGCTTTTATTGGCGTCATCCAGGATGTGGTGCCTGTTTGAATGATGTTGACCTGTCTTAGCGGGACGGACGATCTTTCTTGTAATTCGATACGGACGTCCTTACCCATATGCTCAAAGACTGTTGAAGCCATTTTACTCAGTGCGTTTGCGGGCTTGTTCTCGCTTCTCTTAACATGAATTACCGTGCAAGAGGCAAAATTGCGCATGAGTAGTTTGGCCTGTTGTAGGTAGAGTTCCATAGTGGCATCATGTGCAACATACGTGCCATTGATATGTCCGGCTACAAATATTGAATCTATGTGTGCTTCGAGATGGGAGGCTCCCATTTTTTACGCAATGTGTAGTCCTGCCAGTAGCGCTTCATATTCTGCTTCGTTATTCGTTGCTGTGAAGTCTAAGCGAATGGCATATGTGTATTCTTTTTTGTTTGGACTGATCAAGCGTAGACCTGCGCCAGCGCCATCACTGTTTGAGGCGCCATCTGTATAAAGCGTCTATTTTTCGTGTGTGGTTATGGCTGGTGCGGGCTCTTGTTCAGCTAAGCAGCCGGTGATTTTGTCTCTTGGTATTTCGGTGGCGAAGTCAGCGAGCACTTGTCCTTTGACAGCGGACCGGGGTTTGTAATTGATGGTGTGTTCTCCAAGCTCAATTGCCCGTTTTGCCAGGCGACCTGAGATTTCTGGTTTCCGTAGTACATCGCTGATTCTATAATCAGTTAGGACGTTGATCGGGTGGCCGTGAAAATACCTGCGCAGCCTGCGCGATGCATGGATGAGCGCTAAAACTAGCTTTTCCATCATAGAATACCTAGTTTCTGCATCTAGCAAGGTTCGGCTGATGTAGTAGATAGGTGATTGAATTCCTTTGCGATCGATAAGGAGTACCACGCCGATTGCCCTCTCCGTAACAGAGAGGTATAAGGTTAGCGGCTCCTTGGGTAATGGTGCAGTGAGAGTAGGTAAATTCATAAGACACTTTTTCATTTCTTGAAAAGCATTCTCTGCCTCAGGAGTCCAGCGGAAATTACTTTTTTTCAGATAGTTCTTTAAGGTGTCTACAAATGGAAAAGACTTGGAAGCATAATTAGAAAGGAAGCGATTCAGGGCGACAAGGCGGCCCGTGAGCGTTTGAACTTCTTTTATGGATGTTGGAGAAGGCATTCTATCGATTGCCAAGATTTTTTGCCAGGATCAGCGCGAAAACCGTCCCGTATTACGATGACCCCAGAAATTTCCCTTCTTCCATTCCGAAAGAGCACTTGCTGGGGTTGAGTTTCATGCGCACCTTGCGCAACTGATTAAAGGTTTTTTGAATGTCCTCCAACATGTGGTCTTCTTCCTTGCTTTTGATGACGAGATCGTCGACATATACTTCCAAACGCACGCCTATCTCGTTGATGAAAGCACTGTCCATAAGTCGTGGGTACGTGGCCCCCGCATTTTTTAGACCGAACGACATTTTCGTGTAACAAAAGGTGCCCATGTCCGTGCGGAATGCTGTTTTGTCTTCGTCCTCCTTTGCCATTTGAATTTGGTGGTAGCCTTTATAGGCGTCCAGGAAACATTTAAATTGGTATGGTGCAAGGGAGTCCATTTTTAAGTCAATTTCGGGCAGAGGGTAGCAGTCTTTTGGACAGGCTTTGTTCAAGTCTTTGTAATCGACGCACATGCGCCATCCGCCTGTTGTTTTTCCTACCATGATTGGGTTGGCCACCCATGTCTGGTAGCTGACGCGAAGGTGTATGCATCCCATTTATATAGTTTAATTTGGTATTTTTATAGTTTGTTGTGTGTAGGTTTGCCCGGAATTAGGTACTTAATCGAGAATATGAGACGACAAGCTAAAAGAGCTAAAACGATGATATTACGAGCTTAAAGTGCGAAGACACGAGCCGGAACGAGAACCGACGCTCGAAACGACCAAAACCGGAAGACGAAACAAGTTTTTCCTGCACAAACCTCGGCCGCGGCCCGCGGAGGAAAAGAAGGCCCTCCCGCGGCCCGCGGCGTGTTGGTAAATTGGTTTGAATATTATAATCCCCGCGGGGCGCGGGGAGATCCTTTCTCCCTTCCGCGGCCCGCGGGCGAGTGTTATTCGCAGAAACAGATCTGCTTCGTCTTTCCAGCCTGTTCCAACTCGCAATCGCACTTGCTTCGCCATTATAGTCGCCCAGACGCTTCTGTGACCAAAAAAACTCACGGGACTTGATCCTAGATCAGTCCCAAACCACGAAATGAAGCTAGGAAGGTGTAGGAACGATGCTTGTTCGATTGTAGCTATGTTCGGTTAGATTGTGCTTCACTTCCGGGTGACGATTTGTAAGCTTTTGGTTTGTATGAATGTTTTGACTATGTATTTTGTTATAATCTGTGATGATATAATTATTGTGTTATGATCTAGATGTTGGATTGGACTCACTGCAGGATTAAATATGTCTATGTGTTTAGTTTCATGAGATGAATCCCGTCATTTATGATGTAGCATAATATAGAGGATTGAGTGAACGTAAGCGATAAACCATACTACAGTCCTAGAGATAATAGTTGATGGCTAAGTTACAGTTCCGGATCACCGCGTATCTAGTAGAGAATTCATATACTTGTCAATCTATTTTGCACTCTAGGACTTGCCTATTCGATCCCGGGAGTGAGTACTTAGTTATAATTTAGTTTAGTATTATTTTGTTACCGAGCCTTGATAGAGTTGTTTGTGGCTCTTATCGACGCTTAATCTATCCAAAACTATAAAAAGAGAAAAAAGAGTAGTTTGTTAGTGACAAAACTTCATAATTGTATTTCCATTTATTTCAATAAAAGCTAAACAAACAACCATTTGGTGTAGTATTAACCACATGCTCCTCTTGGATCGACACCCTACTTATCCTATTTACTTAGGTTAATTAAGGTATTATAAATTGTTTTGTATGTGCCGCGACGACCGGCTCATCAAATGGCGCCGTTGCCGGGGAGCTAGTGCGCTTAGTATTACATTGCGTGTTTGTTTGTATTTTTATTAAAAACTAAAAAAAAATTAAAAAAATCAGAAAATTAAAAATATAAAAATATATATGTGAAATTTAATTTTATTAGATTTCACTTTGGTTTTTAGTACTTGTGCAGGATTTTCTTCATAGGTACAAGAAGCCAAATTTGATCATGTATAGTCATCTCTATACATGTGTATTTTGTGGAGGTCCGATCCATGACAAGGAAGATTGCCTAATGTGGATCAAGAAAAAAGAGGCGATTCGAAGATATCTCTTAGCATATGAAGGATGGGAGAACACCCCGCTTTCATACCCTAACGAATATACGCCTGAACCAACTTTCCAATACTACCAAGCTCAAGTGGATGAAGAATATGAGCAAGTTGAAAATACCCGCTCATATTACTCATACTACGAACCATCTCCATCACCACGCTATCAAGACTATGAGGAAGAAAGGTATTATAATACTTATGCGCCTAACGTGTCTTATTTTTCTAATTGTCAGGAAAGATATGACAACTATGATAGCTATGATGACAATTATCACCAACCGGCCTACGAGGAGCCTCAACAAGCCATTAGTCCTGAGATTCAAGAACTATGGCTTAAGCTCCAAGACCTTAAGAAATCTCATGAAAGGTTAGTTATCATGGCTAACACGTTAGCCGAATTGGTAGCTCAACATGTTCGTGAACACGACGAGGCGGCCAAGCATGAAGAAATGCTCGCTTTAAGTGAGCAAATTGATGTGGCCAACGGTTGTGTGATAGAAGAAGTGGTGGATGAGGCGGTCATATGTCTTCCGGATCAAATAAATGAAGAAATTAATTTTGAGGAAGACATTGCGCCGCCAAAAGAAATGGTGAGTGTGGTACCCGTGGAAAGGAAGGTTGGCTTGCGCGACCTTGGGCAATTTATTTTGAAACGGACCCACAAATATTACATGCCGATGCTAATCAAGCATCTCTGGAGGAGGCATGTAAACTACCGAGCATTCATTGGGAACTCGGTAGGTAAATGTGCATTGAGACCACCTTGAAAGATATATGAGGTAAGGTCTGGCTGAAGACCCATAAACTTAGCGCTTTTGGGAGGCACCCCAAGTTTAAATTGTAATTTTTGTGTGTTTTTGTGTGTTTTTGTTTTTGTGGCGTTTTTGTGTGTTTGAGTGTTTTGTAGGTTCACGGACGAGCGAAGTGGACACAACATGGATGCCGAGGTAAGTGGTAGGTGTTTGTACTTGATTTGGATGTTTTCGGACAAGTTTGGAACGATTTTGGGCGAAAACTGGGCTGAATTCAGCAGCTGTGAAGCTGCTGTTACAGCAGCAGACTTTTGGCCGGCCGCGCCCCGCGGGAAGGCTCCCCACCTCCCCCGCGACCCGCGGGAATCTAAAAAAAAAAAAAAAAAATTTAATTTAATTTATTTCTTTTAATTTATAAAACTTTCAGATTTATATTTTATATATTTCTGATAAAAAAAAAAATTTATTTTCAATAAAAACCAAACTTGCCATTCCATTTTAATTCAACTACTCCCATCTTATCGCTAATCTATTATTTTCATGACATTGCACTTTTGCTCGTACTCAATCTCCATTCGAGCAAAACACGGATTGAAAGTTTTAGATTGGAATGTTAACATTTGTGCATCTTGTTCTAGTGTTTATTTTGTTAGCTCGTGTAACTTAACCACTTTGGATTGCGAATGAAATGCTATACAACCAAGGTGAAGATTTGGACATGGCGACTCCAAGACATCGTCATATCAAAAGGGGAGTTGTTCTTGTCCTTATGTTTGTTTTTGTTTGTTTTTGTGTGTTTTAAAAATTACCATTTCCACATTGAGGACAATGTAACGTTCAAGTGTGGGGGTGGGGAAAAATAGTCCTTGAAAATTTTTTACTAAAGAAAAACAAACATTTAAAATTTTGTCACGGTCAATTTTGGGTTGTTTTTGCTATAGATTCTTAATCATGGTTTAATTTGTGATAGGTAATATGAACCGTTTTCAACAAGTATTCTTTTTAAGAAAATTCTTAGAATTGCATGATTAAGTTTAGCAAGCTAGTGAAAACAATTATATGCACATATCGGCAACCTTATTTCCACTTTTGGTGAGATTTTGAGCCTACTTACATTTGAGCACATACATAGATATATTTCAATTGTTGAGTGTAGGCCACTGTTGCTTTGTTATAAAACTTGTGTGATTCGATACATGCTATGTGAATATGCACTAAAATGTTAAAGGCAAATTAGGATACCCTTTTCTTTTACACCAATTTATGTGCTATACCATGTTTACCCAAAATATAACCATTAGTCGCCAACTTTGAGCCTAAACCTTTCGTTTGTCAAAACCATATGTTTCAACCAACCATCCAACAATTTTACCAAACTCCTTATGAGATCCAATGTAAATGTTGTATTGTATTTATTACTTCATATAAAGAAAAAGAAATGAGAAAAGAAAAAGAAAAGAAAAGAAAAAAGAAAAGAAAAAGAAAAAGAATATATGTGTTATAAGTCGAGTTGTTCGACATGTTTATAGTTAATAGTTGTTTCAAATAAAGGATCAAAAGCGAGTTCGGATTCCCCACATTTTTATTTTAGCCATTTTTACCCATATCTTCCTACCTTTACCCAAAGCCCAAAACCCATAAGTCCTTTGCATATATGTGTGTTTTTACTAAGTTTGATTGTTATACAAGTTTATATTAACAAGTTTCAGTTTTGGTCTTTGAGCGAATAATACTAGCACATCTTTTGCTAGTCTACAAATAATACCGAGAGGAGTGATGATTGCGAGGGGTGTGTGCATATAAATGAGTTCAAGAGAATGTTAAACTCAATCTAGTTAATTCTATTTTTGAAAAATATATATATTGAGCTTGTTGAATTAACACATCTAATGCTTGTCACAACTGAGGTATGATTTTGAACCTTAAGCGAAAGCCCTGGAAACGACCAAATTATGTTTGTTGCTAAAATATATTTTTATAAAGTTTTTCAGGGACTGAAAAAGATAAGTGTGGGGGTGTGACGCGAAGGTGTATGCATCCCATTTATATAGTTTAATTTGGTATTTTTATAGTTTGTTGTGTGTAGGTTTGCCCGGAATTAGGTACTTAATCGAGAATATGAGACGACAAGCTAAAAGAGCTAAAACGATGATATTACGAGCTTAAAGTGCGAAGACACGAGCCGGAACGAGAACCGACGCTCGAAACGACCAAAACCGGAAGACGAAACAAGTTTTTCCTGCACTAACCTCGGCCGCGGCCCGCGGAGGAAAAGAAGGCCCTCCCGCGGCCCGCGGCGTGTTGGTAAATTGGTTTGAATATTATAATCCCCGCGGGGCGCGGGGAAATCCTTTCTCCCTTCCGCGGCCCGCGGGCGAGTGTTATTCGCAGAAACAGATCTGCTTCGTCTTTCCAGCCTGTTCCAACTCGCAATCGCACTTGCTTCGCCATTATAGTCGCCCAGACGCTTCTGTGACCAAAAAAAAACTCACGGGACTTGATCCTAGATCAGTCCCAAACCACGAAATGAAGCTAGGAAGGTGTAGGAACGATGCTTGTTCGATTGTAGCTATGTTCGGTTAGATTGTGCTTCACTTCCGGGTGACGATTTGTAAGCTTTTGGTTTGTATGAATGTTTTGACTATTTATTTTGTTATAATCTGTGATGATATAATTATTGTGTTATGATCTAGATGTTGGATTGGACTCACTGCAGGATTAAATATGTCTATGTGTTTAGTTTCATGAGATGAATCCCGTCATTTATGATGTAGCATAATATAGAGGATTGAGTGAACGTAAGCGATAAACCATACTACAGTCCTAGAGATAATAGTTGATGGCTAAGTTACAGTTCCGGATCACCGCGTATCTTGTAGAGAATTCATATACTTGTCAATCTATTTTGCACTCTAGGACTTGCCTATTCGATCCCGGGAGTGAGTACTTAGTTATAATTTAGTTTAGTATTATTTTGTTACCGAGCCTTGATAGAGTTGTTTGTGGCTCTTATCGACGCTTAATCTATCCAAAACTATAAAAAGAGAAAAAAGAGTAGTTTGTTAGTGACAAAACTTCATAATTGTATTTCCATTTATTTCAATAAAAGCTAAACAAACAACCATTTGGTGTAGTATTAACCACATGCTCCTCTTGGATCGACACCCTACTTATCCTATTTACTTAGGTTAATTAAGGTATTATAAATTGTTTTGTATGTGCCGCGACGACCGGCTCATCAGTAGCGTATTTGGCGGACGATGCCTGCGTTGGGGAGGTCATTTACTTGTTCATTCATCGCCTTTGTTTTCTCTGGCCCCATTTTGCGCATCTTTTGGACGACTGACTCCACTGATCTATAGGTGTTGAGTTTTTGTTCCGCGATTTGTCTTGGAACGCCGATCATATCGAATGGCTGCCAGGCGAACACGTCAATGTTTTTGACAAGGAGTTGTTTTAGATGTGCTCTTATGGTGTTAGAGATTTCATGGCCGATGGTGACCGTTTGGTCCGGGAATTTAGGGTTAAGAACCCATTTTCCGGCTCCAAGCGGGTTTGTGTCTTTGGGATTTTTTAGGGCTTTGCCATGTCAATTGCGTGGCAATGTTTGTTGCCTCGGATTATTGCAACGCCAGTGCGAGTGGGGAAACCCACCATCTGATGGGGTGTGGAGGCGTTGGCGTTGAATTTTTCCAAACCCTCCCTGCCTATCAAGATGTCATGATGCGTTGTCGCTGGTAGGACCATGAAGTCACACATTTATGTGCGCTCATGGGTGTTGTGAGTCAAGGTGACTGGAAAGGTGAGTATACCCCGTGGCATGATGACTTCGTCGATAAAGCCTGAAATTGGTTCATTGACTGGAACAAGGCGGGCTTTGTCTTCCTCATCCAGTTGTTGAAAACATTGATCCTAGATTATGTCAGTGCTGCTTCCGCCGTCTAGGAACATCGATCGTGTTCGGGAATGTCCTACTACAGCGGTGATGATTAGCGGAGCCGTTGAAGAGGGTCCGCCCTGTACTCAGGGGAGGAGGACGTCTACCTCCTTCCAGGAGTCATCCGTATGGCCAGCGTGCTTTCCTTTGTTTTGGCTTTTGGCGATGGCGGAAATCATGTTACATTGGTGGCGTTGAGCATGGTGCCTGAAGTTGGTCTGGAGATTCCTAATTGCTTTTCTACCGCCTTCTTCGCATTTGTCATCTTGATTAGCGGCGCGTCCGCCCTTGTTAACATTTTTTATTAAGTGACCCAGCTGGCCAGTCTTGAGAGCCGCCTCTATTTCCAGTTTTAGACTATAGCAGTTGTCCGTTAGGTGGCCATAGTCATTGTGGTAATCACAATACTTGGTGTGGTCCACGTTCATCCTTTTTCCAAGGATTTTGGGCTCTTTGAAAGTGATTTGCTCTGTTTTGAGCACTTCAGACGGTGTCTTGGTGAGTGGGGTCCAATCAGTGTGTTTTCCTGGAGTGGCCCCTTTGGTCCCTGGATTGCTTGTTGTTGATCGTTTGTCGAGCGTCGTTTGCAGATGAATATTTGCCTTCGTCCGCCGGTCCTGAACTGCATGACCAAACGGATTGTTTGCCTCTATTTCTGTTAGAGTTGTTTGCTTGATTAAAACCGCGTAGCTGTTTAATGGAGCGTTCTGAGGACGCGTAAATTTTGGATGCCCTGATGACGTCTTCCCAGGAGTCTGGTACGCCTGTCTTACCAGACAGGGTTTTCATCAGGTCCTCGCTGCGTACGCCGTTTTTGAAGCCTGTGCGTGTGAGTTCCTCTCTGCAGCCAATTTGTAATGCTTCTTTGTTGTAGCGCACTATGAAATCTTCAATGGATTCGTTGTCTGTGCACTAACATAAGAGGATGTGGGCCTTATCCCTCTTGTGTCTCATGAGGTGGGAGAAACGGTCTTTGAACTTCTGGATGAGGTCATCGAAGTCCAAAATTCCTCCCACTGGAAGGTTGTCAAACCAAACTCTAGCTGCGCTGGTGAGGGTTTGTGCGAATAAGTGGCACCAGACTTTTACAGGCTCGAGGACTATGGTTCCTGCACATTCAAAGTCGTGCAAGTGGTCGGTGGGGTCTCGTAGGCCATCGTACTTGCTGATGCTGCTTAGGAGTTTTGCTTATTTCTCAATAGGGGCAATAGCTATTCGTTGACAGAATTTGGAATTGAGCGCGAATGACTTGGGTCTATATGGCTTGTTCAAGTCGTCGTCCTCTTTTTTGTGTGACGTGGCGGACTAAGTTTTTTCGTTTTTCTCTTTTTGGATTTAGAGAATTTTGAGTTGTCTAAGTCGCTGGTTAGTTGATAACCATCCGACTCAGACTTAGAGTCCTCTGGGTCCTGATCGCGTGTATTTCTACCGCGATCTCCACCACGAGACTTGGAATATGTTATCTGTTTTTCCTTCCCCTTTCGGCTTTGTCTAGCCGAGGGGGAAGCCTTGCTTGTTGGTTTATCCGCCTGGAGTTTGGCCAACATATTCTGTTAGATTTTGGTGTTTTTGAGCTGTTTGCAAAACAACCACTCGTCCGGGTCAACAGGTGCAGAGGGTGTGTCAGATTCTGAGGATTCTGAGCAAGAAACTGCCCTGGGCAGTGTCTCTTCTCTTGGGTTTGTTTGTGTAGTGCCCTTATCGGGAGTTTGGAGTGTACCCATTCCCGTGGTTTGAATGACCACAGAAGGGGTTGCGCCTGGAGTTCCGATAAGGGTTAGATCTACCATTTTAGTGAGCTAAAGGATGTGGTTTTTAATATTAAGTTTTCAGCCGAGACGGATGACGCCAATGAAGAAACAACGAGTTTTAATGTGGTATAAATGAGGTGTGGTGACTCGTGCTCGCTACAAGGTATAATCCTTTGCTCACAACGATAGTGGATCTGGGATTAACTTACAGACAATACGAGAAGTAAACGACACACATAATTAAAGTGGTTCGGTCCAAAGTGAACTACGTCCACTGAAAAGATATTATCTTTATTGATATCTGGTTACAAGTAATGGAACAAGTGTATACAAGTGTTTGTTCTGTGATTGGTCGATTAACTGATCCTAAAAAAGGGGGGTTCAGCCCTCCTTTTATAGGAGATGTATGGGCCTGGAGCCACTTGGCCTATTTAGGCGGCATTGGGCTTACGTCTAAGTCATGGCCCTGTCATCCAGAAGCCCATCTGGTTGGATCCCAATATTCAGTTAGGTAAAGTGATCCAAGTTGAAGAGAGGGCCTCCTGATTGGTCCACGTGGCGCGATGTGATTGGCCGGTTGGGGCGGCGCCCTGTTATTGGTACATGTGGCGCGATGTTGGAGACTGCAGGGAGAGCCCCGTTTTCTTCTGGTGTCAGAAGGTGTCAGGCGGCTGACCTGTTGACGTCTGACACCTGAGGGAAAGCAGCAAGTGGGGCTCCAGGGGAGATGTATTCAAGCGCAGTCAGCTGGTTTTCCGTGCTAGGATGCTGGTGCGCCTTCGCGTGGTGTTTTTCTATCCTCCTTGTTTATGTAGGCGGAGATCCATGTTATGGGTAGGGTGCGCCGAAGCGGTAGAAACTAGTACCCTACCCCTTCACCTGCGTATGTCTCGTATAAAGCAATAGGAGACATATAGAGAACAAAAAGCTGCACACTGACTCTAAGGCAATGACAGTCTGCAACCTCGTACTCATACGCCTCGTATAGAGCTATACGAGGCATATAGGGTTTAATTTTTTAAATTTTAATTATTCAGTTCAACGTAAGTATGGTGTGTACAATTGCAATACGAGAAGTTGAACTGACTCGTCTCAATACGTCAACAATAGTCTGAATATATTACATATACTTTTCGAAGTTGAACTGACTCGTCTTAATACGTCAACATTAATCTGAATTTATTATATATATACTTTTCGAAGTTGAACTGACTCGTCTCAATACGTCAATAATAGTCTTAATATATTACATATACTTTTTGAAGTTGAATTGACTCGTCTCAATACGTCAATAATAGTCTGAATATATTACATATACTTTTCAAATTTGAACTGACTCGTCTCAATACGTCAATAATAGTTTGAATATATTACATATACTTTTCGAAGTTGAACTGACTCGTCTCAATACGTCAATAATAGTGTGAATATATTACATATACTTTTCGAAGTTGAACTGACTCGTCTCAATACGTCAATAATAGTGTGAATATATTACTTATACTTTTCGTAGTTGAACTGACTCGTCTCAATACGTCAATAATAGTTTGAATACATTACAAATACTTTTCGAAGTTGAACTGACTCGTCTCAATGCGTCAATAATAGTTTGAATATATTACATATACTTTTTGTAGGATCGACTTTCGGACAACCTGACAATCACGAGCTTTACTGTTTAGAGTACGGAATCCACTAAACAGGTTCGGACAACAAAAACGACTATGAAACTAAGATAAACGAAGTATCAACACACACAAAATAAGGTTAAAAGGTTGTATTGATTGATAAAACAGAGCTCAGGTAGTAATAATAATAATAATAACAATAATAAGAATAATCAGCATCATGCCCGTAACACGATACCTAGTGCTTTCCGATAATGCAAATGAGGCATCTCCAGCACTGTGAGCTTTATCTTTTTCTTGTTTCTTCCTTCTTTGTTCTTGAACCTTCAATGTTGGCCGGCCACGGGTATTTTGTTGTACAACCGGAGGCTTTTTGTTACTTTTTAGTGGGTTCAAGACCGACATAATCTTTGCCAACATGCTTTTTTTCACCTGTGGGGATTGAGACATCATTGTCTTTTTCACCTCATCTAATCCTTCTTCCAGGTCAATATCTTCATTTTTTATCTTTGCTACTCTAAAATCAAGCTTCCGCAAGAATTGGTCTATTGAGTCGAGCGCAATCTTTTGATCTGTTAAAGATGATTAAACAAGGCTATGTCAAAAATTTAGTTGTATACACGCAATAAGTAAAAATGATTATTATGTATACCTTTATTTATAGATCTTTCGAGGCGACATGCGCATACTAACCCACAACTTGTGTAAAGTTGGCAACCACATGTTGCATCAAATGACCTCAATGTTTGTAAACGATAAAACTCGTTTTCAATGAGGTTAAGAGCATGGATGGAAACATTAAGGCGTAGTTCGTCAAGGAAAGCTATTCGCTTATGGCTATTCATTATTTTGTTCCTGCTTTCTTCAAAACATTTCCTTATATGCGATTCTTGCTTTACTACAACATCATCGATATACCCTACTATTCTTGTCAAGCTACTGTTCGTGCTTGGAAGATATCTCTTTAAATCAGCATGTTGGTTCTCTACTCTATTTGTTGTAGTTTGATGAAAAATTATTGTTCTATTGGTCCACGCAGTTACAAATTTCTCATGGTATTGGTCCAGCCATTCATTAAACAAATAATCAAAAACATCTGAAAATATATAATAATTAAAATTAAAAGTTATTTTTTAGTGGCACAAAAAATGACTGGTTTGTGGACGTCATACCAACAATTTGCACTAACGGTAAACGGTACATGTTGGTCTTGTAGGTCGCGTCGATCAACAATACATGTGGGAACGCCCGCCACATTTTGAAAGATAACGGATGCACAAAAAAATGTCCTCAACCGTATTTTTTAAAAGATCCTCCCAAGTGTAATACATGTATTTTTTCTCAACCAGTAGGTTTTCGAGTTCCTGCATGGGTGATCCACCGTGTTTCTTTACAGCAGTAATCTTTTGAATAACATTGTGTATATCTTTCAAAACACACATGCTCTCCGGGTAGTGTCCCTTTACGGTTTTCCAGATTTTACGCGGCTCCATCTCCTGCGCCCACAGCTCATCCACCAAATTTAATTCTTCGGGAGAAAGTCTTCTTGCATACGCGTGGCATTCCATATATTCAGCAGGGCCATGGTTATGTTCAACATTCCTCAACTGTACCCTCCAAGCGTCACGTTTCCCGTCATATAACCCGATAACTAGAAAAGGGCAACCAATTTTTTGGCTGCTTGTTCTCCTCTCTGTGGTTATACTCTTATGCTCGCGACCACGGTTACACACTAGCCAAGCCAAACCTTAACGTCCAAATCATCAACTTTTTTGGATCGTCGGGCCACATTGACGTAACCTTTATCTTTTCCCATTTTCTTAACCCAAGTAACCAATCTTTTCGCGAAACGAAATCTTGTTCAGTGTCATACGAAACATGCGACCACCGTGGTTGCTCGTCTGAAACATGCGAGTAGTGGGGTTGCTCTTCTGGAACGTGCGGATTTTGTGATTGGTCGTACGAATAGTACTGCGGTACATACGCATACTCGCCACCATGCTCGTAGTGCTAGTAGGTTTCCCCTACGTACGACATTGGGTTCATAGCACGGCTTGTTCAGGTCTGGCAACAATGGTTTTTTGTAACCAGACACAACCTCTTGAGAATAAGGAATACCTGCTGCTTGAGAATCAGGAATACATGTCGTCTTGTGAGAATTAGGAATACTGGATTCATCAAAAATATTAGCGCACCATGACATTTTGGAGAAGAAAATATTAGCCCACCATAAAATTGAAAGAAGAAGAAAAAAAGAAACGATCGGAAGAAAAAATGAAGAAGAAAGGAAGGTAAAAAGAAGAAAATGAGGAAAATATTCAACTTTGGTTAAATACGCCTCGTATTGTTCTATACGGGGCATATAGGGTACAAGTGACAGTTGCTTTATATTACATCGTACCACTATGCCTCGTATAGACTAATACGAGGCATATGACACCAATCATTGGTCCTTTCAGTCTGTGCCAGGTTGATTGAAAAAGGTCACGTGAACCCTATATCATCGTATAGACCAACACAAGCCATATAGGGTTTCTTTTTTTGTCAGGCTGCTGTCTGAATGGGAGACAATAAAGCAAGTATGCCTCGTATAGAGCTATACGGGGCATACTTACAGTGTCAATTTAATTTTTTGGGGTGTTCAAATAGTATCACCCTTATAAAATGATGCCACAGTGCCACACGGTTGAACTTATAAATTCAGTTTAAACCAATATATATGATCATTAACTAGTACATATATGATGACTTTATAATCAAATATAATCATGTCATATTGTCACGAAAAGGGAGTAAGCCCATGGCAGGAATCGTGAATAGCATGTAGAAGTAGACAAAGGAAATGACATGTAAAGAAGCTTTTGTGAATTGGAAAGTTGCAGAGACAAAGTTTATTAACTGTCGCAGTGTCGTTAAAGCAATGGTAGGTAGAGTGGCCTTTTTAATTTACATGTAATCACTTTTTATAGTAAGTAAATATAATTACTTAGCATAGATATGACTGGACAACAGAATTTTTACTTACACATCGTTTAAATCAAGAGGGCTTGAGCTTCTGAACCATTATTTTAAGGGAAATTGGATCCTCATGACCCTAATTTTGATATATTTACCCGCGTCAATCCCAACTCGAAAAATGTTTATAGACATCCCAACTTTGAACATATTTTCCTATGCCGATTCTATACGAGGAATACCTATCATCTAAAACTAGTGGGGTTAACTTTCAGTTAATACGAGATCGAAGGATGAAAACACGTTCAAAGTTGGAACTGTCTGTAAACATTCTTTGAGTTGGGATTAATCACGGCCTATAGGTGATGATTTGGATTATTAATTAAATCCAATTTCCCTCATTCTAATAAACGAATAAACAAGAATTTGTTTTGTTTATTTAGTTAAACAAACAAACAACACATATCAAACTCATTAATTTATGTTTGGGCACATTTAATTAATTATTTTTCATGAGTTTTTATATTCATCTATTTACCTGTTAAGTTCGTCTGTTTATATATTCATTTAAATTTATTAGGCTAATTTTAATTTACTTATAGTTTTATGATGTGCTGATATTCTTTTGTTTTAGATTTTACTTTATGTGGCCTCATCTCTTGTATCATACCTAAACATCAACACCACCACAAGGTGCACGACCCCTCCCAACTTCCATGCATTGCTCGTCCCCTTCTCATCACACATCACATCTCTAGCCCAACCAAAACTCCAAATGTTCAAAAGCAGAATTCGAAAAACTCAAATCCATTTGGAGTATCCAAAGCCACATCTCCTACAGTAAGATATAAATATGCAAGTTTGTCTTTTTTTTCTAGCGATTGAAATTTTTTTAAAACTGACTAACAAGAAACTAGCCAGTAAAAATAGGACAATTGCAGAGTCATTACTGGGTTCTTAACGATTACAATTATAATGTCATTACTTGGGTTTATAAACCACATAAAAAATTGAATAATTAGTCTATTTCATTGATAATAGTGTTGAAAACTATGAATCTATCAACACAAACAATAGACGATAGACAGGAGAATAGCGACAAAACAAGTGACAAAGCTCTAATTAAACCAACCCAAAGAAGTACCCCCCAAATACCCAGAGTTCTACAATCGTAGAACTCAAAGATCAAATACAAAGTTAGATCCAACAACTGATGAATATATCAGATGAAGGATCTGTATATGAACAATACAAACACTTACAGAACTTATAGAAACCCTAATACAGAGATGAAGACAAAGACCTAACAAAGACACAGAGACTATTTAGAGAAAGAAACAATAATAGACTAAAAAGAGAAATAACAATAATGGACTCTTTATATAAGCTTCTCGAGAAGCTTCCTGATGCAATCCCAAAGATATCCATAGCCATACGATCAAACCATTCTCATCCATTCGATTGATTCTGTTATAACAAACAAACACACTAAACTAAAACGATTAGCCCATATAATAGATATATGACTAAAGCTGAGCCCATAAACAAGTAATAAGCCCAATGACTAATAACTTATGAACAACCACACATATGGCCCAAAGGTTTGAATTACTCAAACTTATATTTTAACATCCCCCTTCATTCAAACCTTTCTGAATACATCAACCAGACCAAGTTTTTCACATAGAATCTCATGTTGTGACCCATTAAGCCCTTTGGTCAATAGATCAGCAATTTGTTGATCTGAATTAACCTTCACAGTTTGAATTATACCATTAGAAATTTTTTCTCTGATAAAATGAAGATCAATCTCAAAATGCTTAGTCCTTTCATGAAAGACTGGATTAGCAGCTATTGAAATTGATGCCTTACTATCACAGTTTAAACTAACTGGAAGTTTGCAGTCAATTTGTAGCTCCTTTAACACATTTAGAATCCACATTATTTCACAAGTAGCAGAGCACATAGCTCGATATTCTGCCTCAGCAGTAGTCAGTAGACCTAGATACAGTACTCTGCTTTTTACTCTTCCAGGACACTAAAGAACTTCCAAGAAAAATACAAAACCCAGTAACGGATTTCCTTGTTACTAAGCACTTTGCCCCGTCAGAATCAACAAAGGCAGTTAATTCAAACTTCTCAGATTTCTTAAAATATAAACCTTTACCAGGTGACAGTTTTAAATACCTAAGAAGTCTTAAAGCAGTCTTTAAATGACCATAAGTAGGTTTGTGCATAAACTGACTCAAAACTTGAATAGAATAACTTATATCAGGTCTTGTAATGGACAGATATATAAGTTTTCCTATCAACTTTTGGTATCCATTAATATTATCTAGAACCTGTTCATTTTTACCATGCTTATTGGATAACACATAATTTTGCTCAATAGGGGTATTAACAGGTTTACAACCTAAATAACCAAACTCATTTAACAACTCCAAACAATACTTTCTCTGAGATAAACATATCCCAGAATCAGTATAAAGAACTTCAATACCTAGAAAATATTTTAGTTTTCCTAAGTCCTTTATTTGAAAATTTGAACTTAGAAACTTTTTTATTTTATCAATTTCATGCACGTTGTTACCAGTGATAACTATGTCATCAAGATAAACTAACAATACTATAAAAACATCTTTTTCAGATTTAATAAACATGGAATGATCACACACTTTGTGTAAAACCAAATTGTAATAACACATTAGTAAGTTTTTCATTCCACTTTCTTGGGGCTTGTTTTAGTCCATACAATGATTTAACAAGTTTGCACACTTTGTTATCATTGTTTGAACTATACCCTTCAGGAGGGGTCATATACACATCCTTAGTAATAGACCCATAGAGAAATGCATTATTTATATTAACTGAAACAAAGACCAACCATTTTGAACTGCAAGACTCAAAACACATCTAATAGTTACCATTTTAACAACTGGTGAAAAAGTTTCACCAAAGTCTAAACCTTCTCTTTGATTAAAACCTTTGGCAACAAGTCTTGCCTTATATCTCTCAACCTCTCCATTAGCCTTATACTTTATTTTGTAAACCCATTTACAGCCTACTGGTTTCCTACCTTTAGGTAAAACAGTTAATTCCCAGGTTTTATTTCTATACAAAGCTTCCATTTCTTGATTCATAGCCTCAACCCACTTTGGGTCTTTAGAGGCTTCTGAATAAGAACTGGGTTCAACACTTTTATTCAGACTAGAAACAAAGCAAAAACTATCACTAGACAAATGAGAATAGTTAAGAACTTTCTCTACTAGACCTTCTAATACTTCCCTCAGGTGGAACAGTCTCTTCATTTGGAGAGTCAACATCATGGTTTACCCTACTAGGAGTCCTACAACCTGGACTGTTAGGCTGCTGACTTAAGTCTAAGTCTACCCCCAGCAGTCCTGGGAGGATTTCCTAGTTGCAAACTAGTCAACTCATCCTGAGAACTAATGATTCCCCCTTCATCATCGGGAAGGGTAGAACTTTCAGTCACATTTGGCACTTTAGTAATCTTAAATTGATCAAAAGTTTTTTGATTATTTAAACTATTATCAAAGACTTCAGTTTGATTGTCAAGACTTTGTTTAAATGGAAAAATCTCTTTATAAAATCTGACATCCCTAGAATACTCAACAGTTTTTGACTCTAAACTCCATAACTTGTAACCCTTTTTAAAGTTTGAGTATCCTATGAGAACACATTTTTCAAACCTAGTTGACAACTTATCTGAATTATTCAAAATTGTGTTAAAGCAAAGACAACCAAAGTTCTTAATGTGACTGAGTGTTGGGGGGGAACCCATACACAACCTCATAAGGACTCTTACCTAATAACATTGAAGAGGGTATCCTGTTAATCAAATAACTTGCAGTTAATACACAATCACTCCAAAATCTAAGTGGTAAACCACTCTGAAACAACAAAGCTCTAGCTGTGTTAAGAAGATGTCTGTGTTTCTTCTCAGCTATACCACTTTGCTGAGGGGTATAAACACAGGTTGTTTGATGAATAACACCATTTTTATTACAAAAATCCTGAAACTGTTTATTTACAAACTCAGTTCCATTATCACTTCTGAATACCTTGACTTGTTTTTTAAATTGTGTTTTAACTAACCCATAAAAGACTATTAGATTTTCATAAACTTCAGTTTTAGATTTTAACATATAACACCATACAGTCCTGCTAAAATCATCTACCACAGTTAAAAAGAACCTGTATCCTTCCCTACTAGTGATTCTATAAGGTCCCCAAACATCCAGGTGAATGAGATCACCTATTTGTTTGGACTAGTGATCACTTATAGGAAAGGGAACTCTAACTTGTTTAGCCTTATGACATATGTCACAAGGCTGATGTGAATCCCTTTGTCCTAGATTCAAGCTTTTCCTTAACACAACTAATACTTGATCAGAGGGATGACCAAGTGTACTATGCCATAAATTGGCATCATCAATACTATGAAAAAAACTATTATTTATACTTACATTTTTTTTCCTACAAAATACAGACCATCAGTCTGTTTACCAGTCACCATGATTCTCTTGGACTTGGAATCCTGAATGAAACAACTTTTTTCATCAAATAATACACTTAGCTTATTATCTCTGGCTAACTTATGAACAGAAAAAAGATTAACACAGTAATCTGGAACTAAAAACACATCATACAAGACAACACCATCAGCAAGTTTTATGTCTCCTGTTTTAGTTACTTTGGCACTAGTGCCATTTGGATGTTTAACTAAAATATCATATTCAGAAACTTCCACACAGTTAAACATTTCCTTATCACTACTAGTCATGTGTTGGTTTGCACCAGAATCAGTGATCCAACCATGACTAATGGCAGCTTTAACAAAACTAGAACAACTTGAAAAAATTTTCAAAATTTTTTCCAAATTAGAAATTCTAGACATACAGGAGAAACCATTTATAAAAACACTCTTACCTCCTGCATTGTTTGATTGAGACTCATTCCCACCTTTCTCACTGATCAGATTCATAAGCTTTGATATATGTTCAGATGAAAAAGGCAAACTAGAAGTACTAGGAACAGATTGTTTCTCATTTGAAGACATATTAGACCTAGAATTTTGATTAAACCCTTTCCTCCTAACCCCAGGTGGATAACCAACAAGTTGATAACATCTATCCACAGTATGACCAAGCATATTACAGTGAGTACATTTAAGGTTAGGATTAGGTCCTCTATTTCCTGATGTTGAATAATTTTGATTAGACCCTCTATTACCAGCCCTTATATTTGTGTTCCCATTATTAGTTCTGGTTAGGAAAGACACATTAGTTTCTTTAACAGTATTAGTGCTAGACTTTCTATGTGATTCTTTCCTAGACACAATAGAAAAGGCATGTTTAACAGAAGGTAATGGATCTTGCATCAACAGATTTGTCCTAACAGGTTGACAAATGTCATCTAAACCCATTAAAAATTGCATAAGTTTTATTAAACTATTAAAACTATTAAATTCTCTTGAAGCCTCTCAAGTACAAGGTGGTAACTGTACAATTGAATCAAACTGTTTCCACATTGAATTTAACTTGTGATAATACTCAGCAACTGAACTACCATTTTGACTCATAGAACAAATTTGTTGATGCAAATTAAAGACAACTGATCCATCAACCTTGTCATATGTTTCCCTTAGGTCTAACCAAACATCCCTAACAAGTTTTGAAAAAACTTGTCCTAGATAAAGTTCCTCATTAACAGAATTTAATAACCAAGACAGGACAACTGAATTACACCTATCCCATTGTTTTGCTAGGACATCATCATCAGTAGGTCTAACTACAGTACCATCAATAAATCCAACTTTATTTTTAGTTTCAAGAGCAAGTTTCATAGCATTAGACCACACTTTGTAATTATCAGTTCCTTTTAACTTTAGACTGATGGTGGTTAAGGAACTGGTATCACTAGGGTGTATATACAAAGGGTCACCAATATCAAGTTTACTTATCAGTGTATCAGGATTAGGGTCACCACCACCACCATTATTGTTTGGTGGTGGTGGATTAACAACAGCATCACCCATTCTAACAGTCAATCAACAACAAGAAACAACAGATACAAGACAATGCACACAAAACAGCAACAAACCAGATCACTTAAACAGAATAACCAAATAATAGATCCTAGAAGGACGAAGCTGTGTTAGTGTAAAGATAGTGGGTTCATCACTCAAGGTGCCCACCCAATTCTTAACACAGGAGTCCTTTTATTATCTATATATATATATATATATATATATACTAATAATACGTAATAAACCAGAGATACACAGAATCAGACAGACAGATATCAAACAACAAGACAGACAATAAAAAACAAACAAGCAAAGACACCAAACAGTGGGCACAATTACCGGTCTACCCTAACCCGGTCAAGATGCCTCTAGACACACAAAATTAAAAGACAGATGCAAGGAAAGATCTCACCAAGAGGGGGACCCAAGTTAGGGTTCTCCTAAACTCACAACCTGTACCTTCACTTAGGGTACAGTGTTGTGAGTGCAATTGTAGCTAAAAACTCCAAGGCACCACTTCCATAAGATCGAACAGCCTTTAATCCAACCAGCTCAGACCAAGTATCCAAGAGTCTTAAGCCAACAATCGTTGACAGGTCTCCAGATCTACACAAATACCAAGGTACCAAGATAATAGACCAGATCTAAATAGATCAGATCTACTATACAACAAGACAAGGTTAAGATCTATAAGAAAGATCAAAACCCTAACAGACAACCGAAGACAGAAACAGATCTAAACTAAACAACACAATACAACTAGAGAGACAAGACGAACAGCGGAAGACGAACGATACCAGGATCAAGAGCCAATGAGCTCTGATACCATGTTGAAAACTATGAATCTATCAACACAAACAACTATCCAACACAAACAATAGACGATAGACAGGAGAATAGCGACAAAACAAGTGACAAAAGCTCTTATTAAATTAACCCAAAGAAGTACCCCCCAAATACCCAGAGTTCTACAATCGTAGAACTCAAAGATCAAATACAAAGTTAGATCCAACAACTGATGAATATATCAGATGAAGGATCTGTATACGAACAATACAAACACTTACAGAACTTATAGAAACCCTAATACAGAGATGAAGACAAAGACTTAACAAAGACACAGAGACTATTTAGAGAGAGAAACAATAATAGACTAAAAAGGAGAAATAAAAATAATGGACTCTTTATATAAGCTTCTCGAGAAGCTTCCTGATGCAATCCCAAAGATATCCATAGCCATACGATCAAACCATTCTCAGCCATTCGATTGATTCTGTTATAACAAACAAACACACTAAACCAAAACGATTAGCCTATATAATAGATATATGACTAAAGCTGAGCCTATAAACAAGTAATAAGCCCAATGACTTATAACTTATGAACAACTGCACATATGGCCCAAAGGTTTGTGTGAATCCGGTTACGGACCGAACTCGCGGATCGATTACGCGTAACAACTCGTTTCAGACGGGATGATCGAGACGAGACAGAAACATAATGATAACAACGTCATCACAGATTCGTATTAATACAGAAACGGTTACAGACACTGTCATCAGTAGGATAAACATCAATCTCGTGGCCGGGGGAGGTTGGGCATAACCTCCCCCTTGAGAGCATTCAAAGCATAAACTCAAATCACCAAATGATAACAAACACATGAGATTGCTATTTATAGTACAAAACCCAGTTTCAGGTTCGCCCAGTTGATATGGACGAATGTGGAGCATTTCCACATTCGCCCATTTGTAATGGTCGAATGTGGAAAGCTTCCACATTCGCCCCATATGGATAGGTCGAACTTGGCTTGTGTTTTGTCCTATATTTTACAAATGCGTCAGATCCATAAAATGCCCTTATGGATCACCACAATCTCATGTAACACTATACCTAGACTCAACCCTAGTCTATTCGACAGTGACGTCCACAGAAAGTGCATCAACAGTTTGAATTACTCAAACTTATATTTTAACAAATAGAAACATACTTACACTGATACAATGCCTAATTCTAACTAGTTGACAACTGTTACCAGTTTTGACAAAATTTGGCTTAGAAAACGTACAACAGATTCATGCAAGTGATACACAACCAATTATCATGGTATGCATTTGTGTTCCCTTAACCGTTTAAGTATATCACTTTTGTCAACTATTTGAAGTACTTTAACTTATTCAAATGGGTATTGATAATGAAATTGTTGTCTAATGCAGGTGAGTCATCTACAACATCTCAATATCATAATGAAGTAAGAATACGATGCAAGGACCTCCTGTCCTCCTCTCTAACAGTAGGAGGAGAAGGAGATGATGCTGATGAGAAGCATGAGGAGATGAAGAAGTATGAGGAAAAGAAGCAGAAGATGAAGAATTGGAAACGAATAAGGAGGATGAACGAAAAATGAAAGGAAAGAACTCCTTGGAATATTAAAGATCGTCTCGTGATCCGAACATGTTAGGAAGTTTAAGTACGGGACGAATGAGGATCATAATATAATGGTAGGAGTGTAGATTGTGTAAAGATAATTCTATTAAATCGTAAACAATATGTCCTACATATATAGGGTACACAAATAGACAATAACCAAATCAAGGAGATAACCATGGGCAATACAAAAACTGAATCAAAATAATACGGTAAGAAATATTTATGATCCATGATTGACGTGGTTGGGATTCTTACCCTTAATGCGCCCCCGCAAGATGGAGGATCCATTGGATACTCCAATTTTGGAAGGGATTTGCAAAAGGGTTGCCAACTAAGAGATTTGGTAAGGGCAATAACAAGTTGTTTTACAGAGCTGATGTGTAGAACCCGTAAGCTGCTATTAGAAACTTGTTCCCAAACAAAATTATAGTCAATCACAAGGTGCTTAATCCGAGAGTAGTAAATTGGATTGGCAAACAAGAAAGTGGCCCGGTGTTATCACAAAACAAGTTGGGTGGTTGCATGGTAGCTATACCGAGTTCAAGTAAAATATTATAAACCTAAACTAACTCGGTAGCAACATTAGCCAATGCTTTGTATTTCACATACGTGGAGTATCTTGATACAATTTATTAGCGAATAAACCGCCATGAGATGATGTTGTTGCCCAAGTAAAGGAGATGGACGTTATAGACCTAACCACCATCTAAATGAAACCCCCCCCCCCATCTGAATCTGAAAATGTTGATAATTGAAGACTATAGTTGTGTTGAAGATATAATCCATAGTGAATCATTCCTTTTATTTAGATTCGTTGTACCATTTTAAATAGTACTGCTTATTTATTTATTATTAACGTTTATAAATATTAAGCAGAAGCTTGTATAATTCAATTAAATATACAAACAACCATAGGGGGTTTAGGGTTTTATACCTTTGTCGGAAACTAGAGGCCTGCACGATGGAACAAAAACACGTCACTCTAGTTGACTTGATCACGAAAACCGAAAACCCTGTTTGAGACTGGAACGGAGAAATGGTGGATAGGTGGCATCGCGGTGTCGATCCGATGATGGAACGGTGGTGGTCGACGTCTAAGAGAGGGATAAGGGGTGACGGCATGGGGTGTTTTGGATGATTATTAGGGTTTGCAATTAGAGGTGTATATATGATAATCCAAATTACAATTAACACCCCTCCTAACTTTCACCATCTTCTAGTAATTAATACTTATAATTACTAAACATTCCCACCTCACACTCCTAAAAAAATGGCATTGCTAAGCGTTGGCATCGTCACAATGTTGTGACCGGTCTTTCTCTTCTTCATCATGCCAACTACCCATTCATTTTTGATCTCATGCGTTTCAAACTGAAGTCTATTTAATAAATCGTCTACCAACTCCAGTCCTTGATTTAAAATCTCCCTTTGAACGATTGTATAGTCGTATACCTACCCACTCTAAGTTAAAACCATTCAGGTGCTTATGTTACCCTTGTTTGTGCCCCTACACAACTTCCAAACTTCACCTTAGTCTACACACTAAATATTCCTCATCAAAATCAACATATAAATGCTCTGATCCGCATTCACATCGCCTTGATCATTCGTAACATGCTGAATTTATTGAAGGCATTTACCCTTCTAAATCAACCATGGACCACAATAACTCTATGTCCTCAGACAATGAATTCTTAAATATTCAACTAATAAAAATGTTCCTAGGTCAAATCCTAGTGTCCCTACTACCAAACCACCCATATCCCCTCCAAATCCTACTCCACCAATTGTCACTTCCCTCCCCCTGCACACCATGCAACCAATAAATCTTCTCACATCTCTTACACCATAATCCACATAAAATGCATCCAAGTCTAATGATTCCTCAACTCTTCACTACTATACATCCTATATCACCCAACATTGAACTACAAACCATCCTCAAGCATCAAAGGATCCGAAATGGCGCAACGTCATGGATTCTGAATTCATTGCCCTTCTTCATAGCCAAACGTATGAGCTTATCCACCATCATCCCACACACCTATTTGTTGCAAATGGGTTTTTGGGTAAAATGAAACCCAGATGACCCGATATCTAAATAAACCTCGCCACGTTGCAAAGGGCTTCCATAGACAATATGGAAAAGAATATTTTGATACCTTTAGCTCGATAACCAAGCCCGTAACAATTCGCACGATCATCTTTATTTCTTTCTCAAGAGATTGGCCATTGCATTAACTTGACATTAACAATGCCTATTTACATGGAACTTTGCATGAGGAGGTTTACATACAACAACCGTCGGCTTCGTTAATCCACAATTTCCAAATCACGTTCGTAAGCTCTGAAAATCTTTTTATGGGCTCAAACAAGCAGCACGTCCTTAGTATACTGAGTTTACCAACTTCCTTACCCAATTTGACTTCCAAAAATCCATAGTCGATCCTTCTTTATTCCCTTCATTTCGGGTCTCTTCTTATCCCAACATCGTTGCATTCGTGACCTCTTGACCCAATTTCATATGGATGGAACTAAGCATGTTACGACACCCCTCAGTTCCTTCGATCCTCTATCTCCCAATGATCTATCACCTTCGGTTGGTGCGACGCCCAACCTTCAACTTGTAGGCTCCTTGCAATATCTTGCATTCACGTGTCCTAACATCTCCATTTCCATTAATAAACTATCCCAATTCATGTACTCCTTGAAACAAGCCCATTGGCAAGCTCTCAAGCGTGTCTTACACTATCTAAAAGGTACTGTACACTATGGCCTCTTTTTAATCCGTCAATGGCCTCTCACACTCTCCACTTTCTCTGGCTCTGGTTGGGGTAGTATTAGTGATTCGGGTAGATCCACTACAAATATTTCTTATACTTAGGTTTAAATATTATATCATGGTGATCGAGTAGGCAGAAATCCGTCTCTCGCTCCTCAATTGAAGCTGGGTACAAAGCTTTAACGAATGTGGCGGTTGAATTTTTTTTTTGGGTCAAAAATCTAATAACCCAACTTGTAATCCCAATCAACCAACGTGCAAATTACTTATGTACAAATCCGATTTACCATTCTCGGATGATACATGTAGCACTTGATTACCATTTTGTTCGTGAATAGGTATTTACGTGTTTATACGTGTGCTACAGGTGAACTCTAAGGATCAACTTGCAAACATGTTAATCAAGACTCTGAGCCAAGCTCCCTTCCTGCATGTCCACTCCATGATTGGAGTCTCCAACCGAAACCTCCATCTTACATGTGCGTATTACAGATACTAGCTCTTCAAAATTTTAAAATTCAAATATATAATTTTGAATTGTATAGTCAAAGTAGTTATTTACTTATAGTTATGACTCAAGCGATAATAGAATTAGATGGAGATGTTCTACAAAGAGACCGTTAGGGGTGGCAGAAAAGATGAATTTGTGGAATGCATGTTTAGAGCTTTCGAAATAGGTAGTTAGAGTGGATATTGAAGATATGTTGTGTTAGTGTATTGAAGAAACGAGTATGATTAGATGGTATTTACCTCACAGTAGGTATGTGGGGTGATAAACTCGTGTTGCTGCAGGATATAAGCCTTTGCTCCACACCTTGGTTGGATCCGAACCTGTAAATAAGAACCTATGGGCTGTGTCAAAGGAGACCGCCTAGAGTCACAAGGACTCGTGATAGCAGACACAAAAATAGTGTTTGGCCTAGTAGGTTGTAAGTGTATGATCGAGAGACTGAGATCCTCGACAAAGGAAGTGTGAGCTCCTTTATATAGGGAGTACACAGACCGGATATCATTGACCCATAACCATGACGATCGACTTGGGCACGGGTTATGGGATTGCCTTCCTTTCGGTTCAATTGGTTAGGTTTGTGTCACACCCTCAAATCTCCACTGCGGGGTTTTACCGCGAGGCGCATGACATACCAGGATCCCATAGCCATAAGTCATATGAATGAACTCTAAATGCCCAAACCATTTAGTCCGTTTTCAAAAACCAAGTTTAGTTAAGCTGCGGAAGCGTAAACCAAATTTAAATCATTTAGAAACCATGCGCAAAACAACGCGCCCAAATTAAAGCCATATAAAAATAAACGTAAAAGCATGATATGTAAATTAGGTGTATTCCCAAGACCCCAAATGCAGTGAAACGTGCAGTGTTTCCTAATCGTGACACCGGAAGCTAACTACCTGCAAAAGCATGTAAATGGTGGGTCAACAAACAATGTTAGTGAGTTCACTAAGTAAAGTAGGTGAGTAAGTAAAAGCGTAGGCTTTCCAAACCATGTAACCAAGTACAAGCACCGGTCTCCCAGATCACATAACAATAAGTAGAAAAACGTCGGTCTCCCAGACCACAAGTAAACAGCTAATTCACATGCCAGGGGTAGTTAACCCACTCATGATAACTAATACCGGCGAATACCGAACTACTAATGAACAAGTTCCCACAACAGGGAGTATAGTTCCTTGCGTCATTGCCCATCAACAATGACATATGTTTTAAGTTATTAGTTCACACCCATGCTCCCAGCACGATGTGAGGTTTGTTAGACCTAATAGCGCTATCAACTAGTAACCCGCTTGCCCATCCGGCAATTGATTCGGTATTTTGAAGGACTTAAATGATAGGGTTGGTTTAGTTCATCAAGGACATATAGCATGAATTAGTAACAATAGATTCACCCCGTGAACCATGCACCCCCAAACCCGGGATGTGTAAAAGTAGTCCCAAACCGGACTAGAAAACGTTTAGTAAGTTGTCTCAACCCGAGACGCATGCTTTTGAGAAAAGAGTAGTGAAACTCACCTTAGGTTGCAAGCAAATTATCCAAATTCCAAAACAATAGAGTGCTACCGACTCCCTAATACAAGTGTCACTAAGTGAGTATATGTGTACAATCAATACACCATATAACCCGTTTGTCCAAGACGTTTAAATGTTTAAAACCGTGTAGTGACACCTAATGTTTCCATATGCGCAAGTAAGTCCTACGTAACCCATTGGTGAACGTTATGATTATCATCAGTCATACACTTCATACACGTCTCATACAAGTGTCCATACAAGTTCATGTCAAATACATATCATATAAGACTCCAAATAGTCACATAAAGACCCCGTAAACAATCTGCGTTTTCAGGGCAGATTGTGCGCTGTGAAAAATGAATTATTTAAAATACTTAACGAATGAATTAAAGTCCCACATTTTTAATGAGTATTAATTGGGATTCAGTTGCTAAGCCATATTTTTGTCTTGTCTTAAAACAAAACACAAAAATTATTAAAATTCATACAACACAGCTATGTCCAGAAAATTTCCACAACAGGTCAGTTTAGTAGAAAAATTCCCAAAAATTGTGTATTCACCCAAACAGGGTGAATCCACTTGGAAAAGCCGAGTTTTTCTAATGTCGACCTACAGTCCAAATTTTAAAGCCTAACTATTTGCAAAACTCGAGTTATGACCGTTTAAAGTTGACCCAATTTACAACTCCGAAAATCTGATTCGACCTCTAATCAAATAAAATTCCAAAAACATATCAAACGATATCCAAATCAGATGATTTTGCCCATTCTAAAAAGCTAAGACCATGTACAATAAATTCATACAAAGAATAGATCAAAACAATTACATTCAAGCCACGTAACAGACCCTACAAGTCGACGTTCAGATTCTGCCCAGATTCTAATCCTGAAATATCATCAACTATAACAAACCCTAGTTGCATATTATCAATCAATAACACCCAATAAACATCATACCACATTAATAAGACCCAAATCTGATCAAAACCCTAATGATACATCATAAACATTATCATTCATAAACCCTAGAAGTCTAAAACATCTAAAACATGCAATATCATGTAATACACCAAATAACAATCGCATACAATCATGTTTGACCCATCAAACCTTTATAAAAACCATGTTTTAATCTTTGTAAGTATATTTCAGATCTTGGACAACTTGTTTATGGTGCTTTATAACATAATAAAGGAGATAAAACACAAAAAGTTTAACAATATACCTAAAGCTCTTCATTCGGGTGATTAAAATTCAAGTAAAGCTCCAAAACTTGATTGATTATGGTTATGGCAGAGGTTATGGAGTGTATTTTTCGTATGGTGGCTGCTATAGACGATTATGGTTATGTTTATGAGAAGTAGGGTGCTTAAAATCGTTTTTAAAGAGCTAAAACTTGTTTTCCACGTTTTTAGTTCCATCGCGGACCGCGGGCGGAATATTAATTCCTGCCGCGCTCCGCGGCGTGTTCCAAATTATGCCCAGATTATTCAACTCCCTCGCGGACCACGGGGGATTCCCTTTCCCTCCGCGCTCCGCGGGGAAGACAAGAATTCAGAATTTTTATTTTATTTACTCTACAACACTAACCACTCCTCAATATCAGTATTCTAAACATTAATATTCAAAAAGGCACATAAACGTTCACCATACATATCTGGATCCCAGACCGTCCCGTCCCGGTTACCGATCCGTTAACGTCTAATCAAGTAAGCTCACATATTCACATATTAGCACGTAATCTCAACACGTAAGTTTATGATAATCACATTTCACCAAGTCACCAACGTTTCGGGTTACCTACTTGTGTACATAGTTCGGTAATTCCCCGAATTACCATCTCATGCAGTTATTAATCTATAACTGTGCAACGTATACTCATTCTAACTAACCTTAGTTAACCAAAATGCATGAAAAGTATGTACAAGTAAGTGGAGTCTAGTTAAAGTGTTAACCTGAAATTACAGGGTATCACATCATCCCCAAATTGAAAAGAATTTCGTCCCGAAATTCAGCAAGTAAACAATAAAGCCAGCTAAGAAAATGGTGTGCTTGGTTCCTGGATGTCACAGTTTGGACTAAGGAATTCATTTGCAAATTAAATTTAATAAATGCAGGAGAGAGAGAAAGGGGCACCGCCCTGCCAACAACCACGTGGCACGTTGCTAGTGGCGGCAAGCAGATCTTTCTCTAACTGTGGCAGAGTGTGTCAGGCGGTGCCAGTCTGCTCCTTCTGGAAGTTCGTCTGAGGTGACGCCTGACACAAAGGAGATGAGTGCAACAAGTGGAGATAAGGGTAGCTGCACCTTCCCTGTTGGCGTTTAGACTTAGCGGGCACGCATTGACACGCGTCAAGTTGTGATTGGTCCACGGCAAACCATCACTGAGTTGGGAGATGGGTCTTGCGCGGATGGATTGCACTCCATGTGTGGCTTTGCAGGTCTTGAGCTCTGCGGAGGGCTGCTATCTTCAAATACTTAGCCTTGTGAATGGCATTGGTAATTCTGTCCGCGGAGGTCTTGTGAGTCAACAATGTTGTGGGGTAGGGTCCGTCTCCTCACTATGAGTTAGGACCCTATCCCTTCATGTATAGACCGAATAGGTGGGTTTTCATCGAGACCGTAGAGGCTTTGACTAAAAACCAGCTTTGTTAACATTTTTCAATTCTAAGTTTGAGTAGAATAGGTGGCTTCCTATCAAAGTAAACCTCTTTAGGTGGAGGTTGATGCTAAATAAAATTTCTATCATAATAAACTTGTTGAAAACGAGGTGTAGCTTATAAAATCAGTAACTTGTGTTTTATGTGGAACTTACTCGGAAGAGACATATTGCCTCTTCATAAATAGAAAAGGGTCTAGGGATGTTTGGAGACAATTCTTTAGTTTGGTCTCCATTTCCACAATGGTCGCTCTCGTCTATCTTGCAGATCTTTGAGTTTGCTGACTTAGGGGCTGTTTGGTAGCCTCTTAATGAGGCTCTTAACCATTCAGCGCGTTTGTTTCAGCTTCTGAATAAAATGGTTAAGTCTGAATCATTAAGATTTGAGTTATTGCTGAACCATTAAGCACTGAATTATTAAGCACTGAACTAGGCTGAACCTTAATGAGACTCCCCTGCCAACGTGGGACAAGAAAACTAACCATTAAGAGGTCCAACTTAATGATTTAGCGCTTAACCATTCAGACCTCTTAACCATTCAGACCACTTAATAACTCAGCACTTAATCAACCAAACAGCCTCTTAGTGTTTCAAAACAGAGAAAATAAAAGAACACTCAAAGCAACAATTCTTACTACTTTGTGATGCATATGGAATGTTAGATACAAAAAAAAATCCAATAACAAGGAGATATGCTTGAAGAAGATCAAGCATAGAACTAAGTTAGTGGGGTTGAAATGGAATAAATGGTGTCTGTTAGGATTAAGTGGCGCAGCGGAATAACCGATTCACAACGAACACGCAATAACAACCGAGAAAATATAAAGCACGACACAAGAACACGGGAATTTTACGTGGTTCAGTTCCAGTGGGGAACCTACGTCCACGGGCTGCAACTAGGGATTTATTATTAAGCTCTGACCACTATTACAATTACATAGACAGGATATATATAGAGACTAATCTAGGGTTTAGGCTTGGTGAACAAGAAAACCTAAACGGGCTTTCTAAACATCCAATAAAACAAGCCCAATAGCAATAACTAGCCCAAGGACTTCACACCCAATAATCTCCCACTTGAAGGCCTTGCGATAAACACCAAGTCCGCCAACAAGCACAAAGCAATCCATGTCTTCAGTAATCCGTAAAGTTCAAACACACACAGGAACAGAAGTATTCCAGGTCCAGCTCCCAAGAACAAACCAAACTTCAAACCATGTATCCCCAATCAACCTAGTTACAGCCGGCCAATCATCATCAGTAAACTGAAAGGCCCGTTGAAGCCCCAGATGGCTTCAACCCGGTCTCAAAAGACCCCGTCTTCACATCCTCAATCCCAACTGATTCCCATAGACACAAACCATCAGATACAGGGATTCTCAGAGGAACACTCCCCACTAGCAGAAACTTCTTAGGAGAGATTTCATTCGGAAACCTGGTCTTCTGAACCCAACGTCGATTTCCGGACGGTGTCGAAACACTCACCTTGCTCCCACTGCTACAAAAATCCCGTACATGTTCAGACCTCCGAATACGCTCAAGCTGATTACCTGAAGTCCCAGAGTCCTTTTCTGCAAACTGGACTCGTTTAACTGTCGAATCAGCAAGCCCGACTTTGGCGTTCGTCTTAACAGGGGCGGTCACTTCCCCAGACGGAACGGGCACCATATACAACGACCCCTTCTTGAAACCGCTAGCAACCACGAGATTACCTTTAACAACCTTCCACTTTCCACCACCAAACTTAACGTCAAAACCTTGTTCGTCCAACTGCCCAACGGAGATTAACTTCGTTTCAAGCCTCGGAATAATCCTGACGTCATACAAAGTCCAAGTAGTGCCCCAAGTAGTAACCAGGTCCAAATCTCCCATGCCAGTCACATCAAGAAATTCACCGTTTCCTAGCCTAACCTTGCCAAAATCGCCCTTTTTAACATTCCGCATGCCATCATTGCTATGGGTAGCATGGAATGATGCACCGGAATCCATGACCAAGGATTCCACACTGCTTTCAACACACAGTATCAAAGCGTCATCCTCAGAATCGCTTACCGCAGCAGTGTTCAATCTACCAGAATTCTTCGATCCTCCATCAGAATTCTTGTTCGGACATTCATTCCTATAATGCCCCTTTTCGTTGCAGTCCCAACAACGCACACTCGGACGAGCCCTAGACGAGCTCCTGCCCCGACCCTTGCTGCTCCCACTATTTCTACTATTTCCCCTTCCCCTGCCAACATGTAACATATCAGAAGACGACCCTTTAGTATTCCTACGGCGAACATCCTCACCCAATACCAAATCCCGGATCTTTTCAAATGTTAACCCTTCAGGCCCAACTGAGTTAGTGACAGCTGTCACCGTCCCGGACCAACTATCAGGCAGTGAAGATAGCAAAATCACAGCTTTGGTCTCATCATCGAATCTCATTCCCACAGACGATAATCTGGACAGAAGAGAATTCAAATTATTTATGTGCTCGGTCACTGAGCTTCCCTCTTTCATTCTCATCGTGAACAACTCTCTCATCAAGAACACTTTATTAGCTGCAGACGGTTTTTCATACATATTCGACAGAGCCGACATCATACCACGAGCCGTGGTTTCAGACATGATGTTAAAAGCAACGCTCCTCGTCAACGACAATGTAATAACACCTCTAGCTTTCTTGTCCTTGGCATTCCACAGAGCTTCTTCAGCTTCATCCATTTTCTCCGGTTTTTCTTCCAGTACCATATCCAAGTCTTTTTGACCCAACAATGCATCTATCTGCATTTTCCACCAACTAAAATCCGAACCGTCAAACTTTTCAGTCACCAATTTTCCGTCTTCACCCATAATGACAAACAAAAAATAAGATCAAAGTAACCCGGTTCCAAGTTGATAATAACCGGTCAAAAACTGACAAACAAACCAAACCCGAACAACCCGACCAATAACCTGAAAACTTGAACACCCAAAAACCGAACAACAACCTAAACAAACCTTAATCAGAAAACAAGAACAAGTGAACCTGTCTCCCCTGATCGCGACTGAAAAACCGATTGTAAACGGCGGCGGTGTCACAACTATCAGTTCCCCGTTGTTGTTTGTTTGACTATGGCACTCTTAAGAAAAAAAAAATTTCTCTTTCAAGTGATGACAAAAGAAAAAAAAATAATATATATATTTTTTTTTCACCTTTCTTTGTTGATCAGCAAGTTAAATACGAAAAAAAATAAAGAAGTTCTAACTTTCTAACCCAAGCCACGACAAAAGGTATTTGTTTCCTTTCTTTTGCGCCGCCACTTCAACGATATGAAACCTTTATTTTTTTTTTCGTGCGACAAAGAAAATAGGGACTTCCAGGTTCGATCAATCACAAGAAAGCAACCTCTTCTTACAAACCAAAACTCTTGCGAAACGTTACGTGAATCAAACGAGCCTAAGCTCTGATACCACTTGTTAGGATTAAGTGGCGCAGCGGAATAACCGATTCACAACGAACACGCAATAACAACCGAGAAAATATAAAGCACGACACAAGAACACGGGAATTTTACGTGGTTCAGTTCCAGTGGGGAACCTACGTCCACGGGCTGCAACTAGGGATTTATTATTAAGCTCTGACCACTATTACAATTACATAGACAGGATATATATAGAGACTAATCTAGGGTTTAGGCTTGGTGAACAAGAAAACCTAAACGGGCTTTCTAAACATCCAATAAAACAAGCCCAATAGCAATAACTAGCCCAAGGACTTCACACCCAATAGTGTCAATTTAATGTCCTTGAAAAATTATAGTGTACTTGTTCTATGGCCTAGAATCTTGCTAGTCCTTGGTGTTTCATACTTTCACAATGATAGATGATCTATTTGCTGTTCAGAAAAGAAATTAAACTTGTTCTTTAGCATTTCATTCTTGGTCTTAAAATATTGTTATTTTATGATTTTAAATGGTATGCATAGGTTTTTAAATGCACGAGATCTTGCATAGCATTTTGATCGTCCCAGTCCTTGAATGAATTTTTTTTTAAAGAGAATTTCATTAAACGACTCGAAGGGCCTCAAAACAAGGGCCTACGAGCAAACAAACGACTACAACATCAACCCAACGGGAATAAACACCAAGTTTTCCAATCAACATTTTTCCTTTTAGATCAATTACGAAACCAAAAATAAGACGTCGTCTTGATATTTTCCACCACCTCTATTGGTCTCCGCCTCTTCTTAGAAAAAATCCGGTCATCACAACGTCGTATAGATAATACCCCGAAGAATGTACTTCTTATCTTTATCCAAAGGCTGAATCTCCGGCAGCTGAATGAGGTCCATGACATCAAAGGCAAAGCTATGAGCAAGGCGGCACCAAGACTCCAAACGAAACCAAACTTCCTGAGAAAAGGCGCATCCAGGAAAAAGGTGAAGTGCAGTCTCCGAATTAGCCTGGCATAAGCTGCAATCTGTTTGCAATATGATCACTCCTCGTTTGATAAGTTCGGCTATAGTTGGAAGCCTATTGAGGGCCACCCTCCAAACCAAAATTTTACATTTGAGAGGCACCCAACCCTTCCATTTAACCACCGATCCGTTAACTCCCTGATAGTTTTTAGCTAATAACTTCTTAGCCGATGCAACATTAAACATCCCGTCCTCCGGTTTCCATCTCCATTTGTCTTGCCCACCCTTCCACGAGAATTCATGTATGTCATTAAGGAGTTGAAACAGTTCAATTGCCTCCTCCGCTGCAGAAAGATTTGAAAGCCAATCCCACCTTAAAGTTTTAGAGCCGTTAACAATCTAAAGCCGATTTGAGACTTTGACCCATTTATGTCTCTCGAGCCTAAAAAGGTTTGGGTATATAACCCGAAGATGAGACTCTCTAAGCCAAATATCTCCCCAGAAGCTAATCGAAGCCCCATCCCCAATCTCTGCAACAAAAAAACGAATTAAGAGGAATACTGTTAGGATCTTTGCTTTCACTAACTTTGACAATATTTCTCCAGCAGCCAAACGAAGAAGCTGCACAAGGGAGGAAGGACCAAGGTCTGCCCGAGCCGTGACACCCCCTAATGACCTTCTTCCACATACTACAAGCATCTTTTTTAAATCTCCAAGACCATTTCAACATAAGGGCATCATTAACATCTTGTAACTTCGTCACACCCAACCCACCATTTTTCTTTGGAGTAGAAACTACATCCCAAGCAACCCACGCAATTTTCCGCTCATCACTAGATCCCGCCCAAAGAAACCGACGCATGATAGACTCCATAGAGTCTATAACCGCTTTAGGGGCTTTATAAAGCGAAAGATAATAGACGGGTAGACTTTCTAAAACCGATTTGATTAGCACCAAGCGACCACCTATAGACAAGGTTCTCGCTTTCCACGAAACAAGCCGACTTCTAATAACATCAATGACCGGGTCCCAACTTCTAATCCGCGTCATCCTAGCACCAACTTGGATACCAAGATAGCTAAACGGCACAACCCCTCTCTTACACCCCAAAACTTCCATCATGTTATCGACCTCAATGTCCTTCACACCAATGCCAAAAATATTCGACTTATGAAGATTAATATGGAGGCCCGAACACAAATAAAAAATACGAAGAATCCTGGCTATACTCTTAATATTTTCAGTAGACCATTCACCCAAAATAAGTGCATCGTCCGCGTAAAATAAGTGAGTTAGCTCTACATCGCCATTCGCCAAACTAATACCTTTACAGGCCTCAACCTCCTTAGCTTTGTCTAGTAACCACGAAAGGGCTTCCATCACAATCAAGAAAAGGAAAGGCGAAAAAGGATCACCTTGGCGGAGACCCTTGTGATATCCAAAATCAAAGGTAGGAGAACCGTTAACTAGTACCGCGGCTCTAGATGATAAACAAATGCCTTTAACCCATTCACACCATTTCAGTTGAAAGCCCATTTGATGCGAAACAAATAATAGAAAATTCCAATTGACGTTGTCATAGGCTTTTTCGAAATCTATCTTCAACATAAAGGCCTTTTTATTTCTCTTCTTCAACCAATCCAGCACTTCGTTCAGCATAAGAGGACCATCAAGGATAAACCTTTGAGATAAAAAAGCCGACTGCGACTCTAAAATGACTTGGCCCATCACTCTTTTAAGACGATTAGCAAGAATCTTAGAAATAATCTTACTAATCATCCCAATCAACGTAATAGGCCTATAATCTCTAAGCCCCAAAGGCGACTTGACCTTCGTAATTAGAGTAATAAAAGAGGAACCGCACCCTGGACTGATCGAGCCTGAAGCATGAAACTCTGTCATAATATTATAAAAATCCTCTTCGAACAAATTCCAAAAATGCTTAACAAAGCAAAAATTAAAGCCGTCCGGACCCGGAGCTCTATTCAAGCCACAATCAAAAGCCGCGTCTTTAATTTCTTGTTTTGAGAAAGCACTAATCAATTCCATACCATCCTGCTCGTTAACTTTCCTCAACCCCGTACAAACTAAGGTCGGCCGATAATTCATATTTTCCGAAAAATGACTTCTAAAATAGCATAAGACCTCCCTCTTCACAATGGAAGGCTTCGTAACCCACTCCCCGTTAGACATTATACCATGAATCGAGTTACTAGCCTTTCTCCCATTGACCATGTTGTGAAAAAATTCGCGTTTTCATCCCCAAGTGAGGCCCATTTGACTCGAGATTTTTGTCTAAGATCTCGAGCCTTATAAGCCTCAATATCGGCTAACTCTTTGTTGCATTCGGACCAAATCCATAAGTCTTCTTCCTCAATATCTTTGATCTCCATTAGAATTTTTGCGTAGCCTAGCTTCAACCTCAAGCTCTTTGGAGCTGTACTCTTTAAACCAAGTCTTCAATTTGTCACGCAATCTTTTTAACTTGTGCATTAAATTAGTATCGGCTGGGCCACTGTTCCTCCATTCTTCACATACCGAATTCACCATCTCAATACAACCTGGTCGCTCCAACCAAGAATCGAACATCCGAAAAGGTTTTGGACCAAAGTTAGAGCTAACCACCGAGAACACCAGGGGAGAATGATCCAATAAGTTTTTATTTAAGGCCCAAACACAAGCATTCGGCCAATAATTAAAAACGCTATCACAAACCAAGAACCTGTCAATCCTACTCCATGTACAAACATCTCGTCTCTTTGACATATAAGTATACTTAAAACCATGAAAGTTGTACTCACGCAGCCCCGTCTCATCTATGAAGTTATTGAAGTCTCGAGCACATACCGTATCAAACAATGAGTTCTTTCTTTCTTCAGCATATCGAACCGCATTAAAATCGCCAAAGACAATCCACCACCCTTGATGAGACCGAATAAGATTCTCAATCCTAGTCCACAACTGTCTCTTGTCACCGTTTGTCTGCGGAGCATAAACATTTAACATGTTGATTCTCACCGAGCCGGCCAATGCCATACCTGCTACATGAAGATAATTGCAGTCTTTGGTAACCAAATCTTTCACAAACACTTTCAGATCCCAAACAGAGATTAAACCGCCTGAGTTACCATTCGAATTAACGGACACGAATTCAAATTCAGAGCCTCCCCAGAAACTCGTAACCAACGAAGATTGTACGTCGCTAACCATGGAATATTAGAATCGTTTCTACCTTGACATGAATGAATAATTTACAAAAAAAAATACAACTACTTAGCTTTATTAAAATAAAATAGAAAATATGGGTTAATATAAATCACTACTAGTCATATTAAACTATTGAGAAAGTATACGGTATAAAGCTTTGTTAACGTGAGAAGCAATAAGAAGCCACCAGTTGATGCCAAGTGTCCTATTAACCAAACCTAAGTTAACCTAACTAAATTATAATTAATATTAATATCAGTTTAACCCAAGGGCATTACAGACTTTTTTCACACGTAACTGATTATGTGAATTACGTTCTTATTTTTGTAAACGATATTTTCAAATCATAATTTGAATTCTAAACACACAATTATGATTCAATCTCAATTTTGATTATCACGATTACAGTTTAATCTATCAATTTCATCATGTTCGGTACGTGTATTCGAACTTAATTAATCCATTTTTCAATAGTTTTTTGTTTAATTTTTGTTTTTGTTTTTATCAGATTTAAACTTGTCTATTGAAGATCAGAGAGTTGATGTTGAGAATTTGAATCAAGTGCCTGATTATAATGCTTTTCATGGTAGGATCATCATCCTCTGTTTTTTAGTTGAAAAACAGAGCTCTGTGTTTTTATAGATTTCTTAACATGATGTTTTTATCTGTGTTCAGACTTGATCGAAAACACTAATCAGGATTTTGATATTCATAGTTTGAACCTCATCAACGAATTCAGAGTTCAAGGTATTTTGTTAGTTTTAACCTGTAATATATACGAATGCGTCTGTTTTTATATACGAGTGTGTCTGTTGTAAACTGTATTTGATTATTTCTGGTACTAATAATATATGAATGCGTCTGATTTTATACATGAATGCGTCTGGATTTGCAAACTTTTTGTTTACTAAGTGCGTTTGATTTTCTGTTTGAATATGTATGTTTTTGCTTTTGTAGGTGTTGCAACTGATGTTCCTGTTGATGACCTAGCTAGTAACACATATATCCCTGATGTACCTGATTCTCTCAAACCTGCAAAGGACATGGAGTTTCCTAGTATTGACCATGCACAAGAATTTTATGCAAAATATGCAAAGGCTAGTGGTTTTTCTATTCGAAAGGGCACTTCAGAAGTTCGAAGAGGTATTCTAAAATATAGGTACTTTGTATGCTATAAGGAGGGTTTTAAGCCAGTCAAAGTAGGTGAAGAGAGTTCTAGCAAAGATGTTAAGTTAAGGAAAAGGCCTTCTATCAGGACTGGATGTCCTGCACATGTCAGGCTACACTCTTAAGATGGAAAAAAATTCAAGGTTTATGGCTTTAAGGAAGGTCATAATCATCCATTTGTTCATGAAAATGACATTCATTTTCTAGCAGCAAATAGGAAGCTGACACATACTCAAGAAGAGATGATATGTGAGCTGTCTTCATTGAACATGGGTCATGTCAAAGCTTTTAACATTATGAAGACCAAGTATGGAGGTTTTGAGCATGTAGGTGCAACTGCAACTGATTGTATGAACTTTAAAGGTGGCTTAAACAGCTTCATTGGTGAGTTTGATGCAGATATGATTGTGTCTAGGCTTAGGGATAAGAAGAAGTTCCTGCCAGATTTTTCATTTGAGTTTTCTGTTGATCAAAAGAATGCATTAACCGGATTATTTTGGGCGGATGCTTTATGTTAGAAGAATTACATGGAATTTGGAGATGTGATTTCGTTTGATGCAACATTTAACACTAACAAGTATGTTTTAAATTTTATTTTTTAAGCTTGATATCCAACTATTATATGTTTTAATTTTTTTTAAACTTTGTTTTATTGGTTATTTTAGGTACAAGATGGTTTTTGTACCATTCACTGGAATTGATAAGCACTGCCGGAATGTCACACTTGGTGCAGGTTTGTTGTCATCAGAGACAACTGAATCTTATACATGGTTGTTACAATCGTTTTCCAAATGTTTTGGAAAGCATCCCAAAGTGGTTGTAACTGATCAAAATCCTGCTATGAAAAATGCAATCCAGTTGGTTTTTCAAAACAGCAGACATAGGCTGTGTATGTGGCATATCATGAAGAAGGTTTCTGATAAGGTTTGTATCAACTTTCTAGTTTAAAATATGAGTGCGTCTGTTTTTATATACGAGTGCGTCTAAACAGTGTTTTTTTTTATGCATTGCACTAAGTGCGTCCAAACTTATCAATGAGTGCGTTTGTTAAATGACTTTTGTTTTCTAATGTGACTGCGTCCAAACTACTAACTAGCTGCGTCTGTTTCTATGTTTTTTGTTTTTGTGTTTTGTGTAGGTGGGTAGTGCATTGTGTAGTGATGATGAGTTCAAAAAGAGAATTCATGCGATTGTCAGGACAGATTCCATCAGTCCGGAGACTTTTGATTTCGAGTGGGGTGTACTTATTTTTTATTACAAATTAAATGAGAACACTTGATTGTCTGACATGTTTGACCTGAGATCGATGTGGATCCCTGCTTTTTACAGGGATGAACCTATGTCTGGGCTAAGGAGGACAACATCAAGATCTGAGAGTGAGAATCATTTTTTTTGCCAGGTGGCAAATTCTCAGTTGACTCTTGTTGAGTTTTTCAACCATTTTGAGACCTCCCTTGAAGCTCAGAGATTTAATCATAGGAAGAATGACCATGACTCAAGACATACAATTCCTGATATGTGGACTCAAAACCCTATTGAGCAAGAGGCTGCTAAAATATTTACCCGGACTATCTTCTTTGATATCCAAGAAGAAATTATATATGCCAGTTATGAAGGATTAATAAGTGTTCATATGCAAAGGGCTGATGAAGAAGGGTTTTTAAAGGTTTTTGTTGATGATCCACAAGCACATGGTTAAGGCTTTCTTGAGGTATTTTGTTTTTTTTTTTTTGGTCTTTTAACAATGAATGCGTCTGTTATGTTTAATTAGTGCGTCCAAACTGATCAGATTTGTTTTTTTTGTTGTTTTCACAATGAATGCGTCTGTTCTTTTAGTGAGTGCGTCCAAACTGATCAATATTGTTTTTTATCCTTTTTACAGGTTCTGTTCAAAAAGGAACTTGTTGATGGTGTTGAGGATGTGACTACATTATGTACATGTAGGAGGTTTGAGCAGTACGGGCTTCTGTGTAGGCGTATTTTTTCATATTAAGGTTGATAAAGTGTATATATTCCCGAAAAGATACATTCTGAAGAGGTGGACAAAAGATGTTGTTCCAAATGAAATCAAGTATTCATTTGAAATAGGAGAGTTTGGTGATGACAAGACGAAAGAAGCAAGGCGTATTGCATGGGAGATCGGTTTGGGTGGTGAATATCTTGTAAACTCTCTAATTTCAGATTTAGTCGAGTTAACTTTGGTTAATGATAAAATCAAAGAGATGGTTAAGAAGGTTGATGAGGGCAGGTTTAAGAGACCTAGTCACCAGAGTAAGCATGACAGGTATGCTTCTCTTCATGGTTATGAGAAACCATCAAATGCTGAACCCACTATTCGGCTTCCGAATGGTATAAAGAACAAAGGATGTGGCAAGCAGAAGCGAATAAAGTCCAGCAAGGAAGTAAAGGTTAGTCGATCCGGCAAAAGAAAGAGGAAATGTGCTATATGCGGAGAAAGTGGCCATGATCGACGAAAACATGCCAAAGAGGCCGCTTTAACACAGATGCAAGGCGAACAAGATGATCAAATTGCTGAAGATGATGTTGATGATAATGAAGAGATAGATTTAGAAGTTTCTGATGATGATGAGGAGTTGTGTTAGATAGTTGCAGTGGACATTGTAAACTTTAGACATGAGTGCGTCTGAATGTTTTTACAAATGCGTCTGTTTCATGGTTTTTTATTTTAGTTACTTTTTTTATACAAATGCGTATGTTTATATTATGAATGCGTCTGTTTAAAAAAATAACTAAAAACTTCATATTATATATTCAAAAAGGTAGTACATATGAAACTACCACTATTACACCACCACCACCACTACCACTACCATCACCACCACCATCACCACCATCACTACCACCATCACAACCACCACCATCACCACATAAAAAAAAAGATATACAAAAAACCACCAAAAAAAGCACCATCACATAACCACCACCATCAGTTGCCACCCAAGATTGCATCCTTTGCCTTCTGTTTGTTTGACATGTTCTTCAGGATGCAGGTCTGGGTGTTGCTAAGTGACTGGGAGATGAGGTTGTCAAAAGATGCTTGAGTGTGTAGTTGCTCAATAGTTGCATCTGTGAATGGTGTCTTCTCCTCCTCCTTCATCAGTTTGTCTATGAGGTCTAGATTCTTCTTGTATTGTCTCTGAACCTCATTTTGTGCACCCATAACCACACAAGATGAGTTGAGGTCATCATTGAACTCTGAGATGCAGTCCACCATGACAACTGTCTTCACTTGTAGGTTGTTTATTGCTTCAATTTGATTTTCAGCCATTTTTGTGTGTTTTGTAGTTGTATCAGTATGTCAAGATGATAGTGTTTATATAGACTAAAAATTAAAAGTTAATTAGGTGGTAGTAGAATATTGAATTGCAAGATTTATCTAAATTTATTACCAATCAAATCATAGTTAATAGACAGTAAGATTTTTTTTAGTTTTTTAGCATTTAAATAAACATGTAGAGTTTTAGTGATTGTTTTATACAATTAATAAGATATGCAACTTGCATATGTTAATCATTACCTGTACAGTTTTATAAAAGTGAACAAAACCTGTTTTCATTTTGTTATAAAGTGCGTCCAAACATGATACTGAATGCGTCTGATTTTATAAGAGTGCGTCTAATTTTTACATTGAGTGCGTCTGTTTATGCATTCTTTTTTTAACCAGTGTTTTAATGATTTTGTTCAGACGCACCTTTAAATATATGAGTGCATCTGTTTTAATGATTTTGTCAGACGCACCTTTAAATATATGAGTGCGTCTGTTTATTGACGATCCAAATGTTCTTAATCTGAATCTTTTTTCAAATCCATTTTTTTATTTAATTGCAATTATATTTATTAAAATCGTATGTTTTGTGAATATTATATTCGTTGATTGTGTTTTTTGAATAGGATTAATGTGATTTTTAAAACATTCAATGCAATGCTCTGTTTTTTTATTTTTCTGCAACTCAGTGATTGTTATGATTCAAATCAAGGTTTTTGAGTGTTTGATGATTATGAACATTCAATCGGTCTCAATTGTTTGTTTAATCGTTGAAATAAGTTTATTTTGATGTTATGTTTCGATCGATTGTTTAATCTATGCTGTTACGGTTTCTGGAAATTAGACTGCGTTTTTTCCTAAATTACCCCTGGTTAGGTTAACTGAAGTATGATTAAGGATGTTAATTACCATCTTGCCACTGCCTAAATCCAATGGCTCAAATGGTTTCGTATGCTTCGTATATTTAGACGCTTTATACGTTATCTCTTCCCTAAACTGTTTCTATCAAGTTTAAAACTAAAAATCGTTAATAGATTACCAATTCATTAAGTGTTTAATATATATGCATGAAAGATTATGATATTTAATTGAGTAATATCTTTTAATCACGGTTCGATTTTACGATCCAATGTTTGTAGATTCAAAATAATACATAGTAGAATCTCGATCTTTTAACTTGATGTAATTAATAAAGTGTGAATTAAAAAATTGACATATAAAGTAATATGTTATCTATTTCCTATCTGTATTTTTTTTTAACAGCCAACTAAAGTATTACCGGGTACTTCGTAGGCGGCCTCCAATGGTAAAGGGAAGCCCACAGACTCGGAGCCGAACTCACGAGCCTTGCAGCGCCCCAACCCGCACGAACGGAGCCCCTAGCCTACCTGTCTCCTGTTCCTGGGAAAACCCGGTTCCCATACTCACCCGAAGGCACGACGACGGTAAATCAGTAATACCTAAAGAAATCAAGAGTGAAACTCATGACCAGATGGTGAATCTCTCTATCAGCGTCCATGTCCACTGCACTATACAGCTAAGCACTTCTATCTACAAATTATTTCATCTTTTTATCAAATCAAACCTTTTTTTCCTTTTGTTTCTTTATACTTTTATGAGAATCACCCTCTTCAATCATGTCAACCTTTTTAATATCTCTTTTTATCTAAATATTTTACACCAAATAATATCAGGTACTCTTTGTGAAAAATATTTGATTTAATAATCTTGTGGTAGCTGTGTGAAAAATTGATGGAAAATTTCTAAGCATCAGATTAGTCATTTAGTCCCTTATCTTTCAGTTGTATTTTTTTTTTCTAAATTATTTACTCACTTTTATACATCTTTAGATAAAGGTGTTGAAAAGAGAAACTGATTGTGTATTACTCTTGGAATGCCATGCTGGTCTATATGGCATGCGACTTGCGAGGAATGAACTAGTCTACTTCAACAAAGCGGTGGATCCAGCAAAGATGATTGAGGAAATTAAGGCATTTGGTCTCGTATGGGGAAGAATTAGTCCAACATTCCTTCACTTGATTGCAATTATTTTATTTTTGGATTAATGGTAATTTTGTTTGAATAGTATATGTTGTGTCTTGTATTGTAAGTGCATTATTTATATGTCTCCGGCTAGTGATGGGTCGTTATAGGTCGTTGGCTAGATTAATCGAGTTGTTTGTAGCTCGTAAATATAGTTAAGGGCATTTTTGTAGGAAATCACACGAGTATGAAGATTATACACGGCTAGTTGTTTCAATGATCAGATTGTATTTGTAACACTCGAGCTCTATATAATATAATCTTTATCGTTGAAAACCATATCCGAACAACTCGTTTTGTGTGTGTTTGATTTTATTGTTACTTAAACCACGAGCCGAGGATTCCGCACTCGTTTCGTGTCAAACCCGTGATATTTGGATCATCCATGACGGTCCTACAAGTGATATCTGAGCTTTGGCTCGTATCAGGACTGCTTCTGCAACAAACATCGATTGAAAACGTCAAATTTTGAAAAGATCCGAGTTGGTTTCTGAAAGTTGAAAACCCATTTTGATTAAAAAAATCCCATTTTTCTTAGATTTGGATGATTTTTTGTTTCTAAAAACGTGTATTTTTTAGTGGGTTTTGTTCCTAAAGTGTTTTTGAAGCTTTTCTGATTATCATATCATCAAACACATCATTTTTAGTGAGATTTGAGCAAAACAGTTGATTTTCATGAAAAACAAACAATCAGGCCGGCTAGGGGCAAATATACTACAATGACACGACTAGCTTTCTTATAGTCGTGCTACAATGACACGACTAGTTTTCTTAATCGTGCTACAGTGACACGGCTAGCTTTCTTACTCATGCTACAGTGACATGACTAGCGTTCCTACTCGTGCTACAGTGACACGACTAGTGTAACAACCCGACCAGGAGGGGGCTGGACGTTACGACAGTTTGGTAACAGACTTGCACAACGGAAGCAACGATAACAAATATTTAATGTTTCAATACAAATTATAATCCAAAATAAAAATATACAACTTAAATAAGTAAACTAATAACTATGCAGGGACGAATCGTGTCGATCGTCGAAACAGTTAACGGGTTGTTATCCACTAGTCAATCCGATCTCTACACGTCCATAACTCTAGAAGCTCTAATCCGCGATGCTTACAACTCGAATCTTCTATCACGATAGTCTCTATTCCATACAAGCAAGCATATATCTTGTCTTCATGATCGTCCAAATGCAGTACATGAACACATGCTTAAAAGAGTTTGGGTCAGCAATTATGCTGGTGAGTCCGTGTAAGTAGTTAAGTAAACCCAAAACAAGTTTTCATTTCATAAACACATTTCCAAGTTTACACAACACAACACATGGTGATGTACAAGCGACACCTCAAACCTTAACACAGAATCTATCTACTGCCATTATAGATTCCCCTGGCAAAATACATGTCACAACGGCCCCGTGGACCTCAGTGGAGGGTTTTCCGGGCTTCCGGATCCACTGTGTGTGGGGGTTTCCCCAAGTAGTACTACCCACATATTAAGTGGCCCAAATCCCCTGGGTTAATGAGTGTCAGTTTGGTATCCGGCAGCTGGTATCTTGTCACATCAAACAGTTCATAAAAAGGAAGCATGCAATCACCCCAAAACAGTAAAACACAAAAGGAGGGGAAAGTACACGGAACTCACCTTAGTATCATATCAAATGAATTACATGGTCGTTCGGTATTCCAAGTCAAGAGCCCACCTACCAAGTTGTTTTATAATAATAACCATTAGTGTGGGAACCAAACATTGTGGTTACTCGTGTGAACAAGCTAAGACCTTTAGTTGTTTAAGGTTTGCTTATATTTGTTGGTCGTACCACGGTTTATCCTATTAATGTCTTTACTTTAATTACATGTGTAGTTGTTAGTTTGTATGTTTAAGTTTGTTTAGCATATGGGTCGCTACAATAGTTGTCATCATTAATGTACTGTATCTCTATACATATACATATATTTAAGGTTTCCAGTAACGTGACTTCCCTAATGGTAATATCATATGTCCAAGAGTTCATATAATTGCCTATTTCATCAAAAGGTTTGTCCCGAGTCCTATATCTCGTGCATCATCCTTGAGTCAAATATCCCAATTGGATATAATGGTTAAATTATACTTTTACTCTTTATGTCCGAATAATATATGTCCCGATCGTCTGTAAGTTAATATCTCGTCAAGTTGTCCATCGTCTCTACGAGTTATCCTTATATTGTTCTTATTATCGGTTCATCTATAATTTATATGTTCAACATCCAATAGGTTTACATGCCGGGTTAGGTCGATACATAGGCTTGTTATTACTCACACGAGTTCCACATGAATAACATATATAAGGTTTTATATACGTTTTATAGTTATACCTTTCCAGCTTCCAACTCCCATTTTGAATGATCGTTGACTTGATTCACCTTCCTTGACTATTATTGACCTGGTCAATAGCCATGACCCATTTCTAGAATCACTCCTTAATTAATTCCAATCTTTTACACCATGCTCCTAACTCCAAATATAGCCCTAACCGTCGCCGCTACACCTTAATCTTCTAATTGGAACCTGCACCTTTACCATAACTGGATCATCACCGTGTACCTGCTACCAGCCACCAACTATCTCCGGTCACCCGAGACCACGATACAACTACCGTTACCACCATAATTCTTTCCACTGTGAACCGAAGCCATCAACAACCATACCATAATCCTTACTGTCATTTACAACCAGTCAAGTCCTATCCCAAACAACCATATTCATAAACTATCACCATTATATCCTCAACTCACATTACTATATTTCAGTAACTCAAATAAATATCAAGTGAAGCTAAAGACTTACGCAAATCATTTGCTACCATATCAATCATCAGCAGCCTCTATAGCCTGCCTCCAGTAGTACTAGGGCGTAAACGAGCCGAGCCGGGCCACCATCATACCTGTAATCGTAACCGTTTTATCACCGGTTTATCAAAAGCCCGAATCGGAACCGTCACTGTTACCCTCAACAACATCATCACCACCGCCATACTCCCTCTGCGCCGCCGTGAGTAGCCGGAGAACCGCTAATCTCTTCCTCTTTCACCATCTCTCTCTCTCTATCCATCGCTATCTTTCTCTCTCTCTTAGTCAAAAGGGTGTGATGCGTTGTGTGTTATTTGGGGAGGTCGTCACCCCCGTGGCCGCCGCTGTGGACCACCGGTTCCTCTCCTCTACCGGCTCTCTTATCTTCCTATCTAGTGGATGTGTATAGGACTAGGAAAGTTGAATTAATGTAGGGTGTATGTGTGTTATTAGGAGATAAATGGCTTGGATGGGAAGCTTTGGGGTTGCCTTGTCACCCTAACATGGGGACATGTGTCCCCTTTAATGGGTGACAAGTGTCCCCAGGTGCTGACTAAGCAAGTAGTCACGGGTCGGGTTCATATCGCGTATCGGTCCGTTACGTAACGAGCACTCACATAAAATATTTTATATACAAGGGTTTGGGTTTCATTTTCGTATTGTTTATTATTCGTTTTGATTGCTTATTCATACATACAAGACTTAATAATGCATGGAAAATTCTGGGCCTCGAACCGGGGTGTTACAACTAGCTTTCTTACTCGTGCTACAGTGACACGACTAGCTTTCCTAATCGTGCTACGGTGACGCTACTAGCTTTCTTAATCGTGCTATGGTGACACGACTAGCTTTCTTAATCGTGCTACAGTGACACAACTAGAAATCCTAGCCTCCTAAAAAAAATCCCTAATTTACTGGAGTTTGACTTTCGTTGACCAAAGTTGACTTTCGTTGACCAAATTTGACTTCTCAAAGGAAAACTGTTCGTGTGAACCGTCTTTGGCCGAAGTTTGACTTTAGTTGACCAGAGTTGACTTTCACTTGACTTTCCTAATGGCAAATGCAACCAAACATTGGGCTTTCGCGTCTTCAATGAACACCCAACTGGTTCAACAATGACAACAATAAGGGAGTTCCGAATGTAATCAATGGGCCCATCGAATGTTCAAAACAATCAAACCTGACAACTTAACAATGTTCAAAACAATCAAGGAACAGTTGTCGTTGCTCCTGCAATTCACTCTGTCCCATCAAACATGGATGTTCCGAATGTATTGATTATGCACACTGAGAAAGGTTTTAGCCAGAAACCGCAACTTATGGGACGTGATAAAGAGAAAATAACGTGTTTTACTCAACGAATAGAGATTGTAGAATCGAGAGAAGCGTTAGAGAGTGCTCAAACCTCAGAAAAGAGTACAGATGCAGATAGTGAGTCATTAGCAACTGTACCAGACCCTAAACGAAATTCTGAAGAAACCAACATAACTGATGCAAATTGTTCAACTTCTAGAAGGAGTAAATCAGAACAGGAGGATGCTGGTGATCAAAATCAGGAAGTTGGAGTTCAAGTCTTGTAGGGAACTGTCTCTATTGAGAATAGATCTTCTAGGTTTGTCTATACTAATGGTGCCGAACTCCAAAGTACGATTGGAACGTTGTCTGTAAACCAACAGACTCTTGTTTACGAGCTTGCAAATTGTGTAACCGCAAATGAAGTTTTGAGAGCAAATGAAATGGATTTTAAAAAATTAAATCAAATTTTAAAGAAAGAAAATTCCGAGCTTTCTAAAACTCTTGAGGAATTTAATAAAGAATTAACGCAAGCAAGATCTGATTATGAAAAAGCCAAAAATACGTTGGAAGGTTTTTAATTGGCAAAGTTTATGATGGATAAAAATGATATTGATCGTGAGAACCAGCCTCTGCAAAAAGAAACTCAAGGACTTGGTTACAATACACCTTCTGTAAATAGATAGAAAGTGAAATTGAAACCAAAGACTGTACCAGAGGTGGGCCTTGAGGATTCTGATAAAGATCACAGGAAACTGAAAATAAGCACTTTCAGTTTCCTGAAGGCACGAAAGGGCTATACATGTTGGTGGGATCTGACAAATTGCTTTCTGATAAAAAGTTTCCCATTAAAAATCTTGATCAATCTTTAATTAAGCATGTTTTTGAGGAATTACCAATTTCTAAAGCTCAAATCAGAAAGCTTGTTGATCAAAAGAAACAAGTTGAACACAAACCCACCAAACATGTGAATCAAAAGAATCAATCTGGGAAAAACCAAAAGGGTCCCAAGATCAAAGAAATCAAGCCTGTCAAATCGAAAGGTACGGATCAGATGAGAAATTCTTATCAAAATCATCAAAGAAATTTTTCACCAAGATCATCTGGTCATGATTCATATCCAAGTACCTCTCGATTTAAGAGCTCACAAGGAAGTTGTAGCCCCAAATATTCTCATAATAGCTTGAGACAGTCACGGTATGAACCTCAGTACTATGAGGAGTGGAGGTCATGCTATTAATGTAACGAGGTTGGACACATGATTGCTAATTGTCCCTATCTGAGAAAATTAAAGGGCAATGCATTTGAACCCCCAAAATACAACAACCAAAGATGTGGGTCACCTAAACAACAAGTTAAACAGAATGTTCAGGTGACACCGGAGAATTTGAAAAAGAAACAAAAGGTTGTTGTTGATATTTCAAAGCCTAAAGCTGACCATGAATCAAGCTCAAAGGCTACACCTAAGGTTCTAAAACCAAAGGGAGGCCCGAAAGTAGGTCCAAAGGCTAACCAAAAGTCAAAGCCACCGGAAAATCCAAATAGAAGCCTCAGGTGCCGACCAAATCTGTTAAGCTAAAGCCTTTAAAGGATAAGCATAAGCAGATTTGGAAGAAAAAAATCCACTAAAGGACAATCTGAGGGTACATTTGCTTCATCTCAAGTGTCAAAGTTTGTAAGCAGAAAGGTGGAGGATCATCAAATCCATTACGCAGTTGGATGGAAATTCCAATTCTTGATGACCTAGGCCGACCAAATATGGTCAAGGCCTGGGTCCCCTTCCCGAACTAATATTTGAATGAGTGTGCAGGGTGTTCTAGAGGGAACTATTGTAGTCCTTGGATTGTTGACAGTGAAGCATCCTAGCAGAAAATAAGTGACATATCGCTTCGATAAATTGAATAGAATATCTTTGGAGGATATGAAACTCTTTCTAATCAAAGGAGATGATCGGTTTAGCAAAGAAAGTGAAGAAGAAAGTAGAGAGATGAAAATAAAGAAAGAAAGAATATTGTCCAATGGGATTTTAATTCATGACCCAGTGTTTCGACTTTACAAACGGGTGTCAGTAATTCAACAAAAGTGGATCGCATGTTGCTGTAAACGATTCTTTCATTATCTAAAGAGTTTTTGACCGAAGGTCTATGGTACCCTAATGATGATAAGATTGATCTCATTACCGTTAGTGATTATGTGTATGGTGTTTGAAAAATCAAAGTGAACTCCACAATGTGTGGATATTAAGTCTTGGGAGGAGACGTTTGTTGCCATCTCAACCTGTGAAGCCAAATCGGTAGCTGCATCTAGCTGCTGTTTCCGGGTTATTTGGACACGCCAACAAATGAGTAACTACGGTTTCCAATTTCTTAACACTCCCATTTATGTTGAATATGAGACTGCCATAGTGATCACTAAAGAGTCGGTGATTACCAAAGTCCATACTGACTACCAATGTGTTGAAATTTTTATCAAATTTGACTATCTTTAAATGGTAAATGGCATTTGGGAAAATCTGAGTAAACCACATCAGAAAAATCAGTTTTGTAAATATTTTTCTTCAAAAATTTGAGAAAAAAATCCAAAAAGATTGTCTTTTCGTAACTTTTTAGATTTTTAGGGGAAGAAAGATCAGAAAAATACAAACACATCTGGAAAACCAGAAAAAACAAAAATCGAGTTTTCATGTGGAGAAATAGGGAAGATGATAGCACATTAGTGGGCTATCTAAACCTCTTTGAAATTTTAAAAATTTGGATTTGATAAGCAGCATCTACAATGATGTGTCAGTAGGCTCAAAAATATTTCTATGTTCGGCACGGTGATATAAACTAAATCGACGGTTAATTGTGTAGATTAACGTCGCGTTGGCATATTGTCTTAGTACCGAAATCTCATTTGATAGATTGCCAAAATCTGAGGTTTCTGGTCTTTAACATGTTGGTACATCTGGGTTAAACTGGACGTCTCTTAGAATAAAGGAGTGGCACACGTGTCATACGTTGGGTTTGCAGCCGAACTGAGGCACCTCTATGTTAGTCTAAGAAAAAGAAAAAAAAAGCAAAAGATAAATAGAATAAATTCTGATAAGGAGACGTCTGGGAATCCTAGAAAGAGCAAAAAGATTCGAAATGCCAAAACCTAATTCTCATTAAGAATTTTCTCTAAGGTAACAAATCATATGCCTAAAGCATCATACCGATAAATCATTTAACGGTATCTGACTTAAAATATGGTCTGGATCTCACTGTTCTCTTTGTTGCATCATTCAAGCAGACCTAATCACCAATAAGTCAATTCCTTGTAAATACGAATGAAAACAACTTATTCACCGGTTACGAATAAGTTTTGTGCATGCCTTGATACGGGAATGTTTTGCGTGTACGAGGACCACCATTTAAACAGTATTAATCATTATCTTAACGTATCTAAAGTGCCTGCCGATAAAATCTGATTTTAGGTTTAAATGGAAAAAAATATCGGCGGTTGTTGTAGGATGCATATTGGAAATTGAATCGTAAACTGAACAAAAGGAGTGTCCCAGTTAGTTCGTGCACTGATATGATTCCCTAACAGATGAAACTCACAAAAATATGCATGTGAATAGTTTAAAACTTCTAGTTCTTTGATTTTTGCAATATATTAGAAAATCCAAAAATATTTTTCTTTTGTCTTTATTTTTTATTGATCGATGTTGGAATACAAGTATTCTTCAATTGGAATCTTAGATCCGAATCCAAAAAACAAATAAAATCCAAATTTTACAAAATTCAAGGGTCAAATATCACTTTCAGGATCACAAATTGTCAAGTGTGAGAGTTCAGGGTGAAAATAGACTTCAAGAATTTGATTGAGTCCTGATTATTTGTCGTATCTAATACAAGTTGTAGTTTGTGTGCAGTTTTTATTATTTTTTTCTACAAGATCAAACACAATGAGTGTGCATATCATGATTCAAACGACAAGGCTTGAAGTTGAACAAGACCCGAACTTGAACAACAAGAACCCGATATTTCATATTCCAAAGAAATCAGTTCGTGGTAGAGCTCCAGCAACCGAGGCTGAAGAAGATGAGAATCAAGAAAGCAAAGTGAAGATGATGTTGATCTTCGTCCAAGTCACAGAATCGTCAATCATAATAGCGGAGATTTCTTGATTCCTCCGGAGTTATCGAAGCTAATCGAAGACTGAGACAAGATCTTATGAAGCCACGACTATAGCTCAAATCAGAAAATATATTCAAGTCTTCAGAGGTTCATACACTGTGGTGTTACCCTAAGTTGAAGAATGCTAGATATGAAGACTTGAAGACTCGAAGACCATATATCACCTGCTAGGTCCAAGGGGATTACTGTTGATACACTTCGTGTGTGTCCCCAGCTAGGTGATAGGTTAAGTCTGTAAATCACTAGCTAGGTCTAAGGGGGAGACTGTAAGTGCATTATTTATATGTCCCCAGCTAGTGATGGGTCGTTATAGGTCATTGGCTAGGTTAATCGAGTTGTTTGTAGCTCGTAAATATGATTAAGGGCATTTTTGTAGGAAATCACACAAGTATGAAGATTATACACGGCTAGCTTTGCTAGGCGTGTGGTTTTCCAGGAAAGTTTAAACCATACTCGTGTGTCGAATTTCTAGTTGCACCATGGGCCTGGGTTAACTAGTTGGGCCTATAAATAGGTCTAATCATTGCTCTAATCATTTAGCTGTCATTTCACACATTCCCAAAAACCTAGTTCCTCGATTTCAGTGTCTGTAGCTCCATATTGTACACCCGTGCTCTGTTTTTAATACGAATACAACTTTGAACCTTTGTGTGTGTGTTTTTTGATATATCGTGTGTGTGTTTGTTGACGTTTTTATTAGTAAAACATCGTTTAGAGGATTCCGCACTCTAGACGAACCAGCTCGTTATTGTCGGATTGTCCAAAATCGGTCCTACAAGTGGTATCGGAGCATTCCTCATATCATCCAAGGCAATTGAAATGTTTGAATTCTCTACCATTGGTCTGGTATACCCATTCTCGATCGCTGCCCAAACTTCTCCATCTATGCCTTTCATATGTGTCTTGAAACGTCCCTTCCATGAGTGGTAATCTGACATAAACTGAAGCTTTGGTGCCCTGTTCGAACTTCCGGTTTCCAGATCACTTAACAGAACTGATGATAAATGGTGACTTTGTTGAGTTGCAGCGGCTGCGAGTGCAGACGGATTCCCATTCATGAGGAGTTGCTGTTGGGCGTACTATTGAGCTGCGAGCGCCCACTGATTGGTTCCAGCAACATAAGCTTGCTATTACTGTTGTTGCATCCGTTGCGCATTTCATTGAGTCGAGAATGCCCAAGGATTGGTGGGTACGTTCATTTGCGTGTTCATGGATTGTTCAAACTGTTGTCTAGGTTGGTTCAAATGTCCCCACTGGTTAGCCATGTTTAATAGTCCGATAATAGTCCGTATAGTGTGATACTTAGTTAAATTTGGAAAAATAGTGATTTTAGACGATTATGAGCTTTTACACGACTACTAAACACACGCCTATGAAAAATGACACGATTATGGGCTAAAACAGACGATTATGGGAGGTTTTACATGACTATGATGCTAGTCGTGTAAAAATAGGCCTGACTATGAAGTTTCAGACGACAAAGGGTTGGTCAGACGACTAGCTTTATAGTCGTGTGGAATATGCACGAGTATGAAGCTAGTCGGACTCAACAGCGACAAGATTATGATTCCTAGTTCGCCTAAAATTTCATAGTCACCTCCAGCAGGTCTGATAGCTTGTTTTGCACGAAAATCATCATTTTTGCTTCAAAATCCATGTTTTTAATCATCAAATGATTAGGAAAGTTGTCAAAACACTTTTGGAGCAAACCCTAATAAAAAACACACGTTTTTAGCCGATAAAACCACCTTATATTTTGAAAAATGTTGGTTTTTGCAAAAACACAAAGTTGGAAACTTTCAAAACAGGTTTATGAGTAAAAATACTGATTTTAAACACAAAACCTCACTGTTTTGAATCAGAAATGTTATCAAACACTCGTGATAAGAGCCAACGACTTATAACCGTTAAAAAAGAAAAACAAAAACTCGTAAAAATTTTTACCGGACAACAAATGATGTCCCGACTATTCGAGATACTCACCAATTGGTTACAAAAGCACCCCATACGCCCTTGGGCGAAGACACGTCTTAGGTGCCCACCCACAGGTAGCGGTGGGTAGCCAGAACCCACTAAGCCACTAGTTCTGGGGAAAATCTGACCCCCACCCACCCCGTCCGAAGGCACAACAGTAAAAATTCAATTAAACCCAATGGAATCAAGGATCGATCTTGTCACCTCAAAAAGGTTAGGCTCTACCCATTATTTCTTATGCTACTCCACCAAAATATATGGGCCAAAAATTCCACTAATTGTCATATTTTGAGTATAACCTTTACTTTTAAGATAGAAAAGAAAATAAAATACAAAGTTATCTATATTATCTTATTAAGGAGGAGTGATGTACAACATTGTAATTTGCATTTTGGTATAACTTAACAAGCAACATGTACAATATATTTAAGCAAAAAATTTAAGGGTATTATTGGAATAGTTGTGACAATTAAGACACTTAGGAGGGCAATGTTGACATTTTACCCACCTCTTTCTTTGCAATAAGAAAATTCTGTTCCGATCTTGTCCTCTCATCCCTTTCATCTTCTCCTTCCATCCTACCATTTGAAATTAATTCTCAAACTTAACGTATTCATCAATTGCATCTGAACCGTCTTACGACCATTATTATTATTATTAGGTTTTCAATTGCTCTCATCATTATTATTATTATTACCCACCCATCTTTTCATTCACATGCGATCCTTATGTTTCCTTTGGTTTGGTTTCTCATTTGTTCATACACCAGATTTGGATTGTTTTCGTTTCGATCGGATTAAGTAGATCTGGTTTTAGGGTTTCTATTTGTTTATTCAATTTGTGCCTCTTGGAAACATGGAAATCCGAATTCTAATAATTCTGTTATTTTTAAGGTATTTGTTTTCCAATCAAAATCACATCATGTTTTTTTAATATATTTTGGATTGTTTTTATGCTGTAATTTGGGTGATTTAGTGTTATTATCAATGTTATACATGATGAATTGTGCAGCCCACGAAAGGGATTAATTAGAAATCCAGGTATGTATTATGAAACCTAACTTATGAAATGATGATAATGTAATATGGGTTTTTGATTTTTGTTTTGAGTACTTTCTGCTCTAAGAAAAATAGTTGAAGGAAAAAAGGATTTGACTTTTACCAGAAAATTGGGTTTGATTGTTGTCAAGAGGGCTTGTGGCTGTTAGTCAAGTAACCAAGGAGAACAACCAGTTTGCAGAGCAGGTTAGTAGTTTGAACATACTATTTGTGAATTCAGTATCATATTAATAATTATAATTAATTGATTCAATTTCTTTCACCTTTCAAATCACTTTGTCCAATTTAGAGTTATTTTGATTTCTCATTTGTGCTTAGTCTGTGTTTATTACTTTTAACCAGAGCCCCCGTTTGATTTCTTTAGTTTCGTGTGCAGACTGATGAATTTTGAAAGTTATAACTGAGTGATTCAAGTTGTTTCATAATCAACGATGACTCGGTCAGTTTGCCCAATTTTGAAAATTATTGTGATTTATTTTTTATCATTATACAGAGAGTTGTTCATACAATTATTGAAACCGACCACTCTTCCCGTCTTTCGGAGATTTGGCCTAATTTTATCTTTTATCAGGTACTCGAATGCATGGACAAACTTGCTCAAGCAGGAATCAAGATTTGGGTTCTCTCCGGCGATAAAATGGAAACAACAATCAATATCGGGTAAGTTTTGTCTTCTCTGCTTGCTTGCTTTGACATTTTGTTGTATTATTGTATCTAACATAAAAAAAATATTGAACATTTTACAAGTTTGTTTGTAGTCTGCGAAGACAATGAATGAAACAGCTTATTATAACCTTGGAGTCCCCGGAAATCATAGCAGCCGAAAAGGGCGGGGACAAAGCCGTACTTTCCAAGGTCTCAACAGATGGTGTTAAGAACCAGATACTAGCAGGAAAGGCTCAGCTTACTGCTTCAACCACTGATCCATTGGCACTCATCACTGATGGAAAATCTTTAGCCTACGCGCTCCATGATGACATAAAAAGCACGTTTTTGGAGCTTGCAGTCGGTTGCGCTTCTGTTATCTGCTGCCGATCTTCCCCTAAACAGAAAACACTGGTTCCTAGAACTGTGAAAGAAGGGACTGCAAAGACCAGTAGACCACTTTAGCTATTGTGACGGGGCGAATGATGTGGGAATGATCCAAGAAGCAGACATTGGTATTATATGGAACACCATTTAGTTCATCTACTCAAATTGATTGTTTTCCTTTTTTTTTTGTTATGGGATGGGAATTCTAAATATGTAGATGTAGGCTGAATCTTATCCAAATGCAAAAAGTATTTTTTTTATGGTACTATCGAGATGGGCTGAAAGTTGACAATCAAGGTGCATAAGTTCTCTTGATGGTGAATATAGGTACCCATAATAGTATTACTTTGAAAGTGACCATCTCATTTCTAACAATTGCTTAATTAATTCTACTGGGACATTGCTCTTGAAGAGCTCAACCGCTTTAAGGTGATATAATAGATTCCATGGTCCATTTTTATGCATACCTGTTTTCCTAATTTTATAATTTGTGTATTCTTTTTATGTTTCAAGAAATCTAAGCCAAAATATATGTCTTTAAGAACCATCTTTGCTGGTAGATAACAAAAGGGATTTAATTATTTTTTTTTGTTGGTTAATGTGATGTTTAAATTGGTAACCTATAAAGATTCAAAAGTAGACAACAATATTTATTTACCCGGTTCAATCTGTTAACCACAACAAGAACAGTGAATATAGTGATAAGGATGATGAGGATTATGACTAACTGATGAAGAATTTTGGTTTAGTTTTAACTTTTGGTGGAGGGATTTTTTATTTTTTTTTTCATTTTTTTATTTTAGTTATTGCAGTCTTTGCTTGGAGGGTCATTGTAACAAAGGCTGAACTCCCCCCGAGCAGTTTACCAAATGGACCTCCAATGGTGGTGATCTATGTTACCTGAGATGGCAATGTGTTACAGAGATGTTATGCTTGCTTGCTGCATTTAGGTTCATTCATACATGTTGCAAAAGGCAAATCTTTATCTCTAATTTCTATGCTATTTTTTCAGCAACCAGTTTGGTCTTTAGGCTATCTTACAAGTTTGACATCATTAACCAACTTGTAAGATTGCTTGTTTACTTGCTTTGTGAAAGTAGAATGATGTTCACGGTAGAAATGATGTTCATAGCATAAACCTGGTACGTGGCGCCACATGAGAGACTCATTTTTTGCCTTTTGGCGCACATACCCGTTTACCCATATCTGCAATCACGCAACCCATTGTAACCCGACTCGTTTAAACAAAACTATCACTCCTTTCCATTTGATTTCCCTCTTCCCTTTTCCAACCAATCCATCTTTGTTACGATTGCAGGTTTTTTTGTCTAGAGATTACGTTTACATTACATATATGTTGCACTTCTTCACTTTCAATACTCGATTTACATGCGTTCTTTCCAGATTCAAGCATCACGAAACACAATTTTCATACGCATTGCAGCACGGCGAGACAAGATGGCAGTCTTGCCAACTGTATAATTCAGTTGGAAATAGTGATACACAAATAGAAGTTCGGTTATTTGGTATGAATGTTATAGTTGGTAAACATGATAACTAAATCTGATGGCAGTTGGTATACCCGCTGCAACGCGCGGGCATTCCCACTAGTGTTTCTAAGAGTAGGACAAAATATTATGGGAGTCATGTGAATGCACGCACAGGTGTGTTTATAAGATAAATGATTAGAGATCTCATTTACAGATTTACTAACCTAAAACTTATAATAAAATCAAGGGATATTGGATTTAAATAATACAAAATTTAGGGTATTGGTCGATAATAATCCAAAGTTTAACGTTGGTCCGGGATAATCCTAGGTGGACATGTGAGTGTCAAAAATGGACCTTCGTTAAGTCTGGACTAACTGGATTAGTTTACCTATTGATATGGCATGCTGACGTGTTACTGATGCTGACGTTGCACTGAGTTGGCATACTGATGTGTTTTTTTTAATTCCACGTAATATTTTTTATATCCAAATCACTTAGTAGGGCCCACTCATCTACAGATACATGAGAAATTACCCGACCCCTTTTATACCTCAACCTCACCAAGTTGACCTACAATCCCTCGTCATTTTCTTCAATTAAACAAAACAATAGCAGCACCATTAAACAAAACAACAGCAACATAAATTCCAATTATGCTTAAATTCGAGAGAGAGAGAGTGTGTGTGTGTGTGTGTGTGTGTGACGAGGCTATTTAGGATTATCAAATTCCAATTATTCTCAAACCCATATAAGATTTAGGGCTAAGGGTTGGATGACGATGATAGTTCGATAGGGTCTTTAAGATTATCAGTTAAGTCACGAGGGTGAGGAAGATGATGAATAGAGTAATGGTTCGAGCATGTCGTTATTATTATTATTATTATTATTATTATTATTATTATTATTATTATTATTATTATTATTATTATTATTATTGTGGTGAAGATGATGAATGAACAGATCTGGGTAATGACGATGAATTGCTAAGTATACAGATCTGGGTAATGATAGTGAACGAACAGATCTGGGTAATCAGGAAGATGAATGGAACGAACCCACTGGTCAGATATGGGTGAATGTTAGATGGTGAATGAACAGAAGGGAGAGGAATGGACTGCTGGATATTATTATTATTATTATTATTATTATTATTATTATTATTATTATTATTATTATTATTATTATTATTATTATTATTCAGGTTTGTGGGGAATGGAGTGATGATTTGTGGGTGTGGGTGTGGGTGTAGGTGGATTGTGGGTGTGAGGTGGCAGGTTCGGTATCGGTTCGGTATCAGTTCGGTACGGTATCAGGATCGGGACAGGACAGGATCGGTATTCGGCCATGTATGCTCATCCCTAGTTTAAATAGTTATTTACAAGTAATCCATGCTCTTCATGGGAAAGCAATGTGGTTTAAGGTAATACCAATAGAGAGAGATCTGAATGGCATATCACATATGGAAATCGATTGCGGGAATATATAAAGAATTGAGAAAATCACGAAACTAGCCCTTTGACCGGGTAACTTACAAGAATAGCCCCCTCTCGTTTCTTTGTGGCGTCTCGTGATTCCCGAGACGTCTTCGGTGTCTTCTTCGTCGTTTCAGTTTCCCACGTCCCCCGTAATTCCCGAGACGTCTCCTCCTCTACCACCACCCTATATATAACATGCCTCCGTCCCATCTCCGTCCCTAACTCTGTCCGAACTTGTGACCGTCCGAAACTCCTCCTCTACCACCACCCTAAAACCGTTTCCTTCTTACACAAGAAAATGGCACCAAGTCGTTGGACGAAAGAACAAGAAATCGCCCTAGTAGCAGCCTGGAAACTTGTCAAAGAAATCCCACACCCGACTAACAAGTGGTACCAAATTCTAAATGAGTACAATCGGTTGGTAGGAGGCTCTAACCGAACTATCGATTCACTAAACCGTTAGTGGGATGACTTGAACACCAAGTGTCAACTCTTCAACGGGACCACTATCGAACACTTCGAGCGGTACCTTTCGATATGCCTGAAGACGTGGCCATCAGATATACCAAAAAAGAGTATGAATCCAAGCAAGGCGAAGAATTCAAACACGCCTCGGCTTGGCAAATGATGAGGGATATGCTAAACGCGTAGTCTATGTTTATTTTATTTTTATTTACTTTGTAATGTTTATGTAATTATTTTATCTTTTTTAATCGAATGACTACTTTATTTAGAATTTTATTTAAGTTGACAATTAATGGAATGACTAGTTTATTTAAATTTTTATTTAAATAAAGTTATACCATAATAAATTTTGTATCATAATAAAGTTATAACATAAAGTTATGACATAAAAAAAATCATAATAAAGTTTTAACATAAAATAAAATCAATCTGAGACGTCACTGAAGACATTTTCAAAACTCCAAAAAGACGTCTTCGGAGACGTCACCAGAGACATGTTGTTGTTTTATTGGTTGGGAACCAAGTCGTCTCGGGAGACGCCTCAGACGGGTTGGGAAACGTGAACCGTCTCTCCAAAGAGACGGGAGGGAGCTATTCTCGTAAGTCTCCCGGTCAAAGGGCTAGTTTCGTGATTTTCCCTAAAGAATTTGTAAAGATGGGGTTGGATATCTATAGCTACATTAGGGGAGACTTGGGGTCTGGACTCTGGAGAAAGGACGCTTTTTGGACAGATAACTGGACGGGTTTAGTGCTTTTGTGCAATTTATTTCCAATCCTGTTTAAGGATGCCCGAAAAAAAGGAGAAAGTTAGTGAATGTTGTGTCATACTAAATAATGAGTCAACGTGGAATTTTACGTGGAAGAGAAAACCGATAGATCCAATTCACGTGGGGAACTCAACCAACTCAAAAAAATTGTGGAACAATATAGCCTACAAGCAGAAAACGACAATGGAGATGGTTTGGACTCCCAGGGAATGACTTTTTGGTTGAAAATGTGCGGAAGGAATTTGAATCAGCAAAGAATACTTCATTTGACAACTAATTGTTTGAATGGGTAAAGACTCCCCCCCCCCCCCAAATTGATACCATTTTGTGTGGAAGGCCATAACAAGGAGGATTACAACTAAAACAGCCTTGGTCCAGCGTGGTATGTCTCTCCCAGATATTAACTACCCTTTATGTCAAGTGTACCGTGAAGACCTTGATCACTTATCTCTCCGATGTCAATTCGCAATGTCCGTCTAGTGGGAAGTTTTTAGATGGGAGAAAATTCTACCAAATGGACACTAGGAGAGCATAAACCGGATAATTAAAGAAGCAAAAGAGCATAATTCTCGCAGGGCAGGAAAAATTTTATAATGACTATGGTGTATACTACTATATGGTTGATATGGTTGGCTCAAATCAACAAGCTGTTTAATCAAAAGTCAACTCAGGTCAGCAAAGTGATTGAAGATATTCATGACACGTCATTACTATGGGTGATGAATAGGTCAAGGATAACTGCAACGCGGCTATGGGGTTTGTGGTCAGAACTCAATTTGAACAAAGGCGACTGATTGACAATGGGCGGGGGTGTTGGGTTTATAAAGTTTTGGTGTGCGTGTGTTTTGGTGATCCATACCTGAATACCTTGGGTCAAGGGCGTGTGTCTTGGCGTGTGTTTTATGAGATTATGGGGTAGCATATGGAATTGGCATGTTCTTACGGGTCGAGTAGGTATTGAGGTATGTGCTCACTTCGGGCATTCGTTTCGTGTTGTGTGAGTCCTATTTTTCTTCTGAGCTTGCATTAATCGAGGGTCAGATAAAGTCAAACCATATCAAATTTGGCATTGGTCAGTCTGTGATTCGGGTGGGGTGCGGGTTTCATAAACTTGGAGTTCGTGTTCGGACAGTTTTGGTGTGGGTGAGTTTGGCGATTAGGCTACACTACAAGTAATTAGTGTGTGAGTTTGGTGTGTGTACATCTGTGAATTCTGGGTATAAATTCGGGTTACTTTTATGAATGGTTCTTGTAGTGTGGGCCTATCTTCTTTTTGGGTTTTCATTTCGTGGGTGTGAGTTTTCGTTTTGCGTGTTGGGATCTAAATGAGTAAATGAGGGTTGGGGTAGGTACTACATATGATAGATCATTCAGATTGTACATTGTGAAAGTGGCATTGTTTAGTTGGCAAGACAAAGAAGAAGCACACGTGTTAAGCTTGGACTGTTGTGGCTGCGAGATGTGGTGATCCGACCGGTAAGTCAAAACAAAGGGTTGTTGTGTTACATACGCAGTGGGTGTAGTCAGATTTTAGGTATATATCCGGTCGCGGTTTGCTGCAGAATGAGTTGGAAGTAGACTGAAAAAGAAAATTCAAAATATTATTCACGACTAGCAGGCGAGGCTCGAAGGTGATATACGGTGCAGGGTAGGAACCATGGAGAGGTTGGCTCAGGGACAGAAAATGAACAGAATTTATATACAAAGATTTCAAATCAAGCTTGTTTGGATTGATCGCAGGGGGAACTTCAAGGAACAATGGCATCAAAAAGTGGAAATGGTAGAAGCGATCGAATACATTAGAAGTGGGGAGAGTTTAGAAAAGATTAGGAGATTTCAATTTGTGTTATGACGGGAGCTAGATATGATTGGTTATGGGTCGGGGGTTCATCTAAACAGTCCTTGGTTCATTCGGTCAGAAAAAACTTGGTTTCTGCAGGTCAAAATAATAGCAATAATGTGCCGAAGTGGGTAACTTGGATACCTTTAAAAGGTATGAATATGGCGTGGAGAGCGGAGATGAATCGATTGCCGACCAAGGTGGATCTTTTGAAGAGAATTGTTGATTTGTAGAATCTGGCGTGCATTTTTTGCAACTACAATGATGAAACTGTTGACCATGTCTTCACAGCTTGTGTGGTGTCTTCAGCGGTTTAGGAAAGGATTGGCAAATGGTGTGGTTTGGCGCCTATATGTGCGTTTACAATTAGAGATCTTTTGGAGGTGTTCAAGAACGTCAATGGCGGTAAGATGGGGAAGAGAATTGTTCACGGGATCATTATTGTGGAGATGTGGTGTATTTGGAAAGCGAGGAACAACATTATTCTTAATGGTAAGAGAGCGAGTATAGGGGAGATTGTTGCGAGCGTGAAGTCTCTCTCGTTTTTATGGTTAAAGTCTAGATCTAGATTTAAAACGATTGTTTGGAAAGACTGGTGTAACTTTCCTATGTATATGTTGTAAGGTTTGGTGCCTTCGGTCCTTATTTTGAGGTCCGTTCTGGATTTTTGTTAATAAAAGTTTAGTTTAAAAAAAGAAAAACAAGTAAGGAGAATGCGAAATGCATGCTTGTTTAAATTTATTATAACTTTATTAAGAACACTAGTTTTTATCCCGGGAGCGTCCCGGGGTTGAAATATCTAATATGATAACATAATTAATGACTTGTTAATACATTATTAATGAATAACCTGAACACTTTGTGTTTTTTTCATGTATGAACGAAACCCCACAAAAAATAGTAGTTTTTTGTCCGTTTTTTATATAGCACTATGGTACTCGTTGGAAAGATAATAAAACGCTCGTTAATTTGGTGTAATTTGTTTCTTTAAAAAATCTCCTATATAAAAGATATTAACGTTTAAAAATTATGGGATGAAACATGAGAGAGAAAAATCTAAATTTGTTTTTAATTCATGTTTTCCTAAAATCATCTAATCTCTTTTGTTTTTTTATTACCTAATTATCTCTCAACATAGGTTGCCACATGGATCCTACATGGCATCTCAAGGGGGAGAATGGCCTCATTAAATGCCATGTAGGATATATCCCTTTGGAATATTATAATACTAGCTAATTACCCCGAGAAGGTCCCGGGGTTAATAGGACACCTTTGAACAAACCTCACCTCCCAATCCAATCCACCACCAAGCTACAATTACCAAACTTAACCACCACAGCAATAACTTTAGCTGCAGCCACCATCATAGCCACCAGCACCATCCCTCCATCCTTAGCAGCGGAATCCTACGCCACATACTACGGTACTGCAGCTAGCGCAGCCAACTACGGTGGCTACGGTGGAAATTCAGACGAGAATGTAAACAATCTTTCAATACATGTATCAATTCTCTTAACAAATTAAACTAAACTGATATAAATTAAACTTAACTCAACCTAACAAAACTCACCTTGAAATAAATAATGGAACTTATATAACCATCAATACCTCTATCAAATCTGTTAAGAGTAAACATAAGTGACATAAATTAAGCTTAACTGAATGTAAGTAAACTCAACTTAAAGTAACTAATGAAACATGTAACTCAACTCAGCTTTAACTACCTAATGAAACATAAATCTATTATAATATACAACTCAACTGACATTGAACAGACCTATGAGTAATAGATGTAAACAATCTTTCAATACATGTATCAATTCTCTTAACAAATTAAACTAAACTGATATAAATTAAAATTAACTCAACCTAACAAAACTCACCTTGAAATAAATAATGAAACTTACATAACCACTACAAAATTGGAAGATGAAACCTATCAATTCTGTTAACAAATTACACTACAATCTGAACTCAAGGTACCTAAACTCACCTTTAAGTAAAGAATTATACCGAAATGGGTTTGCTTTTATGGTCACATATATACAATTCTAAATACACAATAAAAAAACACATGAATTTTTTTTACCAGAAAAGGTAAAATATTATAACTCATTGCAAACAATTATTGGTGATTACTTTAAACTATCGGTATATTCTATGTTCTAACCCAATTTAACATAAGTAATTATCTGGTAATTGATATATAAAACAGGAGCTGTTACGGGTAGGCTGTTGGATCGTACATGGCCTAGTTTTGTGGCTCTTGTTTTATCAAGTGGAAGGACGTAGTATGAGTTACCTGGTACAATAAGTTCGTGGTGAGGGATGGGTTTCCAGAAAAGATCAAGAGGTGGCGTATCCTGTCCGCCGCCGCCTCCGTTAGGTTTACGGCTTGTCGTCTCGCCGCCGCTGCTGCTAATCTTGAAGTCGTCATCTTTGTTCCGATGGATGGATGGATGGATGTTTGGAGAAGCCTCTGAAATTAACGGAGAATCCCTTGAAACATGAATAAGGGGTTATGAATATGAGTGTTTCGGAAGCATTATTTGAGAGGTGGTGTAAGGTTTTTAGGGTTTGGGAGAGTGAATGAGGAGGTTAGGATTTAATAACTTTAGGGTTTTATCTTTTTCTTTTTTTTTAATTAAAAAAACGAAATAATTAAAAAACACCAAAAACATTCATTAAGGATGCCACATGGCGATTTTAAGGGGGGATTGAAGGAACCAATGGACGCCACGTCAGCAAAAGGGCTTTGTTTTATATATATACTAGCTAACTACCCCGGGAAGGTCCCGGGGTTGAAAATTTTATTATGACTTAATAAGAAAAATGATAAAAGAGGATACTCAAATCATGAATTGTCATCACAACTATAACATCAATTATCTACAATCACAATAAAAAAATATAAATTTATGGAAGTTGTAAATTAATATATTGTAAATTGTAATGTAATTTAATTTAATTTAATTTAATTACTTTGTTTGATTTAGTTTATATTGTTAGTTACTATCATATAGGCAAAATTAAATCTTTTTATGTTATCAAAAAACTTAGTATAGTGGTAATTTCGTTAAAAAAAATTTCTTTATTTTCCAAGAATCACACTATTATTAAATAAAGTGAGTATAAGGACATTATGTAGGTAAAAAGTGAAGGTGTATGTAAGTAACCTTGTGAGTCTAACATCAAAATTGATGTTAAGTATTTTTTAGTTAGATTTATTAATGTTCTCAAGACATCATCTTGGGAATTATAATGAGAAGCAATACATTGTTAGGTTAATTTAGCCATTCAAGTTTATTCAAGTTTATAACAGTAATCTTATACATTCATGTTAATTTAAAAATCAATGAGCTTTTTTATTATTAAAATAAGCTCTATGTCAAAGAAGTTTAAAATATGATGGGACGAAAATAAAAGTGGAAAGTGAAATATGATTTAAACGGGAAGAAGTGAAATTGTGTGTCAAAAGTTCCTAAAGATACAATTATCTAGACGGGCAACAGGAGCATACACTTCATCGTAATCTAACCCCTCAAATTTTAAACTAACATCCCTAGGCCGAATCCTAAAATCGCTCTTTTTCTTAGGTGCTTGGCGGACCACGTGGGGTTTCCTTTCTCGTTGTCAGGTGGCACTTTTCTTGTCGCTTCTATGTGTTCTTCCATCCATGATTTCCATGCTTTGGTTAATGTTGATCTGTCCAGATTATCCACCACTCCAACCTACGAAAGTCATATTTAAGTTGTAAAATACACCATCCAGAAAAGAGTCACTACAACATAGTTCCATTGACCAAACAATCAAAATAAAGACTTTTGTTTCATGTTGTTGACTTTTCATTACTTATATACCATTATATCTCAGCAGCTCGAGCTCCGCTAATTTACACCCCTAAATTCGCTCCAATCGCATCACGGGCTACTCTTTTAACCTAGGAACATGAGTGACGCCTAATACATAGGTGCAAATTTTAAATAGATAACAAATAATAATATGTAGCAGATAACTTTTGAATGTTTAATTGGCTTAGCGATTAAAAAATGGCATTACAAAAAGATGATGCTTGCATAGTTCACATAAACTTCTTCAGCTTCTTAGAACCATCACGTTTACTTATAACCAAACATTATGCACACTCCTAAGAGCTCAATACCCAAATAGGTACACACGCACCGACAATCAACATTACCCCCTTCTTAAAAACACACTTTCTTTAAAACAATGAATTGGATTATACATGTGGCCTCATAAGATAACACATAATTCAGTTATAATAACAGAAACAAAAAAAGTATAAAGCTCGTAATTTATAAGACTCATTAAATATGTGTAGTAAAGTATGATTACCATAACTTCTTTACTCAAATGGAAAGTGAGATTAAGATTTAACCTTTTGAAAATTGATACGTTGCGGAACACTGGGACATAAAGTTCTTAATCCGTTATTCGGGAGGACGACTTCGTAATATTTAAATTTTGTAACAATGTCTTGGTCCCGTAGCGAAGACCAACCCGGGAGTCCCGGGGTTGAAAAATCTAATATGACCTAGTAAAAATGATAAAAGTAGAAAACATACCAATCACAAACTCAGTACCGTCAAAAATTACCTATTTAAAACAAAAAACACAAAATAGATGAATAATCTTTTGCTATCGATAAAGCGACTATCAATTTTGAGAAATAAAACTGATTAAGTGTAGGTGGAAAACACAACATATCATAAATTACAAAACCCATCAGGTAAAATCACAGCCTTAGACAAAACGTTTAGGATCCGAAAAGATAACATAACTGTAGGCAGTTCAACAGGTGGAAGATAACATAATGGTTTTACTTTTTTAAAGAATGGCGAAAATATCCACATGTAACTTTTCGTTCATAACATAAACAATTTGTTCAAATAAAACCATTTTGACCCGTTACCCAACTGATAATGTGTGGAGTTAAAGCACAAAGGAAGGTGCCTTATACATTCCTCACATAATGCGTAGTTTCAATGAGAATAAAGTATTTTTTTCAAGGCATAATGAACTCAGCAGACTAAAAAACTAATGTATCTATGCAAAATTGAAAGAACATTTATTTGAACAATGATCAAAGGTTACACTTTGTTCCAAAAATCTTATGTACTTTGACCTTTGTGGGTCAAATTTCTTAACTTTTTTTTTGTTTCACAATAATATGGACGTTTTCATGAAACTAAAATAAGATTTTGGGTTTTGTAGTAAATGCTATATACTTCAACTCAATCTACAAACTTTTCTAAATAGAAAAAAAAAATTCAGATTCATATTAGAAGTCAAACTTACAGTATAGAGGCACAAAGCCATAGGAACACTAATCAAGTAACTACCTTTGCAAAGATGATTTCCAGAAGCTCAGGCCTTCGATTTGTAATGTTTCGATTGATAACTGAACAAAGAGAGAAACTATGGTAAGTTGGGAAAAATTAGTACCAAAAAACAACTCTTGAATATTAGAAAAAAACCAAATTTAACACCGACTTAGAAGTCGATTAAAAATGTGATTAACCATCGTTTCCTTATTCAAAAGCGTCATCATCGTCATCTAGAAGAGGCTGGTTTGCAGCTACTAAAAGCTCCGCTTCATGTCTGTAAAACACATAACGATGCATCATAAACAACCCCTATTAACCACCAGACCACAAGTGACACAGTCGAAAGCAAAACTTACGGTTGTTGAGCAACCATGTCCATTTGAACTTCTGGTGGAGCAAGTGTAGGAGACTCAACAAAGTGCAAGTTGTTCTAAGTCCATGTTGTGAAACTGTTGGTATAATATAGAAGTTTAGTTTATTGTGGACTTTGGAATATAACCAAACAAAAGGATAAACAGAAGGTACTTCTATTAGCCAATTGATCAGTATGCCCCGCATTTGAGGAGGGATATCTGTTTTATTCTCCATTTCTCCATATAGTTTTTCAGTGGTTGATTATGTGCCTGCATTCATAAGCCAATTGGATTATAGCTCATCACAAGAGTATGCATAAATTAAACTAAACCTTTCAACACATCTCACAACCTAAATCCCTTTCAACACTAAACCTCCAGCCACATTCTCATACTTATCCTTCCCAACTTATGCAAAAAATAATGCAGATTTCAACATTCCAATCAAAAACTGATTTTTTTTCAATCAGAATGTATAATGCAGATCAAAACAATTTAAGTTATTTTAATATAAAACACCATCTAATACGAATTAAAAATAATAATTAAAAAAATCTTAAAACTCCAATAAAAATTACTTACAAACTCTCAAATCCGAAGATAACGCCGATTGAAGATGAAGACACGAACACAGAGATCCTAATTGCCGCTTGAAGATGATACTATTAAGACGTCCCGAGCAAGTCAGATGATAATAAAGAAGAAGAAGAAAGATGTAAGACACTTCAGAGGTTAAAGGATCAAGTCAGAGGAACATAAAGAAAAAATTTATCTTCAACAAAGAAAATCTTATTATGATATCTACATTTCAATCGTATAAAGCTATCAATTGATGGTACATTAATAATAAAGGATGAATTTAATCTTTTAAGCTTACCTCAAATAACCTTCAATAGATCTATTCTAATGTTTGACTTCTTAAGTTTTAGTCCTAGATGATCATAAAAGTCACCTCAAATGACTTTCAATAGATATATGAATACCATATCTAAATCTTAAGTATTCTATTAATATACACCTAAATTTGTTATCTTCAACTAATAAAACCATAATAATATACATCTTCACCAAATAAAACAATATTAATATACACCTACATTCAACTTCTACAAATAAAATTACATACACTCAACTCAAATGACATTCAGTATGCTATATGATCATAACAGTCACCTTAAATGACCTTCAAAAGATCTATGAACAATATATCAAATTCTTCACTAATCTATTAATATAGACCTAAATTGATTATCTTCATCTTCAACAAATTAGCTACATTACCATATAACTTTAGTTGAATTTAATCTGTTAACATTGAACTAAAATAACCTTTAGTCTGCTATATGATTATAACACAGGTACATACACAGACTACAAAGACTTGGCCTAATTTTATAAAATAACAAATTAGCTCTTGCAATTCATACTAACTAAGACTGAATAATAATTGTTCTATTAAATTTTCCATAATAACTTAATTAAATCAATTACAGAGCTTAAAAATCGAATCTTTATACGAATGATCAAGAAATAATAAAGATATATAGAAAACAATTACATAAGCATGATGAAATCAAGATTAAGGGAAAAGGGTCTTCAAAGAATAAAGATCGAATATTGATGATACCTGTAAGAAACATCGGATTGGGACATAATAAGAGGGAAATTGAATGAAAAACGTTGGTCCTCTTCATGCGATCGATCTTGATTGTAATAATAATAATATTATTATTATAGGATTATGGTTATTGACAAAGTCGAGAGATTGGTATAAACGCCTTCAGATGAGGACTGATTCATAATTACCTCAAGGAAACAGGGTTTATGCAATCGGGGTTTTGTTTTGTTGTAATGAAATCGGCACCTGTACCAACAGGAGATTTGTAAACTTGGGGGAAAAAAGATTGAGGGTGGAGGAGGTGAAAAGAGGAGGAGATGGGATATTAGGGTTTTGAAGGAGGTGAAAAGAGAATACCGCTGAGTTAGGCACATTTGTTGTCAAATCGCATTGCAGCTTTTCGACATGAATTCTCAGTCTCTTCTTGTAGCTCAATCTTGTTTGTTTAACATTTGAATGGCCAACAACCGTTGAGTTAGGCACATTTGTTGTCACCATTGTGTACTAATACCTTAGATTGGCTAAACTCACCCTCTTGCTCGTTATTAACAATACCCTAAACGAAACATACACCGGATGAAGATCATTTAGAAAATAATATATCTAAAATCATATCAATAAAATCATTACCTCTTCTTTCGCGTAGATAGCCTCATCCTCTTGGTCATGAGCAACAATACCCTACACGAAACAAACCAAGATGTTACTTGTATGAAAGCAACTATCTTACTAACATAAAAAGCAAAGAAATATTTTACTTCTATTTTTGCTTGGCTAGACTCGCTCACTCGCACGTTATTGTCAACACCCTAAACAAAACATATAGACGAATGAATCACATTTAGAAAATAAGTAAATATAAAATCATATGAAAACAAATCATGTACCTCATCTTTCGCTTGGGAAGCCTCACCCTCTTGGTCATTAACAACACACTAATTAAAGAAATAAACCAACATGTTACTTTTTTATAAAAGTAACTAACTTACTAAGATGAAAAAAACAAATATTTTACTTCAATTTTTGCTTGGCTAGGATTGCCTTCTTGATCTCCTTGATCAAGATTATCAACTCCATCACTCAATCCCCCTTCATTGCTTAGGTGCTCATTTTAAGGAGACCGCCTCGTTGTCTGGTCCAATCCAACTAAACACATAATCCTTTTTTTTTTGAACGGCCAACAAATTGAATTGAATTGAACCAATACATTGTCTAATTATTATTAATCAATAATAAACCTACTTACAAAGTACAATTCCAAATACAGTACAACCTTTAGAAATATACAGTTTGACTTTTAAGGTCAACCAGGTCATCTTGAACTACTTTCAAATATTAGAAAACTGATTTACCTGATCAATTCTTCCATGCGCCTCAATGATTTTGCAAATTTCCAAGTGGCCTACGCCAAGTGCATCACAAAGTGGCTGCACAAATGACATTCAAAACTGATTACTTACCTCCTAAATAATCAGAATCACTTTTAACACCAAATACCAGAAACTGATTTTTGCAACTTGAACATATAAATAAGAACTATTACTGATCATTGTTGTCTTACGCGAGGGTCTAGAGGCAACTTAAGGTGATATAAATTTCTGTCACCGAATAACCTTTTGTATAACTTCCCTAATAACACCTATGATTTTGTTTCTTCTAAAGTATTATATACATACTGACTGACCCCACCGGGAAAATTTATTAGCTGATACACATGAATGTCTTGCATTACTTAAACACAAATACATAATACATTAAAGTAATAATGTCAAAGGGGAGTCACCAGATACAAACTAACATAGAAACTATATGAAATCGGCCGCCATGTCTAAACGAAAGCAATCACGAAGGTCACAGTCATAAACAACCACATCAAAGTTAATGAAAAACAACGGCTTCACTAACTATAGCTTTTGAACAAACCTTTTTTTAGCATGGTCAAAGCGCCCCAGGTTGTTGTCCAACAAACTTTTGACATTCTTTTAAAGTAAGAAATGTGTTAAGTATGATAACAAAAAATATAATTTTAATAATATTCTGAATCTTCGAACGGAATTATTTACAAGAACTAACCTTGCAAGAATAAGAATCGGTACATACCTTTATTGGATGTTAAGAATCCTACTTGCTGATTCTTTTCTTTTACCCTTTGACTTTCTAGAATCAAGCTTTAGATCGGAACTTCAAAGTTCAATTACTAATCAATGACAACATGGACAACACACAGCCACATAATGCTTAGAAATTCTGAATGAGAAAATAAAAATACACAATTGCTACAACTATGAATAAATTATAGTAGTGAACTTACTATATCTCACATTAAACTAAAATGGACACCTAACAAACTACTAAGATGTATACAGATAATATAACAATCTATAACACAAAGGCATACCTTGGTATCCAACATTATTGCTTTAACTTTTTCATTGAATTGCGCATTGTATTCTTTGATAAGATCAACAGTTTTTTGATGTGATGCATGATCTCCAATTCTCCATGCGACATGTTTAGACTCCCCACATTCATCTCTGTTTCAGCCAACTTCCATATTCACGTGAGCTTGTTGAAGGACCGATTGTGCACACGATCTTTGTTTTCTTTTGAGCATCTGGGGAAATTTGAGGTTGTCTTAAACTGCTATCATTAGACTGCAACTCAAAAGAATAACCCATAACTAATTATTAAACTAACCTTTGTTCTCTTCTTTTACACATTATAATCCAGAAATATAAAATGAGTAGTGGTCCACAATCTTAATTAAAAAAAATCATATTAAACATCTCCCAATCATACACTAACATCATAACACCTATTATTTATAGTTAAGGCTGAACAGAAATTCATCTTCCCAAGCACAACACGCTAATCTAGATGTAGCATTAATCATATAACAAAACTTAACGTGAAAAAAAAAACAAATCCTATAACTAATAGATTCATACATATTTCTCCATTACAATAGGTTAAGATGTCAACCAATCTTAGTCTTAATCTTAAAATCATAATATTCTTCAGTCGAAACTATAGTATAATATCCCAAGCCTTACAAAATACAGTAAGTGAACCAGTGTACCTCATAGACTACCAAACATATGAAAATTAGCGAAAATAAAATGTTCCTAATTACATCAGATTCATTTGCTCATCTCTACAGTTTGGTTTCGGTACCGGATAGCATTTACTCATCTCTAATAAAAACATACCAGGTTTGCAGAACCAAGCTTCATCATCAACAAAGAGAAACAACCATACATGTAAGACGTTCATAGTTTCACACCCTTAAAATGCTCATAAGGAAGAAAGTGATAATTAACCATACATGTAGCAAAAGCATTACCTGAAGTTTATGCTGTTCATGTGACATTGATCTGTAAGCCTCCCAGAGGAGTTCATCCTGCTTCTCCATGTGTATAAAACATAAAAGATGAAGATCAATGTCATGTAACGCTAATAGCGCAAAGAACCTACTAAATCAGGCACGTAACTGATTAGAAACTTGTTTAACAATTCATAGCTACCTATAATCAACCACAAACTCATAACAAAACACAAAATACACATACCATTAAACGACGGAGGCGAAAGACAAAGGCGACCGATTCTGCACAGTCAAATAGTGAAAAAACTGCACTATTGGGATAGAAACTTACGTGCATTGGGAAAAAGTGTTTAGTATCTTTTCTATATTATTGTATAGAGTTATTAAACATAATAGAGAATTGCATATGAACCAAAAACTTCTACCTGCAAGGCTGCAAAACCAAACATAAACCAACAAACCGTCGTTGCCCAGCCATCATTGTTTCTGAATTTAATCTTTTAAGCTTACCTCAAATAACCTTCAATAGATCTATTCTAATGTTTGACTTCTTAAGTTTTAGTCCTAGATGATCATAAAAGTCACCTCAAATGACTTTCAATAGATATATGAATACCATATCTAAATCTTAAGTATTCTATTAATATACACCTAAATTTGTCATCTTCAACTAATAAAACCATAATAATATACATCTTCACCAAATAAAACAATATTAATATACACCTACATTCAACTTCTACAAATAAAATTACATACACTCAACTCAAATGACATTCAGTATGCTATATGATCATAACAGTCACCTTAAATGACCTTCAAAAGATCTATGAACAATATATCAAATTCTTCACTAATCTATTAATATAGACCTAAATTGATTATCTTCATCTTCAACAAATTAGCTACATTACCATATAACTTTAGTTGAATTTAATCTGTTAACATTGAACTAAAATAACCTTTAGTCTGCTATATGATTATAACACCGGTACATACACAGACTACAAAGACTTGGCCTAATTTTATAAAATAACAAATTAGCTCTTGCAATTCATACTAACTAAGACTGAATAATAATTGTTCTATTAAATTTTCCATAATAACTTAATTAAATCAATTACAGAGCTTAAAAATCGAATCTTTATATCAAATTCTTCACTAATCTATTAATATAGACCTAAATTGATTATCTTCATCTTCAACAAATTAGCTACATTACCATATAACTTTAGTTGAATTTAATCTGTTAACATTGAACTAAAATAACCTTTAGTCTGCTATATGATTATAACACCGGTACATACACAGACTACAAAGACTTGGCCTAATTTTATAAAATAACAAATTAGCTCTTGCAATTCATACTAACTAAGACTGAATAATAATTGTTCTATTAAATTTTCCATAATAACTTAATTAAATCAATTACAGAGCTTAAAAATCGAATCTTTATACGAATGATCAAGAAATAATAAAGATATATAGAAAACAATTACATAAGCATGATGAAATCAAGATTAAGGGAAAAGGGTCTTCAAAGAATAAAGATCGAATATTGATGATACCTGTAAGAAACATCGGATTGGGACATAATAAGAGGGAAATTGAATGAAAAACGTTGGTCCTCTTCATGCGATCGAGCTTGATTGTAATAATAATAATATTATTATTATAGGATTATGGTTATTGACAAAGTCGAGAGATTGGTATAAACGCCTTCAGATGAGGACTGATTCATAATTACCTCAAGGAAACAGGGTTTATGCAATCGGGGTTTTGTTTTGTTGTAATGAAATCGGCACCTGTACCAACAGGAGATTTGTAAACTTGGGGGAAAAAAGATTGAGGGTGGAGGAGGTGAAAAGAGGAGGAGATGGGAGATTAGGGTTTTGAAGGAGGTGAAAAGAGAATACGGGTTATATTGATTTATTAATTTATTAATAAAAACGAAAAATTAAAAAAAAAACAAAGAATTGCACCTCACTATGCCACGTGGCGATTTCAAGGAGGGATTGGAGTTACCAATGGACGCCACATCAGCAAAAGGGCTTTCTTTTATATATATATTATATAGATATATATATAGATATAGATATATATATATAGATTCAGCCGCATTTCTATTAGATTTATGTTAAAAAAAGGCTATACCCTTTCTTAACCCACTCCACGTTAGTTTTAACTTTTCGTTTGCACCATTTGCAATTTGTTGAGTTATTTTTTTTTCCTACACTTTTGTTTAATTATTGTTTACAACCCTACAATTTACTTAGGGGTTGTTTGGTTGATTAAGTACTGAATCATTAAGATAATCTGAATGGTTAAGAGGCTCTGAATGGTTAAGAGTTGAATCATTCAGCATCCCTTATTAGCTTAATGGTTCAGCACTTAATCATTCCATTCAGATGACGAAACAAACAGTCTGAATGCTAAATGATTCAGAACTAAATGGTTAAAAGGCTGATTAAGAGGCTACCAAACAGCCCCTTAGTTGATCTTTTCCTTTTCATTTAACCGATTTACATTACAATTCATGAACATTAAAGCTATCATTTACTTATATCAACGCTCTCCACGAGTTACTATTATTTAAGTTCCAATGTGAATTTTCGTAACGTTGTTTTTAAATTGACTAGCTGCTTTAAATTTTTTTATAAGCGTTCGATTTCTTAAGCCGGCTAACGCTCATCTCTTAATACACTATTGCATCGTGTTTTTTTATCTACATCTAAACCGACATGTTGTAATGTGTGGTTGTCATGTTTATCTTTATATACATTTTGGTGTAGTTTTTTTCGAATAAGTTGGCTCATATATAACAACGTAATTTTTTGCATGAATTTCGAATATAATGTTGTGCCGTGATCTTTTTATCAGCCCATTAACAATTTATTATTTCAAACCCATCACAGAACACGGATGATAACCCAGTAATTACCTAACGAAGGTGCTACATTATTGAACTCCCAACAAAATATATACACACAAGTCACTAAGTAACATATACTTTAACAACTAAAATGAAAGAAATATCTTAGAGCAAAGAGACTGGGATGGGAGCTGTGACACCCGGCAAACTCAGGTTAGTAACGTTGACTAAACTAGTAAGTCTACCTTAGCGAGTCATACTTATTACATACTTAACTAGATCAGTCGAGTGATTACGATGATCCGCGGGATCATCGGGAGTCGGTCCATAACCATGTGTACAAGGATTGGTGATTCGTGGAATCACCGGGTTTAACGCACACACGCAAGTCTCGAGTCCCGGGAATTGGTGAACGGATGTAAATGTGTTGGTTATCATGCATTATGTGTTTATAATCATTACGTGACTTGTCGGTATGTTAATACGTGTTTATATGTGTTAAAATAGTGTTTAACGCGCCAAAAACTCAATCGGGGATACTGTAGGCGATTAGGACCCAGATGGGTGCCTAATCGCCTATACTATAGGCGATTGGGAAGATTAGGGGGCGATTGGAGCCCCTAATCGCCAATAGACAGGCGATTAGTGTGACACCCGGCAAATTCAAGTTAACAACGTCGTCTAAATTAAAGTCTACCTTAGCGAGTCACGCGTATTCTGTACTTAACTGGGTTAGTTGAGTCGGGTTATGGTTCGGGAACTGTTATATGAGTCTAGGGAATCATTAGATGTTGGCCTAGAGGATCGTTAGATGTCAGTCCTTAACCAAGTGTACAAACGGTGACGATTTGTAGGATCGTCAGGGCATACGGAACGTACGAATCTCGAGTCCCGGGAATTGGTGAACGAGTGTAAATATGTGTATTTACTAGTGTTATGTGTTTACAATCATTATGTGACTTGTCGGTATGTGAAAATGTGTTAACATGTGTTAAAACGGGGTTTAACGCGCAAAATACTTGGAACAGGACCCTGCAGGCGATTAGGGTGAGCTAATCACCTGCAGGGTGGCGATTAGCTCACCCCAGGGGGCGAGTAGCTGCCTCAAGGTGGCGATTAGGGGGCTAATCGCCTAAGGGGGTGGCGATTAGCAGCCCTAATCGCCTGCAACTGGAAGCTAATCGCCTGCAACGTAAGTGACGACTAAAAACGACTATAAATACCATACTTAACCTCCTAAACTTCATTATACAAACCCTAATCGTCCCATAAACCGCCCCAACACATAAACAACCTCTGGAAGGCGATTTTTGATCAAAACTCAAGGTTTCAAGCTTGAATCATCATACTTTCATAATTCTAAGGTTTGATTTTCATCCATAAACCTTTATAAACATTTTTAATCAATCCCTAAGGGTCCAGACCTGTTGTTAAACGAAAAAGCTTTCTGAAAATCGTCAATAAGGGTTGTTAATCGGATTATAACTAATATGCATGTGTTATGAGTGTGTATGATTAAAAAGCTAGGGTTTTTGTGATTCATGATGATGATTTGCTATGTTATTATGATAGATCAGTGTTGATAATGATATTATGATGAGATAATCTGAGAATTGATCATTAGGGTTATAGTTACGCATGTTAGTGTGATGTAGCATGCTATGTGAATGGTGTTTGGATTACATGATTGCATGCAGGGCTGATAATACGAGGCAAAACGAAGGGTTTTAGTTGAAACATGTTTAGGATAGTGTTTGGGATGATATTGGGTGGTTACACACGTTCTGGATCTGATTTGGAGCGTTAAACGCGCGAAAAACTGGAACAGCAAGGTTACAGGCGATTAGCAGGCTAATTGCTAGCTGTTACAGGCGATTAGCCCTAATTGCTAGGTGTTACATGCAATTAGCCCTAATTGCTAGGTGTTACATGCGATTAGCCCTAATTGCTAGGTGTTACATGCAATTAGCCCTAATTGCTAGCTGTTACATGCGATTAGCCCTAATTGCTAGCTGTTACATGCAATTAGCCCTAATTGCTAGCTGTTACATGCAATTAGCCCTAATTGCTAGCTGTTACATGCAATTAGCCCTAAATGCTAGTAGTTACATGCGATTAGCCTTCCTAAATGCCAGTTGACCAACCTAAATGCTAGTTGACTTTTCCTAATCGCGTGTACTACTGCTGTATGTATATTTTAGCATTCCGAGACCCGTTTGGACACCTAGGAACATGCTAGGAACCCCGTAACATGTTTAATAACTTGGTAACAAATACTTGGATGTATTTCGGTGATACGTGAACTATGTGCTATAACTTGTTGTGTGTTAACGTATGTTAAGGGTACTTGCATGATTGCATGTTTTGGAGCGTAAACATAACACGGGGAGTCTCGGGTCACCAATGGGATGTCGAGTCTTGTACTTTGGGTCGGTTAAACAGTCACGGTGTTTCAAACGAACTTGGTTATGGTCTGGACATCTAGGGACTAACTAACCTAAGGGTTATTAGTCTAAGTACTTGTAACTATCATATGTTAGGTCGCTGTTTTACGGGACTAGCATAGCTTGTTGAACTATTCTATTAGCTGAAGTTAACGCAACCTAAGGTGAGTTTACGGCCCCACTTTACTTGGTTTTCGTTTTCGGGGGAGAAAACATGTGTTAAACAACTATTTGGTAACAACTGTCATACTATGGGTTTTCAAACGGTTTACTATACGATCTTTGGAAGTCCCGGGGGGAAACCATGAATGTGCTGGTTTGCACAACGGGGAAATGTGAATAGCGCTATTGGGAGTGACCAACCCCACCCGTCGGCATGGAGCGCCGGGCGGGTGCATATTGTCTCAAACAGGAACAGGTTTACTATACGGGCACAACATCTGGTTTGCGAGTTAGTAATGGTTTTCCAATCGTAGTAGTAATGGTACATGCGCCTAGCTAGCGTACTTGGTTTACAATTGTTATAGTATGGACAGGTTATACTTGGAACTTTGATTACAAACCTGTAAACTCACCAGCATTTTTGTGCTGACGTAAACTCTTACATGTTTTCTCAGGTCGCTCAGGTAGCAAAGTGGAACTAGGGCGCACGCGTCTGCACGGCGTCTAGTTAGAGTTGCATGGTTTTGAACATTAAACATTTGGTTTTATTTTGTTTATGTAACGACATTTAGCTTCCGCTGATGTTTGGGATTTTAAACTATGTTTTTGAAATTCATTTAGTATTGTTTATTGTGATCATTGACTTGGATCCTGGTTTGTCATGCGCCTCGCGGTAAAACTCCGCAAGTGGATTTTGAGGGTGTGACAGATTGGTATCAGAGCCAATGGTTATAGTGAACTAGGACTGCATGTAGAGTCTAGTCTATAACTGAGTCGCACACACTAGATGATCACATGGTACTAAACTTTATACTGGGTTACTCATAGACTTGTCGGGGTGTCTCTAAATCATCTTGTCCTTCTGTGTTACATCATCCAGACTCTTTTACTGGGTTACTTGCTTACTAGACAGTGAGGTACATTGGGGTTAACTGTATACTCTTGAGATTGGTCCAAGACTCGGACATCTCCCTTCCTACCCCAATAGAAACCCTTGTCATGAACTACCGTAGTATTACGATGTATAGCTAAGAGTCTATGTCCGGTGATTTGAACTTTGAACTAGGAGAACACTTGGAGGACCATGTAGAGCGGTTTATCATTTTGGGTGCACACAAAATCATAAACCGAAATGCATGAAAGCCCTAGTGAGCTCTGGGTTCGAATGGATAGTCCTGGGTTGGATCTAGCTTTGATCTTGTAAACGCTAGTGTTTATCATTAGCTGTGAAACTAAATTTTCTCGTCCTTTTTGCCAGAATCATGTCTGGAGCACGAGGAGGACGTGGAGGTGGTCGCAATGGTGGGCGTGGAAATGGTGGTCGTGGGGGTGTGAACCTCACACAGGATGACTTGAACAACTTGCTGCAGGCTGCCTTCCAGCTAGGGCACAATGGCGGTAAGTTGACCTAACCACTTCTATCTCATCGGTGAACTTGTTTACATTTCCCGTGGTTTTCTTACGTGTTTCTTTACAGGTGGTCATGTTAATCCACCACCACCACCCATGTGCACCTACAAAATGTTTCGGGACTGCAAGCCCCATGAGTTCGCGGGTACTGAGGGTGCAGTAGGTTTGCTCAGGTGGTTGGAGAAGGTGGAGTCTGTTTTCCTGATGTGTAATTGTCTTCCTGAGGATCGAGTCAAGTATTCTGCTGGGTTGCTCCAGGATGTTGCGTTGACCTGGTGGAACGATATCACCCAGACTATGGGTATAGGGGAGGCTTATGCTATGCCTTGGGAAAACTTTGTGCAACTGCTGAAGAGGGAGTACTGTCCCAGGGAGGAGATTCAAAAGCTGGAACACGAGGTGTGGAACCTCAAAATGTCTGGGTCGGAAATTGAGAAGTATACTGTGAGGCGGAATGAGTTGGCTGTGCTTTGTCCTGATCTACATGTGCCGGAATACAGGAGGATTGAGCATTATATCTCGGGTCTTGTGCCAGAAATCGCAGGGTTGGTGGCTGCGGGGAATCTTCCTACCTACTCGGAGGTGGTCCGGTCTGCTCATAGGATGACTAACTTGAAGGTGAGTGAGGGTATCTTGCCTGCCAAAGGTTCAACTGCTAAGGCTCCAGAGAGCAACAAGCGAAAGTGGGATAATGATGTGAAGAGTTCTACACCAGCACCAGCTCAACAGGGGAAAAGGTTTGATAGTGGGGGTTCATCTTCATCGGGTTCTAAGCCAAGTGGTGGGTATGTAGGGAAGTTACCGAAATGCAATAAGTGTGGACGCCATCATCATGGGAATTGTGACAACAATCGTTGCCATCGCTGCCAGAGGTTGGGGCATTTTGCCAAAGACTGTAGGGCGACTCTTCCATCGACTCAGGCCCCAGCTACTACTCCGACTTCTACTACTCAGGGGACTGCGGGTAAACAGGGATGCTTTCACTGTGGGGAAACGGGGCATTATAAGAAGGAGTGTCCAAAACTGAAGCAGGGAGGAAACGGGAATGGTAATGGGAATGGAAATGGTAACAACGGGGGCGGAAACAGGAACGCACGTGCCTTCGTTATTGGGACTGCAGAGGCAAGACAGGACCCTGACACAGTCACTGGTACGTTTCTTCTCAACGATCGCTCTGTTAGTGTTTTATTTGACTCTGGTGCCGACAAAAGTTTCATATCTGTGGAAGTTAGTCGTTTGTTAGATGTAGTACCTGTTCCTTTAGAGGCTAAATATATTATAGAATTGGCTGACGGTAAGAAGATAGAAGCTACTTGCGTTCTTCGGGAGTGTCGCATAGAGTTGTCGGGTTTGTCTTTTCCTATCGACCTTATGCCGGTACCTTTGGGTAGTTTTGACGTGGTTATAGGCATGGATTGGTTGTCGCTGTATCGCGCTGAGATCGTTTGTTACGACAAGGTCATCCGGATTCCTCTCCCTGATGGAGAATTTCTTTCTGTGTACGGGGACAAGAGCGGTGCTCCGCTAAGTCTCATCTCTAGCATGAAAGCCCTTAAGTATCTTCGGAAGGGTTATTCGGCTGTTCTAGCACTTTTATCTGTTTCCACTACCAGCGAGAAGAAGATCGACGATATCCCGGTTGTACGCGAGTTTTCTGATGTCTTTCCTGATGATTTATCTGGTCTTCCTCCCCATCGTCAGGTTGAGTTCGGTATTGATCTTGTACCTGGCGCTGCTCCTATTGCTCGGGCCCCCTACCGTCTTGCACCTCCTGAGATGCAAGAATTGTCTAACCAGTTACAGGAACTCTTGGATAAGGGTTTCATCAGACCTAGTTCTTCCCCTTGGGGAGCCCCGATTTTATTTGTTAAGAAGAAGGATGGAAGTTTCCGATTGTGTGTGGACTACAGAGAACTGAACAAATTGACCATTAAGAACCGTTATCCCCTTCCACGTATTGATGATCTATTCGACCAGCTTCAGGGTTCTAGTTATTATTCCAAGATCGATTTGAGGTCCGGTTATCACCAGCTGCGCGTCAGGGAGGCTGACGTTGCAAAGACTGCTTTTCGAACACGTTATGGCCATTTCGAATTCTTGGTCATGCCTTTTGGTCTCACTAACGCACCGGCGGTTTTCATGGACTTGATGAACCGCGTTTGTAAACCGTATCTTGACAAGTTCGTCATCGTGTTTATTGATGATATTCTGATCTATTCCAAGAACGAGACCGAACATGGGGAACATCTACGGCTAGTTTTGGAACTCTTACGACGAGAACAGCTGTACGCCAAGTTCTCGAAGTGCGATTTCTGGTTACGCGAAGTCCAATTCCTAGGGCATGTAGTCAATGAACTGGGAATCCATGTCGATCCAGCTAAGATCGAAGCGATCAAGGACTGGGAAGCACCGAAGACGCCAACTGAGGTGCGGCAATTCCTAGGCCTTGCGGGTTATTATCGGCGTTTCATTAAGGGGTTCTCGAAGGTCGCTCAACCCCTCACCACTCTTACTCAGAAGGATAGAAAGTTCGACTGGGGTGAACCACAGGAGTCCGCATTCCAAAAACTGAAGACTAAGCTTTGCACTGCTCCTATCTTGTCTTTGCCTGAGGGCACTGAAGATTTCGTTGTTTACTGTGATGCTTCTATTCATGGTCTCGGTTGCGTGTTGATGCAACGCGAGAAGGTGATTGCGTACGCTTCCCGTCAACTCAAAGTGCATGAGAGGAACTACACTACCCATGATTTGGAATTGGGTGCGGTGGTGTTCGCGTTGAAAATCTGGAGGCATTACTTGTACGGTACCAAATGCACCATCTACACCGATCACAAGAGTCTCCAGCACATTTTTGACCAACAGCACCTGAACATACGACAGCGCCGTTGGGTTGAACTCCTGAACGACTATGACTGTGCCATTAAGTACCATCCTGGCAAGGCGAATGTTGTGGCAGACGCCTTGAGCAGGAAGGAATCGACAAACCCTCGTCGCGTTCGGGCGTTGCAACTCACAATCCACTCCTCTCTGCCTGATCAACTCCGTTCTGCGCAGTCAGAAGCCTTGAAGGAGGAAAACCTTAAGGCTGAAACTATGCACGGTGCCGACAAACATCTCGAGCAAAGGCCTGATGGCCTGCGCTACTTCGCAGAACGCGTCTGGGTTCCCTTAGTCGGGGGACTTCGGGAGCTGGTTCTTGATGAAGCTCACAAGTCTCGGTATTCCATTCATCCTGGTTCAGACAAGATGTACCAGGATCTAAAAATACTGTACTGGTGGCCAAACATGAGGGCGGATATAGCCTCATACGTGAGTAAGTGCTTGACCTGTGCTAAGGTCAAGGTGGAATACCAGAAACCGTCGGGTCTATTGCAACAACCCGAAATTCCAGAGTGGAAATGGGAACGGATTACAATGGACTTTGTCACACAGCTACCTAAGTCACCGAGCGGGAATGATAAGATATGGGTGATTGTCGACCGTTTGACGAAATCAGCCCATTTCCTTGCCATTAAGGAGACCGACACCATGGATCGGTTGGCTCGTTTATATCTGAAAGAAGTTGTCTCTAAGCATGGGGTACCAGTTTCTATTATTTCGGATCGTGATTCTCATTTTACTTCTCACTTCTGGAAGTCCTTGCACAAGGCTTTGGGTACACAACTAGACATGAGTACGGCTTACCATCCACAAACTGACGGTCAGAGTGAGCGTACAATTCAAACTCTAGAAGACATGCTGCGGGCATGTGTGATCGATTTTGGCAAAGGTTGGGAAGCTCACTTACCGTTAGTAGAATTCTCTTACAACAACAGTTATCATACGAGCATCAAAGCAGCTCCGTTCGAGGCATTGTACGGACGGAAATGCAGGTCTCCTCTCTGTTGGGCCGAAGTGGGTGAGAGTCAGCTCACTGGGCCAGAACTGGTGTACGAGACTTCTGAGAAGATCGTACAGATTCGTAATCGATTGGCAGCGGCACGGGACCGACAAAAGAGTTATGCTGATCATCGCCGTAAGCCATTGGAGTTTCAAGTTGGTGACAAAGTGCTTCTAAAGGTTTCACCGTGGAAGGGCGTCATACGCTTTGGGAAGCGTGGCAAACTTAACCCGCGGTATGTCGGTCCATTTACGATCCTGGAACGGATCGGACCGGTGGCATATCGACTTGATTTACCGACGGAGCTCGGTAACGTACATAACGTCTTCCACGTATCTAACCTGAAGAAGTGTCTGACTGACGAGTCTCTCATTGTTCCACTAGAAGAGATCAAGGTTGATGATCGTCTTCGGATAGTGGAGGAACCTGTCGAGATCCTTGATTACAAGATTCGCAGTCTGCGTCACAGTAAGATTCGTATTGTTAAGGTTCGATGGAACTCGAACCGGGGACCGGAATACACTTGGGAACGCGAGGATCAGATGAAGTCTAAGTATCCTCATCTCTTTCCTAAAGAGGCATTCGAGTCGAGACACGTTACCACTGCAACGGAATGAATCTCGGGGCGAGATTCCTTTTAACGTGGGGATGATGTGACAACTCGGGTAATTCTCTCTCTTGGTTTCTATTTTTGTCTGTTTTTTTTGTTCATACTCTTGGTACTTACATAATTTTCGGGACGAAAATTCTTTTAACGTGGGGATGATGTGACACCCGGCAAATTCAAGTTAACAACGTCGTCTAAATTAAAGTCTACCTTAGCGAGTCACGCGTATTCTGTACTTAACTGGGTTAGTTGAGTCGGGTTATGGTTCGGGAACTGTTATATGAGTCTAGGGAATCATTAGATGTTGGCCTAGAGGATCGTTAGATGTCAGTCCTTAACCAAGTGTACAAACGGTGACGATTTGTAGGATCGTCAGGGCATACGGAACGTACGAATCTCGAGTCCCGGGAATTGGTGAACGAGTGTAAATATGTGTATTTACTAGTGTTATGTGTTTACAATCATTATGTGACTTGTCGGTATGTGAAAATGTGTTAACATGTGTTAAAACGGGGTTTAACGCGCAAAATACTTGGAACAGGACCCTGCAGGCGATTAGGGTGAGCTAATCACCTGCAGGGTGGCGATTAGCTCACCCCAGGGGGCGAGTAGCTGCCTCAAGGTGGCGATTAGGGGGCTAATCGCCTAAGGGGGTGGCGATTAGCAGCCCTAATCGCCTGCAACTGGAAGCTAATCGCCTGCAACGTAAGTGACGACTAAAAACGACTATAAATACCATACTTAACCTCCTAAACTTCATTATACAAACCCTAATCGTCCCATAAACCGCCCCAACACATAAACAACCTCTGGAAGGCGATTTTTGATCAAAACTCAAGGTTTCAAGCTTGAATCATCATACTTTCATAATTCTAAGGTTTGATTTTCATCCATAAACCTTTATAAACATTTTTAATCAATCCCTAAGGGTCCAGACCTGTTGTTAAACGAAAAAGCTTTCTGAAAATCGTCAATAAGGGTTGTTAATCGGATTATAACTAATATGCATGTGTTATGAGTGTGTATGATTAAAAAGCTAGGGTTTTTGTGATTCATGATGATGATTTGCTATGTTATTATGATAGATCAGTGTTGATAATGATATTATGATGAGATAATCTGAGAATTGATCATTAGGGTTATAGTTACGCATGTTAGTGTGATGTAGCATGCTATGTGAATGGTGTTTGGATTACATGATTGCATGCAGGGCTGATAATACGAGGCAAAACGAAGGGTTTTAGTTGAAACATGTTTAGGATAGTGTTTGGGATGATATTGGGTGGTTACACACGTTCTGGATCTGATTTGGAGCGTTAAACGCGCGAAAAACTGGAACAGCAAGGTTACAGGCGATTAGCAGGCTAATTGCTAGCTGTTACAGGCGATTAGCCCTAATTGCTAGGTGTTACATGCAATTAGCCCTAATTGCTAGGTGTTACATGCGATTAGCCCTAATTGCTAGGTGTTACATGCAATTAGCCCTAATTGCTAGCTGTTACATGCGATTAGCCCTAATTGCTAGCTGTTACATGCAATTAGCCCTAATTGCTAGCTGTTACATGCAATTAGCCCTAATTGCTAGCTGTTACATGCAATTAGCCCTAAATGCTAGTAGTTACATGCGATTAGCCTTCCTAAATGCCAGTTGACCAACCTAAATGCTAGTTGACTTTTCCTAATCGCGTGTACTACTGCTGTATGTATATTTTAGCATTCCGAGACCCGTTTGGACACCTAGGAACATGCTAGGAACCCCGTAACATGTTTAATAACTTGGTAACAAATACTTGGATGTATTTCGGTGATACGTGAACTATGTGCTATAACTTGTTGTGTGTTAACGTATGTTAAGGGTACTTGCATGATTGCATGTTTTGGAGCGTAAACATAACACGGGGAGTCTCGGGTCACCAATGGGATGTCGAGTCTTGTACTTTGGGTCGGTTAAACAGTCACGGTGTTTCAAACGAACTTGGTTATGGTCTGGACATCTAGGGACTAACTAACCTAAGGGTTATTAGTCTAAGTACTTGTAACTATCATATGTTAGGTCGCTGTTTTACGGGACTAGCATAGCTTGTTGAACTATTCTATTAGCTGAAGTTAACGCAACCTAAGGTGAGTTTACGGCCCCACTTTACTTGGTTTTCGTTTTCGGGGGAGAAAACATGTGTTAAACAACTATTTGGTAACAACTGTCATACTATGGGTTTTCAAACGGTTTACTATACGATCTTTGGAAGTCCCGGGGGGAAACCATGAATGTGCTGGTTTGCACAACGGGGAAATGTGAATAGCGCTATTGGGAGTGACCAACCCCACCCGTCGGCATGGAGCGCCGGGCGGGTGCATATTGTCTCAAACAGGAACAGGTTTACTATACGGGCACAACATCTGGTTTGCGAGTTAGTAATGGTTTTCCAATCGTAGTAGTAATGGTACATGCGCCTAGCTAGCGTACTTGGTTTACAATTGTTATAGTATGGACAGGTTATACTTGGAACTTTGATTACAAACCTGTAAACTCACCAGCATTTTTGTGCTGACGTAAACTCTTACATGTTTTCTCAGGTCGCTCAGGTAGCAAAGTGGAACTAGGGCGCACGCGTCTGCACGGCGTCTAGTTAGAGTTGCATGGTTTTGAACATTAAACATTTGGTTTTATTTTGTTTATGTAACGACATTTAGCTTCCGCTGATGTTTGGGATTTTAAACTATGTTTTTGAAATTCATTTAGTATTGTTTATTGTGATCATTGACTTGGATCCTGGTTTGTCATGCGCCTCGCGGTAAAACTCCGCAAGTGGATTTTGAGGGTGTGACAATTAGGACTCCTAATCGCCTGCTAACTGCTGCTAATCGCCTGCACTGCTCTGCACGAGTCAAAACACCTATAAATACAACCCTTAACTCCCCAAACAGCCTTAGTGCAACCCTAACTGATCCTAAGCCATCCACACACCCTAGAACACCTCTGGAACTTGTTTTGCTTCAAAAATCACCATTTCCAAGCTAACACACCTTTCTTTGATAAAATCCAAGGTGTGTTCTTCATCTCTAACCTTTGTAATGTTGTTGTTTTGGTTCCCCAAAAGTCCAGACCTTGTTTTACTAAGTATGTGTCTTTAAAACCTTTGAAAAAGAGTTCTAAAACAAGCCTACACCATAATACATGCTATATGTGAAGTTTTTGTGCATATGATGATCTTCTTGGTAGTTATAACATGAATGTTTCCATAAAATGGTTGTACTTCTGAGATGTAGGAGCTATTATGATGATTATCTAAGAGTTTGAGTTGTTATTTTTGTGTTTTGGTGATGATGTTCATTTTGACCCATTTGCATGATTCTTGAAGATCTAAGGTGTTATGTTATGATTTAATGATTTGTTGTTGTTAGGGTTTGCAATAGAGAGGTGTTATAACAGAGAAATGTTGATTTGCAAGCTTGTAAGTGATGAAATCTGATTTGTTGCCATTTAAGGAAAGATAAGCTTAGTTAATGAAACATGGTACTTTGCCATTTTTGGAAATAATTGCACAAAGAGTGTTAGAACAGTGATTAATTGGGGGTTTTTGCTTGGAATGGGTTGGTAAATGGTTTAGGTTTGATATTGGGTGTTTTTGCATGTTTCGGATCTGATTTGGAGGGTTAAACGCGCGAAAATGTGTCGCGCAGCTGCAGCAGGCGATTAGGAATCCTAATCGCCTGATATGGTAGGCGATTAGGAACCTTAAGGGGAGATTAGGCCCCTAATCGCCTGATAAGGTAGGCGATTACCACCCCAATCGCCTGTTGACCATCCCCCAATCACCAGTTGACTTTTCCTAATTGCATGCTAAATTCCCAATTGCGTGTACTGCTGCTGTAAGCGTATTTTGGCATCCCGAAGCATGATTTGACACCTAGGAACATGATAGAAACCCCGTGACATGCCGTATGACTTGGTAACACGTGTTCGGACTCAGTTGTGCTTTACTCGTGCGTTAAGAAAGGCTAGGTGAACTCTTGCGCGTGCTAAGAGTTTAACTATATATGTTGCATGATATCTTGCATTTAGCTAACACATGGAGTGTCGGGTCACCAATGGGATGTCGAGTCTTGTCTGGCATAGTCGGTTTTACAGTCAAAGGTGTTTTTTAAACGTTTATGGTTATGGTCTGGACATTCGGGGACTAGCTAACATGCGGGTTATTAGTCCGGATACTTATATACGTCTTATGATAGGTCGCCGCTATTTGGGGCTATCATAGCATAACTACTTAACTATTTTCAAGTAACGCAATCTAAGGTGAGTGTCACAGCCCCGCTTTTACCGTTTTGTTTTCAGGGGGAGAAACATGCTACTTATTTAATTATTAAAGGTCATGTTATACTATGGTTACTTTATGTTACTATACGGCTTTTTCAGAAAGTCCCAGGGGGAAACCATGAATGTGCGGGAAGCACAACGAGGGAAATGTGGATAGATCTATTGGGGCTCACAAACCCCACTCGACGGCGGGGATGCCAGGCGGGTGCATATTGTCTCTAACTATTGGGTTACCGAGGCATCGGTAGCCTAGTCGTCTGGGCTGGATTCATCTTTTGGTACATGTTTAGTAATGGGTTCCCAACCGTAGTAGTAAAAAACACTTAATGTCTAGCTTACGTTCTTATAACCTAGTAGTAACGGATATGACCTTTGGAACTTATAAACTCTTTTATGAAAGAAAACCTGTGAACTCACCAGCATTATATGTTGACATTTTTGGCATGTTTTCTCAGGTCGCTAAGGTAGCAGTTAATGGACTAGGCGCACGGAGTCTCGCACAGCGTCTAGGATTTTGAAACGTATTAAACAATGTTTTGTAAACTTTAATATGTCTTTTGGTTGTAAACAAGAAATGCTTCCGCTGCTGGTTTACGACTCAAAGCATGATATTTTGGTTTTAATATATATATGAATGCATGTTTGTTGAATGTTTGTTGTGATCGTTGACTGAGATCCTGGTGTGTCACGCGCCTCGCGGTAAAACCCCGCACGTGAAAATTGAGGGTATGGGAAAGGCACCCATGCCATGAACACCAACCCCATGGTGGGTGCGTTTGGACGAGGCCCCTTTGGCGTGGGCATGGAGACTGGCGTGGGGGCACTAGATGGAGTATTTGTCGCAAAAATTGTTGGAAACAGGCGATAGTGACAATTTTGCGACAAACATAGGTGGTGTCAAAATATACTGTCGCAAATTCCAGTACCCACAAATTTGCGACAGGTTTTGTTACAAACTTACTACAAAAATTCATCGTCACAGAATTTACAACAACTTTGCCACAACAAGGTTTTTATGATTTTTTTTTACAACAATGTGACAAGTTTGTCACCAAATGCATTTTTTTGGTAAATAATAATAATATTTACAAAAATAAAAAAGCAAATAATAGATTATAATATTTGCGACAAACATGCGACTGTCTCAAATCAGAAGACAACTTCCGACGAAGTTGTGTCAAGTATTTTAATAAGTTGCAGCAAAGTAGCGACACTTACTAAGTTTTTTTTGTTTCAATCATTGCAACTAAATTGAGACAAGATTATGCTATAATTTTACGACAACTGAAATTTTGCTTAAATATAGCATAAAAATACAAAAAACTAAAAAAAATCATACTCACCAATACAGAAACTTTTAAATAAAAAACCCGCTTGTTTTTTGAAATAAACATAACAAGTATCCAAAATAAATGCACGGTTTTTACTACCAAGTATCTTCAACATTTTAAAACAAAATAAAACTTAACGAGGGTCATTTAATTATCTTGAATATCTTAAACAATTTTTCAATGTTCTTTCGCCAAACCGCTTGCTCAGCCCGATCTTTTTCCCGCTCTCATTCATGTTTAGTACGTTCTTGTTCCTGCTCTCGTTCGTGTTTTACCCATTCTTGCTCCCGCTCTTGTTCAAGTTGTTCAATATGGGCTTCTATGTTTTGTTAGGCTTCTCTTTCCTTTTCTAACTCAACGTAAACTTTTTCCAACTAAAATTTGTCAAAAGATACAAAATAACTACATATTAACAAAAAAAACTGTAACATATTGATCAACACATTAACCTAACGGGTCGATCCAAAAAAATCTTTACCGTATCTAAAAATCATAGAAAAAGACCTATAAACAATCATATGTAAGCACAAATGCGTATACAAATCCAAAAACAAACACAAACCCAAACCCAAACCCAGACTCAAACATATTCATTTACTTAAAAAAAATCCTAAGGGGTCAATCAAAAATCTTTAAAATGTCTAAAAATCCTATAAAAATCAACTAGCAATGTAAAAATCTTATTGTAGGACCGATTTTGGTCAATCCGACAAGCACGAGTTGGTTCGTCTAGTGTGCGGAATCCACTAGACGATGTTTGAATAACAAAAACGCCAACAAACACGCACACGAGATATCAAAACACACACACAAGGGTTCAAAACTGTATTCGTATTAAAAACAGAGCGCGGGTGTACAATACGGAGCTACAAACACTGAAACCGAGGTACTAGGTGTTAGGGAATGTATGAAATGACAGCTGAATGATTAGGGAAATGATTGGGTGTATTTATAGCCTGATCCAGTCGGCCCAGGCCCATGGGGGCGACTAGCAAAACGTCAGGCGACTATGAATCATAGTCTCCTGTACTCTGCACGATTATGGCCATAGTCGCCCAAAAAACACACGACTAGCAAAGCTAGTCGTGTAAACTAATCATAGTATTCCCTACATTCCCAAACACCATAAAAACACACAGATTACATATAAACGTTCACAATACAACGTACAATCACTTATACGAGGTTGGGGACATCTAGATTACATGTACTAATAAACTCCCCCTTGGACCTAGCTAGTAGTCTTCAAAATCTTCAAAAACTGCTACAGTCTTCATCAGCAACTTGATCTTCTATTGTTAAGCGGCCCGGATCCTGCTTATCTTCGACTACTCACAGCTGGCGTTGATGTTGAATGCAAAGCAGGATCGGATCACCCATTGAAACTTCAAAGTTTAATCTGCATCCAGATCGAGGAAATGAATTGGATGATGGTACAGAGTTGCCACGTCTTCTTCCGACAGGTTGATCAGCCACATTGGATCCCATACTTGAAGCTTTCTATAGATCTTTAGCGCATTCTCCAAAACAATCACCGCTTCGGTAGTCAGGTAGTCATAATACTAGAACCAGAACTTATGATAAAAGTTATGTTCTATGGGAGCTATTGGGACCTTAGACATGTTGTGTGGTGGCTTGATTATGTGTTCTAGATAGGCTTGCCTGTCTTCGGATACAACTCTTTGGTCTTCACTGACTTCGGATAATGAGGCTTCAAAGTATCCCAGCCATTTTAAATTTCTCTCCTCAAAACTCCCAAGTATGCATCAAATTTCGAACACTCCTTGTAATACAATGGCTGATAACGTTCCAGATCTCGCATGTACCAGAACGGAAGACTCCTCAGTTTAGTATAGTTCTGAAAGTACACAATCCTTCTTCCCATTTCACCCCAATAGCTTTAGCATGATTGATGTAAGCCCAGCTCAGTACATTCCCTGATATCTTCGACAGTTTCTCCTTGAACACTGAAGCTTGTACTGGTCCATTCCTCAATGTTCTCTCTGCCACTAATGGATACCATTGAGAGCATAGTCTATAATACGTTCGGTTCTAGATGAGGCTTCATCAGGAGTAGTAGTTGAGGTAGCACGAGGATGATCTTCCGCCTTTTTGATCATATCTTCAGTGATATCTAGAATCCCGGTGGAGTTGTTGTTGAAACAGTACTCTGGATATTCTTCATGTGTTATATCCTCCATTTCCACCTTGTTGTTCATGGGATCCAGTTCTGGAGGAGTGTGGCTTGCACCGGAAGATTCTCCAAGTGTCAAATCGAAAATAGTGACCATATCTTCCCTAGAGAGTTCCGGTGGAATCTCTCCCTCCTCCAGATCTTCGTGCTGAGGGATCTTGATTGGGTTTCCGTTGTTGTCATACAAGAATATGTTCCTCAAAGGTTTAGCAGCTTCTAACAGTACCGATCCCGTAAGAATAAAATCCTTCAACCTCTTAATCGCTTCAGCATTGGACTCCCCCTGAGTAGATGAGCTTTTTGGGATCCTTGTCCTGAGTGTCATATTCGCTTTTGGTACGGCATTTTTCCGCACCAAAAGACGAACCTGCACCTGCATTCCCTGCACCATCCTCATCATTATCTTCCTCGTCATCCTAACATTCTTCTTCTTTTTCATCATCACTAGACTCATGTGTTCCTTCAATCCTGGAATGGTCTATAATCAAATTGTCGACCATTTCCCTTAGTTTCTGGTTTCCTGTCTTGTATTCTTCTATTCTCATCTCATTGTTAACATTTGCAATATGCAGCTGTTAATACTGAGATTCTATGTTTTTCACTCCAAGTGTTGTTTCTTCACTAAACTTGACTAGCTACTCGTTTGATTCTACTAACCGTTGGTTTGACTCGACTAGTTGTTGATTTGAAGCTTGAAGAGCCCGGTTAGATGCTTGCAATTACTTGTTGATTCTGACAGTCTCCCCCAATTGCTCAAGCAGTTGACGCTGATAATCCTTGACAGTAGCTATCTTTCCTCTTAGATATGAATTCTCACGTGCCTGATTCAGCATGAATGCGAATGCTTCATCCATGTGATATTGAAACTGTTCATTTGTCGTTGCTGAACCTGAAGAGGAAGAGGATTGGGGAGCTGTAGAAAAAGAATGCACATGGTCTCTTAAGTTCTTAATCAAATCACTGACAGTATCAAAGAGCAGCTGCGGAGATGCAACACCAGATGAGGTCATTGCACCGGTTACTAAGACAGGCTCAATGAAGATTACTAATGCAGGCATTGATCGTGTGCGTGCAGACATAGCTGCTGATGTGGTTGTTGTTGTTGCTGTTGGGACTTCTGTTTTTGTTTTTGTTGTTGTTGTGCTTGGGGCAGATTATGAAACAACATCAGCTAATCGGCCAAATTTAACTTTCTTATTTGAAGATGGTGCTGCGCGTTGCAACTTTATCTTCAATCTACCCTTCTTCGGTATTGATTGTGTTGATGGAGGTGTTGCAAGTTCAGCATCTAAGTCTAAGTCTACAATATGTGAATCCTTATCAACAATAAAGTCAGCTGCCAACCTCCTCTTTTCTGCCAATTTTGCCTTTGCTTTTTCACGTTTCTGCTTTCTCGTCTCAGGATTGGAGTATCATCTTCTAAATCTGTTTCATCGGAAGCATCTTAAATCTCAACATCTTCATTCTCACCTTCAGACACCCTGGACTTACTTCTGGCGCTCGAAGAGCTTGGTTCAGTCACCTCAGAGGTTTAGGCTTGAATAATAACTATATCTTCTTGATTTGTCGGCAACGAAGTGCCACCACGCTCATCAGAACCCAATTCAAATGTTTCTCGTCTAATAATATCACCATCAAAGAATGTTCACCTCATCACCTCCAAATCTTCTTCAGAATCACTATCGTCATGCCTCCACTTATTTCCCAGAGGAGCAACATAAGTTTGATTGCTCAAATGGTCGAACAGTCTTTTGTACCTTGGTTGTGGGTCTTTAAGTTGTCCTCTTTATTGTTTCATCCTACCCATCATCCATTCAATCATGTGTTGCAGACTGAAACTCTCTAGAGGGTTCTTCGACAAATCTGAAAGTTAACTATCGATAATCATCTGCTGGAATCAAGGATACACTAAGTAGGGCTTCTCATCTTTTCCTTTGGTGACCATTTCCATCAGATGCTTCACCACCATTCCAGAGAAATTGAAATCTTTGTTGAGTACAAGTACGACAACAGCAGATGCTAGTGTATCTTTGATTTCATCAAACGTTGTTCTCCTCGGCCCTAAATATTGCAAGATGACGTGTATAAGATACTTGAAGTCTGCCTACACGTACGCCTTATGTAACATATCATCTATCACCAGCTTGTTGTACTTCATTCTTAGGAAGCATCCCCGAATGAGAATAGAATAAAAAACTATCGAATCTTCTGCAGATTCATTGAATCAAAGCTCAGTGCGTATAATGTCTGCGGAAACAACTATATCTTTCCCGTTGATCTTGCTGCGAATGATAGAGGGCACAACTTCACAATCGAACTTGTGATCGGGCCAAGAAATGCGAACACATTGTTCTTATTTGAGCTTTTGTAATCCATAGTGCCTGTACATTCAAAGCAAACCTTAGAAATATGAAAAAAAAGCGAAATCTGACAAAAACGGCAAATTTTTGCCAATTTTCTGCAACAGGCGACTATGATTGCTAGTCGACTGTTTTTGAAACGACTAGCTCATAGTCACCTACAAATACACACGACTATGGTGTCAGTCGGGCATATTCACACGACTACGAATCGTAGTAGCCTAAAACAGTTCTATTCCATTTGATTTTTAAATTTTTTGCAACGGATCGATTGGGTGATGAAATTAGTGTCATTGTATTCTAAAACCAATGATTAACAAACCCCTATGATAAATTTCTGTTTTTAAGCTTGTTTAATAGGTCTATTAATCGACTTTGTTCGATTACGGTTTGAATACTAAAACTGTTGATTAAACATGTTAAACTTTGATGTTTTGATCTGAAATTTTGGTATGTTAATACCTAGTCAATGAAGAACAATAATCCACAATCAAAATTTGAAAATGTTGAGTTCGATTTAGTAAGGACTAGAGAGAATAAGGAGATGATACAGTGGGTAATATGAAGAATGAAGAATATTTTCTAAGTGTCTACTTATATATTCACACATACTCATCCCTATTTACACGACTATGATCCATGGTTGGCTACTTTTCACACGATTATAAAGGCTAGTCGTCTTCTTTTCACACGACTATGCTTCATACTCGGCCCTGTTTCATACGATTAGGGTTTGTTCCTTTAAAACACTACTCGTATGTTTCCTCACACGACTATGTATAATTTGCACGATTAGGATGCTAGTCGTCCATATTATTGTGAGTTTCATCAGTTAGGGAATAAAAAACAAAACAAAACAAAGAAAAAATCTTTTTGTGTTTTTCATGATAAATAACAGAAATCAAACTACTAGAAAACAGATAACTATTCACAAGCATATTATTGTGAATTTCATCAGTTAGGGAATCATATCAGTGCACGGACGAAGCTGGAACCCTCATTTTTGTTCAATTTATAGCTCATTTACCAATAAGCATCTTACAACAACTGTCAATATTGTTGTCCACCTAACCTCAAAATCAAGTTTTATCGCTAGGCACTTTAGATACGTTAAGGTAATGGTTAATACTGATTAAAAGGTGTTCACCGCACATGCGACACATTCCCATATCAAGGCATGCACAAAGCTTCCTCTTAAGAGGTGAATAAACTGTTGTCATCCGTATTTACAAGGAATGGACTCGGTGGTGATTAGGTCTGCATGCATTATGAAACAAAGAGACCAGTGAGATCCAATCATCCAAACCAAGGTTCAAGTCAGCTATCGTTAAATGATTTATCAGTACGATGCTTTAGGCATATGATTTGTTACCTTTGAGCAAATTCTCAATGAGAATTAGGGTTTTAGCACTTCGAATCTTTTTGCTCTTATAGGATTCTCAGACGTCTCCTTATGAGAATTATTATTTTTTTTGTTTATGTTTTTTCTTTTGCTTGGATTTGACATAGAGTTGCCTTAGTTCGGCTGCAAACCCAACGTACGACACGTGTGTCAGTCCTTTATTCTAAGAGATGTCCAGTTCACTCGGATGTACCAACATCTTAAAGACCAGAAACCTCGGATTTTGGCATTCTATCAAACAAGATTACGGTACTAAGACCATATGCCAACGCGAGTTAATCCACACAATTTTTAGTCGATTTAGTTTATATCACCATGCCGAACTTAAAAATGATTTTGAGCATACTGACATATAAGAAATTTCAAACCGTAGTCTCTCATTTCACATCAATATATTCTCTCATACATATAAAATTCCTATGCAAATCCAGGGGTCGGTCCATGGATTTTCCTTCCTTTTGCCGTATTTCGCTCAAAGGGTTGAAGGGAGATAGTGATAAAAAATTCATATACACGTATACATACATGGACATATACACACATCCACAATGCAACATGAAATCAATGATTTTCAAAACTGGACTGCCCAAACAATGTAACAAAACTGTGAAATCATCATGTTGGGTGGTTAATTTGTCGGAACATTGTGGAAAATTCATGTGTGTTTTTTGTTGTCGAAAATCTATCACAAACTTGTAGCGAAGTTCGAGTTGTGGAAAATTAGTCGGAAATTTTCTTAGCAAAAATAGTCATTTTCCAGTAGTGAATTATTTAGAAAAAAAATTGACGACCATTATTGGTTATAACATTTGAAACTCAAGGCCCTTCACTCCCTTACTTTTTGAAGACTTTAATTGTGGAGCTCACTATTGCTATATGATAATTTATGCCCCCAATCTAATCCCCTCACTCCCTATAGTCTTGCTATGTGAAATGGTATAAGTTTTTACTTTATAGAGTCTATATAATTGAAAAAATGCTTAGTAAATATCAACTATTGTACTAACACTTTGATAAATAAATATAGACAAAATGATGTTTCAACTTTCAAGTCATAAGTCATAACACTTGTCTATATTGATGTGAATTGATCCAAACTACGTTCTCGTACACTATTTGAATGGCGTTAGTTGTTAACTTTCTATGCAATAACTTCATGGAGATCATTTACTATAGAAGTTTTTAAATTAGTAGTAAAAAAGAACTAGTTAATTAATATTTTTATACTTACCAAACTTTGCGTCATTTTATAGATTAAACAACAACGTCAGAACTAATTACAAAATGCTAACCAAATCTTAAAAATTGAACATAACATTAGACCCAACATTGTATTTAACCCTTTCGAAAACATGGTTATTTTTTTAGGAAAATAATGCATCAAATTACAAAAACATAAATTTATATCGTTATTCAATTTGTCTTTTAAATTATTCCATAATTGATCTTTCTTACAACATTTATTGACACCGATCCTTAATAAATACAAGATTTGATGAGCACATCATTTGTTTTATATAATCAATGTTACCTTATTTTTTTAGTAGCGTATCTCTCAATAATCGACCTAAAATATTATTATTCATCATAACCCCATACATAACTACTTTATACCAAAAAATATACTAAATCCTAACATTTCCAAAAATAAAAACCACCACCACCTTTGTTTTGGAACTTGTACCCATCTCTCTCTCTCTCTCCCCTCTCTCTCTAGATTTCTTGATGAAGGTGACAACAGGAGGTGAGCTTCCTTATGGAAAAAACAATAACCAACAAGGTTATACAACATTTAGAAGCACATCAAAAACCCTAATACTAGTAACCCTAACACTCATTATCCTCACAGTTGTACCTCTTTACTACCCTCTTCATAGATACCCAACCACCACCCATACTTCCACCGGTGACGTCACCCTACCACCAGTCTACCACCCACAAGATGAGGTCATCACCATCAATGACAACCACCATAAATGTGATGTGTTCTCTGGTGAATGGGTACCGAACCCTCATGCTCCATATTATGATAATATGACATGTTGGGCTATACATGAACATCAAAACTGCCAGAAATATGGGCGACCCGATTCGGATTTCATGAAGTGGAGATGGAAACCCGATGGGTGTGATCTACCCATATTCAACCCGTATCAGTTCTTGGAGATTGTGAGAGATAAGTCTTTGGCTTTTGTTGGTGATTCTGTGGGTAGAAACCAAATGCAATCCTTGATTTGCATGTTATCTAGGGTAAGTTCATCTCCATCGTTCATTTTTTTTATTTGTTTGATTTTATAATCTCTATGTTTTTGTTCAACATCTTCTAGTATATATTTATTTTAGGTGAAAATATATTTTTGAGTTTTGTTATGATTTTAACATTTTGTTTGATTTGTTTATTAAAAGGGGTCTGTTTCGTGTCTGTCAAGTTGTACATATTGAGGAAAATTAGTTTAATATTAGATTTTGGTAATTAATATTAAATATAATATTTTATAAATAAAATAAAAAAGTATTATTTATTTATCCTCTCAATTTCCAATTTTGGACGTGGATATTATTATATATTTTTTGTAAATGGAAGGCGTGATTTAGGTAGGGTGGGTATTGGGTATTGACTTTAAGATTGTTTTAGTTAAGAAAATAGTTTTAAATTATATATTTTTGAAACAAATAATCTTCGAAGACCGAATGTTGTTTTTTTTCTTTGTTATAGTTTTACTGTGCACAAAATTTATGTAATTTTACTATAGCTCTTTATTAGTGTATAGAAAATAAAAGAACAAATTACATAAAATGCCAAATGAAGAATGGACAAAGGATAGATCAAATATGAACTCATAATACTTTTATAATCCAGGAGTTTAGATGGCATCTTATGCAAATTATGCACATGGGTGGGCCCCTTAACTTACGTGGATCATGTATGATTAACAGTTGGTCCTCATATTTTGAGATCTTATCATCAAATTTTCCTCTCAACACTCAAGAGTTTCGTCCTAATCATTTGACATTCAAATATCTATAAAATGCTTTCCTTCAAGTGTCCAATTAATTGTTTTACGTGCTAAAAGAATGCGTTCTTTAAATTTGCCAAATAATTTTATTATATATATTATATATTGTGTATTGTTTTTTATGTGTCAGTGTGAGTGGTTACTTGGTGTAGCGGTTGAGTGTGGAGTGAGTAAAGTAAGTACGAGTAAAATAAAGTAAACAGATTTTGAAGAAAAAAAAGAGTCGTGAAATATAATTATTCGTAAGGAATTTTGTCCTTTTATTATTGTTCTTTTTCAATAATTAAATATGCTTCTTTATAATTGTGTGACTATAGAATCAAAAACACAGAAAAGAAGGTAACTTGTATATGATGATTATAATTAATTGAGAAAGTTTATTGTAAAAAGAACCTTAACGTAAAAAAAGGATAAGAAGTATTTTGGGCATTTGATAAAAAAAAATTAATGGATAAGATTAAAATGAGAAAGTATACGTTGGATTTCTAAAATAGAAGGAGAAGAGCAAAATAGGTATAACCCACAATTATTGAGCTCCACCCCCATTTTTTAAACGTCCATAACTTTTTCATACGACATTATTTTTCTAAGAAAATATATCATAAAAACAAGTTTTTTGTCTTATTTCATTTGCATACCGTATTGATATACCATTTTTTGAAGAAAAAAAATTGCTGGGTTGATAACTTGCGTTTTATCATGATACAACTTGTGTTTTTTGTCAGATATAACTAACATCTTTTTTATTAGGTATAACTTGCGTTGTTTTGTCAGATATAACTAACATCTTTTTTATCAGGTATATATTTGCATTTTAGTAGGTTTGACTTGCGTTTAATCAACCCATCGAATTTTTTTAAAAAAACCATCGCAATATGGTATGTAAATGAAAGAGGATAAAAAGCTTGTTTTTATGTGTAATTTTTTTTTTTAAAATAATGTCTTATAAAAAGTTATGGCCGTTTTAAAAATAGAGGTGAAAGTTGAAAAAAATCAACAATTATGGTGATAGACAATAATGCTCTTTTTTGATAGGGACGTCAACCCCTTATTCCTTCTTACGCTTCTCACCATACGCTACTTTTTACGCTACCCTTACCCTAATTAATTACACATTAGAAAATATAATATATCGTCGGCCTTTGCTTTTAAAAAATAAATAACATATTGCGGTGACATTAAAACATTTAACTAAGTATCAACTAACTCTTTGTAAAAGAATACCAAAATCTCTTTAGATATTGTCCTAAAGTATAATTTGCTATTTTACACTAGACAATAGATTCTTATCACATTTTAATCAAAGACTTTTGTAAAAGTTTGTTTGGAGTGATATAGGATGTGTCTTGTTATTTCAACGTCTCGATCTGTCACACCATTCTTATAAAAAAGAGAACACAAAAGAAGTTAATTCTTTTAATTTAAAGTGATATTTATGCTTAGGGGTGACACTTGAAAGTAACATATTGCGATAAATATATTATTTCCCTATATGATTGATTGATTAAATACATAATGAATTTTGATTACATTGGAAGCTAGTCATTTCTATTAGAATTATAATATTTCTATTATTTTGTTTAACTAGTCTAGTTGGACCTTATTGTATAAAAATATATTCTTATGATGATGATTAGGTTGGAGCTTGGTAGATCCGGATTATATTATATAATTTAGTTGGTGACAATTTTTAGGGAACATAATTTTGCTGGCAACCTGTAGCCCATGACTCCTTCAACCACTTTACAAAATTTCAACGTGCGTAGTGGATTAGTTAATTCAATAATAATATTTTATCCTTTTTGTGTATTTTACCTTTTAATTTTTATTAAATTAAAATAATAACTTTTTAATTGTTATAATAATTTCCAGGTGGAATATCCTATCGATAAATCAGCAACAAAAGACGAAAACTTCAAACATTGGTACTATGTCTCGTACAACTTCACTCTAGCCACATATTGGTCACCATTTTTGGTAAAAGCCCAAGAGGCCAGTTCCGATGGGCCGACCCACACCGGCCTCTTCAACCTTTACCTAGACGAGTTTGATGAGAAATGGACAACCCAAATTGATGGATTTAATTATTTGATCATCAATGCGGGCCACTGGTTCTGGCGGCCTGCATTGTACTATGTCAACCGTCAGGTGGTTGGCTGTAGATTCTGTCAGCTAGAGAACATCACTGACTACCCAATGACATTTGGATATAGAAAAGCGATAAGGACCGCGTTTAAGGCAATCAACAGTCGAAAAAATTTCAAGGGGATAACGATTTTACGAACGTTCGCGCCGATGCATTTTGAGGGTGGTGAATGGAACAGTGGTGGAGATTGTGTGAGAAAGATGCCATTTAAGAGCAATGAGATAACATTAGAGGGTATTAATTTGGAGTTGTATATGACACAAATAGAAGAATTTAAAAGAGGTGAAAAGATGGGTAAGAATAATGGTTTAAAGTATAGGCTTTTGGACACAACACAGGCCATGTTACTAAGGCCCGATGGGCATCCAAGTAGATATGGACATTGGCCCAATGAGAATGTGACTTTGTATAATGATTGTGTGCATTGGTGTTTACCTGGGCCCATTGACACGTGGAGTGATTTCCTGCTTCATACATTGAAGATGGAGGGTCTAAGATCAGCTGAAGAGAAATCACATCCCAAAGGTTAGGCCCAAATAAAAGGGGGAGTTATTGTTGTTGAATGTAAGAGTTGCTTATATTTAATTTTTCACTTGTACGTTCTCCTCATTGAATTTGGTTACATTTTTTGTATTATTATTAGAGGCTTTTGTGTAATGCCTGTTATTGAATATTGTGGATCTGAATTTGTATGTAAGTTGAATATTTATCTCACATATGGTATAAAAATGGCTATTGTTGTGAGTTCTATTATTCTTCCCGCTTATTTCACTGCATAAGCATTTGTACGTACTGTTGTATAAATATAGTGAGACAGAGAAAGAGAGACAGTTATACGGTGCTACATAACCGGATTACGTATCAAAGCTAAGTTCATGTATAGTAGTGGTGTTATTGCAGCGCTTTGGCCACCATAGCGCCGGGGAACACCGCCCCCCGGGCGCTATGGTGGTGTTTTGACTTGGCTCGTTATGGAGAAGACGGGCGTTGTGCTGCTTTGGTTTTTGTGATTGTTCTTTTGACCGTTGAACAGTCATATGATTTAATAAAAAAAAAAGTGGATCTTGCTATACATACAAACATTCATCCACACAAAGCAAACACTACCATCATTTACATTTACAGAATACACACACACAAATCAAACACACACTTTCTAATTTCTACACACACAAGCAAACACAAGATGAATCCATTCGGTAGAGGTGGTTTCGGGTTCGGTTCTCAAACTACTGGCGACAACACCCAACCCATAGCTCCGGGTTCAGGTTCAAACCAAGCAACTTTTATGAACCTGTTAAACCAACCCATGGGTTGGGACCCGAACATGTATAACTTTAACATGGGAGGGGGGTTTCGGGTCATCCATGTATAACCCTAAGGCCTTTATCGGTTCACTTGTTTATCGACCTACAAGTCGCAACATATATGAAAAGGTTAAATGTATCTAACTTATACGATTTAATAATGATCATGAATTATTATATCTATCTATTATCATGGAACTTTGGCATCAGAGGTTATTAATTAAACAGCATTTAGTCATGTGGATGGGTAAGTAGTATATGCATTCAATAAACAACAGAACAATCTGGTTACCTGTCACCTCTTTTGTTGTGTAGTCTTCTTCTTTCATGTCATTTTCTCTATATTAGCTTTATTGTCTGTCATGATGGCTGCTGCAAATAGTGAACATGCAAAAATCTAAAACAGAATGTTATCTAAAGTACCATACACATAATACATGTGACATGAACAGTAAATGGCTAGCCAATCTGTTGTTCATGTGGATTTTATTAAAAAGTTGGATTGTCCTCTTCTTTAATATGCATTTTATATATTCCTTCTAGTTCATGTTCTGATGGTGACTTTCTACCCTTGTAATGAGCTACAACATGACTGATACATATAATTGAGTGAAAAATAAGCCGAATCACCAGCTTCTTTGTCTGGTGGTGTCAGCTCAATTGTTAAGAGTTTGCCATACATAACTGATCTAGGAATTTGCGGGCTCATATTTCATATTTGGAACGAGATAGAAGCAAGTGGGCTAAAAAAAGGACACGACTGAAAACGGCATAACTTTTTATCCGTATGGACTATGGAGTTATAGCGCCATAAAATATCATGTTAAAAAAAGACAAAATTTAATAAAATTTATCATATTTTATTACATTATATTAAAAAGGCATGTAGTTTACTAAAATAAATAAATTTGTTATTGTTAGAAAGATTTAATCAAGAAATTCCTATCATATCAAAAAGTCAACCGAAAAGTCAACTGCAGAAACAAAAGTCTCCAGACAGAAGCAGTTACGTTTATAGTTATGTCGGTTGAAGATTAGTTGTGTTGGTTAGTTATAAAAACAGTTATATAACCGTCTGTATGTTTGGGTATAAATACCCCTATTATGTATCATTTGTTTATGTGGGAATAATATTAGTTTGTGCATATTCTCTCAAACTTCCCCATCCTCTGTTTCCTTTCATTACCGAGTCCCTGCACACCATGATTGTGCATACTCATTGTTCATCAATCATATAACCAAGTAGAACAGGGGCAAATTCTATCCGTTATAAAATATTGGTGTAAAAAGTGAGACTCATTTTTTGTAAAGAAAATTAAAAGCTTGCCGAGTTTGTTCTTGTAAATGAGTGATATTTACAACAGACTTCTAATGACACCTTATTATTTTTTTAGGCTTAGCAAAATAACTAAACAAAATTAGGACACCCAAATTCCAAAACTCTAAAAGATAACTTGAAGCACAAAGTGCAATTCTTTGCAAAGCCCATACAAAAACAACAGCCCAGACAACAAAGAATAATCCTTCTCTAGTCGTTTAGCACTTTAGCCTAATGACTTTACACAACATATGTTTTTTTTTTTAATTTTTTTTTTTTTATAAATGAGCTCCAACCCGTGCTTTACTTATCAAGCTCGAGTAGACTTGTAGCTTAAAGCAGCCTCTTGTTTATATAATATTTCTTTAATAGATTGCATATACATTTAAATAACAATAATTTATAAAATTATGATTATAATAATTAAATAATAAGTTTTACGCTATGTATAAAAAACATAGTTATCAATACATATAAAATAATTTAAATTTATATAAAAAATTAGTATATAATAAACGAGCCAAATTCAAGCTTGAAAAATTACTTATACCCAGCGCTTAAAACTTGTTAAGCTTTCGCTCTTTTAGGTTAAACATATCAGCTCAAGTTTAACCGAGGTTTAGTTTAGCCGGATTTGACCCACGTAAATCTCTCGGATTAAAATTTGATCCAAAGTCTCATTTGACACGTTAAGAAATTACAATTTCTAGAATTAAAGGGAAGATTTCCTCTTATCCAACTTATCGAGTGGCATTCGTTTCTTTCTTGTTTTTTATTTTTGTTTTTGCTTGATACACCAACAAAGCATATAAAATAACCCATTTACAATTATGCCTTCCTTCAAATATTCAACCATACCTTCCTTTCATTCACCACTTAGAAGTACCTTCAAATACTCATCCTTTTCAACATCACCCACAATTTCAAACAAACATCTCCACTTATGTCCCCATCCCACCTATCTTCATAATTCACTTCTAATCCAATCTTCCTTTTCAAATTGTCAAACGTTATGCTCTCCATACCAAACCAAAGTTACCATCGATGAAAATACAATTAGTACCATAGCATCAATAGACCATTACAGCTAATTGGTTAGTTATTTGTTAAGTTGTCAAAAACTTTCTTGTTTTTATTGTTCAATGAATTATATTGTTTTGTACAAGCAACAACCTAATGATTTGGTAGTATTTATATAAAAATAATTATTATAATTGACCATATATATCCATTTCTCTAGTCCCTATCATCATGGTTCTAAAGAAGATTAGGAGAAGAGTAGAGAGAATTATCACCAAACCCTTCAAAAAACCTCAAAGAAAACCCTCTATAAAACCACCATCACCATGCCCTTCTCCTCCACCCGAACCACCACCACCCGCCACCATGAACCTCCGTCCCACCCACCCGTTCATCTTCCCCGAATCCCAATCCGCCGTCCTCCCTGACCCCTCCCCTTTCTTCTCCTCTCACCTCCTCTCATCCCCTCTCCCCACAAATTCATTCTTCCAAAATTTCGTCCTCAAAAATGGCGATCAACCCGAATACATCCACCCATATTTGATCAAATCATCTCCATCATCCCTTTCCATATCTTACCCACCTTTGTTCTCAAACTCCGCATTCACATACCAAATCTTTAACGCGGATCTCACCATATCCGCAATGAATAATCCCGACCCGAATCAAACCCACAAGATATCTTCAATAAATGATCTAAGTGTCACGTTAGATATTCCAAATTTAAGATTTTATCTCGTTAGAGGCAGCCCATTTTTAACGTGTCAAGTCATGCAAAGTGTCACACTCTCAATAACAACTATCCATGCAATACTTGATTTTATTCCAAATTCTTCAAAAACAAAATACAAATTCAATCTCAACAACGGTCAAACATGGATGTTGTATGCATCCTCATACATTGATCTTACATATGACATGTCAAAGATCACATCTTTACCATTTTCGGGCATTATTCGTATCGCAATACTACCAAATTCTGACTCAAAATTCGAACCTGTTCTTGATCAATTCAGTTCTTGTTATCCGGTTTCGGGTGATGCTATGTTTACTACTCCATTTTGTGTCGAATACAAATGGGAAAAGAAAGGCTGGGGGGATTTGTTAATGCTAGCAAACCCTCTTCATCTTCGGCTTCTTGATAATAATTCTTCAAACAAGATTATTGATGAGCTTAGATACAAAAGCATCGATGGCGAGCTCGTGGGTGTTACTGGAGATTCATGGCTTTTGAAGACCGATCCAGTTTCAGTTACATGGCATTCGATCAAAGGAGTTAGAGAAGAATCATACCCGGAAATCGTTAATGCTCTTGTGAAAGATGTAGATGAGTTGGATCCAAGGACAATATCGACAAAATCGTCGTATTTCTATGGGAAATTAGTGGCAAGAGCAGCTAGATTGGCGCTAATCGCTGAGGAAATCGGTTATGTTGATGCAATGCCTAAAGTTCAAAGGTATTTGAAAGATACAATTGAGCCATGGTTAGATGGAACCTTTGATGGAAATGGTTTTGTGTATGATAATTTATGGGGTGGTGTTATAACCAAACAAGGGTGTCAAGATTCGGGTGCTGATTTCGGGTTTGGGATATATAATGATCATCATTACCATATTGGTTACTTTCTTTATGGGATCGCGGTTTTAGCGAAGCTAGATCCTGTTTGGGGAAGAAAGTATCGGCCTCAAGCATACTCGTTGATGGCGGATTTTATGACATTGGGTAGAGGGGGGAATACTAAGTATACTCGGTTAAGATGCTTTGATTTGTGGAAGTTACATTCGTGGGCGGGTGGCTTGACTGAATTCGCGGATGGTAGGAATCAAGAAAGCACAAGTGAGGCGGTGAACGCTTATTATTCGGCTGCATTGATGGGGTTGGCGTATGGGGACACGCATCTTGTTTCGACGAGTTCATTGCTTTTAGCCATGGAGATTCATGCTTCACAAACATGGTGGCATGTAAGAGAGGATGACAAGTTTTATACTCAAGATTTCACACGTGAAAACCGAGTGGTGGGTGTTTTGTGGGCGAATAAAAGGGACAGCGGGTTGTGGTTTGCTCCAAGAGAATGGAAGGAATGTAGGTTGGGGATCCAGGTGTTGCCATTGTCGCCGATTACGGAGGTTTTGTTTTCGGATATGGGGTTTGTGAGGCAGGTTGTGGAGTGGGCTTTACCGGCATTAGGGAGGGAGGGTGTTGGTGAAGGGTGGAAAGGGTTTGTGTATGCATTGGAAGGGGTTTATGAGAAGGATGTTGCACTTGAAAAGATTAGAAAATTGAGTGGATATGATGATGGGAATTCTCTAAGTAATTTGTTGTGGTGGATTCATAGTAGAGATGATGGTGATCAAGGTTATGAGGGAGGGGGTAGGCATTGTTGGTTTGGTCATTATTGCCATTAAAATTCAAATATATATGTATAATTATATATGTGTATGTATGTGTGTTTATGATTTTGTGGTCTCTTATGTGTAAATACCGGTAATGAGGATGTTACTGATAACTGATTTCTATAATATAATACATTAATACATGTCATGTCAACATATTGTAAAAGAATAATAGATGCATGTAAGATTTATCTTAGTAGAGTTTCATGTTTATTTTCTTGAATAAAACCAAATAATTGTTTTATAGACTTTTATGGTTTGTTGATGATGAGTCAGTTGACTAATCAAAAGCTTAAATTCATGAATTGAGTTAGGCATCAATAATTGAGTCTTATCATCTATGAAATACTAAGATGTTAAAGTAAAATTCATCATACTACAATACCCGGTGTAGAAATAATGAGGTAAATACATATGTGTCAAATCAAGTTCTTTTGCAATATGAAAAATTAATGTATATGTAGCAATATTACAATGTACTGCAAATCAAGTTGTATATGTCAACTTTTAGCAAAGCAAAACAACTATAATAACTTAAAATATAGAAGTAATGGAAAATTAGATCAACAGGATGTTGAGAATTTGAAATGATAAAATGAGAAGTACAAAGAAGTGTAGATGAATCAACAAAAGTAATGCGATTATGATTAAATTAAATTACTAATAAAGCCCTGTCTCTATTTTTCTTTACGCCCTTTTTCATTCCAATAGTATCATAGATTGCGTCAATACAGAGGAAAAGAATGCATTTTATAATATACTATTAAATAATCTGAAGTTAAGTGAACTAGATCTTACGGAGCCTGCTCATGTACATAATAAAATATGTATTACAAGCACTAAGGGCACATGGGGTGGTCACCATTTTATCCAGTGTTGTAAAACTCGGTTTGGCCTTGTACTCGGCGACCTACCCTGAAGCGAGTACTCGGACTAACTGGGGGAATACTCGGGGGTCAAGTCGGCCTATGCGGGGAGTACTCGTAGTAATCGGCCAACTCGGCTATACTCGGCGACCTACCCTGGAGCGAGTACTCGGGGAGTAATCGGTCAACTCGGCCTTGTTTTGCAACAGAGATTTTATCACACCCATCACACTATCACACCCAATCATCTTGTGCCACCTCATTTCATCACATTCTATCTCATTTCATCACATTCTATCACATTTCATCACTAAACCCATGTGGTGGTATTCACAATTATCACTAAAACCATCACACCTAATCACCTTGTGACACCTCATTCCATCACACACATTACTATTTTTTAATAATAAATACCAAGTAAAGGTGGGACCGCCATGTTGGTTTTTTTTCCTGTTTTTTGGACTCTAGCTGCCATTACGACCATCACCAACCTTTCACAATTTGTTTTGGCCGTGATGTATATCATGGTTTCTTTGCTTCGCGACCGTGATTTGGAAGGGGGGCGGTGTTTCGCGGTATCACAGCCATCACGGGGTGGCCATCACGGACCACCCCGTCCGCCCTAAGGGAAGGGCTGTAGCTCAGTTGGTAGACCACCTCGTTTAGACACGCGCCGATGTTTTTCAGGGAAGTGCATCATGCAATAAAAAAGAATTGATCTTATTGAGAAATTGATGTCTTACTCCACAACTTTGAGGGAAGACGAGAACAATAGCCTGACAAGGGTTCGGTCTGATTTAGGTGCCCAGTTAGGTGCCAAACAGACCCCATCATTGATTTGATATATTGATAAGGTGAATAGCCAGTCTATATTAATGTTAGGCTGAGTATCAGGCCCTCAAAAAAATCTCTTTTCGTCCTATGAACTTTAAGGTGTATGAAGTTTCATATTTGATTTTTAAAAAATTGGATAGGAGTCAAGACATTGTCAGGTGTTGGCGGCTGATTCAAGTGCTCCCCGAACCATGCATAAGAGGTTAAAGAATGTGTGAGTGAATTAAGTTATCCAGATTTGAACAAACCTAAAGTCTTAAGGGAGAAATCTTGTGGGCCTAAACGAGTTTGAATTTGGTTGTGCCAAGTGACAAAAAAATATTATAAATACAGTTTCTCAAACTATTGGATCCAATTCAAGTGTAGCCCTTTCCCGAGCCAAGCCGAGCACAAATCCATCCCAGGATATATCTTTACGATGTGTTCTCGAGTTAACTAATGAAAGAGAAGGAAAGGAAGTTGAAAGAAAAGAAAACAATTTTGTGTTGCAGAGTGTCATTAAAGAAAGATAGTGGAAGGATATATCTCCTAAATAACTTTCTTTTAAAATTGGAAGAAAAGAAAATCAAGATAAATATAACCTTTATCATTTACCATTTTACACTCACACTTAACCAATAATAAAATCTAATAAGAATATAATTGTAAAATATATATTTATTTTCTATTCCTTTCAACTCAGGAATACATAAAATCTCTCCCTTTATTTTCTCTCATAATATCTCTTTTTCTTCTTTTCTTTTGTTTAGTAAACTCAGGAACATCGCGATAGAGAGTTTGTGTTATAAACTCAAGCCCATAAACCTCTAGATATCACTTGCGAGCATTGAAGTAGTGAGAACTGAGATGGAGGTAAAACAATATGAAGATACCACCAGTGGTATTTGGCTTATAATATTTTTTTAATTTGTTATTAAAAGTAAACACATCATTCCACTTCAGTTAGTAAAATTTATAAACCATGCATGGAGTGGTGGATAAAGAAATTATTTTCAGAGGTTTCTTTCGTAGATTCTCACTGATTTTTACTAAATTTTCAACTTTCTCAATTAAAGTTTTCAATTTTTTTTCAAATTGAGTGGGTTTCTGGAAACCCGGAAACTCCCTAGTATCCGCCACTGATTGAATGATTAACTAATGAATTAGAAGTATATGCATAATTTAATTAACATAAAATACATAACTCTGGTCACAATACACGATAATCATCAATGATTTTGTGGTGCATCAAAAGCGTCATGACATTCCAATGTGAATGTCACGAGTTGGAGTCTCATATGGAGCAAATTATTATTTTAAGTTAAGCATAAGTTTTGTCATAGTAGCCCTTCGGGCGGTGGTTTCCTCTGTAATGGTGGTTGGCCGGATTACTAACGTCGTCTACATTCACGAACGTAGAAGGTCTTTTGCCATTGGGTTTACCCAGATAATTGGGGTTTTGTTGGTCGTAAAAAAATAGAAATAATAATAAGAAGAAGACAATAGATGATGATCCGTGATGCTTACTAGGGGTGCAAACTAGTCGAGCAGCTCGCAAGCTACTCAAGCTCGGCTCGGTAAAAAGTTTGAAACGAGTCGAGCGTTATCGAGCCCGAGTCAAGTTTGAGCTTAAAACAAAGCTTGTTTATTAATCGAGACTGGGCTCGAGCCTGGCATGTGAATCGAGCCTTAGTATAATATTAATTTGTTAATATTTAACAATATTTACCCCATCATTTAAGCTTGTTTAGTAAACGAGCCCAAACAGAGCTTCATTTATCGAGCTCCAAACTTATTATTTATGTTATTTTTATTTAATATATTAACTAATAGAGAGTAAACGAGTTAAGCTCGAGCTTAAGAAATTTCTAACGAGTTGGCTTCAAGATTTTAAAACAAAGCTTCAAACAAGCCGAGCTCAAACTCTCATAAATTTTTCGTTCTCAAGCCTGGTTAAGCTCAAGCTCGGCTCGTTTGCACTCATAATTGTTACTCTCAAAGTTGTAATTTTGTAAATAAAATAAAATACATTAGATAAGATAAGATAACCACACAATTACACAAACAACCAGATTTACCATCCCAGAATAATAATCCCAAACAAGGTCAACAAAAACCAAATATTAACTCACAACCAACCGGTTACCAAGGAATCTACCTTAAAGCTAGCACCGGCTAAGGGAGGCGGCACCAACAAGAAACCACAGCCACTTCGATCCAATCATGGGCGACGACCCACAGAAGCTGAAGAAGATAGCAGCCTCATCCTACGACTACGACAACGACCCCCGATGGGCTGATTACTGGTCCAATGTCCTCATCCCTCCTCACTTAGCTTCTCGCTCTGATGTCATCACTCACTTCAAACATAAATTCTATCAGCGTTACATCGTCCGTTACCCCCCTCCTCTTTACTTTATTATTATTATTATTATTATTATTATTATTATTATTATTATTATTATTCCTACTTCTTGGGTTGTTTATTTTACTTTCTTCAAACATCAGCAAGTTAGGGTTTTTTTTTTTTTTTTTTTTTATATTATGCCCTTTTGTTTGTTTGAGGAAAGATGCTTGCTTTTTACTCTATTTTCAAGTCTTTAATCCAGTTTAAAGATTTGGGTCCATTTTTTAATGTAGCATTTTATTGTGTGCTTTATCTGTTTTGTGTGATTGATATTGGATGTGTCTTGGTGTTTAGGATCCTGATCTTGTTGTGGAACCAATGACTACAAATAATAGTAATTCATCGCCTGCAAGATCGTCTACTACCTCGTCTGCGTCGTCGTCTGCAAGCGAACGTAGGCCGCCTGCGAGTTCAGGTAGAACATAATGTTGTGTTTTGGCTGGTGCAGAGGTTCCGGTTTTTTTTTTTTTTTTTTTTTTTATAATTTGATATGGGTGTCTTGGATTCTTTCTTGGGTGCTACAAATATTTTGTGCTAACAGAATAAAATGTTGTTTTTATTGTGGTTTAATGTGATGGCATAATTAGTTCTGAATTATTTTTTGATCGAATGCAATGAAAACATTGTAGGGTCAACTACAAGAGCTGCAGGGGCGTCAACTCCGAGCTCAACTCCTTTGCGCTGGGATAGACAAACGATTCAGTTTTCTGTTAATGCTTGGGTAATGCATCAACTCTCTTTTTCTTTATCATGCTATTGTTATCAAGATACCATTTTTAAGTTATGTTGTTCTTGTAAACCAAGATGGCAGAATTCGTTACAAAAAGTGGCATCGTGTGCTGCTATCATTTGTTTAGTTTCTCACTATCCCAAGGTTTTCTATATACAAACTCATGTGATATTAAGTGGTTTGAGCTTAGAATCGTTGCATTAGATGACTGAATATTAATTTACCAATTGAAGGATGTGCTTCGTAATATCTAAACTCACCCTTCATGGTTCTTATCTGTGGAGACCCTAACACTGGAGGGGAGGAGGTTCAGAGGCAGACCAACTCACATGTTAAGTTGTATGGTTGCACCCCTTCCAGGACATGATCAGGGATAGGAGTTCTTGGAGGTGTAGGATAAAGGTTATGGAATTTTAGAGGAGTGTAAAGGTTTTCTGTAGAGGTGTTTTGGGAACATAGTTTTTGCATACACGTAGCTTCTCCCTGCACTTGGCTTTTGCCTTTGTTTTGCTTTGGATCTTCTTAGGGGAGCCTATAAGTAGTTTCAAGGGGTTCCATTACTTGTTATTGTTTCTTTGCTCTATGCAGTAGGGGTGTAAACGAGCCGAGCCTGAGCTTGATTGGGCTTGAGCTCGGCACGTCATGCTTTTATGAAGCTCGAGCTCGGCGCGAAATTTAAACCCAAAAGCTTGAGCTCGACTCGGCTCGGCTCGAAATGATTTTAGAACAATTTTAAAGGAGCTAAAAGCTCGCTTTGATAGCTTAAACGAGCCAAAGATCGGCTCGCCAATGTTAAATAGTATGTATACTATAAATAAAATAATAATAATATAAAATTTGTTTGGGCTCGTTTAGGTTCACAAGCCTAAACGATCTTTGTATGAAAAGCTCGAGCTCAGGCTCGATAAATATACGAGTCATTTTTCAAGCTCTGGCTCGGGCTCGTTCGAGCTTTTTATCGATCCGATCCCGAATAGCTCTCGAGCCATTGCGCATCATTTACACCCCTACCTATGCTCTTTTATTTGTTATTAGTATAGTCATCTCACCACTTTGTGCAATTGTGCTTATCAGTAGTGTACAGTTATTACTACTCATTTGTTGTGTTGGTTTTTGATTCCCTTAGCTACACTCTATATTACTTGGTCTTTCTCACATGTCAAAAAAGGGGCCTGAGTTGAAGCAACCTCTCTATCCCCTTTGGTAGAGAAAATGTTTGCCCTCGTCCCATGGTTTCACTCTCCCCAGACCCTACTAATAGCTTTAGCTATGAGCTTATGAGTGGGATTTTACTTGCTGGTATGTTTGTTTGTTTACCCTTCATGGTCATTATATGACGGTGGAAAATATTTTCATTAAACGCTAAGTAATGTCAAAATGGGGGTAATCATTTGGAGGCTTATGTAATATAAGTAGATGATATTTTAGCATTGAGATCAATAACAAAATTTAAAAAATGCTTATTTGTGCAGGTTCTTGTTGTGGCTGTGCTTGCTATGGTTCCACTCATACCTAAAAGCCTTTCTAATAGGGCATATCGACTCTCATTTATGGGGACTGCATGCTCTTCATTGTATTCACTCTACTCTCTTTATGGGGTAATGTTTTAGGCCTATGGGGCTCATTATATAATTATTATTTTAATGATTATGGTTTCTTGATTTTATAATCTCAATTCATTTGCAGAAACCAAGGGCATGGAATTTGCAGGAGGTGCAAATTTGGCTTCAATCAGTAATTGCAACAAAGGATTTCATCTATTTCATTTACTGCCTCACTTTCGTCACCTCAAATCTTCGCCTTACATGTTAGTAGTTGGTAGTTAGTACTACCCTTTTTTTTACTTTTAGATTCTTTTGCACATTTCCATGCCACTTCTTTCAATGTTATGTTTTTTGCAGTTGCTTTACTGCCCATCATATGCCGAAGCTTAGAACACTCCGCAAAATTCACTAGGCGTAATTTTGGTCGTTCCGCCTTGTACAGGTAAATATTTCCTACCGTTTTATCATTGTAAAACAATGTGATCATATAAATGAGATCATAATCATCATGTTTAAATTTATTTATTATTTTAACGTTTAACAGAAAATACTTGGAAGAGCTTTGTGTGTGGGTGGAATCAAACACAACGACACTCAGCATACTTTCTTCACAATCTGAGATTGGAGTTGGCTTCCTTCTGATCATCTCTCTTTTGTCGTCAGTAACCTTGTTTTTTATTATTATTTTTTTAAATTTATTGTAAGCTGTTGTTCTGAATTCATTATTTATAAATGCAGGTGGCAGCGTAACATAATACAAACTTTCATGTATTGGCAGGTTAGTACCATCTTTTAAATAGTTGGTTCGAAACAGTCCGGGTTGTTAACCGACCCGGTTCGAAATGAAATATTTCGGATCCCTTAAGATTTTATTTTTAAATTTATTTTTGTTTTTTATTTTAAATTTGTTTTTTTTTACTTTTTAAATTTTTAATTTTTTATTGTTATTTTAATCTATTTTGATGTGAGATTATCCTAATCCAAACCATCCAGGTCCAAACCCGGGACCCATCCTGACCCAACCCATCCTAACCTATTTTTTTAATTTACCCATCTTGACCCACACCCATCCTAACCCAAACCCATCCTAACCCAACACCCAAACCAACCCAACCTACCCATTTTGCCACCCCTAGTTATAATAATAGTAAAAACAATAAGTACATGTGTTATGTATAAATTACCATTTTACCATAATCTTACTGGAAAATGTTTTGTGGCAGCTATTGAAGCTCATGTATCATGCCCCTGTTACGGCCGGTTACCATCAAAGTGTGTGGTCTAAAATAGGGAGGGTGGCTAATCCAGTTATCAACCAATATGCTCCATTTCTTAACACTCCCATTTCCGCTATACAACGGTGGTGGTTCAGGTAGTGATGTCTTTTTGGTGGAAAATAAACGACGAGAATAAGGACCGATATAGAACTTAACATTATGTACTGTAAGTTATATTTAGTCTAAACTTGACTGTGTTCAATGGTGAAGATGGTCTCTGATGATTTCACACAATTTTAAGTTCATAAGTTGGAGATTTTATGTGATGTTTTGTTTTGTTGTTGAAAGACATTGAGTTTTCAATTTTTTGAAGGTGTTCTTGAAGATTAATCGTAATCCATAGCTTCAAAATACATTTATTACGTAAAATATTCGAAATATGATTGGTTGGATGATGGTTGAAATGAGTTTGGGTTTGAAACTGGGTGAAACGTGTCATGAATTTGATTGAACCGTTTACTTTCTAGTTTTCTATAAGACTACTAGCTTTTATCCCGGGGTTAAAATATCTAAAATGAAATAATAAAATATCTAATATGACAACATAATTAATGACTTGCCAATATATGATTAATAAATAATAATAATAATAATAATAATAATATTTATTTTGAACAAATCCCTGTCATAAGTTATCATATTCAAATATAAAAAAAAACGAATCTCTGTGCCGGGGTATAAATTTAGTGCCATTACAAAATATTATATAATGTCAAATGCATTCAGAAGTTTGTAATCAATCATTCTAAAAAGAACTAACATGAAATAAGAAAAAAAAGTTATTTATTGAAATAGTATTATAATAACCATACATATATTTTAGTTACATACTATAAAGTTTTTAGTTTATGATAGTGCACGTATATTGCAAATATCGAACGCATTACTCTAAGGGTTATGTGATGCGCTAAAAAAATCATGGGTATATGATCGGGTATTTGGGTATGTGGTTTCGGGTAATCGGGTCGGGTATCACCAATAATCGTTTTTTTTCTCCGTTTTTTATATAACACTATGGTACTCGTTGGAAAGATAATAAAACGCTCGTTAATTTGGTGTACTTTTTTTCTTTAAAAAATCCCGTATCTAAAAGATATTAGTGTTTAAAAGTTATGGGAGGAAACATGAGAAAAAAAATAATAAAGGTTTAATATTTATTTTAGTAGATTAGATTTTAGTATATTTTTTATCCATATGTTATTTTATTTCCTTTTAAATAAATTATAAATTCAGGTTTTTTTTATTAATGATTAAAAATAGATTAAAATAATAAATTCAATACTATCACCTCAAGGTGCCACATGGCACATTCAATGGGGGGGGGGGGGGTTGAGGCCTCCATTGAATGCCACATCATACAAATTCAATTCTTTTATTATAAGTTATAGATTATAGATAAGGAGTGGGGGGTTGAAGCGCCATGTGGCATTTTTGGGTCCCACGTGGAAGGGATGAAAATTGTGGGGAGTGAAGGGGGTGAGAATAGGGGGAAGGAATATTATTATTTGTGTGTAAAGTTAAAAAAAAAAATTCAGCCAATCAAAATTCACAAGAGAAAGCCCCACGCCAGTCCTCTTCTCCACGCCACCCCTTCCCGCCCTTGTCCCCCCCCCCCCCCCCCTCAAGCCCTTCCCGCCCCCACTCCTGATGGTCTAAAGGAATTTTAGATTATTAAAACGCCGACTTATTGGCAAAGGCAAAGCCTTTAAAACACCTAAGTTGTGGGAGGTCTGGGGTTCAAGACCCAATGACCACAGGATTAAAAAAAGAAATTAACATTTAAAAAAAAAACCGCCGACTTATTGGATAATAATAATCTATACTCACAATCTTACTAACTAGTATTATACCCGTCCGCTGGGACGGGTTCCTGAGCATTACAACACTAAAACAATAGTTTTATACCCGTCCGGTGGCCGGGTGTTTTAACGTCATAATAACATAATTATAAAATTACTTAAAACTTAATTAACATAATATTGTCTTATTCCCAACAATAATGGTTGTTCTAGATTCCTTGAGTTTCAATGGCATTCATTTGAAATACCGGCTAGACAAACGTTCAAACCGATTGACATGAATTCCATCCCAAAACTGCATTTTAGACCATTTCCATGCAATTTAGTAAAACAAAACATCTGAAAATAACAATAAGAAAAAAAGAAAAAAAAATATTCCCGTGCCAGCAAAGCTATTATCACCCAGGGACCTTAGTGTATTACATACAGTGCGCTTGTTAACCATGGAGCATCGAGGAAAAAATGCATCCTTTATTTAAGTGTAATAGGAGGTAGAAGCAGATGCATAACCATAACCATCGTAAGGTTGATTTGTAGTTAAAGCAAAGATACGGTTAATTCATCTGACATCCTTGCATTTAACCTCATATTCTAATGTCGCAATACCACAAGTATTTACATTGCATTTTGAACAAAAAACATTATACGTTTAAAGAAGAGACATGGCCGATTCATTAATAAATGCAACATGCTCCTAAAGTGTTGTCTATGAAGTTAATGTGGTAAAAAATCGGATATCGGTCAATGCCGGTATTGACCCGTTATCCATCCAGCCTAACAAACCCCTTTCTTCCTTTCTAGAATGACATAACACAATATGAACAAAGAGCAGAAACGGAACATATAGTCATTTTTAGAACTTACAACCATCCAAGGCATGATCCTACAGTAACAGCTCACATTATGCCTAATCATGGCCTGAAGTTTCTTCTCCAAATATTAAATATGAAGCCTTGTAATTACTAAGGAGTTACTGACCAGAGAATGTATCTACTCTTTTTTTACCAACAGGTTAATAATAATAATAAACATAAAATTGTTTTACCGATGGATTTTCACCATAAATGCGTTACAATTTTTTCAATTTTGTTCTGTTTATATATGGATCCAAGATTACATAAGAGAATGTATATACTCTACAAACTAAACATATTTGAGTGAAACATATACCAAGGTTGGGAGCACACTACAATTACCACAATTAATAAAAATTACTAAAGCTTTGTTACTATCTTCAAAGAAAGAACAATACAAAAGTGAAAGCATGACCTCACAACTTTGACTGGCCCTCTTTTATTCAACCTACACAGGTAGACAAAGAGTTAAATAGAACATATTAGGCCAATATTATTTCCATGAAAAAACTACCATTGCTTTGATGGCGAAGAATATGCACAAGCTATTCTTTGATCAAGTGTTTTATCTGCACAAGTAATGTGAGGTAAATAAATTAAATGTCACAGTCACACTTATTTGAATTACAAATTAATGAAACAAAGAAAAAAAACCCCGTAAAACAAAAGCAAAATAAACAAAGCTTCTAGCCTCTTGGTGCTTAACTCGTCTTTTCCTCAACGATCTTGAACCCCAACCAGCCTATCTACGACAATTCCTTTTTTGAAAAGGATAAGCGAATTTTAGACCCCGCCTGAAAATCAATACTCAAATTAATAGCATTACCGTAAAACTGACCCGAATAATGACACATGGAGCTGTTTTGATTCCTAGTTTGGTGACAAAGAACATGCACTTGTGCATGACGGTCAAAAATCAAATTATAAAACCATACTGCAAGGCTAGTTAAATATAGACCAAACATAACTTTATTACAAAAATAGACCTTTGCATCTATTTTAATAAATTTGGCATCTAGATGGGTTTGTCCATTCTCCTACAACATATATCAACATTTCTGTCCATTCTCCTACAAGATAGTAGTTGCGTTCTGAAGAGTTGTGTCCCATTTTCAGCGATGTTATACTATACCAACGCCTTTCTTAGCAAGATTGGCTTTGGTTGCTCCAAGTCGCATTTAATAGCAGGAGGCCTTGTTCAAATGTCGGGCCCTCGAACTTTTTTTTCCTTATAGGAAAGAGCAACATCCCAAAAAATAAATGAAAATAACATACATACACCTACGTGTGGTGTTGCCGGGTCCGTAGAAACTTTTTTAACTTGACCCGTTACGCTTTTAGCTAAACGTTTCTATCTCACCCATTTACGAGTGGAAAAAAACATGACCCAAATTAACACATTTATTAGAAAGTGGGTCAAAGTTGGAATTAACTGCCCTGCCCTGCCCTGCCCTACCTATGTATTATGAAATGAAAACATGGTGCAAATGATTCCAGCCTGAGGCCAGATGAAGCCATTTATAATCATTTGGATTAGGATCATAGATGATGCTGCTTGTTACACATAATCATATTGCAGCCATAGAAAGGTTTCTTTAAAAAAAATGTTGATTCCATTTCATTAATCATATTATCAATGAAATTCTTGGTCTTTGTAGGATTAAATGAGGTACCAAATTAAAAAACATTATACCTGCAGCTTTAAGTAGTGGAGCTGAAGCAGGAGACGTCTTCAACACAAATATAAAGCTTTTATCCTACAAATTCAAACAACCACACAACGAATCAACAATTATAAACAAAACTAACTCAACTATAAAACACTAATTATGAAACCGAGAAGAATGAGATACAAGCGGGCGTCATAAACAATGATGAGCATCACATAAGATTACAATTTATAACCCACAAAAAACTAACAGTTACCTGGATACAGAATACAAGCAATAGAGATATTTCTTTCTTCAAATTATCATGTATCATTTCATATATTTTCTCAAGAAATGCGCTAAGCTTTTGTTTAAACAACAAAGCTTAATATTTGGCTTCCACTTGGCGTAGATCATCAAGCCTCCAAGCATTTGAGCATTAAAAAATGAAAGGGCAACACTCTGAGGATATGCTTGTAACCTCTGAAATTTATTGAAGTTTCGATCTTTATTAGAAAAGAAACATAAACGTATTAAAAGAGGAACTATATGTTTATGAAGGTCATACATGTGACGTCCTTCCAAAGAGTGAGGCTGATAACGATCGCTGCCTTTGCGGGGTTATATGAGCCGAACCACTTGCTTTGAGTGTGCGTTGAAGTAGCATAAGTAATGTCGACGTGTTACATAACCAGTAGCCTAGCTCTCAACTCTTCTTAGACTAAAAAATTCAAATCTGGTTCCTGGTCAACAAAACAACTGATGGTATAATTGGTATTTAAAAATATTGGGAATTTTCACTGGTTTATTAGTATAAGATTAAGGAAATTTCGAGTAGTATAATCAAATGAATAAGTGGTTGTAAAGAAATTCAGTATATATATATATATATTTATATATATATAGTATGACAACCTTACCTATGATGTTACTTCTCTGTAACAAAATAGGACATGTTTGCATACATAAAATTCCATGAGAAGGTATACTGTCATATTTTGCATATTTTATAATATCAAAATTTTAAAGAAGAGAACAAAAAGAGTGATTATAGGTTGGCCCAACATGTTCGGACCCGCACTTCATACTGTAATCGTTTTGACCCGTGTTCTGACCTGCATATATGAATTCATAGAATCATGTCTACTTCAAGGTACTACATAAGAGCACATTAAAACTAATAAGTGTCAAATATTAAAAATAGAGTATGTTCACCCAATAACTTTGATTATAACTTAGAAATAAAGCTGTTTACACTTCACAGCAATTCCATACTCTCCACTTTCTTCTTAGCTGCCCCTAGCCACATATGGAGCTTTCTCCTACACACATAATAATAAACACATCAAACAAAATTAAACATGTACACCAACTGTTTCATGTACTCTGTTTGCTATATAATTCATATTAATTTTTTTTATCATCACACAAATCCACCAACCTTTGATAGCAAGCATCACATGAACCATGTTTTGTGGCTTCTGGCTCAAATTCTGTCCATAAAGTTCTAGGAGTGTATCCAAGATCTGAAATTTTAATCTTCATTGAACTTATAATAAGAGCTGCTTATTAACGAAGATAAAACAATTCAATTCTAAAACTATTTTTTTTAGCAATTGATGCAAATGCAAATTTCACCAGACTTACCATTCGCCCAAGAAGAGATAATGTTGCTCCAGCCTCCACGTATCCTGTTTTTATAATTATCAAAATATAAACAAAAATGAAAAAGCTTGTACTTTTAATTAAGATTATTAACTCTAATAATGTGTCTAAAAGAAACATATGAAATCATACTTTGATATTCTTTTCAATTACAGAATTGACACATACCGTGATTGCAAAAAACGCGACTCCGCCATCAAAGAAGATAAAAATAACATCCTCATCCTCCACTTCTTTGTTTTTCTTCACCGACAAACGTTTCGTCGGAGTAGGTCTTGTCGAAACCTTCCATCAGATTGGGTGCTGATGAACTAATTAGAGTACTAAAACCTAAAACGATTTAGGGAAAATCGTACAAACCACTAAAATGTAAATGATGCTAAACAAATTCAAAATTGAAAGTCGTGACTAAATTAGACCATTAGACCTTTACCAGTGCAATAAATCGTAGTTGTTGATGAAGGTGTGTGAATGAAACGGTGAAGATGATGATGAATAAAAGATGTCGCAGATCAATGAAGATGAATGGGCTGAAAACCGGTACCTGGAATGAAGGGAGAGAAAGGTTTTTTTCTAGAAAAGAAGAAGAAAGAGTTAATCTTACACTAAACACATCATGTGATAGTGAATCAAGCAGCGGAGGAGGTGGTGAAGTTTAGGGGATTGGGTATTGGATGGCAGGAGAATGAGAAGGTAATTTCAATCCCTTCGCCCAACAATTATAGGGTGAACATAGAGGGATTTGTTGAAAAGACGATGGACAGAGGGATTTGTGGTGGTGGTGGTGGAGTCGCATAGCAGAGGAGGTAATTTTATTGGAGGTGTATATAGGTGGAAACCTGTAGATGAACGTGGACGAGAAAAGTGCAGAATCACATGTAATTGGCTAACTGCTTCAATCAAAAAATAAACTGCCAAATTTTCTAAGTAACTTCCAAATTTTAGGAGTAACTACCCATTATTTGTGGTCCAGATTTCATGTTAGAAAAAACTGACTTGTTTGGATGGCTGAGATGAACCTAAAAATAGTTTTTTTTTTCAAAAATTGGCAGTTTTCTTGTGCTGAACAATATAATAATAATGACGCTTAGAACTTTCGTTTTTTATTGTTTAAGACAATCTCATTCGCACAATCATCATAGGTTTCCAATTGAGTTTGCTGACATGGATGATTATGAGAGAAATGGGGAACACAACTTTCTTTTGAGTGAATCAAGTGGAAATCAAGCACAAGTGTAAATCTATGATGATTATGTATGTGAGATTGCAAGGGAAATAAATTGAAGTTAGGAGTCATTATAGTGATCTCAAATTCTCAATCTTAGTAAACATTCCACACTCTTAATCACCAGACTTACCATTCGCCCAAGAAGAGATAATGTTGCTCCAGCCTCCACGTATCCTGTTTTTATAATTATCAAAATATAAACAAAAATGAAAAAGCTTGTACTTTTAATTAAGATTATTAACTCTAATAATGTGTCTAAAAGAAACATATGAAATCATACTTTGATATTCTTTTCAATTACAGAATTGACACATACCGTGATTGCAAAAAACGCGACTCCGCCATCAAAGAAGATAAAAATAACATCCTCATCCTCCACTTCTTTGTTTTTCTTCACCGACAAACGTTTCGTCGGAGTAGGTCTTGTCGAAACCTTCCATCAGATTGGGTGCTGATGAACTAATTAGAGTACTAAAACCTAAAACGATTTAGGGAAAATCGTACAAACCACTAAAATGTAAATGATGCTAAACAAATTCAAAATTGAAAGTCGTGACTAAATTAGACCATTAGACCTTTACCAGTGCAATAAATCGTAGTTGTTGATGAAGGTGTGTGAAGGGATAGGGAGCCTAATCCAGGCGGAAGAGGCATCCCTATCCCCATAACTCAGCTTCCGCGCGCCAATCAGCGGCGCGAGGAACCAACAAAGCGCAACCAGCAACACATGCAAGGAGGCGCGCAATAACAACAACTGATAAGCAATAACATCACCTGATAAGCGCGTACCATCACACGCGGAATCTTCCCTTGACAATCATCGTACAGAGTACACAAGACAACAAAAGGAAGATTCACAAAGATCACTGACAGGGTACGCGCCAATAAGAAAGCTACAGGTGGCAAAGTGGTCCAACAACTACAAGACAAGGACAGCAGCATGGCTGCAGCCATGCTTCCACCATACCAGCGTCTACAGTAAACAGCAGACATACCTTGCTGCTGTCAGAAGCATGGTCAACGACTGACAGGGGGCGCCGTCTGCCAACCAAGGATCGCCACGTGTCTACCTCGAGCAACAACCATGCTGCACCGATGACGTCATGAACAGTGCACCTGTTCTCCCGCCAATTCTAGAGAGAACATTGGACTTGGGCCCAGATCAAGCCCAATAAAGAATGGTTACTCGTGGGCCTCTCGATCAAGCCCACGAGTTCTCCTATAAATACAAGGATACCTCTCCTTGCCAAAGATCCGAAAATAGTTATTGCTAGCCTAGTATTACTTACTTGTACTCTTGTATTCGATCATTAATAATACTATCGGCTGTTCACAGTGGACGTAGGTCAACACTTGACCGAACCACTTACATCTCGTGTTCTCACTTACTTTCACCACACACACACTTACATCGTCATCAAACGGGTTTGACCTTGTGGTTTGGGTAAAGGATTAACCCTGACGACTTTGGGTATTAACCCCACGTAGGTTACTCGTAATCTCCGTGATACTCATTGTTTCTTCATTGGCGCCATCCAACGGTTAGAACCGCTCTTTTACTCATCTTTTCAACCCACCCATGGCTGAACCCAACCCTAACACTGCTGCCATAAATCGTTCCGGGGAAGGAAACACCCAGCTCCCGGAAGACCAAATAACACCACCCACAGTCGTCAAGAAACCTACTTCCAGGCTTCAAAGCCAAGAGGTTGAGGTTCGGGACGCTAACTCCGACGACGACAGCAGTGCCAGCTCTGAGGAGGACCTTGACCAATGGCTCCTCCGTCAGAACACAAAGAACGCTGCAATTTACCAGCGTAAGCTCTTGCAACAGGCAAAGAAAAAGGGCAAGGCCCTTACCTATGACATCCCGCCCAAAAAGGGGAAAGACACAGCTGTCTCGGGTGCTGGTCGTAGCGGGGAACTCGGCGGAGACGCCAGAGTTCGGGGCTACGCAAAGCAACGAGCAGAGCCTGATGGCTACGAATCCTCCAGTAGCGACTCAGGCTACAAAGGAAAGAAGAGTCATCATCGCTCGCGCAACAACAATGAGGATGATGACTTGGTCAAACCATTCAGACCAAAGGCTTTCGCCGAAAAGTCAAAATTTGTCGCTCGTATAGCGACAGCAACAATACCAAGAAAAGCAAAGCTTCCTAGCAGCATCGGCAGATACGATGGCCTGCGTGACCCCGATGACCATGTGCACGACTTTGAGTGCGCAGGAATGTCGGTTGACTGGCCCGTACAGGTTTGGTGCCATTTATTCGCGCAAACTCTGACGGGCGCAGCTAGGGTCTGGTTCGATAACCTCCCTGCGGGGAGTGTTAAAGACTTTGACGACCTCACCGACAAATTCAACAACCATTTCTCGCATCTGCGCAAACATAAGAAAGACAAGGCGCACATCCTGTTGTGCCGCCGAAACGACAATGAATCCATTGAGGACTTTATTGTTCGATTCAACAAAGAAGCCTTACTAATAGGGTGCGGGGAAGAACTCACAAGGGCAGCGTTCGTGCATAACGTGCGCAGCCCAGAGTTAATGAAATGCCTTACAGGTAAGGATGGCATACCGGAGTCCTGGGATGAACTCATCCACTCCGCCAAGATATATGCCTCGTCTGAGAAGTCCTTCAGTCAGACGCACAATTTTCAACACCATCATAATAATAATAAAAACAAAAACAAGTCAGTCTGGAGCCGCATCTCTGGCGCCGCGGATGAGGGAAAATATTCCCCAGCCGGGGACGCCAGGCAGATGATCAGCCCCAAACAAACGCGGGACCAGCGCGGTCATTCAAAGAAAAACTATGACTGGACCCCGCTGACAAAGACACCATCTCAGGTCTTAAAGACTGAACAGGTCACGTTGAAGGCCGCCCCTCCCCTGGCCAAGCGCAAGAATGTAGACCGTAGCAAATACTGTGAGTATCACAACGACTACGGTCACCTCACAGATAACTGCTACACCCTCAAGATGGAAATCGAAACCGCGCTAAAGTCAGGACAACTCGGCCATCTGGTGAAGAACGTGCATCGCACGGGTAAGAATCAAATAGGTGACGAGAATCAAGATGAAGGATCACGAAAAAAGATCCGCGACCTGAATACTCATGCTGCCACATTGATCCCTCGTCACCACTGCAACATGACAAAGAAGGGCAAAAGCGCCTACCAAGGAAAGCGCGCCCGAGCGCCACCTCCAAGCGATTCATGGAAAGAGGCTGACGTCCTCATGCCAAAGATCAGAGGCGGCGCCTCATGCACAGCCCCCCTTGTCATCACCGCCATCTTCGGGCACTATCGCACGCGATACATGTTCCTAGATGGCGGCAGCAGTACTGATATCATGTACGAGCAATGCTTCCAACAATTAGACCCGGAAGACAAAGCAAAGCTCGTACCAGTCAACGAACCAATCTCCGGCTTCATCCACGAAACCATCATGCCGCGGGGCATGCTGTCCATGCCAGTAACATGGTCCGACGGCACCCACGAGCGCACGGAGATATGTGATTTTATGGTTCTACCGGCCAACTCCAATCATGACATTCTTCTTGGACGGGAAGGCATCGCACGCTTTAACGCCAATGCTTCAACGGCGCATGCGATGGTAGGGTTCCCAACCAAAACAGGTATTGCCTTCATTAGAGGTAACAAAGACTGTCATACCACAGAAACCGCCAAGCCGCCAAAAATGGCGAAAACCGACACTCGCGCCGAGCCGGAAAAATGGGTTCTTAACCCTAAATTTCCGGAGCAAACGGTGATCATCGGCCATGAAATCTCCGAGGCCATTCGAAATCATTTAAAGCAGCTTCTAATCAGCAATATTGATGTCTTCGCGTGGCAACCAGCCGACATGGTTGGGGTCCCGCGCGACATAGCGGAACATAAACTCAATGTCTACCGCTCAGTGGAACCAATAGTGCAAAAGAAGCGCAGTATGGGCCCGGAGAAAACAAAGGCCATGAACGAACAAGTCACCGAGCTGCTCAACGCGGGTATACTTCGCCCAATCAGATACCAGACATGGGTAGCTAACCCAGTTATGGTGGCTAAAGCAAACGGCGGCTGGCGCATGTGTGTCGATTATAAAGATATCAACAAAGCATGTCCAAAAGATTGCTATCCTTTGCCAGAGATCGACCTAAAAGTGGATTCTTTAGCCCCATACCGCTTTAAGTGCTTCTTAGACGCGTACAAGGGCTACCACCAAATTCAAATGGCAAAAGAAGATGAAGATAAGACGGCATTCCGCACAGATGCTGGCATTTTTTGTTACACAAAAATGCCATTCGGTCTGAAAAACGCGGGAGCCACTTACCAGCGTCTCATGGACACCGCATTCATCAACGAAATCGGCGTACGGCTTGAAGTGTACGTCGACGATCTGGTAATCAAGAGTAAAGATGAAAGCGACATGCTTAAAGACATCCAGCAAACGTTCGCACAATTGCGCAAAGTGCGCATGAAGCTCAACCCAAGCAAGTGCTCCTTCGGGATGGAGGAAGGCAAATTTCTAGGGGTCATCGTAACACGCGATGGGTTCCGCGCTAATCCAGAAAAAGTACAAGCCATAGAAAGAATGCCTTCACCCGCTTCCATCAAGGAGGTGCAAACACTCATGGGCCGCCTCGTGGCCCTCAACCGGTTTCTATCCAACTACGCTTCAAAGTCATTTCCGTTTGTGGACACTTTGAAGAACTGTTTAAAGAAAAGCAATTTCCGTTGGACACCAGAGGCGGAATCGGCATTCAAAGAAATGAAACAATGCTTAATGAACCTTCCGACGCTAACAGCGCCCCTCCCCAAAGAGCCGCTGACACTGTACCTATCGGTCACGGACCGCGCAATAGGAGCAGTCCTCATGGTGGAGCGCAAGAATGTGCAAACGCCGATATACTATATCAGCCGCACGCTTCTAGACGCGGAAACAAGGTACACAATCATGGAAAAACTGGTTCTCGCTCTGGTGCACGCATCCCGAAGACTCCGCAGATACTTCCAGGGGCATCCGATAAATGTCCTCACGGACTACCGGATAAACGACATACTCGCCAAGCCCGAGCTGTCGGGGCGCCTGGCCAAATGGGCCATTGAACTTGGGGAACACACGATCCACTACAAGCCCCGCCCCGCCATCAAGGGCCAAGTTCTTGCGGACTTCGCCACGGAAATTCCCGCAGATAAAGTACTCGAATGTCAAGCGGAAGAAACCCCCGCGTTAGCGCAAGACCCATCGCAAAAATGGTCCTTATTTACCGATGGGGCCTCAAACGAGGATGGCGCTGGCGCGGGATTACGCCTCATCAGCCCAGATAAGCAAGAGTTCACGTACGCCATCCGCCTCGACTTCAAAAGCACGAATAACGAGGCGGAATACGAAGCGCTGCTGGCAGGCCTCCGCATTGCGGAAAAAATGGGGGCCAGGCACGTGGAGGCACACGTGGACTCTCTACTTGTGGCGCGGCAGATCAATGGGGTTTACGACGCAAAGGACGAGACGATGGCGTTATACCTGGAACAGGCCAAACAGCTGATGCGCCGATTCGACTCTTGCAAAGTCGAGCACATCCGGCGCAGCGAAAATAAACCCGCCGATGCGCTAAGTAAAATGGCATCAACGGTTTTTGAACATATGGCCAAAGAAGTCCGCGTCGAGATCCTGGACAAACCATCTGTTCCGCTGCGACAAGTCAACGTAATCCAAACAGGAAGCGCATCCTGGATGGCTCCGATTAAGACCTACCTATCATCCGGCACCCTGCCTGACGAAAAGTCAGAGGCCCGGAAGATCAAGAACAAGGCCATACAATACCAACTCATCGACGGTATTCTATACCGCCGCTCTTACCTGGGACCGCTATTGCGCTGCGTAGATTCCGCAGATGCTTCCTTTCTTCTACGAGACATACATGAAGGGACATGCGGACTACACGCGGGCCCAAGAATGGTAGTGGCGAAGTTAATGAACGCGGGGTACTACTGGCCGGGGATGCACGTGGACGCGGTCAACGAGTTGCGCAAATGCGACAGTTGCCAGCGCCATGCCCCGAACACCTTGCGGCCCAAAAACAACCTGGTGCCAGTCACAGCGGCCTGGCCGTTTCAAAAATGGGCTATTGATTTGGTAGGCCCATTCCCAACGGCTCCAGGAAATGTAAAGTACCTAATCGTCGCCATCGACTACTTCACAAAGTGGGTCGAGGCGAAACCGCTAGCAAAAATTGACGGCGCACACGTCAAAAAATTCATCTGGGAATTCATCATTTGCCGATTTGGTCTACCGCTGCAATTGGTAAGCGACAATGGCACACAATTCGAAGACCAATCCTTACAAGAATGGCTATCTCAAATGGGTGTCCAACAAATCTTCACATCTGTCGCGCACCCTCAAGGCAACGGTCAAGTCGAACGGGCCAATCGTACTATTGTTGAAGGTATCAAGGCACGGCTGGGTACCAAGAGAACAGGGTGGGTAGACGAAATACCCCATGTCCTATGGGCATACCGCACCCTCACCAAAACAAGCAATGGCGAAACGCCATTCAGCTTGACATACGGAACGGAGGCGGTCATACCCGCCGAAATCGGCTGCCCCTCTGCAAGAGTACTCATGACCAACAAAAGAGACAACGACAAAGAGCTCCGCCTAAACCTTGATCTCCTAGATGAACGACGTGAACTCGCCGCAATCAAAGAGGCGAAGTACAAAACGCAGCTAGAGCGCTATTACAACAAGCGCGTCAAAGCCTGCACATTCAAGATCGGCGACTACGTTTTCCGAAACAACGAGGCTTCCAACGCCGAAAAGCCCGGAAAACTAGCCCCTACCTGGGAAGGCCCATACAAGATACAAGAAATACTCGGCAAAGGCGCTTACGCGCTAGAAAGGCTTGACGGAACACCTATCCCCAGATCTTGGAATGCAGCACAATTGCGCCGCTGCTACTTGTAAAACACTTGTAATTACGGCTACACATGCCGCGTCTATCAATGAAAATTATTCCCTATATCTGTCATTCTACTTGTTTTTCCGCGCCAAGGTCTTCAAGACTTAAGCAAAACTATCGTCGGACCACAAACAAGGCGGTGCTAACATGATAAAGTCTTCTAGACATGCTTCGCGCACGTCGGACTTATAAAATCATACACCAACGCCACATAAGATGGTCTTCAAGACAAGTTTACTTGCCGGACTTAAAGACGCGCGCCGCTAGAACAAACTTAAAGCCTTGTCTTCTAAACTTGTAAAACAAGTTGGACAAAGAGCAAACTAGTTCAGCGCGCAGTCATGGGTCTTCTAGGCAAGGCGCACACGCGCTTAACTCGGACCTTATGGCACAAGTCGCGCCCCGCTATAGTCTTCAAGGCAAATACTTAACACGCCGGACTATCTAGCAGGACGCGCGCCTAATTTTAACTTGTTAAATCAGGTGACGACTTGGTTAGATAAGTTAAGTTAGGACGAGAAACACAAGATATAAGGAAAAACAAAAATTTTCATTCATCGTGAGGGACTTAAAAACCCTTAGTAATTACAAGTTATTTACAAATACAAAAAGAAAAGAGAAGACAAGCGCCTATTAAACTAAACATTCGAAGTGCCTTCGCCACTGGCTCGTTGGCGCTCTTCTTCAAGGCGCTTGCGCTCCTCCTCCTTGGTCAGCTCATCGGATTTGTCGATGTAGTACTTGAGGGCGGACAAAGGATCAGCATTTTTGTTGCAATCTGCAACCACTTGAAGTATTGGGAAGTCCACCTTCTCAAATTTGAGGAGCTCCGCCTCATAATCATTCTTCAGTGGCTTCCCATAGTGCTCCGCATCCTCGATCCGCCCACCATTTTGAGCCGCCAAGAAACCATCTTCATAGCCTTCACCATACCCATAAGCATGGGCGGTGGCGGCTATGGCAGCGACTTGGTCGCCCAGATTAGGCTCTTGCCAAAACCTCTTGAAGACCTGCAAAAAGAGTTAAGTTTTAGCATAAAAACTTCAAAGGGTAGTACAAAAGGCGCTAAAAGAGATACACTTACCCCAGTGATCCCATCAGTCATCATCCACTTGATGGCATCCTGTGTCTGAGTCTGGGCGCCCATCGCCTCTTCCAAAAGACGCTGGGCTGTCTCACACTCCTTGACAGCCGCAGCGCGGGCTTCCTCGGCGGAGCCAAGGTCTTGCTCCAAATCCTCCTTTGAATGAAGGATCTGGACCCTCTCCTGCTCCAAGAAGGAGACGCGCTCAGTAGCTTTAATGAGATCTGCATCCTTGGACTCAAGCTCCAAGCGCTTCTCTACGACTTGCGCAGTCCGTTCAGAGAGGGCCTTGCTCTTCTCCTCCACCTGCCGAGTCAGCACCCTGCTTTCCTCTTGCGCCTCGGACAGAGCCTGCCTTAACTTCATGGTTTCAGCATTTGTCTTTTTGCAAGACTCTGTCCATCGGCGCTTATCCGCCGCCGCGTCCCCTTCCAACTTGGTGATCTTAGCCTCTGCATCATGGGCGCGGCGACGGTACTTGGAAATTTCAGCCTTGAAGGCAGCCTCTTTCTCAGCGAGGTCTGCCTTCTCCGCCTCCAAGCGCTGGATATCTCGCCACACCGCCGCATCTCGGCGGCGCAGCGAGTCAACCATAGATAGCTGAGTCGCCTGATTAACGCACAAAGCAGCCATAAGGTCTGCGCGACTCAGCATATCTTGATGCGCGCGCTCGTAGGGAGGCACCACCTCCCTAACAAACTCCTCGGCGGCCAAGGAGTTAGAGAATAAAGTATTCTCCCTGACCGCCCACCGAGGGCGCCAAATTGCATCGCCCCCGGACCACCTGGAGCCATCATACCCGCCTGATGGCTCCCTATCATCAACCCTGGAGAACTCGCGCCGAGCTTGACGCGAGCCCTCCGCACTGCCACCAGCGCCTGACGCCAAAAGGGCCCTCTCAAACCCATCCATTTCATGAGAGCCTTCGGCGCTGGTACGAGCACCCTGCTCCGCCTGTTCCTTCAACTGGCGAGCCTTCTCCTCCAAGAACTGTTGCTCTTGAAGACGAAGACGGTCCGCCTCAGCTTTCTTAGCCGCCTCAGCCTTTCGCCTGGCTTCATCGGCGGCAGCCTTCTTCTCAGCCTCAGCTCTGCGCAACGCTTCATCGGCCGCCGCTTTCTTTTTGGCCTCCGCCCTACGAAGGGCTTCATCGGCCTCAGCCTTCAAGCGGGCTTCCTCCCGCTGCGCTGCCTCTTGCTCTTGAAAGAGCATATCCACCTCCGTCCTACTCGCCTCCGCAGTTGGAGATGTGGGAGGAGGAGTTGGCACAATTTTCGGCGCAACTGCAGAAGCAACAAAGTGTTAAGAGCAATTAAAGAAAAAGACATCAGAAAAAGCAAAAAGAAATTAACTTACCAGGGGCTTTCTTCTTCAACAGCTTCTGGAACAGAGGCTGACGTGTAGGCGCCGCACCTATACCCACACTAAAAATGGGGGCAGTCACCCCTCCAGCGCTGGAGCTCTTCTCTAGCACCACCCCTTGCGCCGGCGACAAGGGGGAAGCAGTGGTCTCTGCAACAGGGGTTTCAACCCCACCACCCTCCCCGCCGGTGGCAGCAGCAGCTTTCTCCAAGTTGGCAGCCGCGCTGCTAGAAGTGGCGCCAGTGGTGCGCCTCTTCTTCCTTTTCTCCAACTTGGAGGGCTCTTCCTCCTCCTCATCCTCGGACGCGGGCCCGTCCTTCCTTCGGCGCCGCCCCTTCACCACTTCACCTACTGAAACGGAAGAGCCCGAATCAGAACTTGTCAAAGGGCGTTGGCGACGTTTACGTCTCCGCGGAGCGTGTTTCCAACGGCCACGCCCCGCGGGCACCTTGTGAACCTCCACAATCTCCACTGAGGAGTCAGAGGCATCATCGCCAAACAGGCTAGAAAACAAAAGTTGGTGTGACTCACCTGTGGTGTAATAGGGCTTGGGCGCAATGGTCAGGTCAGGATAATAGAACCTGTCCACAAACGCCTCAAGGCAAGACGCTTCTCCCTCCGCCAAGCGCCTCCACTTTATGCCCTTCTCTTGACGAGCGGCATAAAATTGAAACTTGCTCACACCTGCGCAAGAAACAATTAGCACAATATGACATACAATTCAAAGACAATTAAATGAAAAACTGTGCTTACCCTCCGCAGCAATGTAGGGTTCCTTTCCTGGACCCTGAGTCAGACAGCTCATCCCCAGAAGGCAAAAGATGCCATCTGTGAGATTTTTGAACTCAAGCTTGGTGGCGTTGGCGGTGAGGGTGGTGAACCAGGCCTGTTTCTTGAAATCCTTCATCACTGGTATGTCAGCCACCCGCTGACCGTCTGCAATAACTTTCCAAGGCAGACTGATGGGGATGACCCCCCTCTTCACAAAGAAGAATTTTTCCTTAGCCCAATGAAGGGACTTGGGGGTATGGGTGGCCATTGGAGGCACCTTTGGGCGCGGCTTGAACGAGAACCACATCTCGTCACGCGCAAGAAAGTAAAAGACATTGAGCATCTCCACAGTAGGCTCAATGTCTAAGGCGCGGCAGGACGCCTCAAAATGTACCAACCTCAGCATCCCAAAGGCGGTAAGCTGGGTTGGCCCAACACCATAAGCAACCAGAGTATCAATTTGGAAGCGGGTGCAGGGTAGCCGGAAGCCACACTTGGTGAAGTGGGCCTCATAAAGGGCAAGTTGCCCAGGTCCAGCAGAGAGCACATTCTCCGTCGGAGACGGCAGAGTTGGCTCCCACTCTGGCAATATGCCATAGCCTCTGCAAAAGTTATCAAAGGCCTCTTCAGACCAAACACAGAAAGTGTTTGTCATGAGCTTTCGCTCCTTGATTTTCCCGTGCTCCACCTGCACCTCCTCCTCCACCTCTTCAATCACTGGCTCCTTGCCGGTAACATCGCCGGAAGGAGACCCAATGTTAGAAGCTTCTGACATTTTCACAAAGGAATAAGAGAAAAGAAAAGAACTCTGGGAAACTAACTGGAAACGGTTGAAGACTCGCCGGAAAACTCAAGAAGTTCACCGGAAAACTCAACAGATTCAACGAATACTTTGAAGATCGGTCGGAATCTTCAAAGACAAACAAAGAAATGGGAAGAAACTAAGAACAATCAAAGAAAACGAAGAAGATCAACAAGAAGTTTCACAATAAATCTTTGAAGATTGATGACACAATCTTTGAAGATTCAAAGAAAACTTCAAATGATCGGAAGTGTTTTGAAAATTGAGAGAATGCAAGTAAGAAGAAGGGATGCACAAATGAACAAGTAACCGTTTACCATGCATCCCAACTCCTATATATACCCACTGCATTAATGACGGTGGGGCCCAAGGAGAAACAAACGTCGTCACACTTTTTCAAAATTTGGAGAAGCAGATGACGACACGTGTCCTCATGCGCGAGTGAACGGCTACGATCAAACAAGGATAAACAATTCAACCGTCACGCGACGGATGGCTGACACGTGTCACCAGATCTCACCAATGTAAACTGACCAGGCGCGTGAAGTATCACGCGTCTGATGAACTTCACGTGCCACTCGACACGTGGCACAAATGCAGCCACAAAAATAACAAGTGGGGCGCGTGACAACACACGCGCCTGACACAGACGAAATGTTGGTAACTGCACCATAATGAGGGGACAGTCAACAGTCAGCACAGCAGACGAGGCTGACTCGTCAGCAACCCTCAAGCTTCCATCACAAGCAACTGATCATTCGAATTCCAGGCGCCTTAACTCCTATTTATGAGAGACAAATTAAATGCCAATGATTCGAGATTTATTACAACTGCGGAAGAACTACAACATGGCGCAAATTTGACGTAAAATCAAAAAAGACGTTCTCCGCCCAGCGCCTTAACAGGTCTTGGCGGCAAACGTCCTTCCAGGCGCAAATTTGACGTAAAACCAGAAAAGACGTTCTCCGCCCAGCGCTTTAACAGGTCTTGGCGGCAAACTTCCTTCCCGGCGCAAATTTGACGTAAACCCAAAAAAGACGTTCCCCGCCAAAATTTGCAGAGGAACGAATTTCAAGACACACCAGCAGATGAGCTTTCATCCGCGACCTCATACTTTGAGTCTAGCGCTCCACCTACTCTTCACAAAGAATAGAAGAAGCCCTAGACTAGGGGGACTTGAAGGGATAGGGAGCCTAATCCAGGCGGAAGAGGCATCCCTATCCCCATAACTCAGCTTCCGCGCGCCAATCAGCGGCGCGAGGAACCAACAAAGCGCAACCAGCAACACATGCAAGGAGGCGCGCAATAACAACAACTGATAAGCAATAACATCACCTGATAAGCGCGTACCATCACACGCGGAATCTTCCCTTGACAATCATCGTACAGAGTACACAAGACAACAAAAGGAAGATTCACAAAGATCACTGACAGGGTACGCGCCAATAAGAAAGCTACAGGTGGCAAAGTGGTCCAACAACTACAAGACAAGGACAGCAGCATGGCTGCAGCCATGCTTCCACCATACCAGCGTCTACAGTAAACAGCAGACATACCTTGCTGCTGTCAGAAGCATGGTCAACGACTGACAGGGGGCGCCGTCTGCCAACCAAGGATCGCCACGTGTCTACCTCGAGCAACAACCATGCTGCACCGATGACGTCATGAACAGTGCACCTGTTCTCCCGCCAATTCTAGAGAGAACATTGGACTTGGGCCCAGATCAAGCCCAATAAAGAATGGTTACTCGTGGGCCTCTCGATCAAGCCCACGAGTTCTCCTATAAATACAAGGATACCTCTCCTTGCCAAAGATCCGAAAATAGTTATTGCTAGCCTAGTATTACTTACTTGTACTCTTGTATTCGATCATTAATAATACTATCGGCTGTTCACAGTGGACGTAGGTCAACACTTGACCGAACCACTTACATCTCGTGTTCTCACTTACTTTCACCACACACACACTTACATCGTCATCAAACGGGTTTGACCTTGTGGTTTGGGTAAAGGATTAACCCTGACGACTTTGGGTATTAACCCCACGTAGGTTACTCGTAATCTCCGTGATACTCATTGTTTCTTCAGTGTGTGAATGAAACGGTGAAGATGATGATGAATAAAAGATGTCGCAGATCAATGAAGATGAATGGGCTGAAAACCGGTACCTGGAATGAAGGGAGAGAAAGGTTTTTTTCTAGAAAAGAAGAAGAAAGAGTTAATCTTACACTAAACACATCATGTGATAGTGAATCAAGCAGCGGAGGAGGTGGTGAAGTTTAGGGGATTGGGTATTGGATGGCAGGAGAATGAGAAGGTAATTTCAATCCCTTCGCCCAACAATTATAGGGTGAACATAGAGGGATTTGTTGAAAAGACGATGGACAGAGGGATTTGTGGTGGTGGTGGTGGAGTCGCATAGCAGAGGAGGTAATTTTATTGGAGGTGTATATAGGTGGAAACCTGTAGATGAACGTGGACGAGAAAAGTGCAGAATCACATGTAATTGGCTAACTGCTTCAATCAAAAAATAAACTGCCAAATTTTCTAAGTAACTTCCAAATTTTAGGAGTAACTACCCATTATTTGTGGTCCAGATTTCATGTTAGAAAAAACTGACTTGTTTGGATGGCTGAGATGAACCTAAAAATAGTTTTTTTTTTTCAAAAATTGGCAGTTTTCTTGTGCTGAACAATATAATAATAATGACGCTTAGAACTTTCGTTTTTTATTGTTTAAGACAATCTCATTCGCACAATCATCATAGGTTTCCAATTGAGTTTGCTGACATGGATGATTATGAGAGAAATGGGGAACACAACTTTCTTTTGAGTGAATCAAGTGGAAATCAAGCACAAGTGTAAATCTATGATGATTATGTATGTGAGATTGCAAGGGAAATAAATTGAAGTTAGGAGTCATTATAGTGATCTCAAATTCTCAATCTTAGTAAACATTCCACACTCTTCATCACCAGACTTACCATTCGCCCAAGAAGAGATAATGTTGCTCCAGCCTCCACGTATCCTGTTTTTATAATTATCAAAATATAAACAAAAATGAAAAAGCTTGTACTTTTAATTAAGATTATTAACTCTAATAATGTGTCTAAAAGAAACATATGAAATCATACTTTGATATTCTTTTCAATTACAGAATTGACACATACCGTGATTGCAAAAAACGCGACTCCGCCATCAAAGAAGATAAAAATAACATCCTCATCCTCCACTTCTTTGTTTTTCTTCACCGACAAACGTTTCGTCGGAGTAGGTCTTGTCGAAACCTTCCATCAGATTGGGTGCTGATGAACTAATTAGAGTACTAAAACCTAAAACGATTTAGGGAAAATCGTACAAACCACTAAAATGTAAATGATGCTAAACAAATTCAAAATTGAAAGTCGTGACTAAATTAGACCATTAGACCTTTACCAGTGCAATAAATCGTAGTTGTTGATGAAGGTGTGTGAATGAAACGGTGAAGATGATGATGAATAAAAGATGTCGCAGATCAATGAAGATGAATGGGCTGAAAACCGGTACCTGGAATGAAGGGAGAGAAAGGTTTTTTTTCTAGAAAAGAAGAAGAAAGAGTTAATCTTACACTAAACACATCATGTGATAGTGAATCAAGCAGCGGAGGAGGTGGTGAAGTTTAGGGGATTGGGTATTGGATGGCAGGAGAATGAGAAGGTAATTTCAATCCCTTCGCCCAACAATTATAGGGTGAACATAGAGGGATTTGTTGAAAAGACGATGGACAGAGGGATTTGTGGTGGTGGTGGTGGAGTCGCATAGCAGAGGAGGTAATTTTATTGGAGGTGTATATAGGTGGAAACCTGTAGATGAACGTGGACGAGAAAAGTGCAGAATCACATGTAATTGGCTAACTGCTTCAATCAAAAAATAAACTGCCAAATTTTCTAAGTAACTTCCAAATTTTAGGAGTAACTACCCATTATTTGTGGTCCAGATTTCATGTTAGAAAAAACTGACTTGTTTGGATGGCTGAGATGAACCTAAAAATAGTTTTTTTTTTCAAAAATTGGCAGTTTTCTTGTGCTGAACAATATAATAATAATGACGCTTAGAACTTTCGTTTTTTATTGTTTAAGACAATCTCATTCGCACAATCATCATAGGTTTCCAATTGAGTTTGCTGACATGGATGATTATGAGAGAAATGGGGAACACAACTTTCTTTTGAGTGAATCAAGTGGAAATCAAGCACAAGTGTAAATCTATGATGATTATGTATGTGAGATTGCAAGGGAAATAAATTGAAGTTAGGAGTCATTATAGTGATCTCAAATTCTCAATCTTAGTAAACATTCCACACTCTTCATCAACCTTACCATTTAAGAGATGATTAGGCGATTGGATAATCAGATGCATCAAATCAAAGCGAGAAGAGGCCAGAAGTATGGATCTCGATTTTTCTAAACCCACATCCAAGGTGCCCCCAAAAAAATTATTTAGATTTGGACCCGAATTCTCACATTTTTCTATTCAACAAAGGAAAAAAAACAAATGGCTAGAGGAAAATAACAACAAAGCCAATCTCATGACCATGAAAATTGAACACATAAGGATGTTCATGGATTACATGTGAGACTATCTCTAAGGCTACACCAAACCATACGTCAAGGGAAAGGTAACATATCATATTCCTTTAGCAATAAGACACTCCATTGCTAGATGGGTTTTATAATCAGAGCATTGATGCTTATGTCATGACTTTAGAAGGTGGGAATATAAGCACCTTTGTAGATGCAAGTTACTCTACGAGGATGCATGAAGACGGCTTGATATAGATAGTATAATTACCTTTGAGAAATCCTCTAAGTAATCAAGGTGCCAAGAAGATGGAAGAAGGATTATGTGGCTACTTGAATGCCATTTACAGTTTGAAGGAAAGAAATTGTTAGTCTTTGTATCATCATCCCATAGGAATATTGTTAAGGTTGATCCTTAGATTTGAATTTGATAATACAAAAATAAGTGTGTTACTACTAATGATGGTTTCTGTTATTGGATGAAGGTTATTAAGATAGAGAGTTACTATTGATACGTGTTGATATTGTAGGTGGATATGCTTGTTAAACACCTAACGGTTCAGACTTCTTACTGGTTCTGCACGTACTCATCCAGAAGTTGCCAAACAACCCCTTAATGCTGATTAACTGTCTATAGGAAACATTGTTATTGAAGAAGAAAGACTTCCTATTAATAAGGAAATGGCTACTGGCGAGGAGCTAAAAACTTCTTATTGGGTCCAATTGGTAAATCCATCGGAGTTAAGGTGTTGCTTTCCATAAGGTTAAGGGTTCGAGCCATGCCGAAGGCGGATTTGATGTGATTTAAGCCGTTAAAAAAAAAACTTCTTATTGCGGAAGATGATTTGTACCAATAGGAACACATACTAAATAGAATAACCCCATCCTAACAACGAATTGAACTTTTGAAGATCAAGTTAGTATTGACTATAACTTGATGTCGTCAAAGACCGATCTAGTGATGAAGTTTTCCTACTAATGAGGAGGTTATTGCCTTGAAGAAAACATGTAATAATAGAGGAAGATCATGTAAAGATACTAAAAAGAATTTCCTTATTATATGCTTATCTCTTAGGGGGGACGGGGCGCTTACCGATTTGGCCACGTGTACCCCATTACCAGCATGGTAACATCGCCGTCACCGGTGCTGGTAGGGGTCCCGTGGACCAAATTCTGGTTCTATTTAACGCACGGTAAGCAAACACGGGTAGTGGTTTTGTGTGTGAGGTTTTTTTGTTTTTTATGGGTTGGGTAGTTTAGGGTAGTGCTGCCTCCAAAAAAGTGTTTCGGTGTGAAGTGATGTGGCAGTACAGGATTGGTGTAAATCAGTGAAGTTGAAAATGATTCAGTGAAGCACCCCGTCCTCTCTTATAATTATACTAGCAGGGTGCCCGTGCAATGCGATAGGTAACATGACCACTTCTACGAGTATGTATGGTTCGGTTGATTAGTTATTAGCCTCAACCAAAATTGAAGTCATCGGTTAATCAATCTTATTAACCAATCAATTAACTAGATCGGTTTAATAGATTAGATTGTCAGTTTTTAGTTTTGCTTAGAATTACATAAAATAGAGGTATAAAAACTAAAAATCTATGAATATATAATGGCTCGGTATTGGTTTGGTTAATTTCTGTTAACCAAGGGTCCAAAAAAACATCCTAAGTTAATTCCGTTTTTGGTTAATTAAGTTTTAAATTGATTTTGGTTTGGTTTCGTCTGTTTTTTGTTCGGTTTTCGTTAAGTTCATTCAACTATTGAAACTAACTAGTTGGTTCCCCCGCGCGTTGCAGCGGGGATCCAACATATGTGGTGGCGACGGTGGAGTTCAGGACCATATGTTTGCCGAATGGAGGCAGACGCAAAAGGGTAGTATCGTCATTCTTGCCCTGGACTCTTTGTCTGACTTTCTCTCTAGATATTGACATTTCTCTTATCAACCGGCAGGTGTAGGTGTGGTTAACCCAAGAACCGGAACTATTCCTAACAGCTTCACGAATTGTTATTATATATAAATGACATTTCTCTTATCAACCGACAGGTGTAGGTGTGGTTAACCCAAGAACCGGAACTATTCCTAACAGCTTCAGGAATTGTTATTATATATAAATATAAATATAAATTTATTGGATCCGGGTTTGTTTATACCAACCTGGCCAAAACATGTTTGTTATTAATAGATATATACTAATTATTGTATAATTAGATAGATTTGATTTGAATTATTTAGAGATAATGATCATGTATATCATCTCCAAGAATAGGAGATATGTTTGTATCTTGTATTTAAACCCCTTTGGGATCAATGGAAATCAAGCATTGAACCATAATCTTATATGGTATCAGCCTAAAATCGATCCCTAACCTCTTCTTCTCTTCCGTCGCACTCGACTGCTCTTCGTCGTCCTCTGTTCTTCTTCACCGATCACTAATGGCAGAAAACAAGCTTCATCCGGCTGTTACCGTGTCGAACATCAAAGCCTTTATCCCTATCCACCTTGACAACGAAGCCACCAATTACCTTATGTGGTCCGAGTTATTCCGGATTCACTGCACCGCCTTCCTTGTCATCCATCACCTCTCACCACGAACCCCTCCCGCTGCTCAATCCTCTACCGATGCTGAAAAACAACCCGCTTCTCCACCCACAGCCGACTCATGGGAACGATTGGACACCATCGTCCTTCAATGGATTTATGGCACAATCTCTCCCGATCTTATTAAAACTGTTCTCAAACCTAACACCACTGCCTACACCGCCTGGAAAACCTTGGAGTCTTTATTCCAAGACAACAAGGGTATTCGGGCGCTTCACCTTAAACAAAAACTCGCCACAACCCGTCTTGATACCTTCCCCTCCATGTCCGCATACTGTCAGGAGGTTAAATTGCTTGCTGACCAACTCAACAAAGTCGATGCTCCCATCGATGAACAACAACTTGTCCTCCAAACCTTGGCCGGCTTAACCGAACAGTACGAAAGCGTGGCCACCATTCTTCAAAACACCAAGCCGTTACCCTCTTTCTTTGAAGTGCGCTCGCAACTTTGCATGAATGAATCTCGCAAAGCGGCCAACGCTCTTCATGCTTCTCACACGGCTGCCACCGCCTTGCATGTTCAGGGTCAAACCACCTCAACCGACTCGGAATCCTCTTCGGGTCAGCCTCGTGGTCAGGGACGCAACCGCCCAACTTCTCAGCTGAAACAGGGCCAGGGACGCAACAGATCTGCTCCAAGACAGGGCCGCAACAGGCCTGTTAACCCTACTGGTCAGGCCCAATCCAACCCTTACATAGTCTTCCCCACGGCCTGGACTCAAAATCAGTGGGCTTCGCTTTTTCAGCAGGCCCAAGCCCAGCGCAATCTCACCAGCCCAAACACACCACCCTGCCCCTACCCATCAGCTCCAAAGCCCAATAACAGCGCCGGTATCCTCGGCCCAGCCCCTGGTCAGGCCCAATCCACCTATAATCCAACCGCCATGGATATTGCTCAAGCTTTGTACACGCTATCGCTAAATCAGTCTCAGGATCCGGTTGGTTTTATGGACATGGGAGCTTCGGGTCACATGCAACTTCCAGGTAACCATTCTCCGTCTATTTTTAATAATTGCACTAATAAGAAAATAATTGTCGGTAATGGTATGACCATTCCCGTTGTTGGACAAGGCGACCAAATTTTGCCCCCACCATTCCCACCTTTAAAACTTAATAACATCCTTTACTCCCCGAACCTCATTAAAAACCTTATCTCTGTTCGTCGCCTCGCGACGGACAACTTACTTTCCATCGAATTTGATCCGTTTGGTTTTCTTGTGAAGGATCTTAAGACCAAGGCTCCTATCCTACGATGCAATAGCTCGGGCGATCTCTACCCCCTCACTGCCAACTTCACCAAGACCATCGTTATTATGTTCTGTTTCTTGATGATTATAGTGATTTTTTATGGACATATCCACTTGCACACAAATCCCAAGTTTTTACAACTTTTACCACTTTTCACAATCACATTAATACCCAGTTTAACCGAAAAATAAAGCAGTTTCAATGTGATAATGGCACTGAATACAAAAATAATTCGTTTACACAATTTTGCCATCAAAATGGAATGCACTTCCGTTTCTCCTGCCCCTACTCCTCCTCACAGAATGGCAAAGCTGAGCGCAAAATACGTACAATCAATAATATGATACGTACGCTCCTTGCCCAAGCCTCCTTACCCCTCAACTTCTGGCACCATGCTCTAGAGGTTGCCACATACCTTCTAAATATCTTGCCCAAGAAATCTCACAAATTTCTCACCCCCACCACCCTCCTCTATGATTGCCTACCCACTAATGACCACCTACGGGTATTCGGGTGCCTTTGCTTCCCGTTAATCCCCTCCACCACTATCCACAAACTCAACCATCGTAGTCACCCTTGCGTATTTCTCGGTTATCCCTCTAACCACCGAGGATACAAATGCTACGATTTATCCACAAAAACCATCTTTGTTTCTCGTCACGTACAATTCGAAGAAACAATATACCCCTTCGCCATTTCCCATCCCACCAAACTTCCGTCATACGATATATTTTCCCCACCCCTTCACCCCTCGTTTTGGCCGCACCTAACCTCACCCGCACCTGGTCCCAGCCCACCTGCATCACCCGGCCCAAACTCACCAGGCCCAATGCCCACTGCTTCCCCTTTACACGGTCCGTCCACCCACCCTCCTAACCCACCACCTACCAGCCCAACTGCGAGCCCAATACCCCCCTCGCCCACCTCCCCCAGCCCATCCAGCCCACTTCCGATCCCAACACAGGCCCAACCCCCCCTCTCCACTACCACTCCAGCCCACCAGACTCCTGACCAACCACAACCGCCCCCACCGATTCCACCTCCTCGACATCCTATGCGCACTCGCTCTATGGATGGCATCTCCAAACCAAAACACTTCCTTAACTTAAATACCACCACCGTTGTCCCCGTCCCCAAAAACCCTCAGGTTGCCTTGTCCACTCCGGAATGGCATAAAGCCATGACTGACGAGTTTAGTGCACTTATTAAAAACAAGACCTGGGAACTGGTTCCTCGGACAGCAGATATGAATGTTATTCGCAGTATGTGGTTATTTAAGCACAAGTATCGCTCGGATGGTAGTTTGGAACGGTACAAGGCTAGGTTGGTTTGTGATGGCCGAACTCAGCAGGTTGGGGTTGATTGTGGGGAAACGTTTAGTCCTGTCGTTAAACCTGCGACTATTCGCACTGTTCTCTCTTTGGCCCTTTCACAGTCGTGGCCCATACATCAGTTGGACGTCACTAATGCTTTCTTGCATGGCACGCTCAACGAGACTGTATATATGTACCAGCCCATGGGGTTTCGCCATCGTGATTTTCCCGACCATGTTTGTCGCCTGCAGAAGTCTCTCTATGGTCTCAAACAGGCTCCCCGGGCTTGGTATCAACGTTTTACAGATTTTGTTCTTTTGCAGGGTTTCTCTCAAAGCAAAACGGACAATTCTCTCTTTACTTATCATCATGGCCGTGACATAGCTTACTTGGTTATTTATGTTGATGATATTATTCTGACCACGTCATCTGATGCTCTACGAGATCGTCTGCTATCTCTTTTATCTGGGGAATTTGCTATGAAGGACTTGGGTCCTCTTACGTATTTTCTTGGGATCTCTGTCACTCGCACTGGTGATTCTATGTTTTTGTCTCAGTCTTCTTATGCAAAAGACATTCTTCACCGTGCTGCTATGGACTCCTGTAAACCTGCTGCGACACCGGTTGACACTCAGTCCAAACTCTCAGCTGACTCCGGCCCTCTCTTTGACGATCCCACTGCTTTTCGCAGCTTAGCTGGTGCCTTACAGTATCTCACCTTTACTCGGCCTGACATCTCATACAGTGTTCAGCAGATTTGTATTCATATGCATGCGCCTAGACTTGATCACTGGAATGCCCTCAAACGTATTCTGCGCTACGTTCAAGGCACGTTGCACTACGGTTTACATCTTCGGCCGGCTTCCACTACTTCTCACGGCTTCCACTACGGTTTACATCGTTTTTGTTATCAAAACACCCGTGATAAGAGCCTCGGCTCTGATACTCTAAATACCACTTGAGCATCCCTCGACCTCCAAAACGCGTATAAACGCCTCCCTCGACACCCCTAACTACGTCCAAACAACTAATATACTAGCCTAGGGACATCGTGCACTAACACAGACACCCGCAGGTCTACTTCTGGCTACTGTGTCTATCTTGGTGACAATCTTATCTCGTGGTCTTCCAAGCGTCAATCCACTATCTCTCGCTCTAGTGCGGAGGCTGAGTATCGCGGCGTTGCAAACGTGGTTGTCGAACTTTGTTGGTTACGCAATCTGCTATTGGAGCTCAAGCATCCCATCTCTCAGGCCAGTATTGTCTACTGTGATAATGTGAGTGCTATCTACCTCTCGGGAAATCCAGTGCAGCATCAGCGGACGAAGCACATCGAACTCGACATTCATTTTGTTCGTGATTATGTCAAAAAGGGTCTAGTTCGTATTCTTCATGTTCCCTCACGGTTCCAGGTCGCTGACATCTTCACTAAGGGTCTTCCCAAGGTTCTCTTCGATGATTTCCGGTCCAGTCTAACCGTTCGTCTTCCTCCCGCTTCGACTGCGGGGGTGTAATAGATATATACTAATTATTGTATAATTAGATAGATTTGATTTGAATTATTTAGAGATAATGATCATGTATATCATCTCCAAGAATAGGAGATATGTTTGTATCTTGTATTTAAACCCCTTTGGAATCAATGGAAATCAAGCATTGAACCATAATCTTATAGTTATATCTATTTCACCAAACGCATGTTGAATGATTGTTTGATAATTTCTAAGTTTCTTACTTTTGTTGACCGTCATATAGTTTTTTTTACATAATTAAAGAGGTGACCAGGGATTTTTTTCTTTTAATTTAAAGTTTACGGTTGTATTTTTGGTATGTATTTGGATGACCAGTTTGGTGAAACAAGTTCAATAATGCTACTGCAAGAGAGGTTTCTAGAGAAAAATATTTGGATAAGTTTTGTTTTGGAGGTTGATTGATGAAATGAGGGCTGCATGGTTTTGAATAAGTTTGTTAGGAAAAGTTGTTGGAAAATAATTGTTGTTTATCCTAAGTTTAGTTTGTCTAATATTTTAGCCTAAGTCGTTGGTTCGGTACCCCTGTCCGGTCATCATTTTGTATGTATGTAATGCAATTGTTAAGTGTTCTCTAAATCCTCTACAACTTATCCCTTAATCTCATGTACATTGCTTGTGTATTTTGAATTTGAGAGGGAATTAATCTCCAAAAGCATGTTGAAAGAAGTACACGGTTGACTTGTACGCATTTACTATGGGTAGCCAGCCCTCACTGTAGGATTGCTATGCCCTTTACTTTTGAAAAAGATACCGACGGGTGGAAAGTTAGATATGAATCGAAGGTTTTATAAAGAGGGTGAGAATACGTTGACAAAGGCTGCATTAGATGGTGTTGTCAAGTTTTTTTAACTAGTGACGACGTTGCTAGGTTTAAGGAGCATAACAAGGTATTAAAAGCAATGGAAGAAGTCGAGTATGAGAATTTGCAAGGTAAAATTGGTTTCCCGCTTAGCAAGAATAGTGAAACAGAGGAAACAAGTGAGTTTCTTGATTTCATTGAAGGTTCCAGAACTTTCAGGTCACTGATTGAAGGATGTTGTCTTCCTGGTCATCTGGATAAAGCTTGTGTTTGTTTCCAAAAAACTGATTTAAAATGGAGTTCTTACGCTGGTTATGCATTCGAAATGTTGACAGATGCTTATTGCTCTAAAGGAAGAGCAAGGGAAGCTTACAAACTTTTTTCAGTTGCGCTCATTGAGAAGCTTACAAGTCATTAATAAGTAAGCTATTGGATCAGTAGTCCATGAGCTTTCATTGGTGCTGATGATGTAGGGTGAGCATTGGGTCAAGCCCAATAGCAATAGCTAAAATCATTAGTAAATATATTAGGCCAAGCCTAGGCCCAACAAGCAAGCCCACTAGGGTTTTGATCCACCCCTTCTATAAATAGAGGGGTAAACCATCTTTTCCAGATCAGATTCTTCTTCACATTAGACCTCTCTCTCTCTCTCTCTCTCTGAACTCTCTCTATCGTTACTCTCTCTCTCTCTAGTGAAACCTGCAGCAGATTGTCGAAGTATTATCATTCTGACCAACAACAATAACTCCCTCGTTTTGTTGATTAGCATGTTGATCAATCTCACCCAAAATGATGTATGAATCATTGCATACGAAAGTGAAAGTCATAACAATATGATAACTATGAATAAGATAACTACATGAACTTACATCTCCCTCATTGTGTTGATGTATGGCATTATTATCATTTATCCATTGATTGTTGAGTCTGATAGCTACAACCCGCTCCACTACTTCTTTCCTTCAAGCAACGTCGGTATTTTCCATGTGGAAGGATCGCGGATTTTGGCCTCGGAAGCCACGACAGAAGGCTTTGAACCTATTTAGGCCCTCGCTCCCAGGATGGAAATGCTCGGCGAACAGGCATTTATCTTCGCATCTTGTCTTTTAAAACGATAAGCAGAACATGCTATTTTTCTTGATGATGAAGCTGGACAGAGATTTTAAGGAAAGCATGAACAAGAATTGAAATTATTTACATCAAGAACAAGAATTGAAAATTATATATAAGAACAAGAACTGAAAATTATATACATCAAGAAAACTCAAGAACTTACCCATATCAATTACAATTTTTAGTGTGATCAAGTAAACTTAGAAAGATTCTTCAAGAAACCAATAACCTAACGATTTAACGAAACCATGTTCAGATTCTTGGTATGTATTTCTATATTAAAGAATTGAAAATTATATATATCTTGATTAAAGAACTTACCTGTAATCTACTGTATTCAACAAAACTCGGACACTATTCTTGGAAACTTAAGTTCAAGAACCAAAAAATCTAACGAATGAGGCTCTCAGATGATGTTTCTTACGTTGTTGATGATTTAGAGAGAGGAAAAGTTGATGATTCAGATAGCAGAAAACAAAATTTGTTTTTGACCCTATTTATAGGTTCAAAAAAATAAAGCTAATGTTATTGTATAAACGGTTACATAAGAATAAGAATTAATGTAATTATTTATTGTTAGCAAGGTTTAAAAAATTAAGATTCAGGTTATTGCATGTTGTACAAAAATGGTCTTTAACCAACAAATAATCTATAGTCCGGAAAATAAGAATGTTATTATTTATTTATTGTTAAACCATGTTATAATCCCACGTGTTAGGCTAGTCAATTCTATCACAAAATCACTCGAATCCCGTATCAACTCTTTGAGACGGACCAACCGAATCAACTCTTGAAATGGACGAACCGAATCAACCGAATCAATGAAGTACAAAGCCTCATAAATAGAAAGATTGGAACTCCATGGTTGCACTTGGTGGTGGTGTGGCGACGTGAGGTGGTTACGGCCACCTTGTGGCCGAAAGGTGGTGGCGGCCACTAGGTGGTGGTGGAGAGGTTCTAGGGTTTTCATCTTATGAAAAAGTTATGGAGATTTGCTTTTATTATATAAACCATTTTATAACAAAAGGAATCTCCTACATTATGTCCATTATAAAATGACTTAATCTATATTTCACAAATGAAATTCATATTTCAGATCTAATCCCCCAAGTTTTACTTGCTCACTAAGCTATAACATTTAATTAGCATTAATTAGATTTCCACCAAACTGACTTTTGTAATTAACTAATTAATTATATCTATACTATATTATAAAACATGAGGGAAGGATTCCAACAAAAATTAAGTAATTACAACATTATATGCTTATGGTACAACAATTTGTGAAGTTAGTAAAGGACCAAAATGGTCTTTGTACATAAGTATTAAATTAGATGAAATGGAGAGAACAATAATTTTACATAAGATTAATTGTTCTTAAGTAATTACAAATGATAATGCACATTGTACAAACCTTTTAAGTTATATGAATAATTAAATTTCAAATAAATATGTAATCATAACAATTAAAACCTTCTTCCTTACTAATGGTAACCCCCGACTCTTCATGTCCTAGGGAAAATAGTAAATAAATATAGATGACAACCTTTCACTTTTCTCACTTCCCTCATACATTAGTTACTAACATCATATTTCTCTCTCTTATTCTACAATGATCAAGGGAAGGAACACTCCAAACGATCTATAAGTAAATACGAATATATTCATATATCTTATTCACTATTGTTCATCTTTTATTGATAATCTCATGATTTTTCTCTAAAATTCTTAAAACACTTTCTCATGCTCTTTGACATCAAACCACATTGGAAGCAATACCCAAAGTGTTGTGACGTCTTTGAAATACAAATCTTGTAAGTATCTTCATCCATGCGCCCAAAATGGTATTTCTACATGAGTATTAAATTAGATGAAATGGAGAGAATAATCATTTTACATAAGATTAATTGTTCTTAAATAATTACAAATGATAATGCACATTGTACAAACCTTTTAAGTTATATGTATAATTAAATTTCAAATAAATATGTATTCATAACCATTAAAACCTTCTTCCTTACTAATGCTAACCCTTGTCTCTTCATGTCCTAGGGAAAATAGTAAATATATAGATGACAACCTTTCACTTTTTTCACTTCCCCCATGCATTAGTTATTAACATCACATTTCTCTCTCTCATTCTACAATGATCAAGGGAAGGAACACTCCAAACGATCTTTAATCTGGTAAGTCAATACGAATATATTCATATATCTTATTCACTATTGTTCATCTTTTATTGACAATCTCATGATTTTTCTCTGAAAATCTTAAAACACTTTCTCATGATCTTTGACATCAAACCAAATTGGAAGCAATACCCAAAGTGTTGTGACGTCTTTGAAACACAAATCTTGTAAGTATCTTCATCCATGCACGTTAAAACCTATTAATGACTTTAATATTCATCAATATCTAATAACTTTATTTTTTTATTTCTGATCATTATCATAAAATTTGGTTCATGAACACTTTAAATTTAGATAGCATCAAAATGGTTTTTTTGTTTTCTAGACGGCAGCCATAATAATATTATTAAGGGTTATTAAAAGTAATGTGTTAGAATAATTTAGTAACAGGTTGGAATGCGGTTTTAGTCATATAACTCAAGTTTTTTATTTCTTTTCTTTTTTTACTAAACTACTAGATCTATAATATCAAGAGAACTAAATAGAGTTTGTCAAGTTAACCATGCTTTGTATAGTTTAATTTTTTGTATTGTTTTAGTGCCCTAAGCTATTGTGGTAGATGTTATAGTGACAGAATGTAAAACAAAAATAAAACTCTCGGTGAAAGAGGAAGACGGAGTAGTGATATAGGAAGATGAAACTCTCGGTCGCTCTTTTTATGAGAGTCTCAATGATGAAGATCGGTGGTCGAACAATGTAGTTGGTGTATGTAACAAAAGTTGATTTCATTACGATGCAGTTGGTTGACGTACGAAACTTATTCTTAAGTTATTATCTTCATGACTGATATTTTCCTATTCTTGTGTTCGAATTTTATTTTTAAATTACGTACTATATTTATGGCTGATATTTTTATAATCATGCGTTTTTTATTATTTAATTGTGATATGTGACGCTCATGACATCTGGAGACCACAACGATCCTATGAAAAAGAAAATTAACAAAAGTACTATAAAATATATTACGAAAGGCTTGATAAACTAACATAAAACAAGTGTCGCATTGCAAATTATAATCAACACCGCATTGCGCGAAACTAACATTTCATTATTTGCTTCAATATAAGTCGCCCCGCCGCATCGCGCGGGCATCCCACTAGTATATGTGTGTGTGTGTGTGTTTATTATCATATAATCACCCACTATTTGGTGGAGTGGTATGGAGAAATGAAGATAAGAGCTTGAGGCCATTTAGTCTCAAGTTCAAATCCGATCTAGATGGGTTTTACCATAGTGAGCCTTTGGGCGGCGGATTTTCCTTCAAATTGGTGGCTTGGTGGACTTGGGTTGCGCAGTGGGCAGCCATTTGTCCAGTGCTAACCCACTGGCAGTTTAGGTGATATTTAGTTGGTCGTTAAAAAAAACCCGACATCTTTTAACTCTTTAAACGACAAAGTCAATATATATTTATCATCCAATAAATAAATCATCCAAATTTGTTTAACACTTTAAACGGATAACTATTAATTATTCCGAATAATTAATCCACAATTCGTTAATCGTTTCTCCAAAACAAATTAACTATGCTTATTCCAAATACTCCCAGTCATTGTGTTTCCTAAATTAATGAATTACTGAATGTGTACAATTGCTAGATTACCCTAAACGACATACCTCGGTCGCTGAACATGACTAACTGAGTGGGACAGTCCTGATGAACAGACTAAAACAAATGGCACAGGGTTTTGGTTCTCGATCACTCTATAACATACAAATAAGAGTTTAATAGATTAAAAACTTTGATATTGAGAGATAATTCATCAGAACATCACATAATTTGCTTTGCTCGTCAACTTTAGTTAGTGATTGTAGCTGTTGCAAAAAAAAAAAAAAACATACCGGTGTTAAAGAGTTTCATGAATACTTTTCCATGGTTGTTAATAAGGTTTCTGCTTATTGCAAGCACAAATAAATCATGTTGGAAGCAAAAAGAGAGAGAGAGAGAGGGAGAGAGAGTGGAAAAAAATCTTCAAGGTGAAATTAAGGTCGGAAAAAGATTAAACCAAGAGGTTTCCCTTGCATGAGACGGAGTGCACGATGGGGTTCTCATCATAGAACAATTATACGTTTGCTTAAATTATTTTCAGAAGTTGTTGATGTACTTGCTTTTATTAAAGAAGATGGAGAGAGCATTCAACAACACTCTAATGCATAAGATATTCTATCATATTTTAAGAAACTTGAATTTGTGTTTTATATACAGTTGTTAGATAATATTTAGGTCCGACAAATGTTCTATCAAAACATCTTCAAAAAAGAGTCAAGACTTATGAGAAGCGGCTAAATTGATAAACGAAACAAAACGAACATTGAATAATTTAAGACAAAACACAGTGAAGTTGGCAAGGGTGACATCTTTTTGTGAAAAAAATAGGATTGAGATGGTAGATATGATAGAAATTTATGATAGTCAAAGAATCCGAAAGAATGTCATTACTAATCGATATCATTTCAAAGTAGAGTTTTTAATACGGCTTGGATTTGCAGATTCAAGAACATGGAAATCGATTTAACGAGGTATCAACTAGTTTAATAGAAAATATGTCTGGTTCAAATTCTTATGATTCGTTTTCTAGATTTGACATATTTAATATAATGGCATTTTTTGACATGTATCCAAATAATTTTAGTAAAGAGGAAATAGAGCGTCTTTCAGTGATCACAAACTATTTTATTACACATTAAAGAAAGATGATAAATATGCCAAATTAGATAGACTCTGTGACCTTGCTCGTGTAATGGTGGAAACAGGAAAACATGATACTTTTCCTTTGGTTCATCAGATATTTAAGTTAGCGTTGGTTTTACCGGTTACAACCACAACCGTTGAAATATGTTTTTTCTAAAATGAGGCTTGTTAAGATAGATTTACGCAATCGAATGGTTGAGGAATACTTGAAGAATGCTCTAATTTGTGCAGTCAAAAGATAAACTTTTAATAAAGTGAAAGAAGAGGATGTAATGACTCGATTTCAAGCTTTTAAAAATTGAAGATTGACTTTATTTATTATCGTGTTCTTATTTTTGTTTCGTTTACATTGTATGAACGCCCGATAATTTTTTTAACGTTACCCCTGAAATTTTGGTCTAGATTCGCCACTGTGTGGCTTTTATATAATAATTTACACAATCGAGTTCATTTTGGCCTAAAACGTACCCAAATGAGTTTAACCCAACTTAATATTTATACGAGCTGATTTTGACTGAGTTTAATTATCCATTAAGTTCTCAAATCAATTGGTCTGGGAGGAGGCACTCTATGACCTTTCAATGTGGAGGTCATGGGTTCGAGTACTACTTGGTTCAAATTCCTTTAGGTGGACAACATGTTTTACCACAATTGGCCTTCGCGCGATAAGTTTTTTCTAGAATGTTAAGAGCCCTGGTCATTAGTATTGTTTGTGTCCGCAGGATATGGATGACCTTCCACAATAATAATAGTAACGATAATAATAATACTGATAATAAGGTTAAGAGAGTTTTGACGGATGGATAGTAGGGCTGTTCACGAGTTGAGCCGAACTGAGTGGACCTTCGCTCACGCTTGGCTCATTTACTAACTAAACCGAGCCAATCGGCTTGTTTACAACTGAGCTAGAAACCGAGCGAGTATTTTTTTAAGCAAATTCCAAGCGAGTGGCAAGTGATTTGAATAGTACTTATGGATAGTATTTAAAACTGTAAAACCGCGATCGTACGGCCACAGACTTTTGAAATTACCCTAGCGATTATACATTACACCCACCCCGTTGACACCCAATGACCTTTCGTTCCTCTTTGCTCCACTGTTAAGCAAAGGTTACATCTTTTATTTTTCGTCAAATCCCCCATTCTTTAGGTAAATCTCTCTCTTATCTCGTTTCTTGGTAACTCAATTGCGATTATTATTATTATTATGACCAGTCATTAATAAAGCTATTAGCCATGACCCTGAAACGGATTGATTGATTGTGTTTCCAGCTGGGTTAGTGCAACATTTCGTTAGATCTTTTTTGTTTTTATGGGTATGTTTGATTGTTTATTGATTTGAAGGGAATTAAGTAACAGCAGCTGTCCCTTGATTGCTCTTGGATTTTTACCGAAACCCTAGTTTTTAGTTGGAAATTGTAGATGTTTACGGAAACCCTAATATTTGTATCTACAAATTGGTTCTCAATTCTTTCTGTATAGATATGTGATATTGTTTGTTATATTTCTTGCGGTGTTTGTAGATGCCCAAAGAAGTTCGATCCGTATTTTTGATTTGTTAGTTGATTATTCTTTTCATTGGATTGTAGACACAGTGTATCCGATACCCGCCAAGTTTAACGTAACATTTGATTTTTGCTATTTTGAGTTATGGTTTCTTGCTGACAACAAGCAACATAGTTATTGCTTTTGTTCTTCTCTTGTGGTTTTCACTAGGGTTTTTTTGTTTTGATCGTTTTGATTGTGCTATATTAGTATGAGTTCATGTGTTGCCTTTTTCTAGGTCCTTATATTTGGCTCTTCATCTATCAATAAAGTAGCAAACAATATCTTGTTCTAACTGTTTTGTCGTATCTCTTACGAAAAGTGAACAAAATGAATTTATTGCAGGACATTTGATTAGAATTTGTCGATCTGACAAATACGCCAGGAATAGAAATGGAAAAGTCACCTGATTTGAAGAAGGATGAGGAGGACTTTATTGAACTTCCAGCATCTGATAGTCCGGGGGGTGGAGTTGTAAATGGGAACGATTGTAGTAGTATGCCTAGTGAAGCTGACAGTCAACCTATTGATTGTGGTGTTAAGGAAGGCCAATTAAATGGAGAGGCCGTGGTTATTGAGAAATTCGAACATGCTGAATTTACGTTAGCTGATAATAAGGAACATGATTTAACTGTTAGCGTTGAAGTAGCTGATTCTACAGTTATAGAAAATAGAATTTCGGTGTCTGCTGAAAACGGTTCATTGGTTCGAGATGGAATTCATAAGAGAAGTGGAAGTCCTAGTGGCAACCCTGAGATTGATGGTATATTTTTTCAATTTTACTCAGCATTTTGGTAAATTGTATTATATATTTTCTTTCCTGGTCTATACACGTATGAATTGCATTCCTTACAGCATAGATTTTATTTTCTGCCCTATATTTGTTTGCAAGCCTCTAGCTGCAGTATGTTAAGTTTCCTAATATGTTTTCCCTTGACATGCTAGCTGTTGCTGGTAATAAAAGACCTCGAATAACTGTTGATGAACAGCAAGCTTCAGTCCATATCATTTATAATTCTATAACAAGGTATAAAGGAAAACATTTTTATCTAATACTTTATGTTGTTTCATTTACACGTTCAGTTTCAACTACTCTCTGTATTTTCGTTTTCTCAGTTTAAATATCTATTATTTTTTGGTCCCTTCTTTAGCTTCTTTATAATTCACATATTATATTATAATTATTATTAACACTATTTGAGGTGAAGGGGACACCTAGGTAGGAACAGATGTAGTAACAATATGCGAACACATATTTTCGTCTTTTCTGTTCATGTTTTTAAGGGCAGTTTCTTAGCCATGAATACCCCTTCAAGAAGATTATGATTTAAAGTTTTTGTTTTTCATATAAAATCTTAACCGGGTATTTTATGTGTATTAGAGAGAGTAAACGGAAGCTTGAGGAGTTATTACAAAAATGGTCAGAATGGCATGCTCGACATAGTTCTTCATCTCGTGTAAGCTTGTTTTCTGATTATATTTCATCGCTAAGGTTAAAAAAATATTGTTATTAGTTACCGTCAACTTACATTAGGATGCCACAACTTCGTAGTTTCTTAACCAGCTGGCAACTGCATGAATTTGTATTGGTTTCTTCAGTTATTTGGTATTTTTTAAACATATTAGGTTTTGTTACTTCTTATATGTTTGAATTACATGTAGCCTTTTCTGACTTGTGTTGAGTATCAGTCTTTTGCATTTCATTCGCAGATTTTGTTTAGTTGTCATTTACTAAGATTAAACATTATTAATTTTTTGAATTTCTTTCCTCTGCAGGATTCAAAGGTTGATCTAGAGTCTGGCGAAGGGACCTATTATCCAGCTCTTAATATTGGTTTGGACAAATCTTCAGCAGTGGTATATTTATCTTTTTTACTTATTCTGATCATTCACTTGTAGACTAATCGAATTTGTTGAACTTTTTTTTTGTGGTAATGTAATGCATTTGGATCCATAAGTAAACTACTTTTATTTGTTGTATAGTCATTCTGGATGGATGGGCAAGCTAGGAATTTGCAAAGCAAAGAGGTTATAGCTTTAGATAACAATTCAGTCCCGCTTTATGATCGTGGGTATTCTTTCGGCTTAACATCAATAGATGGTCCGAGTAATTTAGAGGGGTATGGAATTATATTCTGGTGCATACTTTTGTGAATGCTTTATTTTTAGGGTTACATAAATAAATTTTCTATAATTCTGTGTTATTTTTACCACAATCTGTGACAATTCCATTTTTCCATATCTTTACCGTGGTCTTGTGTTTTGCGAGTAGAGGATTGGAAATAGTAGACGGTTCTCGTTGCTTCAATTGTGGTTCGTATAACCATGCACTTAAAGAATGCCAAAAGCCTCGTGACAATGCTGCTGTTAATAATGCCCGTAAACAACATAATGCTAAACGTAATCAGAATTCAATATCTCGTAACCCGACCCGATACTATCAAGACACTCCTGGGGGAAAATTTGATGGTTTAAGGCCGGGTGTCCTATCTCCAGAAACTAGAAAGCTTCTGGGCCTTGGGGTATAAAAAAGTCAAATCCTTGGATTATTTCCTTACCCTTTTCACATTTTCATTTATGCAAACTAAAGTAACCCTTTGGTTAAACTGTAGGAGCTGGATCCACCTCCATGGCTTAACAGAATGCGGGAAATTGGTTACCCACCAGGATACCTAGGTAATTGATTGTTATTGTTTTAAAATATAATTATTTACGACGTAGAAAACACTAGTTTTTTGTGAATTGTTTTGTAAGTTTGTTTGTAATGATGTGTTAAACTGCAGATGCAGATGCAGATGAGGAGGATCAGCCATCCGGGATTGAAATATTCGGTGATGAGGTGGTTGTTAAGAAGCAAGAAACAGAGGATGGTGAAATCCTTGATATGGATATATCCCCTCCTCATGGTGGTAGCGAGCCACCTAAACCCGAACCACCCAAGAAAATGAGTGTTCAGTTTCCAGGAGTGAATGCTCCAATTCCCGAAAATGCTGATGAATGGCGGTGGGGAGCGAGGGCTTGGAAGTTTGATCTACCTAGAAATAGATCATCAAACCATAGGTATCATAATTCATCAGAATCTCCTGCAGCTAGTAGACATCATTATCCTGAAGATAGGCGGAACCGCGATTATAGAGATGATGGGCCGCCTGGAGTTGACCCAGTCAACGGTTCCTTGCCATCTAGCTTCTCACCTTGGTACCCTATTTATGACTCTAGAGGCTCGAGTTACGGCAGGCGCAGTCTGTTGATACGTGAAACAGGTTCGAGTCACGATGATGATCGGTGGAACCCTTACTCATCCGACTCTCCGTCTTACCGAAGGGACCGCAACGAAGACCGCCACCATCGTAGTTGGCGGTAAGCTAAACTGTCACGTGGTTGGGTTTCTGTTTAGGGGCAGTAAAAGGCATCAAGTGTACATGGGTTAGATGAGATCAGTTGTTTAGCAAAAGATGCTTGTGCTTTTGTTAGTTTAGCCTCAGTGCCAGTATATTGTTACAACTATACAATTATGATCTGTGTTTTGTTTTAACGGTTATTATTTGTACTTTATTTATAGACCTTCATTGGCAGACTGTGATATGTTTTGTAAACCGTAGTGTTTGGTTCCTTTCATTAGCAACATGTTATTTGATCCTTTGTATTCCTTTTCTTTGCACTTCTTTAATCAAGATTAAACGTATAATTATTTGGTTAAATAATTATAGCGTGTACGTTTATAATCAATCAACATATAATTAACATATGAATACCTTCGCAACATGTATCAACATTTATCACTGTTCTCCTGTTAAAAGTCACTTTTCCCTTCAAATAGGTATATTATTATATTAATATCATATCAAATCAATGGTTATAAAAATCTTGATTTCATGATATATATTTTTAAAAATAACAAAAATATGTAAAGTTTTTTATTTTAAAAAAATATTGGTGTAGAGTAACCTAGAAAAACTCTTAGCAAAATAGTTTTTTTTAGTTCACCATTTCGACTACTTTTAACCTTTTGTTATTTATAATATTGTCGCCCGCCAATGATGTTGTAGCCTAGGGGTTGCAAAGGAGGTGGAAAGGTTTACCCACTTTGTGGGGTTTCTGCCCCGGGAGGTCACATGTTCAAACCCCACTCAGAGTAGGGTTATTATGAAATGAGGGGCTGGACCTTAGGGGGGGCCCGGGGACCGGACCTGAAGAGTGCGGGGCTTCGTTATGGGTGTGTACCGTTAGCCATTCAAAAAAAAAAAAAAAATTTATAATATTGTCAATGTCTCTTTGTAAAAAGCTTGATTAAGGGTACATATTTACTTCACACACCTCTTAGTATAAAGTAACTTCTTATTTGATTAGGCTCATATGTATTGTGACACCCCAAGAACTGGGCGCATCACTTTCATTAGCTTTACATATTACACGGTGAAAGACTTACTTTGAAATCATTACATAACCCGTTAAAGTGTTACAATTTAGAGCTTTATTAAAGACATTTTTACAATAAGGTTTTATCCTAGGATGTCCTACTGTCTTTTTTCAGATAGCTCAAGATGCAAGTTCACTATTCATCTAACTCACTTTGTAACACCAACTACCTCCAGTGGACTATTCATTTTAACGACTGGGGTCACTTAAACGTTATCAAGCAAGTCTGTTCATCCTCTCGTTAACATAGACTCCTTTACATGTAGATGTAGTTGAAACAAATTTGACAATCTACTTACATAAATTTATCCACGTAACCTTTTTGCTAAAATGAACATACTTGTATAACTTCATTTACACGCCCAATCCATGTAAACTCATAGCACACACAATGCACATAATATTTCCCTATTCCCATGACACCACTAACTTATCATTATTATATGTTCTCTTTCTCAAATAGTCCCTTTATTAATTTACACACACACACAAAAGAAAATATAGATTTCAATTGTCACGGCCAACAAATCAATCACGATCACTCACGAAGTACTCACTGGACAAAGGAGTACTCCAAGAGTAACCCGGGTTCACTAATAATTTCACACCAGTTCCCGGGGAAAACCCGCCGGCCACTGTGGTAAAACCCGACTCACCAGCAGCATTTTGGTGCCGATAAGACTCGAACTCCCCACCTCTCATAAGAAAAACAAGGAGGATGCCACTCCACCGTAAAGGGATATGCCAATAGTCACTTTATTCGTTCATTCATTCACTCACACTCCTAAACTATGGATTTCAATAGTCACTTTATTGCTTGGCTGAATTATACATACTAAAAAATGGGAGAGAGCTGGAGGCTACGTACAGTATATTAGGCCCAACCCTAGAGTGCTCTATAAGCCAACTCATTACGAACCTTCCATCATAATTAGTTCATCAGACCTTTAAGCTCGATAACCAACTAAACGATTAGTTAAAACCCAAACCGTCTCACATGACCCACAATCAACTCGATATCAATAATTAATATCAAATAATTAAATTCATAAACTTCAGAAAAAATGGATTTTTAATAATATCTGATCACCAATGTTCACTTCCGCAGCCTTGTAAGTTGGAGAGGAACAAGTGAATTTCGGTTTTTTATATCAAATCTACTACGTGTGTGTACCCGGGCCCAGTTATTCATCACAACAACTAGTCATCATACTTTCATAATCCATAAATAAAGGTTTATTTTATTTTATTATATAACTTCTATTAGACAATAATATTATTAGTGATAGATTAGGGACTAAACATATAATATGATGGTCTATAAACCCACCTTATGTAACCCTAACGGGGGGACACCAATCTAATACAAAACCCTACTTTGATATTCCAACTACTTCATATGGTTTTATATGTTTTTGTGACACTTGCAAATATATCCATATAGGGTATGTTTGGCAAAACTATATGGTGGCTAGTCGCTGCAAAATCGATAGTTAAAAATTTTTAAATATATTTTGGTGTTTGGCAAAGTAGCTGGAGCTTTTAATAAAACGAATAAAATAACTAAAATGGGCATAATTAAAAGCTTGTAAGGAAGATTTTTATTTTATTTTTATAATAGAATGGGTATTTGTGTCATTTACTCATTAGAAGCTTGTAACTAGTAGGAGCTTTTTTTTAAACGTTAGTGCTACTAGCTTTTCAATATAGAGCTTTTTTTCTTAACCTAAAAGCTTCAAGCTCATTCAACCAAACATGACTTTTTATTAATTATTGAGTTTTTTCTTAAAAGCTTTTTCTTAACCTAAAAGCTTTTTCTCTTAACCTAAAAGCTTCAAGCTTATTCAACCAAACATGACTTTTTATTAAGTAAGAGATTTTTCTTAAAAGCTTGAAGCTCCTAAAAGCTTTTAAAAGCTCTTTGCCAAACATACCCATAGCCGGAGATTTATATAAATATTTTTTCTAACTAATCCTTGTAGTTTAAAGCTATGTTTAAGAGTTCTTAAAACACTAAACAGTTTGATTTTATAAACCAAGAGAATGTACGATTTTTTGGTAGTCATCTAGGGTCCCTAAACGGGCCGTCTGGGCCACAAAGCTTCCAAGAGAAGCTTCTCTTTTTAAAATAAAAAAAATTTAAATTCACACGGACCGTCTAGGGCAGGACGGCCCGTAGTGAAAATTTTCAAAAATTTTAACTTCCCTACGGCCCGTCCAGGCCTCGACGGCCCGTAGGGAAAGTTTTAAAACCCCCAAATCCACCAGACCAGCCCTCGTTCTCACAAAACAACCCCCTCTCTCTCTCTCAAGCACTCTCTCTCTCTCTCTCGTTGCCTTCAACCACCACCCCTCCACCACCACCACCGACCCTCCTCCACCCCTCCACCACCACCACCGAGCCTCCTCCACCCCTCCATCACCACCACAGACGATCCTCCCCCCTCCACCACCACCACCGAGCCTCCTCCACCCCTCCACCACCACCACAGACGATCCTCCTCTGCCATCCTCCCACCACAGAAGACCACCAACAGGTAATGGTTGTTAATTATTGTTATTATTGTTATTATTATTATTATTATTATTATTAGTTTAGGGTTTTTTTGTCAAACGAAATGGGTCACAATGGGTTCGGATTAGTGGTGGTTGGGTGGTGGGGAGGGGATGGTGGTGGCTGTGGTGGTCAGTGGTGGTTGGGTGGTGAGGGCAGTGGTGGGTTGTGGTGGGGCAGTGGTGGTCAGTGGTGGTTGGGTGGTGAGGGCAGTGGTGGGTTGTGGTGGGGCAGTGGTGGTCAGTGGTGGTTGGGTGGTGAGGGCAGTGGTGGGTTGTGGTGGGGCAGTGGTGGTCAGTGGTGGTTGGGTGGTGAGGGCAGTGGTGGGGCAGTGGTGGTCAGTGGTGGTTGGGTGGCGTTTGTGCGCGTTAGGCGCCTAAATACAAACGCGCGCCTTTATGTTTAGGCGCGCGTTTAGGTTTAGGCGCCTAAACACAAACGCGCGCCTTTATGTTTAGGCGCGCGTTTGTGTTTTGGCGCCTACACACAAACGCGCGTTTGTGTTTAGGTGCCTACACACATAAACAGGCCAATTACATGTACAGAATATGACTACTTTTGAATTGTGTAAACATAAGATAATGAAAATGGTGTTACTATATCTAGTTTAATTGTATGACCGATGAATATGACTAATGTCTAGTTTAATTGTATGACCGATGAAATTACTAAAAAAGGACTCGAGATTCCCCTTAAGTATCTTTTAGGCGCCTAAACCTAAACGCGCGCCTAAACATAAAGGCGCGCGTTTGTGTGTAGGCGCCTAAACACAAACGCGCGCCTAAACATAAAGGCGCGCGTTTGGGTTTAGGCGCCTAAACCTAAACGCGCGCCTGAACATAAAGGCGCGCCTAAAGTGTGTTTGTTTAGTTCCTTTTAATATAAACGCGCGCCTAAAGTGTTTTGCTTTTGTTTTGCAGATATGGCAAACAGAGGCAACAGAAGACGCCGTATCCAGCCTGAGGACGGGAATCCTCTTGCACTGGGCGATATGAGAGGTTGGCGGTACAGGCTCGATAACGACGACTACGAGATCGCGCGCTGGGAGAAGATGGAGCTGCATGCGATACACGGATCGCGCAGTGTTGACTGGGCCGCATTACGCGCGATCGGTGCTGAGGAGAGGTTTGAGGAGTGGATCCCAGACGACAGCCCTTGGGAGCGGATGTTAGCTGATCTTCAACAAGATGCGCATCGGCCACTGACGATCGAGTTCATCTCGACATTCCGCTACGCGGCGCATCCAGCAGGTGTTGACCCTCCAGTAGGTCCTGACGGCGAGCCTGAGCCTGAGGTACAGTTCCGATTATTCGGACAGCTCTACTCATATACGATGGACCAGTGGGCTACGACTTGCTGCTGGTACAGAGAGGACGAGCTTGTCCAGGACATGTACACCACGGCCATCACGACCTTGCCAGACGACATGCTTATGGCGTGGTGGCCCACTATCGGTGGTGAGGCGTATGGGGAGGATGGCGAGAGGTATTATTTCCTATTATTATTGTTATTTAGTTCATTTAGTTCGTGTTCATTTAGTTCGTTATTATTATATTTATTTAGTTCGCTTAGTTACTTAATTATTATTGTTAATTAGTTAGTTTAGGTTGTTTGTTTTTGGATTTTGTAGACGACTTGTGTTGTCTGGTTCGTACAAAAACAGAGGAAACTCTGCCGAATTTTTTTTAATGTTAGTATTATTCTGTGCAGGGTGGATAGGGCCAGCAACATTCGGGACCCTCTGATCCGTTACATACACCGTTTGGTTACCTGGTCGATAGCCGGGCGGTGTAACTGTAACGAAAGGGTCCAGCAGAATGACCTTTTCTTCCTTTACTGCCTCCTGAGGGGTAGGCCGGTTGCGCTACACAGGTGCTTTGCCGAGTACATCGCGACCTACCCTCACAGGAACCCGGCGGGGGGTATTCCGATTGGTGGGATCATCACCGCCATCGCGCTGCGTATTTGCCCGGGCGAGTTGTGGACTGCTGTTGAGGAGGATGCCTTACCACCTCCGATGAGACCCAAGTAAGATTATTATTATATATTATTATTTATTATTATTTATTATTATTATTTAATTTTATATATTATTATTTAATATTATTATTGTTGTGCATTTCAGGCCGTTAAATATTACCACTATGCAGCAGATGAAGGTGGCAGCACGGGTCCCGCGCAGCAACCCACCCGCTTATTACCAGCGTGCTTTCGGTGAGGCTGGCGACCGTGGCGAGCATTTTGTGCCACAGCCGCTGGTACATCTCGATGGGCCGAATGCCCCTGAGGTCCAGATGCCACACGTTGGCGGCGACCCACCGGTCGATATAGAGATGCCAGATGCTCCCATTGATGAGCGACAGCGTCCTGGCCGCGTTTATCATGCTGTCAGGTTGCATGATGACACGACCCAGGTACTTCAGCAGATCCTGGATCAGTTAGGGTCGTTGCGGGCTGACATGCGGTGGATGTTGGAGAGCGAGAATGAGAGACGGCGGGAAGCTGGTTTGGAGCCACGTCCACTTCCGGGTTGGGCGTCCAGCAGTCAGCATGGTGGGGCGTCCACCAGTCAGCCGGGTGGGTCGGATCAGCCGGGTGGGTCGGATCAGCAGGGTGGGTCGGGTTAGACGGGTTGGTAGTATTTTGGTTGAACATTTGAACTCTTACTTTTATGTAAATTTTTGGAATATTATGCTTATTTATGTTTTATTGTTCATCTTGTTCGTATCTTGGGTTTTGTTTAGTTCGGCAACATAAACGATATTAGTTCATATTCATATACACAATTATATAAAAAAGATCAGATTATACAAATAAAAAAAATAACATTTATAAAAAACCAAACATTTATAAAAAACCAAAAACCAAACATTCAAACCAAAAACCAAACATTCAAACCCATTTTAAACATCCACACTCACTACACTTATAAAAAAATAAAATAATCATCACCTAATCATCACCTAATCATTGCCAATGATTAGCAATGATTGTTTTGGAATTGATGCTTTTTGACGGGTCGTCCTGGCCTTGACTGGCCGTCGGGTTTAGGGTTTAAGCCCTTAAACGGGCCGTCTGGGCCTGGACGACCCGTCAAAATGCCCATTTGGCCCTCTACGGGCCGTCCAGGCCCAGACGACCCGTGGAGGGGTTGTGTGAATAAAAACCCTAGTTGTGTATATAACCGGAGCCTTCTCCAAACACCCTTTCCTTTTTCAAACCCTATGTTATTTATTTTCATAATTTTAATCTCGACAAATCATGTTTAAAATAAATAATAATATTTTTTTAGTAAGAACTAGCTAGGTTAATAATTTCAGTTATGTTATCTATTTAATTTGTTCATATACAATAAGAATTAAAGACTTTAACTTGATGCATATATTTTCTAACAATGTTACTGCAATCCCTACATCAATGTACAAGATATACTACTGTTCAGATTTGGGCTAGGTGCAATAGAACAGGCAATTTGACAGCCTCAAAGGGCGAGCAATGGCTCTTAAGCTCTCTCCCTAAGTTCAAATCCTACCCAGTGGTACTCGCCCATATTTACAGAATTTACACTTAGTGGGGATCAAATGACCTCCCGAGAAGGAAACCACTTAGTGAAAAAACCCCTGACATCATATTGGCACCTTCAAAGTTAATGATATTACACTATGTTCTCACTCAATTGTCACTAATCACAGGTAATAAGTAAGCAGAACCATGTCCTGATTTGGACTTTTGAGTGAACAAAAGATATCATATTACATTTAATTAATATTAAAATAGTTGGTATTTACCAAAGGTACAAATTTAATTTAAAATTAAATGCACATGTGGACAATATAACTTAAATGTCAACTCAAGGATGATCCTGATTACAAGATAAAACAGTGAAATACTAGGTACAAACAGTAGTTGTTCATGCTTGATGGCTGATATATAAACATGTTAATTATAAAAAAATTATAAACAAAGTGACAAATTAAGAATATACGTTCCAACAAAAATACTTGTATGTATAAAAAACCCTAGGTTCGGCGGGGTAAATGCATTAAAAAGGGACAAATTTTAGCGTATGGTCCTGCTACAGTTGGTGACGAACTCGCTTTGGGGAAAAACGTATTAGTAGCTTATATGCCATGGGAACGTTACAATTTTGAAGATGCAGTACTCATTAGCGAGCGCTTAGTATATGAAGATATTTATACTTCTTTTCACATACGTAAATATGAAATTCAGATTAACCAAGGCCCCGAAAGGGTCACTAATGAAATACCGCATTTAGAAGTCCATTTACTCCGAAATTTAGACAAAAATGGAATTGTAATGCTGGGATCTTGGGTGGAAACAGGTGATATTTTAGTAGGTAAATTAACGCCCCAAATGGTGAAAGAATCGTCGTATGCCCCGGAAGATAGATTGTTACGAACATGGCACGAAATCACAAATGTTGGCAACAAGGACCAAGAGTACGCGGACAAGGAATTTGATCTCAACCAAGATCGACTCTTTTTTGTTTACTATAAAAACTTGACACACTTACAATGACCCATAACCCATCTATTTATACTAATCCCATTGAAATACTTCTTTTGGTTATAATCTAAATACCAACCCACATCATTAACTATAAAAAAAAAGGTAATTCTAAACATTCAAAGTTTAAAACTATTAGTTAAATACTAACTAATTAAAATATTTCGAATTACCCTTTCAACCTTCACTTTCTTTCGAAACCGACTCAATTAGGATTAAAACCTTTAATGGAATAGAAACCGGAAGTTATAAACTTTTATTTGGAAAAAAAAAAACCAGGACTAATGGTATGAATATGGAACATGATGAATAGGTTCCTTTTTTCGAAAGTTTACAAATGCTTGTGACCACAATTTTGGTTTGAGTGATACTATTCCAAATTTGATGTACCAAATGATCCTTTCCAAAGCCTGTAAAGTAAAAAAAAACGAAATAACCTTTTGCCAAATAATTCATTTCATTGATCAACTGGCTAACACACAAAACAACAGTCTCAACTCCTTGAATAACCAAACAAGGGTACTTGACTTATTTTATGTACTCACAAGCCATTAAAAGAAACCAAAGGTAACATGGTCAGATCTGTATCTTCAGACTAGTCAAAAAACCATTAATTAGAAGAAATCAATACACTTTCATAAACATAATCAAATTAATAGCTAACCACAAACATGATGAACTTACATCATATATTGCTACAACTCCAATGATATTAATCATACTCCTTTGCTCACTGAGATGTGTCTCTCAAGATCCCTAATACATAGTTACAAACACAAAAACAATTAGTAAAATCATGCACATCTCCATATAATTAATATTACACATATTCCAGACCTAAATCATTATGAACTCCCAGCTGATGTCTTTATCACCATTTTGTTGCACAATCTGACCACAAACATCTAAAGATTTAACAAACATCTTATCTTTTGTTCTTTCTCTAGCTCTTGCTCTTGCTTCTGCCCTTGACTTTGCTTTGTTTCTTTGTGTCATTTTCTTCACTTTTCCAGCAACATGTTTAAGTACTAGTGACTTCTTTCTTTTACCATTATCCTCATCTGAATCTTCCTTAATGGTTTCAAGAAACTTGGCTTTAGATTCATCAGTGAGAGCTGAAGATGAAGAGTGGTTTGTTTGTTCAACCAAATCCTTGATAGCAGTTAAAGACTTGGTGAACAGCCAGTCAAGTGTTTTGCTTGCTTTATCAAAGCCTAGTAAATCTTGAAGACAGAAGAACTTTCTTGAGATGTCAATGGATAATCTTACCCTTCTGTCCCTAAAGCCTTTGGTTGTGCTGATCTTACTACGCCCATTTTTCTTTTGGGTCATCATTTTCTTGTTATAAGAAGAAACTACTGACTCCAAAAGATCATCATGGTCTTCAGAAAACTGGTGGTGAAGAACATTTTGTGGAGAATGACCAACAAAATCTTTGGAGAGAAATGGGTTAAAGTCAAGATTATCTTTTTGGGTGTCAAAGAAAGAGTTTGGAGAAAAGACATTGGTGGATGATGAGGGAACCTGTGAGGAAAACATTGTAATTTAGTTAACAATAATTAAAAGAAAACTTTGAAGTTATTAATTAGATGTTTTAAAGCCTCCCGCTTCTTGTGTAGTGGATTTGTACTAGGCATCTTTTAGGGCACTATGAACTAAAATACAGAAAATGTACATTTAAAAAGCAATTGATAGCAGTGGAGAAAAATTATTGAAAGCATCAGGTGAGAGCTATGGATTGGAGTCTCTAGGGGTTATTACACCACATTAGCACCGCGTAAGCGATGGGCTTCAATAGAGACTCATTTAACACGCAAATAATGGTTTAAAGCCCCATAATAGCATCCCCTTTATTTTTATATTTTTTTAGATAGTTAAAAACAATGTAAAGTGAAATGGGGCCCACCATATTTCCCTCTTGACCCTCGTTATTGCACCCTCGATCCTTTTAAGGCTTCCCCCAATGGCTCCCGGTAAATGGTATAAGGGGCGCTATTGGGCTGAGGTGGTAGGAGCGCTACCCATCGCACAATTTATAGGCATTTTTCTGTCCTTTTTTTGCATTTATACACATATGTATATACGTGTCTAAAACTAAAAGTTAAGTATTGTACACATATGTACAAATGTGTATTGATCATGTACGGTGTGGGGGCCGTGGAAGGGAGGTGTCAGCCACAACATCCTGTGGCCAGTGTAGATAATGGCATGGGGCAACAATAAAATGTGACGTGTATAGTTTTGACTGGGGGACGGTTAAGGGATAATGCCAGCCACAATAAAATGTTTTAGTTTTGTGTATTTTAAATTTATGTTTTTTTTATCTAATGTTTTAGTTTTTAGTATTTTTAATATAATGGTGGTTTTTATTTAATTTAATGGGTTATTAATTAAAAAAATAAAAATACAACAATTAAAAAAAGTAAAACAAAACGGTGAGTTGGCAGTAACACGGACTCACTGTCCACGCCACCACCATCCGCCGTTCTTGTTTGATGCCCCGACGATGATGTGGATGCAAAATGTCATATTATACCCCCCAACAAATGCTTGACCACACCGTGTAATATCATGAATGTTATGTTTGAAATTTATTAATTAAATATTATATTAATATGTAATATAATCTCTACTACATTATAAAGGAGGAGTAATGGCTAAATGTGTCCATATTGGCAAACTTAAGATGGTATTTGAAAAGCCATATGCCTTAACCTTCAAATGTCATGTAAATCTTTCCCAAATTACCCTTGAATGCATTAAGATGCTTGTACCATAATGCATTAAGATGCTTGTACCAACCATTTTCCATTAACTTTTCCATTAATTATGTAATAATAACTAGAAGTTTGATTCATGGTTATGGGACTAAAGCATTGCTTTTTATTTTTATTATTATTTTTGGATGTCTAAAACAAGTAGCGGGCTTTATTATATTTTCTATTAGAAACGAATGTTTTGTTCTTATTTACGTGGGAAATTTTGCGTCAGAGTTGGTACAAAATGTGTATCATGAATATAGGAATACAACATTTTCGTCTTAAAAGAAATAAGGGCCTAGCCTAAGACCACTTAAATTCCCACGACTGTGAATGCAAAATTGCAAACTGATGTTATCTTCATCATTATGTTATTTGACAAGTTATTTTTCAGCTATTTTGAGTTTCTAAAATCGAGTTGAGGATTGAATAGGCCATATAACTACCCGCGGCAACGCGCGGGCATTCACACTAGTGATATTTAATTGTAAAGCTAGATGAACGAGAGATCTAAGCTTTAAGTGTTTGTCGTGAAACTTTAGTATTGTGAGAATTTGTGCTTGTCCCACATTGGTGGATATATAAATCATGTGTTGGTTTATATGTAGAATTCTGTAAAGGAATGTATTCTAATACAACAGGACACACCCAGTGGCAGCCAGGAGAGTGCGAAGCAGCCGACGCGCCCACGCCCGGGTAGGGCACGGGCTCAGGCACATGACCGGGACCGGGACGAGGGAGATATGCATAATGTGACGTTTTGATGGCGCACTTTGCACTTCGCAAGAGAAAGATGAAAATTGATGGCTCTGTTGACAAGCATAAGGCAAGGCTCATAATCAAAGGGTATAGACAAATGGAAGGTCTTGACTACTTTGACACATACTCGCCTGTAACTAGAATAACATCTATTAGATTGGTCTTACAATTGCAGCTTTGAGAAATTTGGAAATATATCAAATGGATTTAAAAACTGCATTTCTAAATGGGGAATTAGAGGAAGAGATTTACATGGAGCAAACTGAGGGTGTGTCTATGTGAAGGACACTTCTAAAGGTTATGTAATCTTATGCCTTTACGTGGATGATATGCTTATCATTCGGAGTGATGAAAAGATGAGCAGATCTACTAAAAAGATGTTGAAAGCGAGCTTTGACATGAAGGACATAGGTCTAGTTGATGTAATTCTTGGAGTGAAGATTATTAGAACCCAAACTGGTGTTGTGTTAAGTCAATCTCATTATGTGGGTAAGATCCTTGCGAAGTTCAATTCAGAGGACGCAAGTGTGGCTCAAACTCCGATTGATACCTCTCAATATTTGTCAAAGAATAGAGGAGAGGGTGTTGCTCAATTGGAGTATTTAAGGATCATTAGCAGTTTGATGTATCTCATGTCATGTACCAGGCCAGACTTAGCATATGATGTGAGCAAGCTAAGTAGATATACTAGTAATCCCAGTGCTGAACATTGGAAAAGCATGACAAGATTATTAAGGTATTTGAGATACACGAAGAATTATGGATTGCATTTTGGCCAAGATCCAGCTGTTGTGGAAGGATACAATGATCGATGCCAACTAGATATCCGATATGAAAGATAATAAATCCACAAGTGGTTATGTGTTTACCCTTGGAGGGACAACTATAGCTTGGAAATCGTCCAAGCAAACTCTTATAGCAAGGTCCACAATGGAATCTGAGTTTATTGCATTAGATAAAGCTGGAGAAGAGGCAGAGTGGATACGTCAATTTTTGGAATATATTCCAAGATGGTGTAAGCCCGTGACGGCTATTTGCATACATTGTGATTGTCATTCAGCAATTTGTAAAGCTCAAAGTGCAATATATAATGGAAAATCGAGGCACATACGACGTATGCATAATACAATAAGACAACTGCTCTCAACAGGAGTTATCACTATTGACTACGTGAAGTCAAAGGATAACATTGTGGATCCACTTACAAAAGGCCTAAGCAGAGAGGCAGTATACAAGTCGTCGAAAGGAATAGGACTAAAGCCCTTGATGTAAGTTTGTACAACGGCAAACCTATCCTAGAAGATTGGAGATCCCATGATCTAGGCTCAATATGATCACCTAATTGTACGAACTAAGGTCACTATGGGGGGTGCCCCAAAACACAAAGGGAGTTGCGTACTTCCTAGTCCATCCTTAAAACAAATCAGTGATGTCAAAGAAGGTTAAGCATATGTCTTTTAATGATTTTGGTAAAATCACCTATGTTAGAGAGAAGTGGGGTTGCTTCAAATATAATTATAGGGGCACAATTCCTAGAGCTTTTGCAGAACCAGGATAGTGCTCCATGACCATAAACGAACATGACAATGAGGGGTTAACCAGACCAGGAAGAGTAATGTGTGATGTGTAATAACGTCTACGTAAAAAAGGGTTGCTTCAAGGACATTGCGTCTACTAACCGCTAGGAGACAAAGTACATATCACAAAGGAGGGTTCAAAGGGAATACCCACCTATCCTGCATTGCTTAACCGTTGAAATTTTATTATGACACTTGAGTGTGTGGGTCGATCTCCATTCATGTGGGGAATTATTGGAAATTTATTAATTAAATATTATATTAATATGTAATATAATAATATTTAATTATAAAGCTAGATGAATGAGAGATCTAAGCTTTTAGTGTGTGTGGTGAAACTTTAATGTACGTTGTGGGAATTTGTGCTTGTTGCACATTGGTGGAGATATAAATCATGTGTTGGTTTTTCGTATACAACAAGACACACCCAGGCAGAGGACCGGGACGAGGGCAATTTGCGCAATGTGACGTTTTGATTGCGCACTTCACACGCTCGCATCGCCGCGAGCCGCTTGAGAGCCGCCTTCATATTTTTGACTGAACTTGGACTGGTGTGTCTCAAGTCTATGGCTAGGATTAGTTAACTGGTGTGGTAAAGTGCTTTCGAATTCCTAACTTGTCAAGTGTGATTAAGTCTCGTAATTCAGTACAGACTTAACTATCAATGAATTCAGTATTCAATACAAGCTCTTGGCATGGTTTTCGTCCGGTTCATAAATACATAGTTGTGTGCTCTGTTTGAAGACAGAGATTCGCATAATTCATGTTCACGAACCACCACCTTCTTTCAGACGATTTTCCTAATTTTTCTGTCCTCCAGACTCTTGTTTTAGGTACTGTTTCAGGTGCTAGGTTTTCTCTGGCAGTGCAATCTGCATAGGTTGTTGCACCCTGGGAAACAAGCGGGTTCACCTGCGTGGCCCGAAATCTGTTTTAAGGGAAACATGTTCTACACGTACCTCAGTCTCTTCGAGTTTCTTTTTTTTGTTTTCGTATTTTCATTTCCGATTGTAATTTTATTTTCTGTCTTTGTATTCTGATTAAGGTTTCTTTATTGTATTGTAATCCGAATATCTTTAATAAATCTGGTATTTTCTTATTTTGTGAACAGTGGTCCTACATGTTAAACGCATTTAAGCCAAAAAAAAAAAAATAATAATAATCTATTTAAGATTATGCTCATCTTGTTGGATATCTTTTGTTATCAGTTATCACCACAATACGTAGGATGTGTAACTAATTTTTCCAATCAAGAAAGTGAGAAACCACAAGAAACATGACGTGGTTGCATGATTGACCGATGAAACAGGTTATAGTAGTGCGATAAATAAAATTCCTACGTCGGAAGTTTTATTAAGGGAGACGGGACGCTATCAGAATTGGTCACGAGTATCCTACTATCAGCACGGTAACACCGCCGCCACCCATGCTGGTAGTGGTCCCGTGAACCAAAATCTGGTTGTAGCTAACGGGCTGGTACACGTGAGTTTCTCACTCCTCTTTTGTTTTTTTCTCTATTTTATTTTCAGTGGAGTGTTGCCTCCAAAAAACTGTTTCAGTGAATTAAACCAGTGAAGTAATGTAACAGTGCAGGATTGGTAGGAATCAGTGAAATTGAAAAAAAACGAAGGGAGCGTCCTGTATCTCTTAGAATTTCCAAATATGGGGCCCTTGTAAATTAACAGCCCTGATAGCTCATCTTATACCTCTTGTAACATGAAAAAAAAAAGAATAATAACTTCGCGTCCATTCTTATAAAAAGAGAGGTCAAGGGTAAAAATAATATAAGTTTCTTTCTATAAATTTTTAGCCCGATAGCTGCAAAACCAAAAAGCCCAGTCAATAAATTTAGCCCAATTTTTCAGTTTTTAACCGAAAACCAAACCGACTCGATCCCAAAACTAATAACCGAATTGTTAAGTAACCATGACGAATCAGTTTCACACATTCATGATTGAATTTTTGGTTTTGCTTCAGTTACTTCCCAAATTCACCTTGCACATCCCTACTTTACATAAACGAACACGTGGGAACCTAAAAGGGGGATCTGCACACGTGCGTGTGACGCAGGCAACTGACACAATATAATGTGACGCTTTGATAACACTTTAAACATTGCACTGAAATAAATCATTAAACGTGTTATATTGTATTAAAGACGTTTAATATAATTTTACACTTTATTTTAATGGTGAGGAGTTTCTCGCTGTTTTTGACTACTACTAGGGGTGCGCACAGGTCGGTTTGGTTCGGTTTTTACCATTAACTGTAGCCATAACCACTAGTTCAGTTATAGAATATTCTTAACCATAACCATAACCATAACCATAACCAAACTTCGGTTATGGTTACTTGGTTATGAATTTGATTATCGTCATTTCGGTTATTAACAAAAAAAAATCAACTAAAAGTAACTTTCGGCTAAATTATAAAATAAAAAGCGAATGGGTCTAAAAAAACGGAACCTACCATTTGAACTTAGCTAGGACTTTTTTTATAAGACAACAATTAAGACTACATTTTTTAGTTACACTACGTCACTACCAATGTGAGATCCCTTTTAATAAAATATTAAAAAAAAAGCATTTTTAAGTCTTTGATTACAAGTTCAATTTATCATTAAAAAAAAAACATTCTTAAACATTCTAAATTTTCAGACTTGCCGACCTAGATGGCGTTGGAGATGCTCTAAAACTATCAACACTATTGTTTTCATCATCTATCTTGGAGTAGACAAAACCCACATTTCTTCTTTCTATGTGCAATTTGGTTATACAAAAAAAAAATACATATTTATTTCGTTATAACATCACATGCGGTTGACCCATTTGATCTGCCAATCTGTTTAGATCCAAAACCCTTGAGTATATTATACACATACCATTGGATATCTAATGATTATGTAATCGGCCCATAGTTTTTAGTTTAACCCGTTGGGCAATCCTGAAAGTAGCTAATATTTATTACTCTTATTTTTGAACATGCATGGAGAACGAACAAATTCTGAAAAGACTTCCTAACTAATGCCAAGTGAGAAAATATTGCTACTGTGATATGTCTATATCAATGTTCCTGATTACTAGAGAAATGGTTGAAAGCTATAAATTGTTGATTGAACAGTAGAAAGATACGGGTTACTTGTCAGCATCTGCCTAATGTACTCGGGTGTGAGGTGGTGTTAAACTTCTTACGTGCATTTTGTTAGTAATCTCGAGAAAGTATTTGTGAGTGTTGTTAGACTACACGGTGTGGTCATGAGGGTGAAGAAGGCATAGAGCTTAAATGCGGTAGCACGTCATTTCCCTTTCAACCCCTAAAAAACCCCGAGACGGTGGTGGTGTGAAGAGTTTTTAAATTAAACAACCAATCACAATAATCCATAATCCAATAACCAACAACCATCCAGCTTACTCTTAACTTTTGCACCACGCCGGTGGAAAACTCCACCCCACCTACCCCACGTCAGGTTTCACATCAAGACCAAAACCTCCTTCTCAGTCACAATTATCACTCAAACATTCAAAGATATGGTTGGCGGTTATCCTAACGAAGCTGCCAGATCTTCCAATCTCCGGTGATACTCTCGCCGAAGACGTCGTCTACCATTAAACATTAAAACATAATATTAAATATTACACATTAAAATACTAAAATAAAACATTAAACATTAAACTACTAACGCTAAACAATAAAGATTAAATACTAAACCTTAATAATTAAACATTAAAAAAACGCATCAATTGCCACGACAGAAGACTGGTGATGTGGAAGTCGCTTCCGTACCGCTGCCGATAAGCGTCTTGTGTGAGTTGAATTCCCATCTGTTCACTAACGCCAGGGTGTGCCTCCATCGTCGCTTCATAGACGGTGTTCCATCTCGTACAGTTATTTTGTATGACATACCACTTACTGGCGATCTCATCAACGTTACGGTTGTTCGTTTGGCTATTTCGGTTGTACTCCGCTAACACATTGTGACAAAAATCCTCCCTATTGTTTGGCGGATTCCCGTTAGTGTTGATCCACGCCGTCACCAACAGGATTTCATCCTGACTAGTTCACCGTGCCAGACTTTCGGTTTGTGTTTGGGTTTGGGTTTGTGTTAAAAGTATATGTGTTGGTGTTATATGTGTGTGTGTGTGTGCAGGGGCGGACCTTAGTATGGGCCAGCCCGGGCCTCGGCCCCCCCAGCTTTTTCGTCCAGAAGCACTAATTTTCGGATTTTTTTCGTTAAATAAATTATGTAATGAGTCCGGCCCCCCTGGTTTTTTTGAATCCGGCCCACCCTAATTAAAAAAAACGTTTAGGTTCAATAACCATTATCACTCGTTTTATTTATTTAGTGATTAGTCTATATTGTAGCCTACTAAACATTTAACCCAATGTTTTAGTTAACTCCTAAAGTCCAAACACTAAACATTTAACCCATTTTTTAGTTAACTCCTAAAGCCCAAACACTAAACATTTAACCCAATGTATTATGGATTCTTCTTTGTTTATTAATGATTGACTCTAGCCTACTAAACATTTAACCTAATTTTTAGTTAACTTCTAAAGCCCAAACACTAAACATTTAACCCAATGTATTCTGGATTCTTCTTTGTTTATTAATGATTGACTCTAGCCTACTAAACATTTAACCCAATTTTTAATTAACTCCTAAAGCTCAAACACTAAACATTTAACCCAATGTATTATGGATTCTTCTTTGTTTATTAATGATTATCATACCAAATTTTCCAACCCCAAATTAGTTGTCAATTTATTAAAAATTAAATTTCTAATGCATTTTTAATGAAGCAATTTAACCCAAAAAAAGCAAGGGGCTCTGCCCCTTGGACCCCGCTCCTGGGGGCGTTGCCCCCCGACCCCCGCCAAGGCGTGATTTCGGCCCCCCTTGTCTAACGTTCAAGATCCGCCACTGTGTGTGTGTGTGTGTAAAATGGGGAAACAACCGTTGCCACCTACCCTCAATTATTATCCAACGTTTGAGTTTCAAAAATCAAACGGTCACCGTCATCGTCCCACATCAACAAAGCGCTCACCACCTCCATAATCCTGCAACACATAATTAACGCCCCCATAGCGTCGGAGGGAGCGGTGTTCCCGGTGCCATGGGAGCCAAAACGCCCCCCATAACGCCCCACTACACTTGCCCTAATGATAGTTAAACTTCTTGCGTGCATTTTGTCAGTAATCTCGAGAAAGTATTTGTGAGTGTTGTTAGACTAAACGGTGTGGTCATGAGGATGAAGGAGGTATAGAGCTACATGTGGTAGCACGTCATTTCTCTTCCAACCCCTAAAAAACCCTGAGGTGGTGGTGGCGTGGAGATTTTTTAAATTAAACAACCAATCACAATAATCCATAATCCAATAACCAACAACAACTATCTACTTTACTCTTACCTTTTGCAACACGCCGGTGGAAAACTCCACCCACCCCACGTCAGGTTCCATATATGCCTTCCTCGCCTCCGCACGGTGAAGTCAAATAGCTTGTAGCTGATTCAAAAAACCGCACACTTAGAAAAAACTCACTAGAAATTATCTTGTTTGTAAAACGAGCCAGCTCGGCTTGGCTTTACTTGGATCGAGTTACTTTATGTTTATACACAAATTTAAGATATGTTATTGTTTGTAATTGAGAATTGAATCTTTTTACTTGTTAGTACCAAATTAGACTAGCGATTTTATCGTGGCGGCAAGTTTCGAAAAATAAATAGCTTGAAATCAGCTCGTAAACTGGCTCAATGCCCGTATCATTTATAAACCAGCCTAGCTAGGCTCGGCTCATTTACAAACAAAACAAAACATGCTTGGCTCCGATCTTTATGAGCCAAGCCGAGCTACCCATGGCTTGGCTCGGTTCCGTTTGGCTCGTTAACTGCCCATATATATGAGTCCAGCTGGGTTTGAAAGGGACTCTTACTTCTGTACCATCTTCTTGCTGTTAATGTCAGCTTCATTAACAATCTCATCCACAAAATTCTCTCTTAAGAAATTTGTAGTACTAGTTTAACTGTAAAAGCGACAGTTCTCCTCACATCATATATATCAAAACCTAAATGCAAATTTTCCAAGAAATATTTGCAGGGCATAATGGGTGTTACTAGAAATTGCTTTTTCTTTAACTGATTTTAACCAATTATGCACTGCCACATCACTTCACTGATTTACTTTACTGATTCAGTTTTTTTGTAGGCAACACTCCACTGATTCTTTTTTTTTTCATTTAAATACAAATACAAATACAAATCTTTTATTTTAAACACATACGGTTTATAAATTGCACCACCAAACCGTTAGACCGTGTTTATTTCTCAACCGTCTTCACCCAACACGGTCAAAAAATTTATTTCCATTTAAGTCGGTCTTATCTAACCGTCAGGAAAATTGAATTTTACATGCAATACGGTTGAGATTTTTTGTATATAAACGACGGTGGTGAAAACACAATTCAACATCAACAAAACCCACAAAAATGACTCGCTGGACCGAAAATGAAGAAATTGCTTTGGTCGTGTGCGTTAGAGACGCACAAAACGACCCATCCTTGCAACGACAACGCCGCCAAGGCTCCAGGAGCAGGAACACACGCTTCTGGGACCGTGTCTTGGGTGACTTCAAAGCCCAAGTCGGCGAGAACGATCGCACAATTGAGAGCCTACAGAGGAAATGGACCGATCTAAAAAACAAATGTGATCGGTGGACCACCTGCTATGAGCAAACCATGACCCGGCACCCAGGCATTGTGTCGGAGTTGGCTGTGGAGTTGACCCAGGTGAAGTATGCGGCTCGTTACAACGACAACTTTGAGTATCTCCAGGCCTGACAACTCATGCGTCAACTCTAAGCTTTATCTACTATGTTTTTATGTATTTTTATTTATGTTTAATATTAATAAATATTGTTTTATGTCTTTTATTTACTTTTAGTTTTGATTTATTTTAAAACTAAACGGTTTACGTAAAAAAAATAAACAAAAATTTTGTTTGCAAACGGTTATAAATAATTAAAAAAAGAATTAAAGTAAATTAAAAAATAGAAAATACACGGTTACCAGCCCGTTAGATAGAACCAGAAAAAGCTCAACGGGACCCCTACCAGCACGGGTGGCAGCGGTGTTACCGTGCTGGTAGTGAGGTACCCGTGCCCAATTCTAGTAGCGCCCCGTCCCCCTAATGATAAAAAAAAAAATTATGCCACGATTGTGACATGGAATTGTGGACCCTAATTAACAGATATTAATTATAATGTCAATATTGTTCCGGTGTCTCCATCAAATGATACTATAATTTCAAAGACAAAATAAACTCTAAACATCCGTTAAAATGAGATTTAGGTAATGCCAAATATATTGCTTTTATAATACACTCCATGTATATATGAACACCAATTAGTTCATTAACTTCATTTCTATATATTTTGGCAATATAATGTTAGTGATGTAAGTAAGAGTTATCGATCCTTTTAGGAATTGTTGTTTAAGAATCTGAGTACCGTATCTTAATACGAATACCCGAATTGTTGAATAATCTTAAGGTAAGGTTGTTCATCTTCAGTTGATCATTTATGCAAAGTTTTATGTATATCTTCTACAACTAATATCGGAAGTAGATTGTTGAATAATCTTAAGTAGATTGTGACCAGCCCAGATTATTGAATAATATCGGAAGTACACCAAGGACTAACGGTTTATAATTATTTAATTAAAGGAATATGTAACAAAATAGTAATAATAAAGTTATAATAATGTTTCACTTAGGTCTCTAATAAAAAAATGTATTCTACATAGCTTACCTGGATAGTATGTCACAATCTTACGTGACATTTATTTAGTTGTTTATTACAAGATCACATGACTTAAAAATGCCGGATGGACTTAAAAATGTAAAAAAAAAAAAGAATATAAATTGCGAAAGAGTTTAGAAATTTGCGATTTAAAAAAAAATCTATAATCTATAATCTATCTATAACTTATAATAAAAGAATTGAACTTTGATGATGTGACATTCAATGGGGGCTTCAACCCCTCCTTGAATGTGCCACGTGACATCATGTAGGATTTTTTAATTTTTGAGTTCTTTTAATAAATCTATATATATTATAACTAGATTATACTCCGGGAACGTCCCGGGGTTGAAAAATCTAATATGACATATTAATTTTACATATGAAATAGAATGATGCGCTTTACAGTTACATGCATGAAAGCTTCGGGTAGAAGCTAACCTAAAACAATTAAAAATATATCTTCAATGTTAACGCCTAACCTTAAACAATGTATAACTTAAATATTAATATCTAACTTAAAACAATGTATAACTCTAATGCTAACGCATGTTGAAAATAGAATTCATATTTACTGAATTGAACATAATTCACTTGCCTATACATGATTAATGATTTACCTAAACACTTTGTATTTTTTTTTCCTGTTTGAACAAAACCCTACAAAAAGTAGTCGTTTTTTTCTCCGTTTTTTATATAGCACTATGATACTCGTTGGAAAGATAATAAAACGCTCGTTAATTTGGTGTAATTTTTTTCTTTAAAAAATCTCGTATATAAAAGATATTAACGTTTAAAAATTATGGGAGGAAACATAAGAGAGAAAAATCTAATTTTGTTTTTAAATTATTTTTTTACTAAAATATCTCAATGCCACATGGGATGACAAATGGCACATTCAAGGAGGAGAATGCATCTTTGAGTGTCATGTCATTAAAATGACTTTGGTTTATTATATGTATAGACTAGCCGATTACCCCGGGAAGGTCCCGGGGTTGAAAAATTTAATATGATTTAATAAAAAATGATAAAAAAAAGAAAACCCAAATCACGAAAAGAGTAAATAACTTAAACATAATCAATCTTAGTTAAAAAACATTTATTTAAAAAGTTAAAAAAATAAAAAGCATAAACCATAATAAACATAATAAAGTATTAAAAGGATAACCTTCAACATATAATCATCTTCACGTAAATTAAAATATGTTACAATTTGACTTATACTTATATATATAGATGTAGAATTCATGATGGGGTTGAAAAATATAACCATTCTAATAATACTAATACTAATAGTAATAATTATTACTCTTGTAATTAAATAAATAAAAAAATAACCTTGCTATAATGTGACACCATGTGTTGCAGTGTTGGGCGAATCTTTCTCCTAGCTTCTCTTGATGAAGTATACCTATCAATCTTTAGAAGAGTAAAATTCCAATGATAACATGGCGATTGGGCTGAATTTCAACATCGTAGATAAGAACCTGGTTTAAAAGAAAAAACATGATTAATGAATAACCTGAACACTTTGTGTTTTTTTCTGTATGAATATAACCCCACAAAAATAGTCGTTTTTTTTCGTTTTTATATAGCACTATGGTACTCGTTGGAATGATAATAAAACGCTCGTTAATTTGGTGTAATTTTTTTATTTAAAAAATCTCGAATATAAAAGATATTTATGTTTAAAAATTATGGGAGGAAGATAAGAGAGAAAATTTTAAATTTGTTTTTAAATTCTTTTTTCCTAAAATAACTCAATTTAATTTTAGTAATTGAGAATTGAGAGATAGAGAGATACATTTAGAAAAATACTCAAAAACACCAAAAACACTCAATTATTAAGCCACGTGGCACTCTCAAGGGGCATATATGCTTTCTTTTATATATATATATAGATTATTTTAGGAAAATATAAGAATTTAAAAACAAAATTAAATTTTCTCTCTAATGTTTCCTCCCATAACTTTTAAACGTTAATATCTTTTATATACGAGATTTTTAAAGAAAAAAATTACACCAAATTAACGAGCGTTTTATTATCTTTCCAACGAATACCATAGTGCTATATAAAAAACGGAGAAAAAAAACAACTATTTTTGTGGGGTTTTGTTTTCAAATATATTTTAGTCTACTAATAAATCACAAACGATAAAGATAACTTTATAGGCAGAGATTCTTTTTTTTTTTATATTTGAATATGATAACTTATGGCAGAAATTTGTTTAAAATAAATATTATTATTATTATTCATTAATCATGTATTGGCAAATCATTAATTATGTTGTCATATTAGCTATTTTATTATCTATCTTACCTTATTAAGGAGGAGAGATGGCTACATTAGTAATTTCCTATGTTTTTTAAGATGGCATATGAAAAGTTTAGTGCTTCACACCCAAAATGTCATGAAATTTTTCCCAATAATACCCTTATGCAAAATCCTCTTGTACATCCCCTCTCCTACTTATTATTTAGTATTTATTACATGGAGCAACTTTGGTGAATTCATGTGTGTATGTCACGTATGAAACAAAACGTAAAGTTTTGATTTACGAACTATTTGGCAAAGTTGTTTGTATCATTTAATAGTATATATCGTTAAGTGGTAGGCGTGACCAAAGTTTTACGTGTGAGGTAGTGTAGTCTTGAGAATAAATGTATTATGGAACTTTACGAGTTGTTGAATGGATTATTACTAGAATCCACCTAAAATCAATGTATTTCAATAATTTGTGCGAATGTTATTATACTTTAGTTGAGATAAGAATAATTATCTTATGTTGTTACAAGTATTCGTTATTTAATATATCATTTAAATAAAAAGTTTTCGATGAATTTTACGTCTCAATGAATTGATACAATTTGATGTAGTTTTTAGACCCGCCGCAACGCGCGGGTTACCAACTAGTGTTATATTAGATATTTCAACCCCGGAACACTTCCGGGATAAAAGCTAGTAAAACATATAAAAGAAACTGCCAAAAATAAAAAAAATTAGAATTTTTTAACTATTCTAGAAAAATACAAAAAGTTGCGAAAAAACATTAAAATTTTAGAAATAAACTCATAAATAAATGTCATGTAGGATGAATAACTTTCTATTTAGGTAAAATATCTAGGATTGGAACATAAAATTAACTTTAATGACTTGATTGAAATAAAATATTTTATTGAGTGACCTGATTGAAATATTTCTTAAACCAGACTATTATTTCAAAAAAAAAATCCCTTATTTCTTGTAAATTGACGTAAATGTTAGTTGGTCTTTTTTCTCTTTTTACGGACACAGTCTTTTATTAAATATGGTGATGTAACCTCCACAAAATAAAGTAATAAACCAACAATTCTTTCAGCAAAACTGGTGTGGTTCACTGAAAACATACACAAGTTTCAAATGACAATATATTCCTTGATAACATGATAAATTCTTAGCACAAAAATTGCAAGCACAACGCCTCTTTCTCAATTTAAGATGACTAAAAACACTCAGTAACTTTAACTCTATATCCATTCTCTATATCCTCTCTTGGTTTGGGGTATTTGCATACCATTAGAATAAAAAACAAAGGTCATGTCTATAAATCTATTTCTGTATATGTTACATGATAACATCAAATGACTCGTATGTTTTTCGGTTCATGTCAATCAAGAGTGTCAAACGCATAGCGAATGTGGTGTCCCTCCGCATAAGGAATTGAGGGTTCGAGTCCTATAGTAGACATTGGGGTAGAAGTAAAAGTTGGATTACATGTTTTAGCCGTTCTAACAAAAAGTAAGTCAAACGCATCGACAAACATAATCAATATGATTATTTCAGTAGCAAACTATAAATATTTAAAGACTTACATCCTTATAATATCTCTTAATTTTCATCATTGATTCCTGCCCATCAGGTACACTTGGCTGCTAGTTCTCAAGATTGCTCTTTGAACTTTTCCTGCTTCTCTTCCATATTTCTTCGATCTGTCAACCAAACACAAACAAACATTAGTGAAATCATGCATTTCCTATTCCGTTAATTAGTCGCGCTAGTGTATATGTGTAACTAATGCTTCTTAATTAATAATCATTGATTGCATGATTACACAATTACCCAAGAAATGCATGCTTTAAAATTCAGTACATAATTAAAAAAAAGTCCAAACTTTACAATGGTGTACTAATTCGAGATCTTAAATTATTAGATTGCTAAACATGGTCTGAGCAACTAATTTATCAGATTCTTGATTTGGTTTAATGGTAAAGGCATGTGCTCTCCAACCAAATATGGTGGGATGATTCTAGAAGTCGAGTAGAGAGTGTGTGTTCGCCGGTCAAAAAAAAAAAAAAAAGAAAAAAAAAAAGAAAGAAAGCTAGACTGAGGTATTAGTTAGGTTTAAAGAGCATCAAGAACTAGCATCTTTGGCTTATCATTAACCATTTTATTGTTCATCTTTTCTCTTGTTCTTTCTCTAGCTCTTGCTCTTGCCATAACCCTTGACTGGACTCTTGTAAGATTCTCTTTAAGTCCAGCTACAGATATCCTTGTCATCTTCTTCTTTTTGTCATCAACACACTTCACTACTGACTTGATCTTCTTTGTCCCTTTGTCCACATCTGAATCACCCTTAATAGATTCAAGAAACTTCACACTAGATTCATCACTTATAACCGAAGATGAGCAGTTATTAGTTTCCTCAACCAACTCCTTAATTGCTTTCTTGGATTTACCAAACAACCAATCAAGAGTTTTACTTGCTTTGTTAAAACCAAGCAAATCTTGAAGACAAAAAAACTTTCTTGATATCTCAATAGACAACCTCACTCTCCTATCTCTAGGACCTTTAGATGTGCAGATCTTACTACGCAAATCTTTCTTTGTTTCGACCGGTTTCTTCATACCCTTCGAGCAAGAAGTTACTGCATCTACAACTTTATAATGATCCTCACAAGACTTTAACACTGGTCCTTTAGAAAACCTTTGTTGATGAGTAAAAGAATCTTGTTTGATTGTGGAAACATTGTCCATGATTGGAGGAGAATGGAAAAAACAGGCGTCTGAGGTAAATGGGCTGGTGTTGTTCCGGTAGTAGTTGAAGCAAACACAATCTTTTTCATCATCTAACAACAAATTTGGAGTGATGAAGACATTAGGGGATAATTGAGGCTCTGGAAAAGGGCTTGAGGAGAGCATTATTAAAAGTACAATTGAGAATATAGGAAGAAGACTCATCAAGTGAAGAGTTGTTTTCCAGCTTATTATGCTGGCTTTGTTGGTTTCCACTGTGCATTATTAAGGCAAAGTTAAGTACATTCCCCTAGACATCATACATTAAATTAGGGGGAATTTAATTACAAGTACATTGTCGAACGAAAGAGAAAAAAAGGGTAACTTGCATTGGTTTTAATTCCGAAGACCGAGTAACAATACAAATCGTTAATCCAAGAGTTGAGGTGAGCAAATGTTGGTTAGGTTTTTATACATAACCAAAACCGATAACCGAATTTCGGTTTTAAGAAAAAACGTAAACGCATCTGATCGGTTAAGTCAGTTTGGTTAATTCGATTAGTATGTTGGACTTTTAAATTGACTAAGTATTGGACTTTTAACATACCTTAACATACCTTAACATATGGCGAACCCTTGGGGACATCTGAGTCAACCGAGAACTCAGTATAACCAACAAATGAATAACCAAATGAACAATCAAGCCAACGTACCCACGAACCCTTGGCAGTTTTCCGCTGAACGAAACGCGCAACGGATGCAACAAACGCAAATGCAAGCGAATGTTGCCGGAATCAATCTGTGGGCGCTAGCTGCTCAACAGCAGGCAATGAATGCGAATCCTTGGGCACTCGCAGCTGCTGCTAACTCTCAGACAAACCATCTGTCGTCCGTTCTTATCAGTGACTTAGAGACGGGTAGTTCTAACCGAGCACCGAAACTGCAATATATGGCAGACTACCATGGATGGAAGGGCAGATTTCAGTCACATGTTGAGGGTATCGATGGCTTGGTAAGGTCAGCTATCGAGAATGGGTACGCAAGGCCGTTGGTTGAAAATTCTACTACTCCGGTCTCAATAGAAGACATGTCTGAAGAACAGAGGAAGAAGTATAACTATGAAAAGAAGGCGATGGCAGCGTTGAAGCAGGCACTTCCCAAAGACATTCTTCATCAGTTTGCGCAGTGTGCTACTTCGCAGATGCTTTGGTTAGCGCTTGCTGAGCGTAATGAGGGGAATCAGAAGACACGGAAGGTGAAAGTGGATCAGTTGAAGAAGGAGTTCGAGAACTTCACCGTGATGGGAAATGAATCACTGAGAGATCTGACGGCTCGATATTATCACCTGATGTCCGAGATGTATCAGTATGGGGTTATCTACACTTCAGCAGAACTTGTGGAAAGATTTGTAGAGGCACTCCCTTCACACTGGCATCAATGGCTGGACATCCAGAAATCCAACAATGTTTATCAGACACTCTCCATCAATGAGTTCGTGGCCGAGCTGGAGAACAAGGAGATCGAGGAGATCAGGAGAGCTAATAAGCCGCCCGTTGTTCAGAATCCCAGCATCTACTATGGGAATCCAGCTCAGGATATCAGTGTGGGTGGATCCAAACCTCTGACTGCGTTCATGGTTAATCCTGATCCAGTCTTTGCGTTTGACAACTATGGGCCCCCATCTGATGTTCCTCCACATGTCTTTCCTTGGGGTCAAGGAAATCAGTATCCTTCTAATTTTAATACTAACCAATTTGGTGTTAATCCGTTTGCTCATCTTGCAGCACCAGCTCAGGCAACTTCCAACTTTGGTGGACCTTCTTCGTCAGGGTTTGGTGGTGCCTCATCTACTAACTATGGTGGATATGGAGGTGCTTCTACTTCAAATCAAGGTGGCTATCGGACCAATCCTGTTGCAGAACAGCTGAACACCTCGGGTTTTGAGAAGGTGACTGTAGAGTTAGCCCAAGAACACATGGCTCTGCTGTCAACCTTGGTCAATTCCTAGAGTGGATTAGTTGCTGGGCAGATCGGGAATCCTTATCTTACTCAAGAAGATTATGCCCAGATCGACAAGGATGACATGGATCTGATAGACATCCAATGGCACTTCGCTAGTGTAGTGAGACGTGCAAAGGATTATATGGATAGAACTGGAAGGAGAGATGTGCTGATCAACAACAACACTAAGTTTGGGTTTGATTAAACGAAGGTCACCTGTTACAACTGTGGCAACAGAGGACACTTTGCCAGAGAATGTGATCGACCTAGACAACAGGGAAATCAGAATCCCTTCAACAACAACAGAGGCAATCAGAATAATCAGAGGCAGCAAGCTCAGACACAACCTAACCAAAATGCTGAACGAGCTCTTGTCCCAGTTAACCATCAGAACCAGAGGCCTCAAGCAAACAACAATCAAGCCCTGGTAGTTCAAGAAGATGAAGTATTCAACTGGAATCACCTCATCACTGGTGAACAAGCTCCTCAGGGTGGTGCAGCATGCTTTGCCCAAATTATGTCTGATACTCATGAAGAAGTTGAAGAGTGTCCAAGCCAGTCTGAAGCAGTTATTCCTGAAGTTGAGACTTTGGACTGTGACTCCGATTGTGATTCTGATGAAGGGTGGATCTGGAGGATTTGTTAGCTGAAGCAGACGCCTTGATTAGCAAAAGGTCAATACTTGTGGATGCTGACTGTACAAAGAACAACCTTGCTGATTTCTTCGGATCAGTGAAGACGGCTGCTCATTATGCTTTGATGGCCCTTACAGAGTCGTCTAATCAGGTATGTTCTTCCTCCAATTCGAAACCTGAATGTGTTGATTGTGGCAAGCTTAAGTACAGAATTGATGTCTTAACAGACGAAAATCTGAACTTGAAAGCTGACTTAAGTCAATGCCAAGAGAGCAATGAGGTTTTGAGAGCTAATGAGAAAGCCCTCAAAATCACCATTGATTCTCTTAAGAAAGACTCCACTGAGTGTGATCAGCTTAAATTCAGAATCAAAGAATTAACTGATGAGAATCTGAATTTAAAAGCTGATGTAGGTCCATTGCAAAGGTCAAATGATTCCTTAAAACAGAAAGAGAAAAATTTTCTTAAAACTGTTGAAAATTATAAGAAGGATGTTTCTGAATTGTCTAAAACCCTAGCTAACAAGCAAATTGCTATCAATAACTATATAAATGAGGTTGAAGACACTAAGAAACATTTGGCCATTGTTAATTGTGACTATGAGAAGATCAAGAAGAAACTTGAGAGTTACCTGAACTGCAAGTATGTTCTTGATCATATCATTGAACACTCAGATAAGGATAGCAATTCCACCAGTCCCAAATATGCTCAGTGTCCTCCTCCGGTGAGATTCGAACATCATCACAATGATATCTTACCGAAGGAAGAGTTTATGGACTTGGCAGCAGAAGCAGCTAAAGCTGCAGAAGCGTCTAAAGTGATGGAAGCAGTTAAACCTGCCAAAGTCACTAAGGCTGCTCCTCCCGCGCCTAAAGTGACGGAAGCACCTAAACCTGCTGATGTTACTAAGGCTGCACCCACTGCTGTTGCTGCCAAACCTGGTGAGATTGCAGATGATGCAAGTGTCTGCGAGACAGACTGTTCTGAAGATGAGCTTGATGAACCAGAGAGGTATGCACCGGTGAAGGATACGGACATTCCTGTCCAAAATCACATTCTGTGTGAGCCTGAGCCGAAAGTGCAAGTCCCTGCTGGTAAAACAATCAAAGTGTTCTATCAATTGAAAGGGTCTGATAAAATGTATGCTGATGAGGAATTTCCTTATAAGCACCTGGCACCTGGTCTTGTTGGCAAAATCTGGCAATAGTCTACCATTACAATTGAAAAGGAACAATGGGGACATGGGAAAAAGGGTCAGGGTAATCAGTCCAAACGAAACAAAAGTAAAAATCAAAAGAAGAACACTTTGAACCCTAAAAATCAAGCTCAGGAGAATTCTCCCAAGAAACATGTTACTCAATTTGTTGGATCTTCAGGCAATGAGTTTGATAATTATCCTAAGACAGACTGGCAGAAAGAATGTCTTAAGGATTTAAAACATAAAAACACTTTTGCCACGAAATCCAACAAAAGGAGTAAAGATGTTAATACTCCACCATTTGAGGAGTATAGATCCTGTCACAAGTGCGGGGTTCATGGGCATTTAGTTGCTGCTTGCCCCGAATTGAGACGCAAGAGGATCGAAACAAATGATGCTCCCAGTTCTAGCAACTCTAAACTGCCTGTTTCTCCTAAGCTTTCTGAGAAGCAACAAGGTAAACAGACAGTTTATGACACTCGTAACAAGATTGCTATGAACCAAAAGCCAGTTGATGGCAGGGGTCCGCAGTCGAGGGGGAGCCAAGTTCCCAAAAAGGTTCAAGCAGCGCCTAAGCCACAAGCACAGGCTGCAGCTAAACCTGAAGGCACCCCTAACACTGCTCCACGTGCAGTTAAGTCTGAAGTGGATCCAAAGGCTATCCCACCAAAGGAATCTGAGGCTGGACCTTCTAGCCCCAAGGCAAAGAAGAAGCCCAAGCCAAGGAGACCGGGAAAGACCTGGAGACCCAAGTCACCAACAAAGGAAGGAGGATCATCTGTTAGTGCATAAACTGCCGGACCTTCGGAAGCAACACCAACTCCTAACGGAAAGTGGGTTGACTTTCCGACTTTGGATGTAGATGGTAGACCCAAGACCGTCAAGGCTTTGGTCCCCCTTAACCACTAATCTTTGAATGACGTGCAGGGATTTCCACAGGGCCTTATCAGCAGCCTATGGATTGTTGATAGTGGAACTTCTGGGCACATGACAGGCGACTTATCTCTGCTATTTGACATCAAGAATATCAATGGGGGATATGTTGCTTTTGCTGGTAATAAAGGGGGATACATCACAAAAGAAGGCAGTATGGGAAATGGAATCGTAAGCTTTGAGAAGATAAGCTACGTGAAACAGATAGACCACAACTTGCTGAGTGTCTCACAGATCTGTGACAAGAAATACACAGTATTCTTTGATGACAATGCCTGCTTCATTCTGAAACCTGACTTTAAGATCCCGAAACAGTGGATTATGATCTCAGCTCCAAGAGTCAACAATTTGTATGTTCTGGATATGAGTCAAGCTGTAACAGCTAAGGGGGAGGTCACTTGTTTTCTGTCTAAGGCTACAGAGAAGGAATCTATTATGTGGCACAGACGAATGGGGCACATTCACTTGAGGAAGATGAATCATCTGGTTCAGAATCAGCTTGTGGAAGGGGTCTCAGTCAAGAATTTTCATCTAAATGACGTCTGTGTGTCATGTAAGAAAGGGAAGCAGAAAAAGAAATCTCACAAACCTAAGAAGGTCAACTCAGTCAGTATGCCTCTCGAGCGGTTGCACATGGATCTGTTCGGCCCAGTCAATCGTAAAAGCAAGAATGGAGATTTGTACTGTCTGGTTGTCACTGATGACTATTCAAGGTTCTCTTGGGTTGTATGCATGCAACATAAAAGTGAGACTTTTGAGTTTTTGAAAAATCTGTTCACCAAACTAGAAAACATCTATGGGCTGAAGATCCGCAGGATTCGAAGCGACAATGGAACAGAATTCAAGAACAACGCTATGGAGTCACTATGTGCAGAAAAGGGTATTCATCACGAATTCACAGCGCCATAGACTCCTCAGCAAAACGGGGTTGCAGAAAGAAAGAAAAGAACTCTTATTGAGGCAGCCAGAACAATGCTCGCAGATTCAAACTTGCCTTTCATGTTTTGGAACGAGGCAATTTACTGCGCGTGTTATACTCTAAATAGGGTTCTTACGGTTAAGAGGTTCGGCAAGACCTCTTACGAACTTCTAATCCGGAGGAAACCAAACTTAGAGTTTCTGGAACCTTTCGGTGCTCCATGCACAATGTTACATCCCGATGGGAAGTTTGGTGCAAAGGCAGATGAAGGTTACTTTGTTGGATACAGTACTCCTAACAAGAGGGTATACAACAAAAGAACCAATAACGTTGAGGATTGGCTTAATGTCGATGTTCAACGTTACACTGTCAATGCGCGTGGTGCTGGACCCGATTGGTTGTTCGACTATAAGAGTTTGTTCGATTCTTTCAACCTGGATAATGTTGTAGATGATGCTGTAGCGCAGATGTATTACGAGTGTGAAAACGCAGCTAGTTCACCGCTAATGCGTCCGATCGTGGTTAATGCACCTGCGCCTGCCGCATCTGATGCTTCTACATCCATGGGTCCCCCTGATAAAGCCGTAGCAGTTGAAGTTGAGGAAGTCTTTCAGGAAGCGTCAGAGGTTATGGAATCTTCTTCAGATGAGGAATATACAGAATCTCGGGAAACTCTTACTGAAGACCTGGCTGGAAATGGTGAATCTGCCAATACAACTCCAGTTCCCCCTACAGGGAATGATCAAGCTAGTCCTTCTTCTTCAGCAGCTCCTGGAATTGGTCTACAGATCGATTTCTCCAGTTTTAATTTGCAACCCGCTGCTCCCTCTAGTTCAAGTGCCGCTGAAACGAATATCTCTCAGGGACTTGAAAATCTCAATCTGCGTTCGGATGATCCAGTGCCGGCACATCCGGAATCTCGGATTCACGACACTCATCCACTGCAGAATGTGATTGGTGATCCGACTGGTAGAGTGATGACACGCAGTCAGCTCAGAAATGCCAGTCCAAGTGACAACTCCGCTACCCTAGCTCTTTACTCAGAGATCAGAAAAGCAGGTCATCAGAACGATTGGTCTTTTGCTCTATATGTGTCTCAGGTGGAACCACGAACCGTCCAAGAGGCTTTGAGAGAAGAACCATGGATTGATGCAATGCAGACAGAGCTTCAGCAGTTCCAAAAGCTAGGAGTGTGGGACTTAGTTGACTTACCTCCAGGCGCAAAGAAAATTGGAACAAAGTGGGTCTACAAGTGCAAACGGGATGACCGCGGGGTAATTATAAGAAACAAGGCTCGATTAGTTGTCCTCGGCTTCCGTCAAATCGAAGGAATAGATTACAACGAAGTATACGCTCCAGTTGCGCGCCTTGAAGCTATCCGGATGTTCTTAGCCTATGCTTCGTACAAACGGTTTAAGGTGTATCAAATGGACGTGAAAAGTGCTTTTCTGTATGGTATCGTGAAGGAAGAGGTGTATGTTTCACAACCTCCGGGGTTTGAAGATCCACTGCATCGTGACAAAGTTTACAAACTGAACAAATCGTTGTATGGGCTTCATCAGGCTCCGAGAGAATGGTATCAAATGCTTAGCAGCTATTTGATCTCCAATGGGTTCAACCGTGGACTCGTGGACTGCACCTTATTCACCAAAGAAAAAGATGGTGACCGTCTGCTGGTACAGGTTTACGTTGATGATATTATATTTGGGTCAACTAATGAGGTTTTGTGCAGGGAATTCGAAAAATTAATGCAGGATAAGTTCGAGATGAGCTCGATGGGGGAAATGCAATTTTTCCTTGGCTTGCAAGTAGATCAACTTGAGTCGGGGATCTTCATCCACCAGACCAAATACGTTGCTGACATCTTGAGCCGGTTCCAGATGGAAGACTCTACTGCCATAGCCACCCCTATCCAAACCAATCACGGGATTGGTCCGGATGAGAAAGGACAAGCCGTTGATTCCTTTCTTTATCGAGCAATGATTGGCTCGTTGATGTACCTCACAGCTTCAAGACCCGATATTATGTTCGCAACCTGCCTGCTGTCAAGATACCAGTCCAGGCCGAAACAGTCCCATCTGGTTGCCGTGAAGAGGATCTTACGTTATCTAAAGGGTTGTCCGACCAAAGGTCTATGGTACCCTAATGACGATAAGTTTGATCTCGTTGCTTATAGTGATGCTGACTATGGCGGATGCAAGAAAGACGCAAAATCCACATCGGCTGGATGCCAGTTCTTAGGAGGTCGGCTAGTCTCATGGCAGTGCAAGAAGCAAGCCACTGTGTCCTTATCAACTTGCGAGTCGGAATACATAGCTGCGTCTAGCTGTTGCTCCCAGGTTTTATGGATACAACAACAAATGAGAGACTACGGTTTGAAATTTCTAAACACTCCTATTTACTGTGATAATGAGTCTGCCATAGCGCTTGCTAAAGACGCGGTAAATCATTCCACGGCGAAGCATATCTATGTTCGGTATCATTTCATACGCGACTGCTATGAAAAGAAACTGATAGATATGATTAAAATCCACACGGACTACCAACGTGCCGATTTATACACCAAAGCTTTTGATAAACCTCGTTTCGAGTATCTTTTGGTTTTAAATGGCATTAAAGAAAAGCAGGATTAGATCCTCATTGGCAATCGTTTTTGTAAATATTTTCTTCAAAAACAGAAAAATCCAAAAATATTGTCTTTTTGCAAATTTTTAGATTTTTAGGGGGAGAAAATTCAGAAAAATACAAAAACATCAGAAAATGCAAAAATCAAAAAAATGAGAAAATTCAAAAATCAAAAAAATGAAAAAAAAATGCAAAAATGAGTTTCTTTGGTGGAAATAGGGAAGATGATATTAACCAATCAGTCGGACTGTCTGGACCTTTATCATCTTTAAAATATTGGATCTGATAAGTAGCCTCTACAATGATGTGTTGGTAGGCTCGAAATCATTTCCAAGCTCGGCACGGTGATATAAACCTAAATCAACTGAGAATTGTGTGGATTAACGTCGCGTTGGCATATGGTCTAAAAGCCTAAATCTTGTTGATAGAATGCCAAAATCCGAGGTTTCTGGTCTTTAAGAGGTTGGTACATCCGGGGTGAACTGGACGTCTCTCAGAATAAAATGGGGTGGCATAAGTGACGTACGTTGGGTTAGCAGCCTACAACTGAGACACCTCTTTGCCATACTCAGTAAAAGAAATGAAAAACAAAAAAAATATAATAAATTCTGATAAGGAGACGTCTGGGAATCCTATAAGAGCAAAAAGATCATGAATGCCAAAACCATATTCTCAAAGAGAATCGCTCTAAGGTATCAAATCATTATACCTAAAGCATCGTACCGTGAAAAATAAAAAATGTACGGTATTTGACTTGAACCCTGGTTTGGATCTCACTGGTCTCTCTGCTGCAGCGTTCTTGCAGACCTGATCACCACTGAGTCCATTCCTTGTAAATACGGATGACAACAGCTTATTCACCGGTTACGAGGAAGCTTTGTGCATGCCTTGATGCGGGAATATGTCGCGTGTGCGGGGAACACCTTTAATCGGCTTTAATATTACCTTAACGTATCTAAAGTGCCTGGCGATAAAACTTGATTTTGAGTTTAGGTGGACAACAATACTGACAGTTGTTGTAGGATGCTTATTGGTAATTTTAATAAAAAAACTGAAAGTATAAGGGTTCTAGTATAGTCCATACACTGATATGATTCCCTAACTATCGAAACTCGCAAAAATATGATATTGTACAGTTAGTTGCTTTCGTGTTTTCGCTTATTTTCTATTTTAATTTTAGTAGATTAGCTATTCTTGATTGCCGATGATGGAAACCTAATCCATTGTAATCTTACTTCTTCAAGAATAAAACGCCGAAAAATAAAAAGGATAACTAATTGAAACTTGTGTTTTTACCGGGTCAAAACCGTATGTTTTATCAAGTACAAGGGTAGAAAATGAAACTTTTTCAAGTTTTTGAGTCATCATCTGAGTCGCGTGTTAAATCGGGTTGAAAAACGCATGTTTTGAACCTTAACGGGTCAAAAATGTGAGATTTGGTGCTGCAGGGGCATTTTGGTAATTTGTGTGAAAGTTGAATGCAATTGATGTGCTAATCGCCTATGGTTTCAGGCGATTAACCTTAATCGTGTGACTATTTAGGCGATTACAAGGGTAATTGCATGATAACTTGTCCCACTCGTGTGTATACATAGGCGATTAGGATTATTGCCAAAGTTATCACACGTTTGGGTTCACTACACGATTAGCAATCCCAATCGTGTCTTATTTTAAGCGATTTGTGTCTACTCGCCACTACTGTAGCAGACGTGTTGGGCTAGTCGTGTCCCAGCCTTATGCGATTACGAAGGAGTATAAAAGGGAGACTTAGTCGTTTTGTTCTTCACTTTATTCAAACACAAGAACAGCGATCAGTTTTTCCCTCTATACCCGACTCTAACCAACCTCTGCCAAAAATTCTCTTGTTCTAGTATATTGATCTACACTACAAAGGTATCAATTCCTCGAAATTTCAGATCTTAACAACATGTTTTAAGGGTTTAATTCAGTGTTTTTGAGCCAAAACCCTAGGGTTCCTAAAACCGGTTGATTAACCTCTTAGATGTGATTATTGTTATGGTTTCTTGATGAGGGTTGCTTAATCGGGGGAAGTGGGTTCTATTTACACCAAAATTCTGATCTAAAACATCACAAATCAAATAACCCCAATTTTGAACTCAAGAACCCTAATTTTCGTTAACTACCAATTAATCCCTATATTAAACCTGTTAATGAAATTAGGTAGAGGGTTTTTGTTTGCCGGTGTGTTTAGGATATAATGTAACCAAAATCAGACCCAACTTGACCCATTTGAGAATCTTGACAAACTTGGTGAACTTTGCAAACTGACATGCGATTAGCTTCACTAATCGCATGTACAGTCAAGCGTTTAGGCCCCAATGTCTGATAATCGCCTATCAAATCATGCAATTAGGCCTATTCGTGCCTTATAGCATGCGATTACAAGGGGTAATCGCCTATAGGCCTGTGTTGACCAAGTTTTAGTCAAATTTTGTCCGTTTTTGTCCGGTTTATCATATCTTGACCTGTTTTTGATGATCTTGTCGTGTGTTTTGTCTTATAGAAATATGCAGTACGGGACGTCATCCAAGCATAATTGTCTGGCATTTCTCGGACCAGTAACGAAGCCAGAATGCAAGCGTTTTGAAGGCATCATCGAGTTCCTGAAGCGCTCGAAGATAAAGTATGTTATCTCCACAGATTATGCTGCCTACAAAGACATCATTCGGGAATTCTATCAGAACGCAAGGGTCGACAACAGCACAGTTCCAGCGACTATCAAAAGTGTTGTGCAACGAAAGGATGTCGTTATCACAGAAGACTTAGTTCGTGAGATTCTGAGATTTGAAGATGATAAAGACGATCCGATCGTGTTCGATACCATTTTAATTCGTGGTGGATTTCTCAGGATGAAGTATACAGACGACGTACGTGCACAGAAGATGTTGCAGAAGGGTTGCTTACCTCCAGAGCTGAAATACTTAACGCACGTTGTGCTAAAGTGCATCGGCCCTCGCAAAGGTACTTTTGATGCGATCCGGGACACTTTAGCATCAGCGATTGTCGCGTTAACGTTGAACAAGCCGTTCAACTTCTCTGGAATGATTATGCATCATCTTAAGGAAGTGATTGTGCAGAAACCGACAAAGCACTCTTTCATTGTCTATCCTAGATTTCTGCAGATGATCCTTGACAACCAGATTCCGAATATAGTGAAGCTTGTTGATGAGTTGCTCGAGATAAAGAAAATTGATGAAATTGAGCTGAAAAGAATGCTGCAATACAAGAGCAAGCCGAAGGCAGAACATCCACCAAGTCGGCGATTGTATGCATTTCTTGCGCGAGATAACTATGAGGCACCTCCGGGTAACAGGTGGAGGCACGCCGACAGTGATTCTGAAGACGATATTCAGGTTCATAGACAGGTGTTTAAAGATGATGATATCATTGGCAGACCCACTACAGAATTGGGAGCCAATGAACTGGGCAATACGGGTGATACTGAGCTGAGACGCGATGATGACATGTTTGATTCTGCGTCTCTGGATATCGATGCACCATCCAGCTCAGGCAAGGGAAAGGATAAGTTGGATGAAGGACCGGTTAATATTCAAGACGTTGATGATGAAGATGACGACTCAGAAGCGACAGAAGATGATTCGCCTGATGTACTTAGTTTGGAAGAGGATAGAGCTCGCGCAGCCGAGGCGAGAGATCTTGCAAGGGATCCCACTTTCACTCTAGGAGGTGAGGATCTTGTTGGGACAAAGAGGATTGAAGAAACCACCTTTTGATAACCTTAGTCCAAATTCATATTCTGCTTAAGTATGGAAACAACTGCTGAAGAACAATGAAGAAGTACTGAAGAACAAATGTACAAAGTACTGAAGAGTAACTCATCAGAAGTTCTGAAGTCTAACCAGACACTACACTGAAGAAGTACTACTGAAGACAAACTACTCATCAGCAGTTTGTCACTCATCAGCACTTTGTGATCAGAAGCTTCTAACCGACTGAAGATCAGCAGTTTATTATTACATTATTTTGTTAAAGTCTTGATTTCAAGTTTCGATGTACAGACTGTTGTAACCTTATCTTTGCATAATATCTTTGTTAAATATCTTAGATTACTTCAGACAACAGTTTAGTATGTTGGTCTATAAATAGATGAGTTTGTTCATCTATTTTAGACATGTGATTTTGTGTAATTCCTTTGATCTAAATTGAAATCCTTCGGGCTTTAAACTTATAATCCATTTCACATCTGAGAAACATAAATTGCTTTACTGCTTTATACTTAAACTGTATTTATTGTTTCTCATTTATTATTCAGTCAAGGGGGAGTAATAACTCCTCTTAAAAGTGATCTTTTAATCTTTAGAACACTTGTTATTCCGCTGCTTATTAACTCTTACATAAATCTGATACACATAAGTGTTCATAATAGAGGCCACTGATCCAACTGATCTTATTGCAGATATCGATGCTGATCTTAGCACGCCTCCACCTCATAAAAGACAGAAAACCAAGGCAGCGAAGGTTGGTAGGGGGCAAAAGAGAATGTCAGAGAAGGTAGTTGCGGCTGAGAAGACCCCAAAGAGATTGAGGGGAAGACGTGCGGCTTTGAATCTTCCTGATACTTTTGGCACTCCTGCTTCTTCTACCACACCAGCAACAACAACAGTAGCAGAAACAACAACAACAGCAGCAGAAACAGCAACAACAGCAGCTACATCTTCAGTTCCTTTATCTTTCAGTGCAGCTATGCCTACGAGTATTACTATGTCAATGCCTTCTTCGGTAGTCTTCACTGAGCAAGTCTCAGCTACCGTTGAAGCGACAGGTTTGCAGTTGGTCTCTAATCTGGTAGGTGATCATATCCGGAGACTGAAGGAAGCAGCAAGAACCACAGCAGCTAAACCTTCAGGCCAATCTTCTTCTTCAACTCCAGCGAAATGTCAGCGAACTCACGACTTTAGTTGCTGCACAGGCGCGGGAAATAGCTGAGTTAAGAAGCAAAAACGCCCAGATCGAAGAGAATGAAACGGCGATGCTTGAATTGATTGGCGAGACTATAACTGCAAATACAGATCTGAGAGCTACTGTCGACGCACTTACTCTATCTAATCAGCAGATTCTGGAGTCGAACAGGCAACTAATGGAATCACACCAGCAATTGATACAGTCGAACCAAAGTGCCTTGGCAAGACTAACTGGTATTGAAGGGAAGTACAATGACCTCCAGCTCGCGAATGTGAGCAATGAGCGCCGAATCACCAAATACAGAAAACAAAACACAAGATTGAGAGCTAGGTTGGATGAGTTGTCTGGAACTCAGCCTAGACTCACTGGTGGTTCGGAGGCTGGAGCGAGTACGGCTGGTGGTGATGATGAGGATAGTGAAGAAGATGATGATGATGAAGAGGATGATGATAAGTCTGATGGCGATGATGAGGGTGATGGTAAAGGTGATGGTGGTGATCCTGGAGCCACAGGCGGTGGCGGATCATCGGGTGGTTCAGCAGAAAGACGGACAAAGAAGCGTCATGATCGCCGAGGCGATGACCCCGAAGCAGGTTCTTCTGCTCAGGGGGAGCCAGCACCTAAGATGAGCAAGATTCAAGAACTTCGTGAAAAACTGAAGAAGAAAGCGATAGTTCAGGTTGAATATGTTGAGCCTTTAAATTGTTACTTTGCTTATGATGATGAAGGCAACTTGCTCCCACCACCTGCCATGCCTGAGTATGATCTGGAGGAAGGCGGGATTCCACCTGAGATGACACCAGAGGACATAGCTAAAGTATACGGCTTTGCATCTGGAGAATCTTCCAGTGCAAGCCAAAGTGTTCCTCCTGAATTGCATCCAGAAAATAATGAAGTGAATCTTGAAGATGGAACCAGCGTCCCAACTCCTGAGTATGTTGTAAATGAGTCGGGCGCTGGAATTCCAAACATAGACGAGGAGATGGTACGAGAGGCCGAAGAAAAGTTAAAGACTGACTCTGCTGAAGTTCCTGATGAAGTTAACATACGACAGGACAAAATCAGAGAGCGCTATCCCAAATGGTTTAAACCTGAAGAGAAGAAAAAGCCGATTGAGCGAGCCTCCGTCTTCAAGAAACGATTGACGAAGATGTCTGGAAACGTGATAAGCTGGGCGTATATCAGTCACACAAGGATGCTGGGGGTAAAGTGGCAAGAAGGTGTGCTGTACTTCAGGGAATACAAAGACATCCTGAGCCTGCCGTTCTGGTACATTCGTGATCTTGTTCGTCTTGATTATCCGTTATACAAAGAGAAAGCTCCTCCTCTTCAGGGTTTTTACACTAAATTGAAGCGAGAAAGCATAGAGGGATGGAAAGAGTTCGCGCCTCAGTATCCCAGATCATACCCAACAGACAAGATTCATCCTTTCACATTAAAGCCAATCTGGGAGCACAAAGTCAAGCCACCAAAGTGTGTTTCAAGGATTCCCATTGTCCCAGTTGAACAAGACTTTACCTCGAAGTTGTATTATTGGCACTATGATGCAGCAACCACTGAAGCGGTGATTGTTTTGGGCAACAGTCCGAATCCATGCAGGAAGATAAGGATTTGGGATCCTATGTGGTTGATTAATTGCTCAGAGAAAGATGTGGAGATGTTGTATCAGCACCCTATCATGCATCTACCTGTTGAAGCCGATCAAGCTATGAAGTTTCAAAGAGTGATCCGGTTTTGCTATGCTAACAAGGTTCATGCAGGATGCGACTGGTCGAGGATCACAAGGGTCAGAACAACATCAAGCTGAAGATAAAGATAGAAGATGCTGCTTGTAATTTTGTTTAGTTATAATTGTTTTTGCTTATCGAGTCTGTAAGTTGTTTGCTTTTTGGTATGAACGATGTCTTTTGGTTATTTCTGTACGTATACTAGCCTGGTCCAAGGGGGAGTCTGTTAGTACACGATGTCCCTAGGCTAGTATATTAGTTGTTTGGACGTAGTTCGGGGTGTTTGGAGGCGTTTAAACGCGTTTTGGAGGTTTGGGGATGCTATAGGCGATTAGCAGTGGGCCACACACGATTAGGGCCCTAATCGTGTGAATGTGCATGCGATTGGGCCTGTCTGACAGGCGATTAGCCCATAATCGGCTTCACTGTTGCTGCTAATCGCTAGTAGAGGCCTGGTCGTACCCGGGTGGTATAAATACCCTCATTCTCAACCCTAGACCTTAGTTCTTGCCTCACACACCCTCCAAACACCCTCCCCTGGTCATAGACGTCTGATTTGATCTCTGTAAACACTCGAGCTCTGTTATAGTGATTAATAGATAATCTTTTGACCCGTGTGTGTGTTGTGATTACTCGTTTCATTGTTTCAATCTTCGTATCTGTTATTAGAACATTCTAGAGGGATTCCGCACCTCTAGGATAAAGCCCGTGATTGTCGGATTACGCGTTCGCCGGTCCTAACAATTTATTCGACGTTACTAAGGGTCTTCATTTTCCTCTGAAACATAAAAAGTCTATGTTATTGGTTGTGAGCTGATGACGGTGCCATGGACTATATGGGGTGATAGAAACAAAAAGATCTTTGATAATCAATCTTTGTTCATGGCGGGGGTTGTGGAGGAAATAAAAGAAAATACCAATCTGAATTTGAAGATTTAGACGAGATGGAATAGATTAACGCTTGATAAATGGTTTAAATTTTATGTAATTTTGTTTTGTTGTTTGGTGTTGGAGACTTGAATTGGTGTATATTTTTCTCTTTCTTTCACTTAACTACCCTGATTTTTCACTAATCCTATCCTGTCACATGACTTTACTGACACACAATTTTGGAGCCAACACTTCACTAATTCTTTTATTTATTTTTAATAAAAAATACATTTAAAAGTATAGTTAATAACTTATTTTTCATTGAAAAAGATTGTGCTGCCAATCATGGCAGAACGGTAAACACGGCAGAACCGTAACTTTACTGAAGCCAAATGGTTGGATTTTGAAATACAAACCATTTTCACCCTATAAATACCCCATAATTTTTACCCTAAAACTCATACTCATCTAAAAATTTTTACAATAATCCATTCGAAAATGACACGTTGAAATGAAGAGGACGAGATCGTGTTGGTGATGTCCTACAGAGACATCCAAAACAACCCTACTCATCAACCACAAAATCGTTGCCGCTCAGGGGCGAATCTGTTTTGAACTGCGTGTTGGCATAATACAACCAACTAGTAGGTCAAATGGCCACATCACCTATTCGCTCGCACGAAAGTGTACGGATCTCAACAACAAATGTGACTGGTGGAACACTCTATTTGCAGCTACCATGATGGAGCACCCTAATCTTGTCGAGAATTTAGCAATCAAGCTCACACAAGTTGACTATATGGCTAGGTGCCGCAACAATTTCGACCATGTTTCGATATGACAATTGTTGCGTTAGGTTAAATAATTATGTTTTTCCTAGAATAATTGTCTGTTTATGTAATTTAGTGTTTGTAGTATCTTTAATATTAATGTTTAATTTGTATTTTAATATATCTTTTGTTGATTTTAATTTTTTTTAACAATTAGCATTAGGGGTGGTGGGTGAAGATTAAATTTGAAGTTAAAAAATAAATGGCCTTAAACCGTGGTCAAATGAACGAGAATGGTCTACGGACTCACTACCAGCACCACCCACGACCGTGTTACTATGAGGGTAGTGGGTAACCGTGTGGTACCAGTGTCGTTTACGGTGAGTGCCTTGTCCCCTTAATATGTATGTCAAATACCAAGATGAAGGATCAAACAAGAATCTTATACGAATTTGTAATAATGATTGCTTAAAATTCTCCCAATATTTTTATCCTTAGAAGATTTTTGGGGTATCTTGTATGATATAAAAGCATTCACATCCTGCGGCTTCTCCTTCGGAGTGTGGGCTTCTATCGGAAAATGGTGCAAGCTACAATCGATAGTGTTTTTTCATATTTTAGATATTCTTCGGTTGTCGAGTTCGGTTCCCGAGAATAAGTGGGCTAAGAAAGTGATAAACGGTATTGTTATGATTACTATGTTGATGATTTGGAAGACCAGAAATGAGAAGTTGTTTGGTAGAAAAGAGGCGAAGGTTATGGATGTTGTGGCGAGTAACAAGTCCTTGTCGTTCTTGTAGCTTAAGAATAGGTCTCGGTTTAAGCTAGAATCTTAGATGGAATGATTAGTCTGGTTTTCCTTTCTATATGATGTAATGCTTTTTATAGGCCGGTCCTCGTTTTAAGGGCGCAACCTTGTTTTAATGAAGTTCACCTTAAAAAAACATTCGCATCCTCTCAACTATCTTCACTATTCATTGAGTTTAGTAGGGTTTGTGTTTAGCAGGATAGGTTTTGCGATTCAAAAGGGGATAGCGGTGTAGCTTGTTGCCCGCTTACCTACCATCTAAATTTAACTTGTTTTGTTTTCGTAATAAAATAAAAAAAAAGATTAAAAAAATGTGTTTAGATTTAAATAGATTGGATAGATTGGATAATCGATAATTATATATTTATTTATCTTTATTTCTCATTTAAAAAAAAATCTCTGACATCTCTTTCCCCATATAGTGTCTCTATATTTTTTAAGTTTATCCTCTGATCTACTATCATAAACTTTCTAATTTAACTAAAATCATACATCTTTTTGATAATTTTTTAAATTATGAAGACTAAAAAATGGTAGAGAGGATGTATAGCTTTCGAGCTTTGTTTTTACTTAGGTAAACCTATCAATCTAAAAAATTCAAATTCAAATTCAAATGTATACGAGGAAATTATAACAAGTCTTGATTTATTAACACGTACTCTCTTAACGGATCTTCGGTTTCTTACGTACATACTCCACCATCAAAATCATAGATCAAAGATTCAAGAGTAGAAATGATTTTGAAACTTGGAAGTACATGTAAAATCATGTCATAGGTACATGTGATCAGTAGCACCCTTTTGAGACAAGTAAATGATCACTAATTATTATCGTTTTAAACAACAAATATAGTTTGTGATACATAGTAAAATAATTGTTCTTGAGCTACGTGTAATACCTTAAAAACATTTGGAACCATTTTTGAGAACTCGTTGCAATGAATTGAATATTCATGAACAAATATTTACAAATAATGGCATTACATGGGCTTGTTGCAAGCTTCACAATAGGCATCGACCACTTCCATTCTTGAAATAGCTAAAACTTGGTGTGTAGCTTTTGATTGGTGTTCTCGTTGAAATTGGCAATCACATGAACGAAAACATTGTAAGTGCACGGAATGTGACTTATTGCTTTTGGATTGTCAATATAGTGTTTTGGTAGATTTTGTGTAGAAGAAAATGTTCATTCGACTGATCGAGGGGTCGAAGGAAGGTTTTATGTGGTCGAAGGAAGCTTTATAGAAGATATTGTTTGCTTCGAGCTGATATGAAGGTCGAACGACACATTCGACCTAGTCGTGGGATCGAATGTGCAGTAGTATATATAGTCTAAGTTTTATTTTGTTGAGTTTAGTTGGTCATTTTGAGTAGAGTCTTGTGTGTGTTCTCTCTCTAGTTTCTAGAAAGTTTTGTAACTGATCTATTTCATTGTAAACACTATCTAACAAGATTAATCAACATGTTTATGAATGAAATGTTTATTGAAAAGGAATTGATTGTGTTCTGATTTGATCTTTATCATATTGCATACGATCTAGGGTTTCCGCACCTGTATTGTTCCATTTGTTTGATCATCTAGTCGTTTTCTTTAAAGTCGATCCTCTACAAAGTGGTGTCAGAGCTTATCTCGATCATACAATTGCAATTTGATAGATTTCGAACAGATTTTTATCCAAAAACACCTAAAATTTTTCTGTTTTGCATGAACTTTGAATGATAATGGAGATTGATCGATTTTGACTTGATTTCATGGATAAAATCAAAATTTTCATTCATTAAAGTTGATCTCCATCAAATTCGAAGCAAAACCTGATTAAGATCATCAAAATCCATAAACTTTTGAAAAATTTAGATCAAAATAACTGATTTTTGAAGAATAACCTGTAAATGCACTTCTTGTGTGTCCCCAGCTAGATGATAGGTTGAGTCTGTAAATCACTAGCTAGGTCCAAGGGGGAGTCTGTAAGTGCATTATCTGTATGTCCCTAGCTAGTGATAGGTCTCTATAGGTCGTTGGCTAGGTTAATCGAGCAGTTTATGGCTTGTAATCGTATACTAGCCTGGTCCAAGGGGGAGTCTGTTAGTACATGATGTCCCTAGGCTAGTATATTAGTTGTTTGGACGTATTTCGGGGTGTTTGGAGGCGTTTATACGCGTTTTGGAGGTCTTGGGATGCTTTAGGCGATTAGCTTTGGGCTTTAGGCGATTAGCAGTGGGCTTTAGGCGTTTAGCTTGGGCCTTTACACGATTATGGGCCTAATCGTGTAAGGCCTTAGGCGATTAGGCAAGTCTGTTAGGCGTTTAGCAGCTAATCGCCTAATACTGGGCTGCTAATCGCCTAACACGAGCTGGTCGTTTCCGGGTGGTATAAATACCCTCATTCTCAACCCTAGACCTTAGTTCTTGCCTCACACACCCTCCAAACACCCTCCCCTGGTCATAGAACGTCTGGTTTGATCTCTGTAAACACTCGTGCTCTGTTTTGGTGATTAATAGATAATTTTTTGACCCGTGTGTGTTGTGATTACTCGTTTCATTGTTTCAATCGTTGTTTCTGTTATTAGAGCATTCTAGAGGGATTCCGCACCTCTAGGATAAAACCCGTGATTGTTGGAACACGCGTTCGACGGTCCTAACAAGTGGTATCAGAGCCGAGGCTCTTATCACGGGTGTTTTAATAACAAAAACGAGCAAAGACAGGTTGTTTTTGGTGTAAAAGTTGAGATTTTTAATCAAAAACCTGTTCTTAGTTTGAAACTTTGAGTTTTTATCAAAAACCCACATTTTTCAAAACTTTAGTGTGTGTTTTCGGTTAAAAACGTGTGTTTTTGATCAGGTTTTGCTCTAAAACTATTTTGGTAACTTGTCTAATCATTTGGGATCAAAATACAATGTTTTAGATAAGATTTTGAGTCAAAATAGGTGATTTTTGAGCAAAAGTGCGGCTGCAGATCAGATCAGGCGATTAGCAGACCATAATCGCCTAACCACATCATGAAATTAGGGTTTTGATAGCAATTAGCAGCTACTCGCCTATACTGTTTAAGCGAGTAGCCCTAATCGCCTAAGACCTTTACACGATTAGGGTCATAATCGCCTAGAACCTTTAAGCGATTAGCCCTAATCACGTGACATACCCAATCGCCCTGAAAACTCCTAATCGCGTAACTATTCACTAGCAATTAGCCATAATCGCCTTGTCCCTTTAAGCGATTAGGGTCATAATCGCCTTGTCCCTTTAAGCGATTAGCCCTAATCACGTGACATACCCAATCACCCTGAAAACTCCTAATCGCGTAACTATTCACTATAGCAATTAGCCATAATCGCCTTACCCTTTAAGCGATTAGGGTCATAATCGCCTGTTACTATTCACGCGATTAGCCCTAATCACGTGACATACCCAATTGCCTGAAAACTCCTAATCGCGTAACTATTCACTAGCAATTAGCCCTAATCGCCTATATTTGCTAGCAATTAGCCCTAATCGCCTATATTTGCTATCAATTAGCCCTAATCACCTATAATTACTAGCAATTAGCCCTACTCACCTCTAATCAAGCAATTAGACTTCCTACTCACGTGTTAGTCTGCTGAACCTAAAATTGACCTAAGTTTGACTCGCGTTGACCAAAGTTGACTTTCGTTGACCAAGTTTGACTTTAAAAAAAAAACGTGTTAACCGTCTTGGACCGAAGTTTGACTTTTGTTGACCACGAGTTGACTTTTTCACTAGACTTTCTTAATGGCAAATGCAACCAAACCATGGGCTTTCGCGTCTTCAATGAACACCCAACCGGTTCAACAACGACAACAACAGGGAAGTTTCGGATGTAATCCGTGGGCCCATCTGGAGAGGAAATCAACGTCAGATGCTAGTCAAAGTCAACCGAATCCAACCAGACAACTTACCAATGTTCAAAACAATCAAGGAAAAGTTGTGGTTTCGGTTACTCCTGCAATTCACTCTGTCTCAGCAAACACGGATGCTGCGAGTGTACCTACTGTGCTTGCTGAGAAAGACCTTGACCAGAAGGCACAACTCATGGGAGGTGTTAATGGACAGATTGCGTGTTTTGCTCAACGAGTAGAGACTGTGGAATCGAGAGAAGCGTCAGAGAGTGCTCAAATCTCAAAAGAGAGTACAGATGCAGATAGTGAATCATCATCCAGTGAACAATATCCTGAACGAAGTTCTGAAGAAATCAACAGAGCTGATGCAAATTGTTCAACTTCTGAAAAGAGTGAATCAGAAGAGGAAGATGTTGATGATCAAAATCCAGAAGTTGGAATTCAAATCAAGCACGGAACTGAACCTATTGTACAAGGGTCTTCCAGGTTTGTCTGTTCTAACTGTACCGATCTCCAAAGTATGATTGATAGGATGTCTGAAAACGACCAGACCCTTACTTGCGATCTAGCTAATTGTATAACTATCAATGAAGTTTTGAAAGCAAATGAAATGGAGCTTAAAAACTTAAATGAAATTTTAATGAAAGAAAATTCTGAGCTTTCTAAAACTCTTGAGGAAGTAAAGAAAGAATTAGCTCAAACAAAATGTGAGTATGAAAAAGCCCAACATAAGCTAGATGGTTTTCAGTTTGCAAAGTTTGTGCTAAGTAAAAATGATGTTGATATTAAAAACCAGTCTCAACAAGAAGAAAATCAAGGACTTGGTTACAATAAACGTTCTGTAAATAGACGAAAAGTGAAATTGAAACCAAAGGCCTTACCGGAGGTAAACCTTGAGGATTCTAATAAAGAATCCCAGGAAACTGAGAAGGCTCAATCAGGTTCACCTAGCTGTATTAAAAATCACATTTTGTGTGAACCTGAACCGGAAAAGAAGCACTTTCAGTTTCCTGAAGGCACAGAAGGGCTGTACATGTTGGTGGGATCTGACAAATTGTTTTCTGATAAAGAGTTTCCTATTAAATATGTTGATCAATCCTTAATTAAACATATTTTTGAGGAAATACCAGTTACTGAAGCTAATGTCAGAAAACTAATTGATCAAAAGAAACATGTTGAACGCAAACCCACCAAACATGTGAATCAAAAGAATCAATCTGGGAAAAATCAAAAGGGTCCAAAGTTCAATGAACTTATGCCCATCAAATCGAAAGGTACTGATCAGATGAGACATTCTCTTCAAAATCATCAAAGAAATTTTTCACCAAGATCATCTGATTATGATTCATATCCGAGTACCTCTCGATTTAGAAGCTCACAAGGGAGCTGTAGCCCTAGACTTTCTCAGGTTAGCTCGAGGCAGTCACGGTATGAACCTCAGTACTATGAAGAGTGGAGGTCATGCTATGAATGTAACGAGGTTGGAAACTTGATTGCAAATTGTCCCTATCTGAGAAAATTAAAGGGAAAAGCACTTAAGCCCCCTAAATACAGCAACCAAAGATACAAGACACCTGAACAACAAGTTCAGGTGATACCAAAGAATGTGAAAAAGAAACATAAGGTTGTTGTTGATGGTGCAAGGCCTAAAGCTGACAAGGCATCAAGCTCAAAGGCCCAACCCAAGGTTGCAAAACCCAAGGGAGGACCAAAAGCAGGTCCAAAGACTAACCAAAGGGCAGAGCCACTGGCTAACCCAAAGGTGAAGTCTCAGGTACCACCCAAATCTGTCAAGCAACGTCTTGTAAAGGATAAGCATGACCAGATTTGGAAGCCAAAATCAGCTGAAACACCATCTGTGAGTTTATCCGCTTCATTAGCACCGTCTACATCAACTGTTGTTGATGTGAAAACACCTACCCCTCATGGTAGATGGATGGAGCTACCTATGATTGATGACCTAGGCCGACCAGAGATGGTCAAGGCCTGGGTCCCCCTCGAGAACTAATCTTTGAACAAGTGTGCAGGGTGTTCCAGGAGGAACTATCAGCAATCAGTTGATTGTTGACAGTGGGGCATCTTAGCACAAATAGGTGTCATATTGCTCCAGTAAATTGATCAGAATATCTTTGGAGAATATGAAACCTTAGACAATTAAGGAGGAGATTTGTTATCGAAGAAGAATAAAGAAAAGAAGATGCTCGATGAGAATAATTCAAGACCCAGTGTTTCGACTTAACAACGGATGTCAGTAATGAATAAGAGTGGACTGGGTGATTGCTGCAGAACGGTTCCTTCATTATCTAAAGAGTTACCGACCAAAGGTCTATGGTACCCTAATGGCGATAAGTTGGATCTCGTTGACTTTAGTGAATTTGTTTATGGTGGTTACAACATTGAAGCTGGATCCGCAACGGGTGGATATCAATTCTTGGGAGGGCGTCACATGTGTTTCCTGCAACCTGCGAAGCAGAATCAGGTAGCTGCATTGAGCTGCTGTTTCCAGGTTTATCTTTAGATACTTCTACACACATGCTTGACTACGGTTTGCATTCTCTTATCACCTCCATCCTCTTATTAATAGTGTAACTTCCATAACAATCACTAAGGATCCAGAGATTATTTATGTCCACACTGACTACCGAATTGCCAAAAGTTTTACCAAACCATTTGACAAATTTAAATTTGACTATCTTTGAAAGGTAAAAGGCATTTTGGGAAAATCTGAGTAAACCACATCGGAAAATCATTTTTAATATTTTTATTAAAAATTTCTTTTCGCAAATTTTTAAATTTTTAGGGGGAGAAAATTCAGAAAAATACAAAAACATCAGAAAATTCAAAAATCAAAAAAATTGAAAAATTTCAAAAATGAGTTTCTTTGGTGAATATAGGGAAGATGATATTAACCAATCAGTCGGACTGTCTAGACCTTTATCATCTTAAAAATATTGGATCTGATAAGTAGCCTCTACAATGATGTGTTGGTAGGCTCGAAATCATTTCCAAGCTCGGCACGGTGATATAAACCTAATTCAACTGAAAATTGTGTGGTTTAACATCGCGTTGGCATATGGTCTAAAAGCCTTAAATCTTGTTGATAGAATGCCAAAATCCGAGGTTTCTGGTCTTTAAGAGGTTGGTACATCCGGGGTGAACTGGACGTCTCTCAGAATAAAATGGGGTGGCATAAGTGACGTACGTTGGGTTCGCAGCCTACAACTGAGACACCTCTTTGCCATACTCAGAAAAAGAAAAGAAAAACAAAAAAATAGAATAAATTCTGATAAGGAGACGTCTGGGAATCCTGCAAGAGCAAAAAGATCGTGAATGCCAAAACCCTATTCTCGAAGAGAATCGCTCTAAGGTATCAAATCAATCATATACCTAAAGCACCGTACCGTGAAAAATCAATAATATACGGTATTTGACTTGAACCCTGGTCTGGATCTCACTGGTCTCTCTGCTGCAGCGTTCTTGCAGACCTGATCACCACTGAGTCCATTCCTTGTAAATACGGATGACAACAGCTTATTCACCGGTTACGAGGAAGCTTTGTGCATGCCTTGACGCGGGAATATGTCGCGTGTGCGGGGAACACCTTTAATCAGCTTTAATATTACCTTAACGTATCTAAAGTGCCTAGCGATAAGACTTGATTTTGAGTTTAGGTGGACAACAATACTGGCAGTTGTTGTAGGATGCTTATTGGTAATTTTAATTAAAACTGAACACATAAGAGTTCTAGATTAGTCCGTACACTGATATGTTTCCCTAACAGATGAAACTCTCAAAAATATGCTTTTGAATAGTTTTTACTTTTCCTGCATTTTTTAATTTCTGGTTGATTATCTTAAAAAAAAAAAACCAAAAACATTTTATTTTGTCTTTATTTTTGATTGACCGATGTTGGAATACAAGTATTCTTCAATTGGAATCTCAGATCCGAAGCCGAAACACAAATAAAATCTAAATTTTACAAGAGTCAAGGGTCAAATATCACTTTCAGGGTCACAAATTGTCAATCGTGAGAGTTCATGGTGAATTTGAAAAAATCTAAATGTTCAGGGGGAGAATAACTACTTTCTCAAATTGGTGGTCAAAATGGACAAATCTTGAAAGTTCATCAAATGATAAACTTCAAGAATTTGAGTGAGTCCGGATTATTTATCGATCTAATATAAGTTGTAGTTTGTGTGCAGTTTTTATTAATTTTTCTGCAGGATCAAATACAACTAATGTGCTCATCATGCATCAAACGACAAAGACTGAATCTGAACAAGGCCCGAACCTGAACAACAAAATCATCCTGAACGGCAAGAACCCGATATTTCATCTTCAGAGAAACCAGATCGTGGTAGATCTCCAGCAATCGAAGCTGAAGAAGATGGGAGTCAAGAAATGAAAGTGATGATGATATTGATCTTCGTCCAAGTCACAGAATCGTCAATCATAAAAGCGGAGATTTCTTGTTTCCTCCCAAGTTATCTAAGCAAATCGACGACCTAGACGAGATCTTATGAAGCCACGACTATAGCTCAAATCAGTTGATATGTTCAAGCTTTCAGGGGTTATACATTGCGATGTCACCCTAAGTTGAAGAATGCTGAACATGAAGACTTGAGGACTCGAAGACCATATATATCTAGCTAGGTCCAAGGGGGAGTCTGTAAATGCACTTCTTGTGTGTCCCCAGCTAGATGATAGGTTGAGTCTGTAAATCACTAGCTAGGTCCAAGGGGGAGTCTGTAAGTGCATTATCTGTATGTCCCTAGCTAGTGATAGGTCTCTATAGGTCGTTGGCTAGGTTAATCGAGCAGTTTATGGCTTGTAATCGTATACTAGCCTGGTCCAAGGGGGAGTCTGTTAGTACATGATGTCCCTAGGCTAGTATATTAGTTGTTTGGACGTATTTCGGGGTGTTTGGAGGCGTTTATACGCGTTTTGGAGGTCTTGGGATGCTTTAGGCGATTAGCTTTGGGCTTTAGGCGATTAGCAGTGGGCTTTAGGCGTTTAGCTTGGGCCTTTACACGATTATGGGCCTAATCATGTAAGGCCTTAGGCGATTAGGCAAGTCTGTTAGGCGTTTAGCAGCTAATCGCCTAATACTGGGCTGCTAATCGCCTAACACGAGCTGGTCGTTTCCGGGTGGTATACATACCCTCATTCTCAACCCTAGACCTTAGTTCTTGCCTCACACACCCTCCAAACACCCTCCCCTGGTCATAGAACGTCTGGTTTGATCTCTGTAAACACTCGTGCTCTATTTTGGTGATTAATAGATAATTTTTTGACCCGTGTGTGTGTTGTGATTACTCGTTTCATTGTTTCAATCGTTGTTTCTGTTATTAGAGCATTCTAGAGGGATTCCGCACCTCTAGGATAAAACCCGTGATTGTTGGAACACGCGTTCGACGGTCCTAACATAACCGTTTTTCAAATGGGTCGGGTCAAACCAGAGAGAGTTAGGTCGAACGTGTGAGTTTTTGGGGTCGAATCAGTGTTTTTGGACTTATATTGTATTTACTGAGCTGGAAGTATACGGAATTGATCAATATGTTAAATTGTTCACTATAATCTGCTTAATATATTTCTTAATGCAATTGCATTTAGTATAATTGGGTAAAAGTGGCGATTTGAATATTTAAATTTGATGTAAAGTGCTTGAAAACCTACAGGTTTATGTTATTTCATGAAAATAAGCATTTGTGCCCTATTGATGCAAAGAATTATGAATGTCACATTTTAGTTATGTTGTATGATGCGTGTGCACTAAATTTAATTATCTAAGTATGTGTGTAATAATATTTTGATTTACAGGTGCACAATGGTTTAGAAGTTCGAAATCATTAAAAAATTAATTAACTCGACAATGTACACTAGGCACATAATGCTACGTACCATTTTAGTTCATGAACGTTTTCCACTCATATGAAATAATGCAAGTTTTGATGTAATATATGCCAACTTTACGGTGGATATAGGGTAATGAGGGCTCATCGAAAGTGTGAACAACCACCTACCATAGCTTTAATAATGTACTTGAAACCACATATTCCTTGTTAAAATTATTGCACATGACCATCACATGGCTATCTAACTTTATAAATATATGTGTGAATTGAAAAACTTATATTAAACTAATGTTTTGAATATTTTTTTTCTAAGACTATGGGGTGTGGTTCCCCTTCCCCCTTCCTCCCCCTTCTCCACATCAGCGCCACGTCATCTTCCCATTCCCCTCCCCCTTCTAAGGGAAATGGTTCCCCCTCCTTCCCCCTTCCCTTTTTCATTATTTAAATGAAAAAAAAAACAAAAAATAAAAATAAAAATTGAACGGTTGAAAACATGAATAACACACACACACAAACCCATTCCTCTCTCTCTCTCTACCCATCACTCTCTCTCTCTCTACCCATCTTCATCATCTTCATCATCCTTCACCCTCACCAACAACCACCGCCCCCTGCACCAACCGCCGCCCCCTGAAACAACCTCCACCTTCGTCGTCGTCTGCACCGTCGTCGTCGTCGTCTGCACCGCCGTCGTCGTCGTCGTCGTCTGCACCGTCGTCGTCGTCGTCCAGATCTGCTTCTCTCTCTCTCTTAAACACCTCTCTCTCTCTCTCTAAACCCCTCTCTCTCTCTATTTAACGTTCAAAAAACTTTGGGAAATGGGACGGGGAGAACGGAAAGAATTCCCCGAGTTCACCGATCATCATTCGGGGGGGGGGGGGGGGGGCGGTGTTCCCCTTCGGGGAAAGCACCACGTCAGCCTTCCCGAAGGTTTCCCCGACCCACACCCCACAGTCTAATATAGTGTTAATGAAAACTTTTTATCAATTAAATGGGTGATTCTTAAAATACTCACTAAAATAAGTATTTTTTTTAAATTATACGTCATTTGGCATTCAATCTTATATCTGCAGTTGTGTATAAATTTTTGGAAAAAAAAAACAAAACGTGTGAAGATTGGAACCAGCGCGTTGGATGGATACATTTTATATGTTTAAACTTGGTTTTGTGATAATATATCATGATCTACTTTCAGACAAGGTTGCGATATATATTGAGTTGTACACAACTTTTAATTTGCAAACAGTTAATTAAAATAATTCACGGAAAGAGTTCATGTGTTGATTATCTTGTAAATCTTTCAAAATTATTCCACCACAATATATATTTTCGAAGCCTGTGGGATCAATAAATTATTGAAATCTTAGAGACTTCTAACATATGTGTCACGTCCACTCTTGGATGGTTGGAGATCGCTCTATACATGTTGATTTTGTTAAGGCAATCTACATAAATGTCCCTTGACTACCAAAGGATTATCATTTCCTTGTTTTTTAGAGTGACTCTCAAGTCTGAATCCATATTCAAACAAACAAAATACTATAGCTAACTCTTACAATATTATTAGATTCAAGAAAACTACATAAAAACTTGAACTTACAATCCTCATACCCACGTCATGGTATTTATATAGCTAAACACAACTATTAGACTATAATTAGGATTGTTCTAATAATTATCATATAAACATTTAAACCTAATGCGTTTAGGATGCTTGATAACCAAATAATTAACCAATTAAACAGAGCATGATAATTACAAGACAAAATTACATTTTGTTTCTTTTCTGTATAACCAAAATTATGAAACGTGTCATTTAAAATAAAATTTTTCATTTTATGTCTAAATTCTTTGATTTTCTTACAGATTATGTCCTTTTATACTAACTCGGATAGTAAATTCTATTAACCACAATCTAATTAAGGGCAAAATAGTCCATCCACATGCTTTTAACTCAAAAATCCCTATCTAACCTATATTCAACATCTTTAACTACCTTCTTCCACAAAATCAATTTTAGGGTTCTTCCACAGCCAACTCACCACCATCACCACATGCCATAACCTCCACCTCAATACACCACCATGGCACTAACTTCACTATCAGCTCCACCATCAACAATAACCACCTCCCACTCATACCACCACCTTACCCACCTTCACCGCTGTCACCTCCAAATCTAAGTTCAGCACCCACTTCCCTCACCCACCTCCAGCACAAGCACCCAACTCCACCTCAATCCCCACCCACCCTATCCCTCTCTCCCTCTCTCTCTCTCTCTCTCTCTCTCTATATATATATATATATATATATATATAAACAAGCTAATTGGCAACCGTAGCAAACACAAATCTACTATTTTCTCATGATCCGACAATGCCACATTGAAATCAAAAGCCTCATTACATTCTGTAAACCCGAGCCCAATAAACGAGTGCTTCCTCGTCAAATCCTTAATCTTCATCACAAAATACCTAGACGAATTAAGCAAATCCCCATAATCCAGATCAACATAACACGCCGCAAACAAATGCCCAAAATTTGGATCCTCTAACCGAATCTCACACCGATTATTACACGATAGCACTCACAGCCGCCCTGACCAGATCTTGTCAGATTGAAGCCACTCCCCTCACTTGTAACCCTTGCTGGTGAATCAATGTGGGATTTTCAACAATTTGTTAAACCTGGATTGGAATGGAGTTAGGGTATGCAACGGAGGTTGCAGGTTTCGTGGTGGGAGTTAAGGTTTGTGTTCGATGATGATGATGATGGAATGATGGTGGAGGTTTGGTGAAGTGAATGGTGATTTTGGGAACCTAGTTGTTGAGTAGGGCTGCAAAAAAGTGCAGGTGGAATATAAGAGGCAAAGGGGTGTGAATGGACAGTTTTACCCTCAAATTAATAAAGTTAACTGAATAAAATAACCCAGTTAGAGAGAAAGGACATAATATGCAAGGAAAAAAAACACAAATTGGACATAAATGAAAAAAATATATTTTAAAGGATACGTTTTATATTTCTATAATACATAAAAGACACAATGTGTAATTTTATCTAATTACAACTAATTATTAATGACTAACATAATTAATAAATTATTCATTAATTCACTAGCATAATTAGTAAGCTATAAGGAGTAATGAATTTAAATAATCCCAACTATGGACTATTGGCCAATAATAGTCCTAACTACGAAAATCACCATTAGCGGTCACAACTTTCAGACATTTTGCTCTCAATGGACCCCCGTTAACTCACACTAACGCCATTAGCTGAAACTCACAATTCTAAGCGATTTTTCACCGGGTTTGAAAGAGGGAATCGAGACAATGATATTGGTATGTTCAATTGCAGAAATGAGCATGGTTCGATGGTTTAATCGTCGGTTCCAGTCATCCCATCCGAGGAGAACATCAACCTACAACCAACGAACCTTGCTTATTTTTGCAATTGAACATACCAATATCACCGTCTCCATTCCCTCTTTCAAATCTCGTGAATAATTGTCAAGAATTGTGAGTTTCAGCTAACGGCGTTAGTGTGAGTTATTTTCGTAATTAGGACTGTTATTGGCCAATAGTCAATAGTTGGATTATTTAAATCCATTACTCCAAACTATAACTATTCGGTCCAAGATCCGCTCCTAAACCTTAGCACGTTTAAGATCGATCTTCATTGTTCAGAATTCCAAAAAGACTCATAATCTTAACCTACTTCAATTAAACACTTATACATGCATATATTATTTAAAATATACATACATAATATTAACCTACTATTAAACACTTATGATTTACAAGCTTAAAATTAAAACTATCTGCAAACTAAGCTCGAGCTTTCATGACTTAAACGAGATCAAGCTCGAGTCAAGTCAAACTCGGACTCGACTCGGCTCATTTGTACCCGTCCGATCACTTTTATTAATTCTAATATCATAAGAGAATCACCACATACACTCCAACCAAGCAAAAATAACTTCATAGTAAAAATATTATAATGCGCTAAAGCAAAATGTTATAGCAGAAATATCTCACATCCAAGTTTCTAACCATTTCTATATTTATCTATATGGATTAAAGCATTTTATTTTGTCTAGGGTTTGGAAGACAAAGATAATTAAAACTTAATATATTACTGGTTGTAACTGTAGGCCCAAATAAAAAATAGACTACCCAACGCAACTAAACGCAATGCACAAACAGAAAAGTTGTCCGTACATTTGACAGATGACCAGTAGTATATTAATTATTAAACATTAAGAATTCATCCCATACTCTACAATTCAATCACGCAATCTTCACCGAACTCCATCAAATCTTGTTCTTGATTCTCATACAGATGATGATATCCTTTCTCTTGATCTGTTATTTTGTGGAATTGTTACTGTTACTATTCACATGTACTTGATGAAACACTGATCCTTTGAATTTTTTTGGGACACAAAGCTTTGACTGTTATTTGATTCAACTCCAATAAATTTGATTGCATAATATTGGAATTATATCTTGGGAAAATGACGAGAATGGCCCGTTGACCAACACATTTACGAGAATAGCCCTCGGAGACGTCTCGTTGGAGACGGTTCACGATTCCCAAGCCGTCTGAGGCGTCTCCCGAGACGGCTTGGGCCCAGCCAATAGAAAACCGCCACGTCTACCCATGACGTCAGAAAAAACGTCACGTCTACCCATGACGTCTCCGGAGCCGTCTCCGTTGTCGTCTCTGGCGACGTCTCCGATGACGTTTTTTTTATTTTTTTATAACAAATCATCAAAAAAGCCATGAAAAACATAAAATAAACGTGCATAAAAACATAATAAACATAAGATTCATTCTATTAATAAAAACATAAAATAAATACATAAATTATTACAAAAGTTAAATAAGCTACACGTTAAGACGGTCCCTCATCATTTGCCAAGCAGACACATGTTTGAATTCTTTGTGCTGCTTGGATTGATACTGTTTTTTGGTATATCCGATAGCCTCGTCTTCAGGCATGTCTGAAGGTACCGATCGATGTGTTCGATAGTGGTACCTGTTGAAGAGTTGACACTCCGTGTTCAATTCATTCCACTTACGGCTAGGGGAGTCGATGGTTCGGTCTGAGCCTCCCACCAACCGATTGTATTCATGTAAGATACGGTACCACTTGTTTGTTGGGTTTGGGCTATCTTCGACATGTTGCCACGCTGATACTAGTGCGATTTCTTGTTCCTCTGTCCAACGTTGGGGTGCCATTTTCTTTTGTATGAATGAGACGGTGGTAGTGGTAGTGGTAGTGGAGGAGTCGGACGGAGAATGGTATATATAGGGGAGAGGTGGAAAACTGAACAGTCGGACAAGAAACCGGAGACGTCTCGAGACTCACCGGAGACGAAGACACCCGAGACGTCTCGGGACTCACGAGGGGTAGACGTGGCGGTTTTCTATTGGCTGGGCCCAAGCCGTCTCGCGAGACGCCTCAGACGGCTTGGGAATCGTGAACCGTCTCTAACGAGACGTCTCCGGAGGCTATTCTGGTAAATGTGTTGGTCAACGGGCCATTCTCGTCATTTTCCCTTCCCTTATATCTTTTATTAATTTTGACTTTTATAAGTTTTAACAAAGTCATCCGATCCGTTCGGGTTTTTAATTTTGAAAACGTAGACATCCGTGACTTCGGGTAAACTTGAAGAACATTAAGGGTGGTACGGACAATTAGACTTTAGAGGTGATCCAGAGTCGTTGTCAACATCGTCGTCATCATCATACTCATGAATGTAGGCAGGCTTATCTCTAACTCACAGGAATAGAGAGTTTGCTTCCGGTGAAACATCTGGCTCAATAATAGTTTTGCATCAAACTTTGAACGTAACGCATATAACATTCGGCAGTTGGGACAATGAGTAAATAGTCAAGGGAAAAAGGTTTATATTATGGATTAAATAGTCAAGGGACTAAATAGTTAATAGTAAGAATGAGTTTATTATTATGGCGGTTTACTTAAATTAAAGTAGTAATGTTTCATAATTAAAGTTTTTCAAGTATTGCAATTCAATTTCCATTAATAAAAGAGATGATAGTTGTGATCAATCATGTGATTGTGATTCTCCCAAATTGCTTTTTAACAATCCCCTTCAATGTCTTCTACATATATATGAAACGATAAGAATAACAAATATTGGTCTTTTTGTGTCTTCTAAAATAGCTAAAGTGAGTACACTATGTATCTTAGTTTACTTCCATGTGAATGAAGATTAGACAAAATTCCTAAAAACTCAGGTTTCTGTTGCTGCTGTTTCCCCAAACTTTCTAATTATATATCTAAAATGCTTGGTCCCCATTAAGAAAGTTTGGTTATAAATCATGGTTCTGCCTATTTGTATTCCTTTTTTAACCTCACCTATATTTGTATTCCTTTTTTAACCTCACCAGAATAAATAAAAAATAATGTTTTATGCATATTTTTTACAATGTTATTGTAATGTCAGTGTTGATAAACTCACAAAAAGACAAAGGGCAAAAGTTCTATTGACTTATCATCATATAAAAAGACAAAGCAAGAGTTAGGTTTAACCATATGTGTGTTGAATATTATTTTATTTTATGGTTTTAGAATGTCAAAGTCACATACTCATTAATCCTACTCGTAAATATTACAAATGTTCAGTACGGACTAGAATCCGCAACATTTGAAGGGCTACACCATACAACACCCTTTGGTGGTATGTTCATCAAGAATTTGGAAGAAAGACAACTTAAGATTACTTTTAAACCCTAATATTTGGTGGTACATTAGTGTATATAAATGCAATGACATGTACCTTTCAAAAAAAAATGCAATGACATGTTACTGTAGTTTCCTGTTATTCATAAATGTGATCTCTACACGGTTAACCTAACACTCCACATTGGGTATTATGAGAGTACCATTATCACATGGTCATAAATTTCCTTCTTTCTTATTATCTATGAAGAGTAGATTGTTGTGTGATGTAATTGGAAAACATGAAAAAGGCGTACCGAAAAAGGTCATAATTCATTGACCGAAAATATCACCTTGTGCTTAGAGTAACAGGAACACTTATTATTTCTTGAAACCCTAGTTTGAAGAACTTTTGTTACATATGCCAAAAGAAAAAGAAATCTAATTCTTGAACAGGAGGAAAAATATGAATATAACATGAATGTTCTATTTCAAAATAAGACAGTAACATATTGAAGGTGTGTCATGTCTTAACTTGGGTACTAGATTAATAAGATAATGGGTATGATGTAAAATTGAGCTAGGTATTTTGTAATGATCAATGTGGAGACGATTAAAGGATTATGTATGTGTTTATGTGCTAATAGCTAGGTTATTTGTGGAATTTACTAGGTACGGTTGTTATTTTGTTGTTGTCTATTTCTCTACTATTATATTGGAATTACATGTAAAGAAAATCAATACAAGACGAAATTCATTTTTGTCAAAAACTTCAAAGTTCATATTAAGTGCAGAGGTATGAAATACAAAATGGAAATCTATTTGGATGGATCGGGAGTACCATTAAGCGATAAGGAAAACCTTGTGAGATGGTTTCACAACAATATGATTGATTGCTCAATTCTGAAACTTGAAGTAAGTATTTTCAAACAGGCTGAAGAGAAAGGGGATTAGAATACTTAATGTAAAATTAGGGTTTCATTTCTGATACCATTCATGTTAATATAATCATGAGAAGCATTCACTTGTACTTGTCCAACTCTTTGGTTGAATACGCCTATGATAACATAGATATATATACCGATTTCTTATCCAACAATTTGCATCCTAGTAAATTACCATCGGTGTCTTAATGTGTATGAAGCAAAAAATGTTAGTCACAAAGTGTGGTTTCCCATCTTAATTAATTAGATTTTCTAAAACACAATTGTTGGATATATGTAGGCTTCAAGGGTGTGACCAGAAGTGCAAGTACTAAATGAATATGAAATAGAATTAACACACAAAAACCTTAAAGCTAAGTAATCTTGATTCTCATGATTAGGAGGAAACGGAAACACCATCCCGTTTCGCATAACCTAGCAACATTCATTCGAAAATGCTGCTTATGTGTGAGATAGTGGTCAGATATGTATGTATTCATTCAAACCAATTAAGAACACCACAATCAAGTGACATTGATTGTTAGGCAGAAATTATCAACATCCACTCTTTAGCAACCAAAAGAGATAGATAGGATGCAAATTAAAATAGTTCCAAGGGTTCTTATGATCATTTGTAATTTATGTTTTTAGTTAAATAAATTTGACAACACAGACTTTAAGGAACATTACAACAACTCAAGGAATCCAAAATATCATGTTGGTCAATTTACCATCATAAATTTTACACTTACATCCTGATAACATATCTCCAGCTCCTCCAATCAACTAGTGCAGAGAGGTGGTTACTAGATCTGCTAGATTTTCTCCATCACTTCTTCAGAGTTCTACTGACAAAACAAACAAATAAAGGTATATGAAATCTTAAAAACTATATTTGGTAATCATCTACTGCTTTTTGTGAAAATTTACAAAATAAAATAAATAAAATAAGTAAACTACCTCTTGAAGATAGATCTACATTATTGCACGGTCACCCTGCTTCTCCTGAATTACTTTAAACTTAGGCATACCTTTGGAAGAAATTTGAGGGATCCACTCATCTGATACAACAAAGTTATGATTGTATGAAACCGAAAACCTTTGTTCCAGCATAGATTCATCAAGAATGTTATTATAATCACTTTGTGATTCAAAATGACCCCAAGAGCTTGATTGGAGTGTTGTGTTTGAGGGGCTTAATCCATGACAAGAGTAATCATTAGGAACTTTCTTCGACTTGTTGTCGAGCTCCTTATTGCGCAATTTTTGCTTTGTTCTTTCCCTAGCCCTTGCTCTTGCCTCTGCCCTTGACTGGCCTCTTGCAAGAGATCCAGATTTGCTTCTTTGTGTCATTTTCTTCTTTTCTACATCAAGAAACTTAAGAGCTGACTTTTTATGGCCTTTATCTTCTTCTGATCCTGATCCACCATTAATGGTCTCTAAAAAAGCCATTTCACACTGATTATTAGTAACAGTGGAAGATGAACACTGCTTTGTTTCTTCAATCAACTCCTTAATCGCCTTCTTCGACTTCGTAAAGAGCCAATCAAGGGTTCTGCTTGCTTTATCAAACCCTAGCAAATCTTGAAGCACAAAAAACTTTCTAGCAATGTCGATGGACAATCTCACCCTCCGATCTCGCGGGCCTTGCGCCGTGTGGATTTTACTATGCCCATCTTTTTTAGTTGTCACCACTTTTTTCTTAGATGGGTACACCACAGACTCCAAAAGATCACTATAATTCTCACAGTATTGCTGCAGCTGGCTTTGATTACTATCCAACTGATGTTCAGTGTTTGAAGCAATATTATAACTAGGTAGGGCTGATGGTTGTGGGAAAAAGGAATCACCAGAAACAAAAAATGGGCTATTGTTGGGTAAATGATGGGTGAAATAGACATCATCTTTTTCAAGGTCAAACAAGGAATTGAAAGGATGGGAGACATGGATGGGGGATGGAGTAATCTGAGCAAAAGGGTTTGAGGAAAACATTGTAATTTGGATATGAAATGTGGAATAATAAAACAATAATGGTTAACAAACAAGGTTAGATATAAGCTCATTGATCCAAATGAGGCTAAGGGTAAAGTTGCATTTAAGTGACCACTTCCTTTCTTAAGCTTTGCACTGTAAATCTTTCTTTTTAGGGCACAAGTCTTCTCCCTCAATAAAAAAGGTATAGAGTACTGGTACTAAGGAAAAGAAACAAGTTAAAAATGTACTATTTTCAAATTTCCAGATTATTATATTAAAAGAATACAATGCAAAACCTAGATATAGGATAAAAATAGGAATGCATATAGCTTTCAGTCACCATAACTTATGACCTTTGGATACTTAGGTCAATTGTGTATCTCATTATCAAAGTTCAAAGATTAATGTTGTTGTTAACAGAAAGGAAGCAGCTCAGTCTTTGCAGCTCGGCCCCTCCAAACTTTAGTGAATAGAAAGAAATTTTAGTGTAGTTACACTGTACATGATCAAAAAATATAACATTTTTAGAAATATTTACAAAGACAGCAATGTAACTAGACAAACAAATCTCTGTTTTGAATGGTGGTATTCGATTTGGCCATTTTATTTGTTGTAGAATTTACTTGGGTCGTATACTCGTATGTTTAGAGAGAATTTGACAATGCTTCAAGTAACTAGTCTCAATGAGTGATTTAATTTATTGAAGATTTTAATTTAGAAGGTGATTTAGTTTCAATTAGTTGCAGTTTATACATTTAACTATCATCATCAATATATATACAACCAATTTCAAACTAAGAATTGCGAAAAATGTATAATATACCTATTAGGAAATGATTAGGAAATGACATAACTGTTGGAGCAATATCCTCTCACACCATTAATTCTTTAACTGAATTACAAGTTTTGTTCTTTACATTTATACCAGATTTCAACGTATGTTCTTTACTTTCAAAATTGATGAGTTCTGTACTTTATGTTTGAAAATCTTACACAGTTTTTCCTTTGGCCCTTACCCAGTTAATTTTTTTCGTTAAGTCATGTGCAAGTCACATGAGGGTAATTTAGTCTTTTACACCAACCACCACCACCACCATATATATGCCACTGCCACAACCACCCCTCACCACCTGAAACTTCCGACGATTAAACGCCTTGAACCCAACACGTAGTCGTCATCGCCTTGAACCCAAATCTTAATCGCCCGCGCCTTGAACCCAACCCTTCGGCGTCAACTTCAACCAACCCATACAATGAGATTTCAATGTTACAGACCGGATCCATATGAAACTATGACCACAAATCTCAATCATCGGATTGTTTCAATAGCATTTTTTGAAGGAAGAAGATGATGTACGGACCAGATACCATAACAAACTATGACCACAAATATGACGACCACCGTGATGCTGTTTGGTTTGTATTCAATGATAAAATTAAGGCGAGTCAGTATTATTATTATTATTATTATTATTATTATTATTATTATTATTATTATTATTATTATTATTATTTCTTTTTTATGTTTTGTTGATGCACTTTGTGTGTGGCCATCGCTGTCGAATAGACTAGGGTTGATTCATATGTTGTATAACATGAGATTGTGGTGACCCATAAGGGCATTTATGGATCTGATGCATTTGTTTAAGTCGACCAAGAAATCAGAAAACTGGTTAGTGCCTTCGAAGGGTCGAACCAAAACTAGAAGGGTCGAACCAAAACTTATAGTTTTTGTTCGTGCTTTCATAGGGTCGAACCAAATTGGTCTATAAATAGCAATCTCATGTGTTGAGTTCATTAAGATTGTGAGTTTGTGCTTAGAATGCTCTCTAGGGGAGGTCAAGCCTGATTAATGTTAATCTGTGATGACATGGTTATCGTCTATTTCTGTTTCGTCTTCAATCACCGTCTAAAACTGAGCTATATTTGTTTAATTGATCCTGAAAACGGTTCTTAACCGTTTCCACAAGTGGTATCAGAGCCGTGGTACCGATTTGAATGATCTAACAATCACTTGAATCAATCACAGCTCGATTTCATGGTTTTTAGACGTAAAAATCAGATTTTTGAAAGGTTGAAACCTTACATCTGCTAAACGAACACAAAGTCATACGACTTTTCCAAGTTTTTGATCAATCGAGGGTTAGGTTTTCATTCCCAAACCTTTCTGTACAAATTTCATCATCGAATTCGAAGTATAGACTGTTTTTGGATCGAGTTGCAGAAGTATGAGTCAGATGAACACGTTTTTCTGCAAAAGGTCGAATGCGAATCTGATTCGTGCCTTGGTTACTTGATTCGTGCCAAAGATAGGGTCGTACGAGAGATTTCAGAATTCATTCGTGCTATCTAATTTTCATTCGACCTTGCGTGGGTTCGAATGAAAAGTCAGGAAACTCATTCAACCCTTCGACATTCAGAATGAAAATTTGGAATTTTTAGGGGTAAAAAATTTACATGTTGTTGTGAGAAATGATGTTGTAGGAAGATTATGATCTAAATTCCAGACTTAGAAATGATGAAAACCTTCGAATTCAAACTGATCCGGTATCGAGTGTTTAACTGTTAATCACTGGTTCAGATTTATGGTGTGATATTTCGGGAAGATGTTCTAGTGATTGAAACAGATGGGTTCTCGATCAGATAGTTATGATGATGAAATGTTATATTGTGGGGTAGTCAAGAGAATCAAGAGTACCGAGGTATGATGATCCGATTCAAATGACTATTATGGGCCTAAATGGATAGATCTTATTTCGCAAGTTATGAACAGTCAACCTAGTTTCAGTATGAGGGAACTTGTTTAGAGAGAAGAAAGTGTTTATGCAATCACAGTCGGCACAGATGAAGATTTTCAAAGAAGATACAAGTGTCCGAGTGGATTGTTTTGCACAGAGTCACATCTGAGATCTTTAATTGGGTACTGACAGTTAGATTTCTCCCATTGGTGTGAAGGGTGATGCAAAGGGTAAGTGCAGGTATGAGACGTAAATGAGTGGTGGTACCTACGTACGTGTTACATTGAATATCTGATCGGCCTGTATGAAATCCTTCTAGCACGGGTCTTATTTAGGGCTGTTCATGAGCCGAACCGAGCCGAGCTAGGTTAAGCTCGCGCTCGGCTTGGTTTTAAACCGAGCCGGCTCGGCTCGGCTCGGATTTAAAACCGAGCTGGAAATCAAAGCTCAAGCTCGGCTTGGTTTTAAACCGAGCCGGCTCGGCTCGGCTTTGTTTGGCTCGAATTTAAAAAGAAAAAAGAAAAATTGGCTTTCAAAATTCAATAATATAAAATATTATTCAATAGTTAACAATAACACATTAAAATAAGCTTAACCTAATACATTACAAGCTATAATCAAGTTCAAAAAATACAAAATAAGTCTTAAAATTTCAACGAAATACAATATAAGTTCATCAGCATACAAACTAACCCCCTAAATATGCAATATATGTCTGATTGGACTCCTAAATACTAACCTATTTGAAATCAAAAGCAGTATTGAGGTTGATAACTTTGATAATTATCATTATGCTATGGTTTATTTAAATAACTTGATTAGTTGTAACTTCAATCCCAAGCACACAATCTCTATGCTGCTATTACCAAATATTAAACATGTAACATATTCCCCAACTTTTTTAACATTTTTATAGTATATTATATGTATATAACAAAATATATTCAAAATTAGAATTATCCGAGCCCAACCGAGCCAGCTCGGCTCGTTACGAACCGAGCCGAGCTAGGCTCACTTTCCAACCGACCCGAGCCGGCTCGGCTCAGTTTCAAACCGAGCCATATCGAGCGAGCTTTTTTCGAGCTAAATCCGAGCGAGCTTCGAGCGAGCTCCGAGCCACGAGCTTTTTGGACAGCCCTAGTCTTATTAGACTGCAGATAAGACTAGTTGGATTGCGCGTGATGTACCTGGTCAAGATGACATCCTTGGGTACTGATGCTACGAGGCTGCAGTGCATTACATTGTCAACTTCACATTGGCGTAACTAGGTGATCTGGTTGTAATTCAACTGAGCGTGCCGGTTGAGTTTGCAAATGATATACGTGGTCTAGCTGACTTCCTACGTATTGATGTTGAGGGTCCGCAGTGCATTACTTGGTCGGTCCATGCAAGATGTTGTACTTATACTCAATGCAATGGTGCATGTATTGAGGGGGAGATTTGTAATATTGACTGAAGATGTGCAAGATGTATTCAGTATTCGCCAGCAACGTCCAAGGGGGAGATTGTTGATGCACTTTGTGTGTGGTCGTCGCTGTCGAATAAACTAGGGTTGATTCATATGTTGTATAACATGAGATTGTGGTGATCCATAAGGGCATTTAAGGATCTGATGCATTTGTTTAAGTCGACCAAGAAATCAGAAAACTGGTTCGTGCCTTCGAAGGGTCGAACCAAAACTTATAGTTTTGGTTTGTGCTTTCATAGGGTCAAACCAATTGGTTCGCACCCTCGAAGGGTCGAACCAAATTGGTCTATAAATAACAATTTCATGTGTTGAGTTCATTAAGATTGTGAGTTTGTGCTTAGAATGCTCTCTAGGGGAGGTCATGCCCGACCTCCCCTGGCCCCGAGATAGATTAATGTTAATCTGTGATGACATGGTTGTCGTCTATTTCTTTTTCGTATCCAATCTCCGTCTAAAACCGAGCTATATTTGTTTAATCGATCCTGAAAACAGTTCTTAACCGTTTCCATATGTTTTGTAGGTTTAGAGTGATGGTCTGTGGTGGGTTGTGTTGGTCGGTTGGTGGTGGTGGTGACAGTAGGTGGGTTGGTTGTTGGGTCTTTGGAGAGAAGGGGGAAGGGATTCAGTGTTTTGTGGGAGGATGATGTACCATACGACGGCCCTAACAGCCCTAGAGAAGTGACGATTGAGGATTGACACATGATGGTGGTTGTTAAGGTTCAGATGGTGGTGGTGGTGGTGGCCTAGTGGTTGTGGCCGGTGATGTTTCTCAGAGAGAGAGAGAGTACAGAGTGTGTGTGTCTGTTAAGAGCGAGAGAGAGAGAGAGAGAGATAAAGAGAGATTTTAATAGGGGAAATGATAAGCGTAGGGAAAAGATCAAACTACCCTCGTGTGACTTGCACATGACTTGACATAACGAACAAAATTAACTGGGTTAGGCCCAAAAGACAAACCGTGTAAGATTTTCAAACATAAAGTACAGAACTCATCAATTTTAAACATAAAGGACATGTATTGAAATATGATATAAATAATAAATGTAAAGGACAAAACTTTTAATTTAGTCTAGTTCTTTTATGTGTAACTACTTAGTCAAGTGTATCCATGTATAGAGGAGTAATTCTATCCTCATTAATTAATTGTCTTCAATTTCTATTTGAAAGGGTTATATAGAATGAAATAATCAAGTTAAACCATTGTGATCTCATATGGTATCAACCTAAAACATTCAAGATCCTTTCTTTCTAGCAAACATCTCCTTTCTTTCTCCTTTTCTTTGTCGATCGCAACACCTTCCTTTTCATGGTTATCGATCCTACATCTCTTCCTCTCCATTCTCTTAGCCACCTCATTAACATCAAGTTAAACTCCACAAACTATCTCCCATGGGAGAAACAAATTACTCCGATCCTCTCTTACCTCAAACTCATTGGCCATGTCACCGGTGAAACTACATCTCCAGCCGAAACCATCACTACCGATAACAAACCTGTTCCAAATCCCGACTGTGACACCCGTCGAAATCACAGGTCATGACCGTACACTTGCATACACGTATACATTGTGCATGGCATTACATTTCATCTATTTCATCGTAATTGGGCCATATAGGGTTCCAACAAGTCAATCCCGAGACATACAGTCTGGCAGTAGGCACACTAGTTGATACAAAGTCCCAACTAGTCGAATAGTTCATGATAGACTATAGGAGAAATCCATGCAAAAACCTAGTTTTGGGAATCAATACAATTGAGCACAAGGTTCCAATTTGTGATCCAATCAAGAATAAAAACAAACAATGTTCAAGAACACTAGATAACCCGGCGTGATATCCATTGGGAAACTAGTAAAAACAAGAACAATGTGCCCACATGTAACCTTAAAATTCTATCCACAAAGACTTATGTGAGTATAAAACAAATACATCATCACTCACACATACATACATACATACGGACATGTATACACACATATATCATTCCACTTTATTAAACTAATGTTCTATATACATATATGTACATGCATCGACATACAAGACACACACAAACCCTATATCTGTGTGTGTGCATATATATATATATACACATGGATACACACATACACATGCTTGGAAAGTGACCATCTATCACCCACACACATACATATGTAATCGCATACACACACACATGTCTACACATCTCTCAAACTCACACCATAACACCCTATTCCCAAGTGTTACACCAATATGGCATCAATGTCACTATACAAACCATTTAACCATGTTTGGACAACCAAAACTAGCCCTCTTTCTTTCCCAACAATCGGCCAAGTCAACCCCTTCACAAACCTCCATGGAACATGCAATCTCATGCTCACTAACACCTAGTATACACCCCAAAATGGCAAGCCACTTTATTTTCACTAAGATTTATGATGTTTAACTTCCAAAACCTCCCATGCCCCTTCCATAGGTATGATTTGCGGCCCATACATTCCCAAGAAAGCCAAGTGTGTTGTTTTTGTACTCATTACTAGCCTACACTACATACACACTCCACACACATACATACACTTACATACATTCACCATTCTTATCCTACCAAGCCATTAGGCTAGAGACCTTACACAAACATGGAACCTACATGATTTGCCACAACCTCCAAGCCTTGTTGACTAGCCACAAAAGCTCATGCCCCTTCCCCGTGTATGGGCTCCCAAGACCCCTACAAGAACCAATAAAAATAATGGTCAACTAGTTACACTAAGATGGAAATGTACCTTTTTGATCCAACAATCTATAAAGTTTGACTTTCCTAAACAAACAATCCCTCCCCATGCTTCACACACACTCTCTCTCTCTCTCTCTCTCTCTCTCTCGTGTATATATATGGACCCAAGGAGTTCCCATGAAACACTACACAAGCACCAAACACTCTAAACACACTTAACACGAACATTCCACTTCCTTTTCATTGTAACCGGATCGTCGATTGAAGATATAAAGATGTTCAAGACTCAAATGGAAGCGAAGTCTGAAATGAGTGATCTTGGAAGGTTACATTACTATCTTGGCATAGAAGTAATTCAAGGTTCCAAAGGAATTGTGCTCAAGCAAAAGGGATATGCTACGAATATACTAAAGCAATTCGGAATGTGGGAATGTAATCCTACACAATTCCCGCTAGATCCCGGTTTGAAGTTGTCAAAGAATGATGAAGGGGAGGAAATTGATCCAACCGGGTATAGAAGGATAGTTGGGAGCTTACGGTATCTTACACACACTCGACCGGACTTGAGTTTTTCGATCGGCTTTGTGAGCCGATTGATACAAAGGCCCATGAAAGCACATGAGCAAGACGTTAAGCAAGTTCTAAGATATGTGAAGGGAAGTCTTGAACTCGGGATCGTATATCCAAAAGGAGGTAATCGGACGTTACTTGGATATAGTGATAGTAGTTATGCTATGGATATCGATGATGAAATAAAGCACGACGTGGATAGTGTTTTATTATAATGATGCGCCAATTACTTGGGTTTCTCAAAAACAAGGAAGAGTCGCATTATCATCATGCGAGGCGGAGTTCATGGCGACAACTGAAGCGGCTTGTCAAGCATTGTGGCTTAGGGGTTTGATCTCGGAAGTGGCAGGTGAAAAGGAAGAAAAAGTGGTTCTAAAGGTCGATAATTCATCTGCAATAAAGTTGATGAAGAATTCAGTGTTCTTTGGTAAAAGCAAACACATTCACACCCGGTATCACTTCATACGAGAATGCATTGAACGAGAGCAAATTCAAGTGGAACATATAAGCGGGAATTTACAAAGGGCGGATATTCTCACTAAAGCTTTGCCAAGGTTGAAGTTCAATAAGATGAAAGGACTCATTGGAGTTACAAGATTAGGGGGTGAATGTAATCTTAATCTTGTGTAGGTTTGTTAAAAAGGAGCAAACCTAAAGGGTGTTTTTTGATATAGTTTTTACATCCTAATAGAAATCCTAGTATAAGTTAAATAGGTCTCTTGTTAGATAAGTATTATTGTTTAGATAATTGTTATGAATCCTTGTTAAGTTAGGATTATAGGCTTATAAATAGATGGATCCTTTGTATGTCTTTCATCACATCAAATAATAAGAGCAAGTTTTGGCTTAATCAATTGTGTCTTTGGTATCAATATTCCAACACAAACAACAACATATGGTTAAGTTAGTTGTATAGCCCAAAGATGCATCCAATTGGGTAAATTACAGAGGAGAATGTTGGAAAATTGAAAGGTGAATGTAGATTTAATTATAATTTAGTGAAATTATAATTATTAATTATGTTCTTCATGTGGTGAAATCAAGACAAATAAAGATACTTTATGAGGCTTGAATAGAGTTTTATGGCTAATAAAGAAAATTTAAGTCTCTAATTATGTGAGACTTTTCACTAGCCATGGTTCATGTATACATATGAGGCTTTGTACCTCATTTTGTGAGAAGAAAAATATACATGAAGAAACTCTTGAAACACACATACACTAGAAACACAACTCGAATACATAGCAGTAGCAACCAAGTTCGATTATTTTTCAGGCAAGTGGGATAGTCCGGCAGTGCACCATCGCCACTGTTTCGAACCGGTGTACCCTGGGAACAGACGAAGAATCTGTTTAAGGGAATTGTGTCAAACACAAGCCCGGTTCACTTCTATGATTTCGTTTTCTATTACAGTTTATTGCAACAAGTACAGAGACTCAAAAACCTGCGAGCTTCATGTACGAAAGGCGTGCGGTGATTACAATGTAAGTTTTCTAACAGAGAAAGAGCAGATATATATATATATATATATATATATATATATATATATATATATGTAGAGAGAGAACAAGTCCATGAAGAAGAAGACATTGATTTGGGTGAATATGTGAATGGGATTATTAGGGGTTAGGGAGTTTTTGGGTGAAATCAGTGAATGAAGAAGAGGTTTAAGGGGAATTAGAGGTGGAAGGTGGGGGTGAAGATGGGTTGAACGTGGTGGTGGTTACGGCGGAGGTGGCTACGGTGGAGGACGTGGTGGGTTTTCTAGAGAGAGAAACGGGGAGAGAGAAAAAGAGAGAATGTGTGTGTGTGGGTGGGTGGTGACATTGGGGGAAAAGGAAGAACAAGATGACCGGTGTTTTTTTTTATTAAAATAATAATATGATGAAATGTCTAAATTTTCCCTCGCTAAGTAGGTAAAATTGAAGCCTACCCCTGACCTTAACGTCAGTTTTTAACTGAGTCAGTGAAAAGGACGAAAATAACAAAAAAAATCCAAACCTCAGGTGTTGAATTGCAAAAAAAAAAAAAACTTTTTTGTACTGAAGTGACAAACTAGACCAAACCTCAAGGAAGAATTTAGCATTTAACTCAAACACAATAAAGAGACACAGAATTTTAGCGTGGAAAACCTCTAAAAAAAGAGAGTAAAAAGCGCGGGACTACTAGAGCCGCTTCAACTCCACTATCACCAAATATTGAGTAATACAAAGTCTTCTCTAGGTAAAACTAGAGGTATGCACAAATCATCATATACTTGGAATAAACCTCAAGTATATGGACTAAAACAAACAAAGACGATTAAGCAAGTAAGAGGTATCACCAAAGAAAATATCGGTCTCTGAAACGTCTCTTATCTTCAACAAAATTGCTTGACCAAATGCAGCTCTAATATTTTGTTCTTGAATCTGTTGCGCCAACCAGGGAGCAAAAAACCACAAAATAATGTTGCTTCTATATTGTTCTCTTATAATATGTCGGTAAAGATGAATAACAAAAAAAAAAAAAAAACCTTAAATTTTGTGCGTTGGACCCCAAAGCCCAAACAAAACCTCTTTGGTTTGGTGAGTCACGAAAGGTAAGCCCAACATGGCCAAAAATTTAAGTGTTGCACCTTTTTTTTTTCTTCTTGTGACGTCAGATGCATCAAAGATATATTTTTTTTTCTTCTTTTCTTATTATTTTATGATTTTATCATACTAAGAATAAAATAATAGTAACCCATGTGAATTAGAGATGTCTCATGGGCACAAATACCCAAAAAAAATATAAAGAATTAACTAATTTAGAGGGTGTTTGAGATTGAGTTTCAAAACAACTTATTGGCTTTTTGGAAAAGCCAATAAGTCAATAAGTTGTTTGTGTAATCTAAAAACACTTTCTGTTTTAACTTCTAGCTTTTACCTTTTAAGTGTGGAAAAGTTGTTTTTGAAAAGTTAGAAATCCTGGCTTTTAGCTTTTGACTTTTAGAAAAAAATTACAAATCTACCACCCGTACAACAAATATTCACAATAAGTTAAGCGAAACACTTAAAAAATAAAAAACTATTCACTTTTTGACGTTTCTCATCCCAAAAGCTAATCCAAACACTTTTTTTAAAACTCCTTTTCAAAAAGTCATAAGCCAATAAGCACTTTTGCACTTCCAAACTCAATCTCAAACACCCTCTTAGTAGTCAAATAGTAAGAAGAAAAAAACCAACTTATGGTTTACTTTTGTAAATTGAACCATAGAATAAAAAAGCCCAACATGGCCAAAAATTTAAGTGTTGCGCCTTTTTTTTTCTTCTTGTGATGTCAGATGCATCAAAGATATATTTTTTTTTCTTCTTTTCTTATTGTTTTATGATTTTATCATACTAAGAATAAAATAATAGTAACCCATGTGAATTAGAGATGTCTCATGGGCACAAATACCCAACAAAAATATAAAGAATTAACTAATTTAGAGGGTGTTTGGGATTGAGTTTCAAAATAACTTATTGGCTTTTTGGAAAAGCCAATAAGTCAATAAGTTGTTTGTGTAATCTAAAAACACTTTCTGTTTTGACTTTTAGCTTTTACCTTTTAAGTGTGGAAAAGCTGTTTTTTGAAAAGTTAGAAATCCTGGCTTTTAGCTTTTGACTTTTAGAAAAAAATTACAAATCTACCACCCGTACAACCAATATTCACAATAAGTTAAGCGAAACACTTAAAAAAATAAAAAACTATTGACTTTTTGACGTTTCTCATCCCAAAAGTTAATCCAAACACTTTTTTTAAAACTCCTTTTCAAAAAGTTATAAGCCAATAAGCACTTTTACACTTCCAAACTCAATCTCAAACACCCTCTTAGTAGTCAAATAGTAAGAAGAAAAAAACCAACTTATGGTTTACTTTAAATTGAACCATAGAATAAAAAGAAAATTACTATTACTATCTATATTAATTAGACCATGCGTAGTGGGGGGCTTTATATATAAAGTCCCCCTTCCTGATTGGTCCACGTGGCTGCTGAGTCAGCATGGAGAGATAAAGTGGAAAAGAGGTGTAGTGGTGGGGCTTTATATATAAAGCCCCTTTTAATATTTTATTATATCTTTTAAAATAAAAAAATAATAAAATAGAGAGAGGGGGTGATGTGGCAAAATCTGATTGGAGGGGGCATATAGCAAATGGCACTATACCCATAGAGCCCAAACCAGATTTTTCACCATGAAGCCCCCCTGTAATGGTGTACAGGGGGCGCTATGTTTTTTTTGCCCACTTATGACGCCCCACTACACCCGGACTTAAGGAACACATGAATAGTGACTCTTCACTATTGGTCCACGTACGCAAACACAAATATTGAATACTTAAAAGAAGGCCCACGTACACAACTCAAAACCAAAAGACAAATATTGAATATTTAAAAGAAAATATTGCAAGGGCACATTGGTCGTCAAATTTTGACTACCAAACTTTTAGCTTTTAGCCGCGATTATTTTTTTGAAGCACACGTGTCTTTCCAATTTGACCACCAAACTTTGACCACTAACTTGCGTACTTTACTTTCTTCCAATTTGACCATCAAACTTTGACCACAAACTTTTAACTTTTAGCCGCGAGTATTTTATTGAAGCCCACGTGAGAATAACAGTCACTTAATATTATCTTTTATGTCCACGAAACCCTCCATGCAACAGGAGCTCCCACAGCGATGCACGATTTTAACGTCCATTAAACCCTCAACGCAACAGGAGCTCCCGCCGCGAAGCGCGAGGTAATAGAATCCTAGTTACGTATTAAAGTATGAAATACCTGTCTACTTTTTTTTTTTATCTTTTTTTAATGGTGAAACTTCTATTACTTCCTCCGTCCCATTTTAAATGTCCATTTTCGCACTTTTTATTGTCCTAAATTAAATGTCCATTTGTAAGCAATTTTCAGTTTTGACCATAAAAGAAAAAAGACAATTAAAGATTTGAAGTAACAACTTGATGATATTATTGTCATTTTACAACATACAAACAAAATTTTTTTAATATGTGTGTTTGTGGGTCCAATGACATCTAAAACAAGACGGAGAGAGTATAAAATGGAAAACCGGACCGGTGAAACTTCTATCGAGTGTGAAGTGTTGACGGAGAGAAAAAGCATCAGTAAGTAATAAAATATTATCCTTAACATAGAGTGCTGTGTAACAGTGTACTTTTGGCATCTTTTCTAAACCCAACACCGGCAAGTGTTCGGACCCAAGATACCAAGCCCATTAAGATCCAATTCGATTATGGATTTTTCAAAAGCAGTTACTTGGGCCATTCATCCCTTTATAATTTTGATGGGACTATTTATCAAATGAATACTACGGTGACAAATTGATGTTTCATAGATCACACATGGCAAGGCTTGTAATTGTTGGCCATATTGAAACCTCTCTTTCCTTTGGGTTAAAAAAAAAATTGTATAGCGTTACTGCGGAAGGTAACCTTTTTTTGTGTGTGTTTTTGTTGTGTGGCCGTGGGCTCTTTTTGACGTGGTGTGAAGTGTATAGATTGGGGATAAATTTAGTGTTACCGGAAAGTTGTAACTGTATGTTGTTCTTCATTTATAAAATGATGTTTGTAGGTAGAAAAAAATAAAGAAGATCTGCCAAATGAGTAATGACTTATGGGTACGTTTTGGTACGCATTTGTGACTGGAGCGATTGATGTGCAATAAAACGACATTGTTTGTAGGACACAACTAGCTAACACAATAAAGCAACCCAGCTAACTAACAAAATTACGTACAAAGTACACAAATTTGGTGCCATGCGTCTGATAGTAATATCATTGAAATCTTTTAAGCTCAAAAGGTAATACATAAATCTCTAGTGGAGACACCAAAAGAGACCTAAAGGAATATCTTTTTTACTTTTATTGTGGTACCTAGCTTGGATCTCACCACACCGACGTCTTGTCTATATCTTAACCAACATAATCAACTCAGGCAAAACATGTCAATGAAAATAGTTACATTTTTTATATTGTATGAGCATGTTTTATTTATTCTTCGTCCACACTCCCACCGATTCACATTTCGTTCAAGATCCGTCACTGCACTAGTATAAGCCTACACGGTGATATAATAATGGTTTGGTTCTTGGTTCCGACCAGATATTGAGCTTAGTCGTTAGTCGTTCGGTCAGGTTCCGGGTTATACCTGTGGGCAATAATTACTTGTCAATATGAAAGAGGTAAATACATCACGATTACTTCTTGCTTAACAAGTAATATATACATTTTCATGACAACTCGATGGTCTAAACCGATTAATCTTATAATAATGATGTGCCGCATAAAAAGATATATATGTTACAGCCATATTATTGTTCGGGGTAACAAAAAAATGTTAGCATGCTAAGGAATTATGAAGTCAAGGAAATAAATGAGACGAGTAAGAAGACAAAATTATAGCTTCGATTGTGTTCCTATGGTGGAGGGTAGGGGTGAGCAAAATTAACTGCCATAACTAATAATCGAACCATAATAGACATAATCGAACCGATTTTAACTGATAACCGACATAACCAATGGTTATAGTTATGAAATTTCTTTAAACGACGAGTGGTTATGGTCAAGGTTATAAAACTTTGGTTAACCGATATAACTAAAACCGAACCAAACTTCTAGTTTTAAGTCTATGTAATAGGTTTATGTTTTACTTTAACCATGTAAAGGTTTTCTACTAAAATAAAAGTATGCTAGTAACAAAACGATCTTAATGAAGGTGGCTGTTATTTTAATAAACAGTTAAACTTATGCTTAGGTAAGTTTTTTTATTGTCTAGAAATATCTTATTAATTAATAAAGATCCCCCATTAGTAGTTTAAAAAAAGGGTAATCTTGTTAGTCTTATAAAAAAAGCTAAGCTAAGTCCACCATCATAGGTTTCATTTTTTATTTTGTAGATTTTCATTTTTAAATTTTAGTCTAAATTAAGTTAATTAGTTTTAGTTGAAGTTTTGTAACATCCGACTTCTCTCACCACCATTATTGTCCGCTTTGCCTCGATGGGTTGTCCATCCAGAGCTCACGGATTTGTTTTTGTTTTCCCCGTGGAGACTTCCCAGGAGATCACCCATCCTGGTACTGCTCCCACCTTTTATTTCCTCTCATCCACTAACATATGAACCAAGGATCTCTCCTAGCCACGGCCGATGTGAGATTTTCCTAAGGTGTCACATTCACTTCCTATTAGAGTCTCATCGTTCCTGATAAGGTTGTATCGACCATCCTGAACGACACAAGAGTGGCTCTGATACCGATATGTCACACCCCGGCTTTTAGACCCAGATTTTTTCACGCAAAATTACTGTTTGATAACGAATAAATAACCAAAATGAACAATAATAATACTTAATAATACGTTTATGTATGAAAACGAAACGTGAGCGCCATTATTTATAAAATATTGTTAAATAATACGCATCACGAGACCGAGCCAATACGCATTGCGAACACGAACTTGATCCCATGACTCATGGGTTAGTCACCCATGGGACACATGGCATATGTGATATTGGAACAAGAGGATAAATTACTCACATAATGTGTGACTTGACTATTAGGATACTCGAGATATAGAGCAATTTGAACAATATCCAGAACTCTGGATGATATTATAGGAACTCAAAGACAAATGATAAAACAACTAGGAGTCTAGGACAAATGACATACTCAAGACATTGGATATCTATATGAGGCACTGGAATATAGAATGAATCACGTGAACATGAGAACAACTTAATTATTGTCAATGACGTAATATAACCATGACCATAACCGCTCGCTCGGTTAAAGAAATTTGATAACCATAACCATTGGTTATATCGGTTATCGGTTAAAATCGGTTCGGTTATGTCGGTTATGGTTCGGTTGTTGGTTATGACGGTTAATTTTGCTCACCCCTAGTACGCACTATTATAATACACAAGAATAGATGAGCATTTATATAGGTGAAACCATGCGTAGGCGTCAATTGGATAACAGAAACTATGAGGCGACAACTATACCAAAACCTCTAGCTTGACCATATGTATAACGTGGCATTCGATTGCACCCACTGATGCTAAGGTTAGATGGATCACGACTTGAAATGACATGTAACTGCATGATGATGCGATACGATACCAAGGTGAGTTCCGTATACTTTCCCCTTTTTGTGTTTTACTGTTTTTGGGTGAATGCATGGTTCTTTTTTATGAACTGTTTGATGTGACAAGATATTGCCAGATATCATACTGACACTCATTAACCTAGGGGATTTGGGCCACTTAATATGTGGTTAGTACTACTTAGGGAAACCCCCACACACAGTGGATCTAGAAGCCCGGAAAACCCTCCATTGAGGTCTATAGGGCCATTGTGACATATTTTGCCAGGAGAATATATAATGGTAGTAGATAGATTCTGTGTTAAGGTTTGAGGTGTCGCTTGTACATCAACATGTGTTGTGTTGTGTTGTGTGAACTTGGAAACGTATTTATGAAGTGGTAAACTTGATTTGGATCCACTTAACTACTTACACGGACTCACCGGCATATTTTCTTATCCAAACTCTTTTTAAGCATGTGTTTAGATACAACGGATGGATGGATGGCAATCACGAGGTATATGATAGATAGATGCAGATTAGAGGATTAACATGTTAGAAGATTCTTGATACAAGCGTTGCAGTCTAGAGGATCCAGAGACAATTAGGATAGAAATTGGATCGACTAGTGGATCATACCTCAACCACTACTTCGACGACCATCGCGATTCGTCCCTGCATAGTTATAGATTTATTTATTTAAGTTGTGTAACATTTTTTACAAAAAAAAAAAAAAAATACATCATAATAATGAGCATTTTATTATCTTTAATTTGAATATAGTATTGTTAATTAGTTTTTAATTAAATTTTTTTTGTGCTACGTGATTAACAATATTTGGGAGTGAACAACAACTAAACCGTTCACTGAAGCTAAACAAAAATCAATTGAAAACCGAATTAACTAACATCCGATTTAACTTAAAATTGGTTATCCTTTTCTTTTGTAACCTTAGTTAACTAAAATCAGTCAAACTGAAACAGAACCATTCATATGTTCATAATAGCGTGTCAGAGTGATGTAGTAGGGAGCACAGACACTTCTAATGGTGCATGGTTATGATAGGTTCAGTTACTAGCCTCAACCGAAACAAAAATCAACATTACCGGTTTATCGATCTTATTAACCAACCGATTAATTGGTTTAGTTAATTTGGTTAGATTGTTATTTTTAGTTCATTTTAGTTCATTTTTGTTTGTAACCAAAACCAAACTTTGGTTAAATTTTTTTTTGCTTAGAAGTATATGAAATGGAGATATAAATAAATGAAATGAATGTATAAAAGATATATAGGCAAAAAAGATTAACCAAAGTTTGGTTTTTGTTGTTAACCAAAAATTAACTAAACCAGACTAAAAACCGATAATCTAACCATATAAATCAAACCAAATAATCGATTGTTTAATAAGATCAATTAACTGATGAGTTTGCTTTTAGTTTGATTGAGGCTAATATTGAACTGAACCGAACCATACACGCCCTTAAAAGTGTCTGTGTTCCTTGCTGTATCGCGCGGACACCCTAGCAGTATTTAATAGATGTAAATTCAAAATATATTAACTTACTATGATTAATGTTGAGAAAAGAGCCAAACAAGCAGGTATATATATATTTTTTAAAGGCTTAGTTTAGTGGAAATCCTTGTACAACCCTAACCTAGCGGTCTCAAGTTCGAATCTCTACCCACATACCGGTGTCCTCCTTGCCTAAGCTCAAACCTTCATGCGGAATTTTTTTTTGTGGTGTGCATAGATCAAACCTGTGACCTACCCCCAGGATGAGAACCCTTAAGGAAAACCCCACCGTACCTCAAACCAGCTAGATTGGAGATTATTGACAGACAAGCAGGTAGATGACTTATCTTTTAAACACTGTTTATGAAGTTTCTTTAGTAAATAAATATAGGATAATTGCATATGATAGACTGATAGAGCCACTACATATTGTAACACTTAACATTTTTTTATAAATCATCAAAAACTTCTCTCATTTGGTTTTTCTCTTTAACATTTTCTAGAACGTATTCAACATTTTTTTGTACTTCCACGTTACATCAAACAAGACCAAAACCATCGTCAGATCCGGCCCTCAACAAAACAACAATTTGATGCATATATGATCACAAATTATCCCAGATAACCAGCTTTGTTGGATTTTCCTATTAAAAAAAAAATCATATTGAATCCTTCTTCAATCTACATTCTACAGCATATTCCAAACAAATCAATGATGTTTAATTTTATGGTTGGACTGACTGTAAAGCTTTGTAAACCACTATGTTATAACAACATATCGTGAACCATATACTTTCCATCATGTATCATGATCAAGAGCTTTAACATATCACTAGACATATATTCTGAGAAAGACTCAAAAGAAAAGATAGTTTGTTGGAGTTGTTGATTGTTACGTTTGTCTAACTTGAGGTGGTTGGTTCAATCCCCCTCCTCCCCATTCTTTTTTCATTTATGGTTCCTTTTGTCCAGCTATAAATAAGTATTATTTTTTTAAAAACTTTTGTTTCCATATTTTTTCACGTTCTAGTTTTTAAACGGTAATATATTTTTTTTGTTGTTTTTCTATTTTTGTTTTGTCCGTTTTTTATATAGAAGTTAGTTTTTTCGTGACGGTTTAGTGTTTTTTTTTATCTAAATTATGAATATTATCAATGATGTCTACATTTCGTTTTCCATATATAAAGTCACGTATGATATTTCGATGTTTATTTTTATGGTATTACACATCTTTTTCGGTTGCTAGCCCGACAATGAATAGAACCAATTTATACCAATCAAATTCGCACTACAACCCGAGTGGTAAATGCTGATCATCTTTAAATACAGCATTGCGACATGCTTTTTTATCAATGTTTAAACCGACGAGCTGTGATGCGGGACCATCGTGCTTATCATTTTATATGTATTGGTGTAAATTTGTTTGAATTGTTTGCCTTTCTTATTGTTAACTTTTACGTAACTTTTGAATATACCGTCGTGACATGATTTTATCGTCAAGTCGAATGTCTGGTCGAGATTTTCTTATTATTATGTACATTTCGAACCAGGCAACCAGCCACGGAGTGCGGACACTGACTTGTTATATACCTATGTGTTTTACTAAAAGTAATGATGATCCTACAATTGGCTAAATGATAATCATAAACTCCTATTAATCTGGATACATACAAAGTTAATTAATCCCTTTTATGTTCTTAAGTAAAAACAATGTACTCGCTGTATTTTGTATTTTGTTTATGCTCACAGTTGCTAAATATATATATCACTAATAAAAAAGTGACATTTTGCAACAAAATTTTCTTACAGAAAAAATGCGTCACAAATTTTAACAAAGTTGCTACTAATTTGTGACGACAAAAAAACTAATTTTTTTAGCAAACTTGCGACACAATATATCTACAAATACTTAGGAAATTGCGTAGGAAATGGGTCACAAATTCCTGCACCATATTTTCGTAGGAAATGCGTTGAAAATTGCGTAACAAATGTGTAAGAAGTGGTTTTCGATGATGTTTTTTCTAACATCAAGGTTTCCTGCACCAATTTCCTAAGTATTTGTAGATATATTGTGTCGCAAGTTTGCTAAAAAATTATAGTTTTTTTGTCGTCACAAATATTGAGTAGCAACTTTGTTAAAATTTGTGACGCATTTTTATCCGTAAGAAAAATTTGTAGCAAAATACCACTTTTCTAATAGTGTATAACGGGTTAGTGTTTTGTTTCTTTCTTTTTTTAATTTGTGCTTTCTGGATGTGGTTTAATCTAACAAGAAGAAAACTGGTTAACTTGAGGGTTAAACTTGAATAAAAAACAACAAAAAGGTTTTTTTTTTTTTTTTTTTTTTTACTATTAGTTTAAGTACGTAGCTAGGGTTTGGCAGATGAGATGCGGGTCATTAGCTGTTATGTGCTGCTTGAAACATGAAACTATCACTGATCATCTTTGTTAAAAACCAGGAAAAGATAACTAAACTTTCCACAGAGAAGCAACAGAAATGACAATTCACATTATAATCGCAGTAGTTAGTACTACTGCTAATCTTACTGTGCATATATATGCATGCTAATTAACTGTGCATATGTTCTTGGGAGCCCCAATACTTTCATAGTAATCAGTGACTGTGATGAACTAAAACAACAGCAAGAAATTTGATTAATTAATAAGCAATGGTGGGATCAACAATTTGTTTGTCATTATATGAACATTGAAAAGAGGTGTGTGTGTGTGTGTGTGTGTGTGGGGTGGGGGGGGGGGGGGGAGGTTGTTTACTAACGTACACTTATAAAATATGTATTTTGACACCCTATGTATGGGTTTTATACAAATATATGGCTCGTATACATATATGCTGGTTGTATACCAGTAAGAGAATACTGTAGTGTGTTTGGGTGCATCAATATTCAACTCGTATGTGTATATATTTGTGGATTGTATACAAGCATGAACTAGGCTTATTGAGCCAGCGGGGAAGCGGGGAAGCGGGGGGGGGGGGGGGGGGGGTTGTGGTTGTCCCCGTCCCATTGTTTTTTGACTCAGTAGTGTAAATTTTCCCGGTGTTGTCCGGAAATTTTATATATTTTGAGTCCGGCCCTCACCGATTTGAAAAATAATTGGGTCACATCACTTTCTGACCCTACCATCAAAAGTTGAAGCTCTGCCACTGTGTACAAGGCTAGTATATATATTTATTAGTTGTAAATATGGCTTGTATACATCTATATTAAAGGTATATATGGCTCGTATATATATTTAGAGGTTGTATATAAGGCTCGTATGCATGTATACTGGTCGTATATAAAGCTCATATACATGTAGGATGCCCTTATACTTGAGTAGCTAAACACGAAATTCTCTTACTATTATACGACCTGTATAAACCTGTAAAAGACATGTATATATTGATTATGTGAATAAAATGTCAGTGTGTGTGAATGGCAGAGGGAAAAATTGTTGTAATTTCATGACATGTGCTAAAGTAAAGTCTATGTTAAAGGTAGAGGTTCATTTAGTTTTATGAAGCAGTGAAACAAGATCCTTTTCATGATGCCTTTTCATGATGTCTACATCAATCGCCAACAAGTTTATTTTTAGAAAATATACCTTAAGGAAATACAATTTTAGTTATTAAATCCGACTATTAATCATTGTTATTTTACCTTCCAAAATCCAAGTGCTTTAAGAATTTCAAAAACATTATTTTTCATAAAATTGTTCCCAATGATCAAACATATATCTATTTTAAATCCGAACAATAAACATTGTTTAATTACTGAAAACCTTTGAGAAACGACACATTTGACGCTTGGTAGATATTGCATATCGGTTTTGAAATATTGTCCGGGATTGACTATTATTGTTACAAATTATCTTCGTCAAAAACGTCGCGATTTTGTATAAAATACATTTGTCACACACTTGGAAGGTTAGTTATAAAAACATACAACAATATCATATTATTACGCTTTGGATTTTATAAAAAATTTGGCAGAGTTTCCTCTGTTTTTACATAAACCAGACAACATAAGTTGTCCACAAATTTCCCAAAAACAAATTATAAACACAAGACAATACGTTTATCCGCAACTTTCCAAATCAAACGAGTTTATACATTTCGACAACCTTTATAAACATACATATTTACCAATAGTTTTAGTCCAACGACAAAACACAAGGTCACGTTTTTAGTATACAAATTCATCGTTTGTTACATCGTCGGTTCGTTCGCAAGTTAACACCATTTATTATTCGTATTTATAGTTTATAAATATATATATATATATATATATATATATATTTATATACACAATCAAGATAATAAATACGAAGTAGTTATACCGAAAGTCATGCGCCTGTATCTCGATCTACACATTAACGAACCTGATCTACCCGTTGACCATGTTTAACCACAGTTGACTGAGTCGACTCGGTTTGACCGAGTCGACTAGGTTTGAGCGAGTTTGACCAACTTTGATCCGGTTTTGACCGGATCTACTGAGTTGACTCAGTTTGACCGCATCAGATCTGACCCGAACTGAACGGACCCGTTTGACCCGCGACCAAAACCACAGTCAAGACCAGATTTGAACCGGGACTTGAGCACAACACCGAATTTGACCCGGCCCATCCTCGATCCGAACCAGATCTAAACCGAACTAAACCCAAACCCAAACCAAGAAGCACCACGAACCATCACCTAATCTCAACCACCTTCAAACCCTCGGCCTTGAACCACCATCACGGACTACGCCTACACAACCACCACAAGACCCAACCCGATCATGTCGTGAACCACCCAAACACCACCACAATCGGTCCCCATCTACCCTAACACAACCACCACCGCGTGAAACCACCACCAGACCACCACAGCCATCATCGACCACCATAACCACCCTCTCCTGCATGAACAACCTGACCAACACTCGAAACCCGAGCCTAGGGTTGACCCGTTGACTAATCGGGTCGACCCAGATTTGACTAAACCGAGCAAACTTGTCACCAAATCCAACAAACACCACCACCCTACCTGACCACCACGACCACAACCGTCAACATCACCTTAGCCACCACCGGTCATCAGCAAACAACGATAAAGCCACAAGATCGTGCTACAACCAGACGGAAAATGAGCTCTAAACCCATCAGACCACCATAACAACGTCGATAACACTATAAACCATGCATTTTAACGTCCGATTCCCATGTCAGTTCCTCTTCGCGCCATTCTCCAAAACGTTGCGTTTTTTTTACCGTTTTTCACGCCGATTTCACGTCCGATCGTATTAATAGTAAATACGTGTCGTATTTACATATATTAGCATTATGTTAGTCCACTTTGACAAATTTTTACTAATGTTAGTTCGTTAACATTAATTACGCGAAGTCTTTCTTTAAAGACTTCAAGGCGTCCACGAACTTAGAAGGACATCGTAGGACTCGTAACGGCTCAGTTAAGCATAATTAACCTTAAACCATGTTAATTACTTCAAAAACACGATTAAAATCACATTAGTCATTGTACGGAATTTGCCGGTTTTCACAGTGTGAATGCGTAAAAGGGGTGTGAAGATCCTACACGCAAGACACACCACCCCGGGTCCAGCGTGGAGGCTGGCGTGGGGCAATCTCGTTGGAGATGTCCACCGACATGGAGCAAGTACTGATGGTGACGTGGAAAATTTTGATTGGGTCTACGAAAGGGACCATTTGACAATGGTAAATATAATAATTTTTGTAAGTTACCATTTAATTCAAATTTACTTCCTTTTCTTCACCGTTTTCTCCACCACTTCTCCAACATTTTCTCCACCCCAAATTCTAGTAATCAACCATCTCCCGTTGGACTAAGGAGGAGGGGATCACCCTAGTGACGACTTGGACGAAAATCAACAATCCTTTACACGGCCCACAGTCGATTTGGCCACACGTCATTCGGGAATTCAAGGACTTAGTCAGTGGTTCAATCCGAACCACTGATTCACTCAACCGCAAATGGACCGATCTTCAAAAAAGTGCCAACGATTCATGGGTCTCCACCAAACAACCTTGTAACAACAACCCGCCAATACCCCGAACACAAGGCCATTACACTCACAAAAATCGATTATAGATTTCGCAGCAGTGGTTGATTTAATCACATATCGGCGTGGCAAATGATCAGGCCAACACTAGATTAGGTTTTTTAGTTATGTTTACTTATGTTTAAATTAGTTTAGGTTAATTTTTATGTATTATTTTTATTTGTGGCTTATGTTATTTTATTTAATTACTTTAATTATGAATTTGAAAGAAAATTGTAAAAAAACAAAACCGAGGTGACCTGGAGGCCACCTAATCACTGTTCATGTCACCACCACCCTGTGTTTTTTTGTCTTGAAGAGGAATTCCAACTTACATGTTAATCCATGCCCCCTCAAGTATTTGTCCAAATCATTTAGTTTACAGATTGATCAATAGGGAATGATTACAAACTAGCCAAATTGTAAATGAACTTTGGATGGTTATATTTTTTACCTCATTTTAAGCATCCATACGAATTTCAATAGCTACTTTGTTTAAAATAGAAAAAGCAAATACTTGGTACAAACAAAAGACACTGAATCTTTGAAAAACAACTATATACATCAAAAAATCAAATCCAGGTATTCTTAAAACGGATAATCCACAATATAAAATTAAGAACTATATGTCACATTTAAGTAAAATTTGATGAATTTTTGGATCATGTGTATTGTCCCGTTACATGAATAAAAACCTAATTTCATAAATAGTATGTATACTAACCAAACTATAAAAATATCTAGATGGTGGATTAGTTATGGGAAAGTAACAAGTGTTACCAATACTCCATGACTTAGTTAACTACTTGTTAGCTAGAAACAGGTAAACCTCACGACTTAATAACCTGGACACGCTTAATTTCTAGTTCAGGTTAACCCACCTAGGTCCGGTTATGATCCAAAAAAATTGCTACATGCAAACCTTCACCAAATGATGTATCAATTGATCTTTAAAAAGTGATAGAACACTATATATATATATAATAAAAGCTAGTTTAACAACACATACCCAATTATCAGTTTGTACACTAGGAATAAGACGTCACAGTTTGACGCGAACAAATATAAAAAAGAAACGAAAAATAAAAGTATTGTCCGAGTGAGAATACGCTTGTTATTCATAAAAATAGATTACACACATTATAAATGACCCTGATAGATTGCTTATTAAGAAACAAAACACCAACAATCATAACCATGCAATATATCAACAAGTTATTATATGTATGGACTTACATCTCACAATATCGATCCAGCGCAGCCCGACTAGGTAATTATGGTTGTGGATCAGGATCTAGATCTTTATTGCTGTTAGTTGGCTGACCAGGACCTGCATACATCATCAGTCGAAACATGAATAACTGAATCAATAAACATGTTTGTACTGGTGTTCTAATAGTAATTGTACCTTCATTATATCTAAGGCTGCTCATGAACATCTGTAAATTGAGGCAAACCTGAGAACTTAGAGCTAGAATCATTCGACACCGTAAGTATGTTCTCATAATCATAAAACCTTGAGATCTTATCTTCCGTAATCGACTCCCCGATCTTGTCATTATAATCGTTTGGCGGTTCAACTGAATCCCAAAAGCTTGGCTGGAGTATTGAATTTGAAGAACAACACTCAACATGAAGACTCTTGGACTCCTTATCAAGCTTTTTAATATAAAGTTTCTCTTTAGTCCTTTCTCTAGCTCTTGCTCTTGCCTCAGCCCTTGACTGATTAACACTAAATCCAGATTTGTATTTTCTTGTTTTCTTCTTTCTTTTTTGTCTATGTTGTTCACCTGATCCAGTTTCCAGGAACACAGCTTCTGTTTGGTCAGTAACAGTTGAAGATGAGCTTTCTTTCTTTCTTTTAATTAACTCATGAATTGAGATCTTGGACTTTTCAAAGAGCCAATCAAGGGTTTTGCTTGCTTTGTTAACTCCTAACAAATCTTGAAGATAAAAGAACTTTTTTGCAACTTCAATAGACAGTCTTACCCTCCTATCTCTAGGCCCTTGAGCAGTATGGATCTTGCTATGATGATCTTTCTTTGAAGCTTTCTTGTTCATGATTTCCGAGATGAAAAGATGATTATTATACACATGACACTGTTCCAACCCTAGTCCTTCAACTGAATCTTGTTCACTTGTAGTAATATTCTCATGGGCTGGAAAACAATGGCTGGAGAGAAATGGGTTGGTGTAAAGATCATCTTTGGCTTCATCAAGAAAGGAATTGGATGGAGGGAAGACATGGATGGTTGAATTTGAAGGCTGTGGAAAAGGGTTTGAGGAAAACATTATATCAAGAAACAAGATTTCAAAGAGACATTTATTAAGTGTTTAAAATCATAATATTCATTAGTTTAAGTTAAAGGTAAAGGGTTCGCCTGAACTTAAACACTAATGTACTTCTAACAGATTTGAAGGTGAACTGCATCTTACAAAATATATACACTTCTCTAATCAGTTGGAAAAAAGATACAGTAAAAAGGTACCATCATATCACACCCAGGAAGATTTCTCTTGATTAGTACTTCTTCGGGAAGAAAACAAACGAGTGTACCTTTAGTGAAGGCTTTGGTTATTGGGACACCACCTCAAATATTTACACACCTAGGTTGACCCATACGACGATGCGTATAGGGCTCATACGCAGCGTATAGGTCCAATAATTGGGTGGCAGAGAATGTTCTGTGTTAGGGACTGTTTTGACTAGCCCTATACGTTGTGTATAGCCCTATATGAGGCATATAGGTGGACATGGGTTTTTTTAGGTTGAAAAACCAAGTCTTGGGTGAAATTTCTGATTCTATATGTGGCATATACTTTTATACGCCACCTATAGGTATGATTATTATTATTTATTTTTCAAACGAGAGTTAGATATTTTATCTGTTTTATTAAAGTTTTAAACATTGTACATACGACTTATATACGTATTACCATTTTTAATGTTTTTTTCAACATATATTCCATAATTATCCGTTTAATCAAAGTTTTAAAGGTAGTAATGTTCAACAAGACAAATAATATAGGTTTTTTAGATCTTTGTTCAATTTTATCGTGTCTAACAAGCCTTGGACATAACATACAAAACACTTAGCAATCGGGACAAGCCCGATCGTTGCATTTATCCCCTTGTCTTTTACATATCAACGTCATCGAATGATGCATGATTAACCGCTCGCTGTTTTTATCGTTATTTTAACGAAATTAGTAAAATAACATTAATATTTGTGCAATTTTACTTTTGCCCCCAATGGCCCACACATGTATACATTATATACGCATACCACAAGTGGGGCTGCTAATTTTCACCATACAATACAAAATAAAAAAACCCCAAATTAAGCATCCTAATTTTCACCTCTTACGCCCTCTCCTGAATCTTCTAGTGGCGGTGGTACAACTAGCACATGGTTGACACCCTATTTGCACGTCCTGTCTATATCCCGGTCAACCAACAAGTTAACCAGAGGCTCGAACCAGCCGACTCGGCGGGCAATCGACCCAATCCCATGATGCATCCGAGCAAGCAGTGTAACAGCTCGGTAAACGTGTCTAGGATGTTGTGGTGGCTGCAGCGGCCAAGGGATGAAGATCTGCTCATGCTCCGCCCCAGCAACAATAGCCACGAATGGTACCGGCTGCTGCAGCGGTTAAGGGATGAAGATCTGCTCATGCTCATCTATAAAAGAAAGGCCATTGTCTAGAAACTTCTTCACGATCTTCATCCCATGGAGCGTGCTCGAACTTATTAGTTGATGCTTAATGAGCAACTACAATTGTGAAACATGCGAAAAATATCGATCACAGGGCCATGCAATGATCGTGATGTATGCGCTGCAGTTAAGTGTGCCCTGCAACTATCGTCGGTTGTTACTGCACTTTTGTATGTCCCTAGCTAGTGGTAGGTTAGTATAAGTCGCCAGCTAGGTTAAATGATGTTTTATAACCTCAAGGGCAATATGGTAATTATGTGATGGGACATGAGAATGAGATAAGTATGAGACACCTCATGAGAATGAGCCTCCCATTCTCATGGAGGGTCTTATTCTTATAGGATATACTATATACTACATTCTCTCGTTCTCATTAAAAAAACACTCTTGAATAACTTAAGGTGTAAGTGTGTGTTTTGATCTCCGAGTAAGATACTTCATTGAATCTAAAGGAATCATTGAGTAATTGTGTTTGTGTTTAATTATCTTATTATCATTTCTTGTTCTATCAATACGAGTATACCTTGTTTTGCCTTGATTTACGTGAAAACTTGCTTGAATCATTTCTTGTTTGAGAAAAAAATCGATCATAGAAGTGGTATCAGAGCTTACAGCCCTATTCACGTGTTAAATTGATAGAGGGTTCAATCCGAATTTGAGATTTTAATTGAATTGTGGGGTTTTTGTTCTAAAATGTTTTATAAAGTTTTATCAAGTTTTTGGGATTTTGTATTAGAATTCATGGTCAAAAGTTGTTTTGGATGATCTAGATGTGTTCAAAACGTGTTTTCCGGTATAACTTATATAAAATTTCATTAAAAACAAGCTTAGATAAAAAATTTGATTGAAAAAGTGATCACCCCCCCCCCCCCCCCACACACACACACACACATGACGGGTGGTTCAAGGAACAACCCTTTATATGGTTAAAACGCTTATTTTTCCCACATTTTATCATGTTATTGGTTGGAATTGGATAACTACAGTTGCTTTGGTTGTAGGTGTAATAAGGAGCTAAAAATGACGAAATTCGAGCTTTGGAACGGACTGAAACGGATCGGGACGAGGAGGATTTGAAAGAAGAAAAAAACAAATTTTGGAAGAGCTCCACCGTACCTTACGGTGCCACCGTAAGGTACGGTGGCTTCTGGGCACATTTTGTCTACCGTTCCTCAGGCTCAAGCTACCGTCAGTTTTCTGATTCCACCGTACCTTACGGTGGCACCGTAAGGTACGGTGGCCCCTGTACGATTTTTGTAACTTCCTCCTTAAATGAGTGGTTATTGCAAGACTTTTCACTATCTTCGAATTGGGAACGGTTCTAAGCATTCTAGAGGCGATTTTGGGGCTAGAACAAGGTGGAAGAACATTTCTAATCATTAGGTTATTATCTTTGATTCATATGAACAATAGATTGAAGATTATGATGACCCATTTGATGATGCTTGGCTAAAACCTTTGATGGTCATCCTTGGTGAAGTTTCCTTTGAACTTTTTTATGCTTTTGTCTTGTGATTTCTAGAATAACAATTTGGTATGTTTGCTTAATTGTTATGGTGTTTGAACATTTGATTGTAGTAATTATTTAATTTATCAATTTCTCATCTTGGTTGCATGTTCTTGGTGTTGCTAACAATCGGGATATTGCGGGAAGGATTTGGGTTGGATAATTAAGTAATTGGTCATCGGGAAACAACCTCGCATTGTTATAATCCGAGTACTTTGTTCCCGTTTATCACAACATTTGTTCAAATACGAGTTATGTCTATGTAACTCTTTCTAGTTAGACTTTTGGCATAAAGATTCAAGGGAAATGGATCCAGGGATGGTCATTGCTTCCTTAATTTGATAAACACAATCTTATTTCAATTCAGCAATTTAGTTTAATTTTCTTAAATCTAAATCCAGACCAACAGACAATCTTTGATCTTTATTTTTCTTAGTTGTTAAATAGTAGTTTAATTGCAAAACTTTAATTCTCACATTTTCCACAAACTCCCTGTGTTCGATACCCTTCTTACCACTATCTTAGTTGTAATTGGGAAATTTAACGTGTACCACGACAAGCACGTCAACACACACATACTATTTTCATCAAAAAAACCAAGAGTTGCGGGTTATAAAGGCGAATGGGATAACTTTTTTTGTCTCATTCTCATTATCTCATTCATGTATATATACCATTCTCATGATCTCATTCGTGCATATATGCCATTCTCATGATCTCATTCGTGGATATATGTCATTCTATAATCTCATTCACACGTTTATCTTGGTCTTGTGATATGGTCTTGTGATATCATTCTCATGTTAGAGCATTTTCACAAAAAATTGAAATTGTTCTAAGTTTGAACATCGGTTGACCAAGTTCGTTTTTCTTTTGACCAACTTGACGTTTTTAACCAAGTTGACTTTCTTTGACCAAGTTGCCTTTCTTTGACCAAGTTTGACTTTCTTTGACCATGTTGACTTTTTAGTTAAAGGCATAATCCAAGTTGATCAAAGTTTGACTTTCGTTGACCAGAGTTGACCTTTTGCCTAGACTTTTGAAATGATGAACCCTTGGGCTTATGCTAGTCATCCATAACTAAAACCACAACTGCAATCACCGGATGTAATCTGTGGGCTTTGACAAGTCAACAACCATAATTGAAACCATAATCGTGATCATCAGTTGTGCCTGGATGTAATCCGTGGGCATTGACAGATCAACAACCGCAACCAAAACCTAAACCATAACCGCAATTACCGGTTTTGAGAGATAATAATCCGTGGGCTTGTTATGATAAAGCATATCAGCAGAATCATACCCAGTAGTAAAAACAGAAGAATGTTATTCTAGAAAAGGCAACGGGTTTTGTTGTTTTAGCAAATCAAGTTGCTCCCGTAAATATGATTGTTGCTAAGCCTAGGTTGTACATGCTGATGAAGGATTTGGCTGGAATTAACAATTTCGAGAGGATAACTAAAGTGGGGCAGCGTGTTTTGCTTGTTAGTGCACGATGTCCCTATGCTAGTATATTAGTTGTTTGGACGTAGTTCGGGGTGTTTGGAGGCGTTAATAGGCGTTTTGGAGGTTTTGGGTTGCTGAGGGTGATTAGGAATACTCTGATGGCGTTTATGGCCCTACTCGCTAGTCAGGGAACACGATTAGGCATTTATCATAGGCGATTAGCCATAATCGCCTATGTTAGCATGCCACATGACTGTGCTAATCGCCTATAGTGAGCTGGTCTTACCCGGGTGGTATAAATACCCTCATTCTCAACCCTAGACCTTAGTTCTTGCCTCACACACCCTCCAAACACCCTCCCCTGGTCATAGAACGTCTGATTTGATCTCTGTAAACACTCGTGCTCTGTTTTGGTGATTAATAGATAATCTTTTGACCCGTGTGTGTGTTGTGATTACTCGTTTCATTGTTTCAATCTTCGTATCTGTTGTTAGAACATTCTAGAGGGATTTCGCACCTCTAGGATAAAACCCGTGAATGTTGGAACACGCGTTCGACGGTCCTAACAAGTGGTATCAGAGCCGAGGCTCTTATCACGGGTGTTTTAATAACAAAAACGAGCAAAAACAGGTTGTTTTTGGTGTAAAAGTTGAGATTTTTATTCAAAAACCTGTTCTTAGTTTGAAACTTTGAGTTTTTATCAAAAACCCATATTTTTCAAAATCTTAGTGTGTGTTTACGGTTAAAAACGTGAGTTTTTGATCAGGTTTTGTTCTAAAACTATTTTGGTAAACTTGTCTAATCATTTGGGATCAAAATACAATGTTTTAGATAAGATTTTGAAGCAAAATAGGTGATTTTTGAGCAAAAGTGCGGCTGCAGATCAGATCAGGCGATTAGCAGACAAAACTTTCAAGCGATTAGGGTTTATAGGCGTTTAGCCCATACTCGCTTATACTGTTCTAGCGAGTAGCCATAATCGTGTATAAACTCTTGTTCCCTTGAGCGATTAGGGTCATAATCGCTTGCACTATTTCATGCGATTAGCCCTAATCACGTGACATACCCAATCGCCCTGAAAACTCCTAATCGCGTAACTATTCACTAGCAATTAGCCCTAATCACGTGTAAAAACCCCCAATCGCCTATATTAACTAGCAATTAGCCCCATAATCGCCTAAAAGGTTCTGAAACATAAAAATTGACTAAGTATTGGACTTTTAACATACGTTAACATACCTTAACATATGGCGAACCCTTGGGGACATCTGAGTCAACCGAGAACTCAGTACAACCAGCAAATGAACAACCAAATGAACAATCAAGCAAACGTGCCCACGAACCCTTGGCAGTTTTCAGCTGAACGAAACGCGCAACGGATGCAACAAGCGCAAATGCAAGCGAATGTTGCCGGAATCAATCCGTGGGCGCTAGCTGCTCAACAGCAGGCAATGAATGCGAATCCTTGGGCACTCGCAGCTGCTGCTAACTCTCAGACAAACCATCTGTCGTCCGTTCTTATCAGTGACTTAGAGACGGGCAGTTCTAACCGAGCACCGAAGCTGCAATATATGGCAGACTATCATGGTTGGAAAGGCAGATTTCAGTCTCATGTTGAGGGTATCGATGGCTTGGTATGGTCAGCTATCGAGAATGGGTACACAAGGCCGCTGGTTGAAAATTCCACTACTCCGGTCTCTATAGAAGACATGTCTGAGGATCAGAGGAAGAAGTATAACTATGAGAAGAAGGCGATGGCAGCGTTGAAGCAGGCACTTCCCAAAGACATTCTTCATCAGTTCGCGCAGTGTACTACTCGCAGATGCTTTGGTTAGCGCTTGCTGAGCGTAATGAGGGGAATCAGAAGACACGGAAGGTGAAAGTGGATCAGTTGAAGAAGGAGTTTGAGAACTTCAGTGCGATGGGAAATGAATCACTGGGAGATCTGACAGCTAGGTATTATCATCTGATGTCTGAGATGTATCAGTATAGGGTTACCTACACCTCAGCAGAACTTGTGGAAAGATTTGCAGAGGCGCTCCCTTCACACTGGCATCAATGGCTGGACATTCAGAAGTCCAACAATGTTTATCAGACACTCACCATCAATGAGTTCGTGGCCGAGCTGGAGAACAAGGAGATCGAGGAGATCAGGAGAGCTACTAAGCCGCCCGTTGTTCAGAATCCCAGCATGTACTATGGGAATCCAGCTCAGGATATCAGTGTGGGTGGATCCAAACCTCAGACTGCGTTCATGGTTAATCCTGATCCAGTCTTTGCGTTTGACAACTATGGACCCCCATCTGATGTTCCTCCACTTGTCTTTCCTTGGGGTCAAGGAAACCAGTATCCTTTGAATTTTAATAATACTAACCAATTTGGTGTTAATCCGTTTGCTCATCTTGCAGCACCAGCTCAGGCAACTTCCAACTTTGGTGGACCTTCTTCATCAGGGTTTGGTGGTGCTTCATCTGCTAACTTTGGTGGATATGGAGGTGCTTCTACTTCAAATCAGGGTGCCTATCGGACCAATCCTGTTGCAGAACAGCTGAACACTTCGGGTTTTGAGAAGGTGACTGTAGAAATAGCCCAAGAACACATGGCTCTACTGTCAACCTTGGTCAATTCCTATAGTGGATTAGTTGCAGGGCAGATCGGGAATCCTTATCTCACTCAAGAAGATTATGCCCAGATCGACAAGGATGACATGGACCTGATAGACATCCAGTGGCACTTCGCTAGTGTGGTGAGACGTGCAAAGGATTATATGGATAGAACTGGAAGGAGAGATGTGCTGATCAATAACAACACTAAGTTTGGGTTTGATAAAACGAAGGTCACCTGTTACAACTGTGGCAACAGAGGACACTTTGCCAGAGAATGTGATCGACCTAGACAACAGGGAAATCAGAATCCCTTCAACAACAACAGAGGCAATCAGAATAATCAGAGGCAGCAAGCTCAGACACAACCTAACCAAAATGCTGAACGAGCTCTTGTCCCAGTTAACCATCAGAACTAGAGGCCTCAAGCAAACAACAATCAAGCCTTGGTAGTTCAAGAAGATGAAGTGTTCAACTGGAATCACCTCATTACTGGTGAACAAGCTCCTCAGGGTGGTGCAGCATGCTTTGCCCAAATTATGTCTGATACTCATGAAGAAGTTGAAGAGTGTCCAAGTCAGTCTGAAGCAGTTATTCCTGAAGTAGAAGCTTTGGATTGTGACTCCGACTGTGATTCTGATGAAGGGGTGGATCTGGAAGATTTGTTAGCTGAAGCAGACGCCTTGATTAGCAAAAGGTCAATACTTGTGGATGCTGACTGTACAAAGAACAACCTTGCTGATTTCTTCGGATCAGTGAAGACGGCTGCTCATTATGCTTTGATGGCCCTTACAGAGTCATCCAATCAGGTATGTTCTTCCTCCAATTCAAAACCTGAATGTGTTGATTGTGGCAAGCTTAAGTTCAGAATTGATGTCTTAACAGACGAAAATCTGAACTTGAAAGCTGACTTAAGTCAATGCCAAGAGAGTAATGAGGTTTTGAGAGCTAATGAGAAAGCCCTCAAGATCACCATTGATACTCTTAAGAAAGACTCCATTGAGTGTGATCAGCTTAAACTCAGAATCAAAGAATTAACTGATGAGAATCTGAATTAAAAAGCTGATGTAGGTCCATTGCAAAGGTCAAATGATTCCTTAAAACAGAAAGAGAAAAATTTTCTTAAGACTGTTGATAATTATAAAAAGGATGTTTCTGAATTGTCTAAAACCCTAGCTAACAAGCAAATTGCTATCAATAATTATATAAATGAGGTTGAAGACACTAAGAAACATTTGGCCATTGTCAATTGTGACTATGAGAAGATCAAGAAGAAACTTGAGAGTTACCTGAACTGCAAGTATGTTCTTGATCATATCATCGAACACTCAGATAAGGAGGGCAATTCCACCAGTCCAAATATGCTCAGTGTCCTCCTCTGGTAAGATTCGAACATCATCACAATGATATCTTACCGAAGGAAGAGTTTATGGACTTGGCAGCAGAAGCAGCTAAAGCTGCAGAAGCGCCTAAAGTGATGGAAGCAGTTAAACCTGCCAAAGTCACTAAGGTTGCTCCTCCTGCGCCTAAAGTGACAGAAGCACCTAAACCTGCTGAAGTTACTAAGGCTGCACCCACTGCTGTTGCTGCCAAACCTGGTGAGAATGCAGATGATGCTAGTGTCTGCGAGACAGACTGTTCTGAAGACGATCTTGATGAACCAGAGAGGTATGCACCGGTGAAGGATACGGATATTCCTGTCCAAAATCACATTCTGTGTGAGCCTGAACCGAAAGTGCAAGCCCCTGCTGGTAAAACAATCAAAGTGTTCTATCAATTGAAAGGGTCTGATAAAATCTATGCTGATGAGGAGTTTCCTTATAAGCACCTGGCACCTGGTCTTGTTGGTAAAATCTGGCAAGAGTCTACCATCACAATTGAGAAAGAACAATGGGGACATAGGAAAAAGGGTCAGGGTAATCAGTCCAAAAGAAACAAAAGTAAAAATCAAAAGAAGAACACTTTGAACCCTAAAAATCAAGCTCAGGAGAACTCTCCCAAGAAACATGTTACTCAGTTTGTTGGATCGTCAGGCAATGAGTTTGATAATTATCCTATGACAGACTGGCAGAAAGAATGTCTTAAGGATCTAAAACACAAAAACACCTTTGCCACGAAATCCAACAAAAGGAGTAAGGATGTTAATGCTCCACCATTTGAGGAGTATAGATCCTGTCACAAGTGCGGGGTTCATGGGAATTTAGTTGCTGCTTGCCCCGAATTGAGACGCAAGAGGATGGAAACAAATGATGCTCCTAGTTCTAGCAACTTTAAACCGCCTGTTTCTCCTAAGCTTTCTAAGAAGCAACAAGGTAAACAGACAGTTTATAACACTCGTAACAAGATTGCTATGAACCAAAAGCCAGTTGATGGCAAGGGTCCGCAGTCGAGGGGGAGCCAAGATCCCAAAAAGGTTCAAGCAGCGCCTAAGCCACAAGCACAGGCTGCAGCTAAACCTGAAGGCAACCCTAACACTGCTCCACATGCAGTTAAATCTGAAGTGGATCCAAAGACTATCCCACCAAAGGAATCTGAGGCTGGACCTTCTAGCCCCAAGGCAAAGAAGAAGCCCAAGCCAAGGAGACCGGGAAAGACTTGGAGACCCAAGTCACCAACTAAAGAAGGAGGATCATCTGTTAGTGTAGAAACTGCTGGACCATCGGAGGCAACACCAACTCCTAACGGAAGGTGGGTTGACTTTCCGACTTTGGATGTAGATGGTAGACCCAAGACCGTCAAGGCTTGGGTCCCCCTTAACCACTAATCTTTGAATGTCGTGCAGGGAGTTCCACAGGGCCTTATCAGCAGCCTATGGATTGTTGATAGTGGAGCTTCTGGGCACATGACAGGCGACTTATCTCTGCTATTTGACATCAAGAATATCAATGGGGGATATGTTGCTTTTGCTGGTAATAAAGGGGGATACATCACAAAAGAAGGCAGTATGGGAAATGGAATCGTAAGCTTTGAGAAGATAAGCTACGTGAAACAGATAGACCACAATTTGCTGAGTGTCTCACAGATCTGTGACAAGAAATACACAGTATTCTTTGATGACAATGCTTGCTTCATTCTGAAACCTGGCTTTAAGATTCCGAAATAGTGGATTATGATCTCAGCTCCAAGAGTCAACAATTTGTATGTTCTGGATATGAGTCAAGCTGTAACATCTAAGGGGGAGGTCACTTGTTTTCTGTCTAAGGCTACAGAGAAGGAGTCTATTATGTGGCACAGACGAATGGGGCATATTCACTTGAGGAAGATGAATCATCTGGTTCAGAATCAACTTGTGGAAGGTGTCTCAGTCAAGAATTTTCATTTAAATGACGTCTGCGTGTCATGTAAGAAAGGGAAGCAGAAAAAGAAATCTCACAAACCTAAGAAGGTCAACTCAGTCAGTATGCCTCTCGAGCGGTTGCACATGGATCTGTTCGGCCCAGTCAATCGTAAAAGCAAGAATGGAGATTTATACTGTCTGGTTGTCACTGATGACTATTCAAGGTTCTCTTGGGTTGTATGCATGCAGCATAAAAGTGAGACTTTTGAGTTTTTGAAAAATCTGTTTACCAAACTAGAAAACATCTATGGGCTGAAGATCCGCAGGATTCGAAGCGACAATGGAACAGAATTCAAGAACAATGCTATGGAGTCACTATGTGCAGAAAAGGGTATTCATCACGAATTCACAGCGCCATACACTCCTCAGCAAAACGGGGTTGCAGAAAGTAAAACAGAACTCTTATTGAGGCAGCCAGAACAATGCTCGCAGATTCTAACTTGCCTGTCATGTTTTGGAACGAGGCAATTTACTGCGCGTGTTATACTCTAAATAGGGTTCTTACGGTTAAGAGGTTCGGCAAGACTTCTTACGAACTTCTAATCCGGATTAAGCCGAACTTAGAGTTTCTGGAACCTTTCGGTGCTCCATGCACAATGTTACATCCCGATGGGAAGTTTGGTGCAAAGGCAGATGAAGGTTTCTTTGTTGGATACAGTACTCCTAACAAGAGGGTATACAACAAAAGAACCAATAACGTTGAGGAATGGCTTAATGTCGATGTTCAACGTTACACTGTCAATGCGCGTGGTGCTGGACCCGATTGGTTGTTCGACTATAAGAGTTTGTTCGATTCTTTCAACCTGGATAATGTTGAGGATGATGCTGTAGCGCAAATGTATTACGAGTGTGAAAACGCAGCTAGCTCACCGCTAATGCGTCCGATCGTGGTTAATGCACCTGCGCCTGCCGCATCTGATGCTTCTACATCCATGGGTCCCCCTGATAAAGCCGCAGCAATTGAAGTTGAGGAAGTCTTTCAGGAAGCGTCAGAGGTTATGGAATCTTCTTCAGATGAGGAATATACAGAATCTCGGGAAACTCTTACTGAAGAACTGGATGGAAATGGTGAATCTGGGAATACAGCTCCAGATCCTCCTACAGGGAATGATCAAGCTGGTCCTTCTTCTTCAGCAGCTCCTGGTATTGATCTACAGATCGATTTCTCTGGTTTTAATTTGCAACCCGCTGCTCCCTCTAGTTCAAGTGCCGCTGAAACGAACATCTCTCAGGGACTTGAAAATCTCAATCTGCGGTCGGATGATCCAGTGCCGGCACATCCGGAATCTCGGATTCACGACACTCATCCACTGCAGAATGTGATTGGTGATCCGACTGGTAGAGTGATGACACGTAGTCAGCTCAGGAATGCCAGTCCAAGTGACAACTCCGCTACCCTAGCTCTTTATTCGGAGATCAGAAAAGCAGGTCATCAGAACGATTGGTCTTTTGCTCTACATGTGTCTCAGGTGGAACCGCGAACCGTCCAAGAGGCTTTGAGAGAAGAACCATGGATTGATGCAATGCAGACAGAGCTTCAGCAGTTCCAAAAGCTAGGAGTGTGGGACTTAGTTGACTTACCTCCAGGCGCAAAGAAAATTGGAACAAAGTGGGTCTACAAGTGCAAACGGGATGACCGCGGGGTAATTATTAGAAACAAGGCTCGATTAGTTGTCCTCGGCTTCCGTCAAATCGAAGGGATAGATTACAACGAAGTATACGCTCCAGTTCCGCGCCTTGAAGCTATCCGGATGTTCTTAGCTTACGCTTCGTACAAACGGTTTAAGGTGTATCAAATGGACGTGAAAAGTGCTTTTCTGTATGGTGTCGTGAAGGAAGAGGTGTATGTTTCACAACCTCCGGGGTTTGAAGATCCACTGCATCGTGACAAGGTTTACAAACTGAACAAAGCGTTGTATGGGCTTCATTAGGCTCCGAGAGAATGGTATCAAATGCTCAGCAGCTATTTGATCTCCAATGGGTTCAACCGTGGACTCGTGGACTGCACCTTATTCACCAAGGAAAAAGCTGGTGACCGTCTGCTGGTACAGGTTTACGTTGATGATATTATATTTGGGTCAACTAATGAGGTTTTGTGCAGGGAATTTGAAAAGTTAATGCAGGATAAGTTCGAGATGAGCTCGATGGGGGAAATGCAATTTTTCCTTGGCTTGCAAGTAGATCAACTTGAGTCGGGGATTTTCATCCACCAGACAAAATATGTTGCTGACATCTTGAGCCGGTTCCAGATGGAAGACTCTGCTGCAATAGCCACCCCTATCCAAACCAATCACGGGATTGGTCCGGATGAGAAAGGACAAGCCGTTGATTCCTTTCTTTATCGAGCAATGATTGGCTCGTTGATGTACCTCACAGCTTCAAGACCCGATATTATGTTCGCAACCTGCCTGCTGTCAAGATACCAGTCCAGGCCGAAACAGTCCCATCTGGTTGCCGTGAAGAGGATCTTACGTTATCTAAAGGGTTGTCCGACCAAAGGTCTTTGGTACCCTAATGACGATAAGTTTGACCTCGTTGCTTAGGAGGTCGGTTAGTCTCGTGGCAGTGCAAGAAGCAAGCCTCTGTGTCCTTATCAACTTGCGAGTCGGAATACATAGCTGCGTCCAGCTGTTGCTCCCAGGTTTTATGGATACAACAACAAATGAGAGACTACGGTTTGAAATTTCTAAACACTCCTATTTACTGTGATAATGAGTCTGCTATAGCGCTTACTAAAGACGCGGTAAATCATTCCACGGCGAAGCATATCTATGTTCGGTATCATTTCATACGCGATTGCTATGAAAAGAAATTGATAGATATGATTAAAATCCACACGGATTACCAACGTGCCGATTTATACACCAAAGCTTTTGATAAACCTCGTTTTGAGTATCTTTTGGTTTTAAATGGCATTAAAGAAAAGCAGGATTAGATCCTCATTGGCAATCGTTTTTGTAAATTTCTTCAAAAATAGAAAAATCCAAAAATATTGTCGTTTTGCAAATTTTTAGATTTTTAGGGGGAGAAAATTCAGAAAAATACAAAAACATCAGAAAAATGCAAAAATAAAAAAAAGGATGAAAAAATGTGAAAATTCAAAAATTCAAAAAAATGAAAAAAATGAGTTTCTTCGATGGAAATAGGGAAGATGATATTAACCAATCAGTCGGACTGTCTGGACCTTTATCATCTTAAAAATATTGGATCTGATAAGTAGCCTCTACAATGATGTGTTGGTAGGCTCGAAATCATTTCCAAGTTTGGCACGGTGATATAAACCTAAATCTACTGACAATTGTGTGGATTAACGCCGCGTTGGCATATGGTCAAAAAGCCTTAAATCTTGTTGATAGAATGCCAAAATCCGAGGTTTCTGGTCTTTAAGAGGTTGGTACATCCGGGGTGAACTGGACGTCTCTCAGAATAAAATGGGGTGGCATAAGTGACGTACGTTGGGTTAGCAGCCTACAACTGAGACACCTCTTTGCCATACTCAGTAAAAGAAAAGAAAATCAAAAAAAATAGAATAAATTCTGATAAGGAGACGTCTGGGAATCCTGTAAGAGCAAAAAGATCATGAATGCCAAAACCCTATTCTCAAAGAGAATCGCTCTAAGGTATCAAATCATTATACCTAAAGCATCGTACCGTGAAAAATAAAAAATGTACGGTATTTGACTTGAACCCTGGTCTGGATCTCACTGGTCTCTCTGCTGCAGCGTTCTTGCAGACCTGATCACCACTGAGTCCATTCCTTGTAAATACGGATGACAACAGCTTATTCACCGGTTACGAGGAAGCTTTGTGCATGCCTTGATGCGGGAATATGTCGCGTGTGCGGGGAACACCTTTAATCAGCTTTAATATTACCTTAACGTATCTAAAGTGCCTAGCGATAAAACTTGATTTTGAGTTTAGGTGAACAACAATACTGACAGTTGTTGTAGGATGCTTATTGGTAATTTTAATCAAAAACTGAAAGTATAAGGGTTCTAGTATAGTCCGTACACTGATATGATTCCCTAGCTATCGAAACTCGCAAAAATATGATAGTGTGCAGTTAGTTGTTCTCGCGTTTTCGCTTATTTTCTATTTTAACTTTAGTAGAATAGCTATTCTTGATTGCCGATGATGGAAACCTAATCCATTGTAATCTTACTTCTTCAAGAATAAAACGCCGAAAAAAAAAAGATAACTAATTGAAAACTTGTGTTTTTACCGGGTCAAAACCGTGTGTTTTACCAAGTACAAGGGTGGAAAATGAAACATTTTCAAGTTTTTGAGTCATCATCTGAGTCGCGTGTTAAATCGGGTTGAAAAACGCATGTTTTGAACCTTAACGGGTCAAAAATGTATGTTTTGGTGCTGCAGGGGCATTTGGTAATTTGTGGAAAGGGTTTTAGGCAATTGTAGGCTAATCGCCTATATGTGTTACACGAGTATGGGCTAATCGTGTTAATAAACATGCGTTTATGCCTAATCGTGTAAAATTGAGAGCGATTAGCTTATTGTGTCATCTATCCAATACACTTCCCAATCGCATGAATAGTTTAAGCGATTATGTCTAATCGCGTGTTCCTTTAGACGATTAGCCCCACTCGCATAACATATCACGCGATTACCTTACCAATCCCATTACTGTAACAGACGAGTAGGTCTGGGTATATAAGAAATACTTAGACTTTTTGTCTTCATTCATTCAAAACAACAAGAACAACAACGGTTTCCCTCTCTACTCAATCTAAACCCGATACCAACAGAACTCTTGCCCGTGTTTTTCTAATCCGTGAAACTTGTTCTACACACTAAAGGTAATCTACACCCAAAGTTTCAGATCCTAACATGTTGATTTCAAGGGTTTAATGTCAGATTTTTGGGCCGAAACCCTAAGTTTTCTATCCTTTAATCATTAGGCCTTGAAACAAGTTTGTTGATGGAATATCTTGTTGAGGGTTTGTTAATCGGCACATAGGGATTCTTTTGGCACCAAAATTATGATCTATAACATCTTGAATCAAAAAGCCCCAAAATTAAACCTTAAGAACCCTAAGTTACTAAACCCGTTTAATTGGAACCCGTTTTGACCCTGAAACTGAAATTTTGTTTAGGGATTTTGTTGACCGGTGTATTTAGGCTAAAATGCTACCAAGATTCCAACCCATTCCGACCCATTACAGATTTGGCAAAATTGGTGAACTTGACTACTGTTCACGCGATTAGGACACCCTAATCCCATGAACAGTACACGCGAGTAAGGTTTTTATCTGCTAAACGCCTGCTGTTCATAGCGATTGAGTCCTACTCGTGTTCAGTGATAGCGATTAGCACAGCTAATCGCATAAAATCACCTGTTGACCAATCTTTTGTCAAACCTTGTCCGTTTTTTGTCGGTTTATCATATCTTGACCTGTTTTTGATAATCTTGTCGTGTGTTTGCCTTATAGAAATATGCAGTACGGTACGTTTGAGAAGCACAACTGTTTGGCATTTCCTGGACCAGTAACGAAGCCAGAATGCAAGCGGTTCGAAGGCATCATCGAGTTCTTGAAGCGCTCGAAGATCAAGTATGCTATCTCCACTGAATATGCGGCCTACAAAGACATCATTCGGGAATTCTATCGGAACGCAAAGGTCGACAACAGCACAGTTCCAGCAACTATTAAAAGTGTTGTGCAGCGAAAGGACGTTGTTATCACAGAAGACTTGATTCGTGAGATTCTGAGATTTGAAGATGACAAAGACGATCCGATCGTGTTCGATACCATTTTGATTCGTGGTGGATTTCTCAGGATGAAGTATGCAGACGACGTACGTGCACAGAAGATGTTCCAGAAGGGTTGCTTACCCCCAGAGCTGAAATATTTAACGCACGTTGTGCTAAAGTGCATCGGCCCTCGCAAAGGTACTTTTGATGTGATCCAGGACACTTTAGCATCAGCGATTGTCGCGTTAACGTTGAACAAACCGTTCAACTTTTCTGGTATGATTATGCATCATCTCAAGGAAGTGATTGTGCAGAAACCGACAAAGCACTCTTTCATTGTCTATCCTAGGTTTCTGCAAATGATCCTTGACAACCAGATTCCTAATATGGTGAAAAAGGTTGATGAGTTGCTCGAGATTAAGAAAATTGATGAAATTGAGCTGAAAAGAATGCTGCAATATAAGAAAAAGCCGAAGGCACAACATCCACCAAGTCGGCGATTGTATGCATTTCTTGCGAAGGAAAACTATGAGGCACCACCTGGGAATAGGTGGAGACACGACGACAGTGATTCTGAAGACGATATTCATGTTCATAGACAGGTATTTAAAGATGATGATATTATTGGCAGACCCACTGCAGAATTGGGAGCCAATGAACCGGGTAATACGGGTGATGCTGAGCATAGACGCGATGATGATGTGTTTGATTCTGCGTCTCTGGATGTTGATGCACCATCCAGCTCAAGCAGGGGAAAGGATAAGTTGGATGAAGGCCCGGTTAATATTGAAGACGTTGATGATGAAGATGACGACTCAGAGGCGACAAAAGATGATTCGCCTGATGTGCTTAGTTTGGAAGATGATAGGGCTCGCACAGCCGAGGCGAGAGATCTTGCGAGGGATCCCACTTTCACACCAGGAGGTGAGGATCTTATTGCAGATATCGATGCTGATCTTAGCACGCCTCCTCCTCACAAGAGACAGAACACCAAGGCAGCGAAGGTTGGTAGGGGTCAGAAAAGGATGTCAGAGAAGGTTGTTGCGCCTGAAAAGACTCCAAAGAGATTGAGAGGAAGACGTGCAGCTTTGAATCTTCCCGATACTTTTGGTTCTCCTATTTCTTCTACCACAACAGCAGCAACAACAACAGCAGCAGAAACAACAACAACAACAGCAGCTACATATTTTGTTCCATTATCTTCCAGTGCAGCTGTGCCTGCGGGTATTACTATGTCTATGCCTTCTTCGGTAGTCTTCACTGAGCAAGTCTCAGCTACCGTTGAAGTGACAGGTTCGCAGTTGGTCTCTAATCCGGTTGGTGATCATATACGGAGACTGAAGGAAGCAGCAAGAACCACAGCAGCTAAACCTTCAGGCCAATCTTCTTCCTCAACTCCAGCTTCAAATGAACAACTCCAGCGAAATGTCAGCGAACTCATGGCTTTAGTTGCTGCACAGTCGCGGGAAATAGCTGAGTTAAGAAGCAAGAACGCCCAGATCGAAGAAAATGAAACGGCGATGCTTGAATTGATTGGCGAGACCATCACTGCAAATATAGATCTTAGAGCTACTGTCGACGCACTTACTTTGTCTAATCAGCAGATTCTGGAGTCGAACAGGCAGCTAATGGAATCACACCAGCAGTTGATACAGTCGAACCAAAGTGCCTTGGCGAGACTAACAGGTATTGAAGGAAAGTACAATGACCTCCAGCTCACAAATGTGAGCAATGAGCGCAGAATCACCAAGTACAGGAAACAAAACACAAGATTGAGGGCTAGGTTGGATGAGTTGTCTGGAACTCAGCCTAGACTCACTGGTGGTTCAGAGGCTGGAGCGAGTACGGCTGGTGGTGATGACGAGGATAGTGAAGAAGATGATGATGATGAAGAGGATGATGATGAGTCTGATGGTGATGATGAGGGTGATGGTAAAGGTGATGGTGGTGATCCTGAAGCCACAGGCGGTGGCGGATCATCGGGTGGTTCGGCAGAAAGACGGACAAAGAAGCGTCATGATCACCGAGGCGATGATCCCGAGGCAGGTTCTTCTGCTCAGGGGGAGCCAACACCTAAGATGAGCAAGATTCAAGAACTTCGCGAGCAATTGAAGAAGAAAGCGATAGTTCAGGTTGAATATGTTGAGCCTCTAAACTGTTATTTTGCGTATGATGATGAAGGCAACTTGCTCCCACCACCTGCCATGCCCGAGTATGATCTGGAGGAAGGCGAGATACCACCTGAGATGACACCAGAGGACATGGCAAAAGTATACGGCTTTACACCTGGAGAATCTTCCAGTGCAAGCCAAAGTGTCCCTCCTGAGTTGCATCTAGAAAATAATGAGGTGGATCTTGAAGATGGAACCAGCGTCCCAACTCCTGAGTATGTTGTAAATGAGTCGGGCGCTGGAATTCCAAATATTGACGAGGAGATGGTACGAGAGGCTGAGGAAAAGTTAAAGACTGACTCTGCTGAAGTTCCTGATGAAGTTAAGATTCGACAGGACAAATCAGAGAGCGCTATCCCAAATGGTTTAAACCTGAAGAGAAGAAAAAGCCGGTTGAGCGAGCCTCCGTCTTCAAGAAACGATTGACGAAGATGTCTGGAAACATGATAAGCTGGGCGTATATCAGTCACACAAAGATGCTGGGGGTAAAATGGCAAGAAGGTGTACTGTACTTCAGGGAATATAAAGACATTCTAAGCCTGCCGTTCTGGTATATTCGTGATCTTATTCGTCTTGATTATCCGTTATACAAAGAGAAAGCTCCTCCACTTTCGGGTTTTTACACTAAGCTGAAGCGAGAAAGCATAGAGGGATGGAAAGAACTCGTGCCTCAGTATCCCAGATCATACCCAACAGACAAGATTCATCCTTTCACATTGAAGCCAATCTGGGAGCACAAAGTCAAGCCACCGAAATGCGTTTCAAGGATTCCCATTATCCCAGTTGAACAAGACTTTACCTCGAAGCTGTATTATTGGCACTATGATGCAGCAACTACTGAAGCGGTGATCGTCTTGGGCAACAGTCCGAATCCATGCAGGAAGATAAGGATTTGGGATCCTATGTGGCTGATTAATTGCTCAGAGAAAGATGTGGAGATGTTGTATCAGCACCCAATCATGCGTCTACCTGTTGAAGCCGATCAAGCTATGAAGTTTCAGAGAGTGATCCGGTTTTGCTATGCTAACAAGGTTCATGCAGGATGCGACTGGTCGAGGATCACGAGGGTGAGAACAACATCAAGCTGAAGACAAAGATAGAAGATGTTGCGTGTCATTTTTGTTTAGTTGTAATTGTTTTTGCTTATCGAGTCTGTAAGTTGTTTGCTATTTGGTATGAACGATGTCTTTTGGTTATTTCTGTACGTATACTAGCCTGGTCCAAGGGGGAGTCTGTTAGTGCACGATGTCCCTAGGCTAGTATATTAGTTGTTTGGACGTAGTTCGGGGTGTTTGGAGGCGTTAATACGCGTTTTGGAGGTTTTGGGTTGCTGAGGGCGATTAGGAATACTCTGATGGCGTTTATGGCCCTACTCGCCAGTCAGGGAACACGATTAGGCATTTATCATAGGCGATTAGCCATAATCGCCTATGTTAGCATGCCACATGACTGTGCTAATCGCCTATAGTGAGCTGGTCGTACCCGGGTGGTATAAATACCCTCATTCTCAACCCTAGACCTTAGTTCTTGCCTCACACACCCTCCAAACACCCTCCCCTGGTCATAGAACGTCTGATTTGATCTCTGTAAACACTCGTGCTCTGTTTTTGGTGATTAATAGATAATCTTTTGACCCGTGTGTGTGTTGTGATTACTCGTTTCATTGTTTCAATCTTCGTATCTGTTGTTAGAACATTCTAGAGGGATTCCGCACCTCTAGGATAAAACCTGTGATTGTTGGAACACGCGTTCGACGGTCCTAACATTGCTCAAGTGTTAAGGAATGGAGATGGAGAATTTTCAGAGAGTGTCTAGAGTTCAAAAAAAAAAGTAACAGTGGAGCTAAAGAGAGTTCGAATGATTAAAGATACAGCTCTAGTTCAAGCTCAATCGCTGCTGAAGAGAGCTTAGATGAAGATGGTGAATCATCAACTGCTAAAGTGGGTTATGAGGAAACCACTAGTATAGATGTAGATGTAGAGTATTCAACATCTTTAAAAAATTGATTAATATTTCATCATTTAGACATATTTTACATGCATATTTAGTCTAAAAATATGACTATTGAGCTAAAGTTGGTCAAAAATACTACATAATCATTCCTATTTGTGATTTTCAGGAAAATGAAGCTCCAAATAAAAAAGAAGTATTTTTTGGGCAAAAACGATGCAAGATGGAGATTCTTGATGATCCGAGACGAGACGCATGCTAAAATATGTGTAGAAGGCTTCCTCGAGGAAGAATAGACGGCAAAATTAACGTTGGATCAACCAGATGTGTGAATGCGTTCTTTGTAAAAGAAAGGAAGCCTAAAGGTGAACTTGTGGTCTTTGAGCCACACACCTTTAGGGTGGTCAAGCCACTTTATCAAGGAACATCTTCATAAGGCTTGGGGGTTAAGGGTTAATATTGTTAAGTCACTAAAATAATTTAAACCGTACTTATATTTACTTGATCACTAATTATATAAGCTGTCAATATTATTTGTATAGTAGTATCCTTATCAATCTTCAAAGTTTCGGAAGTGGCTTGGAGTTAATGAGGACTATGAACTAACTATTATATAAGGATGAACATAACAATAAATCATAATCTAATTCTTATTATTATAATGTCGTTTACTACTTAGGGGATTTATTACAAGAACTAATCTTTCGGTACAGAAAGTACCAGCCAATTTGGGCCGACTGTTTTATCTACACGAACTTACCAGTCAATTTGGTTGACAAAAACTATTTTAAACATATGTTGAGGTAAGTATGATTAGCGGGAGTTGATTATTGGGTGTTATTTTTAAAGTTATGTTACTTTTGAATGAAATTTTGGCTTGTGAACGATATGCGGAAGAGTAAATTCAACAGACGAGAGTCCCAGGTTTAGGGTGTTTGAAATGTGCTAGGTTGTCATTTCAAATTCTTAGTAATGTGTGGTTGGGAAAGTCACAATGAAAACTAAAGAAAAGAGATGTGATTCATATATTAACACAAAATAGAAAAAAGTAACGTTTGTTTGGTAGAAATAAATCACAATCAAAGAAAACAAGTCCTAAAAATGTATTATACTAGGATTTTGTTGTCAATTTAATTAGGCAAGTTATGAAAACCTGAAAACATTTTTTAGTGACACTTTTGACTTCTTGTTTCAAATCATTCATATATGTATGTGACATCATTAAATTCTTGAAATACGAATTCCCTTTAGCAAAACTTGTAATCTTGGTATTGCTCTCCACGGTCCACATGCAATGTACGTTTTAAAATATATCCTTTAATTTTTAATCTATGATCTTGATTGAAGTGTTTGATGATTGACACTTGAGAGTTCTATTTTTTCTACACTAGTGTTTCTTTTGATTAAGCATTTATCATTTTAAATTCGTTCTCTCCCTTTGGCTGTTGACCAAAAAAACTACCTCTACTAACCATCAAACACTTACAGCTTAAACTTAGTGATATGCTAAAATCATTTTTTTACGTACTCGGCACATCATTACTAAGGTTACATTCATCATAATATACCAGTCATTCCTAAATAATCTATTGTGATCAATTTTTTTTTATTTTTTATTTTACATAAACTCAGCAAGTATTGATAAAGCCCAAAATCACTTGTAATTTTAGACCCATCATAACAAATCCACCATGTGCTGTGAGCCTAACATCTAAGGGGCGAGAGGCCCATGATTTGCTTAAGTAGGTAAATTTTAATATTTTGGTACTATACTTTTAATTTTGATGATTTTTATAACAATTTTTGCATTATGTTTATATATATATATGATGATTTGATTTAAATTATATGGACCCAGTTTATTTATAGTGGTCTCAGACCCATGTTTACATTTCTTGGAGACGTCTGGTCATAAGTAATGGAAACCTAAAAACAGGCACTGTTCCTAAGAACCTACTCCCTCTGTCCCATTTTAAATGTCTATTTTGCTACTTTCTGTTGTCTCAAATTAAATATCAATTTCTAAGTAATTTCAAGTTTTGTTCATAAAAGACAAAAGACAATCAAAGATTTGAAATAATGACTTGAGGATATTATTGTCATTTTACAACTCAGAGAATATACAAATCAAAGATTTATTAATCTGTGTGTTTGTAGGCCTAAGACATCTAAAATGGGACACAGGGAGTATAATTTTTTATTATATATGACATTCAGTTATGTAGTGTGTGATTTTTGTGAGACATGAGTTTCAAGTCAACAGTAGTCTACAAATAATAAATATGGGCTGATTGTTTTTCAAAGATTGGACGATGGGCCTACAATGGATGTCACCATTGCGCATTGTGTGTTGGATAAATAGTGGGTTAAATAAGAAGCAAGATGGATGTAAACATTCGGGACCGTAATGTTTAACGACAAGCGTGTAATTAGTTGTCAAAACTAATGACTATTTTTTTTGTAATAACCACTCAATCATTTTTCCCGTTCAACCGTGTTTAAAGTGAAAAAAAAAAAGATATTAAACTGGTCAGTTTTGAAACTAGTTAACCGGGATATTATAATGATGCATTCAGTTCTCACCGTCAAATTTATTAATTTGGGATTTAACGTCAAAATCAAATTCAACGTCATATCCAGATTTTAGCGTCGACTTTTTGGAAACACGTTTTTTGAGACATTGCACATTCAGGATTTTAACGTCAAATTCAGTTGCTCTAGATGGTGAAGATTATGGGGTAGTCACGAGAATCGGGGCACATATAACATTTCCAATGACGTGACTATTATGGGACAAAACGTTAGATTATTTTTTGCATTTCGAGGTGGAAGAGATGTGAATTTACCAAGAATAAGAGGGGATAAAAATTGTCAGATTTTGTTTGTTAAACTTTCGGTAAATTCGGATTGAAGCAGTATTTGGGTGATTTGACAAATCTGATGAATGTTTTCATGAGTTTTGACTTATTTGTTACCGATCAGTGAAAGATTGAGGAGATGGGAATGTTGCATTAAACGAAACACGGATATGGTTAACTTTGAGATAGAATAGTCGCAGTATTTGGTTTCAAGTTTGTTAATTCTCATGAAGTGAAGTGTTTGGTCTTCATTGTCAGAAATTATGAAGATTGCAGTGTGATAATCGGAGGATCTTTTCATGACCGTGCAGATTGATTTGTTGAAAGTGCAAGAGTTTTCGAGCAAAACCAATAAAATTGAGGAATATCCAGAAAGACATTTCGAGAATCGGTTTGATTCTATCTCTGTTCCTTCCGTTTGACGTAAGGAAGGATCCCAAATTGTTGCAGATCGTTGAAAGGCCAAGCCTTTATCATTTGTTGATCCGTAGAAATGATTGATCTGACGTAATGCTAGCCCAGGTGAAGGTGAAGGTTATGGTAGTTGATCTATTTTGAGGATCTGACTAAGTTGGATATGTTTATACTTTATTCTAAGGGGGAAGTCTGATACATAAGCTTCAAGGATTTGGTTTTGTAGGATCGACGAACGGGTCAACCGACAATCACGAGGGTTATATTCAAAGTGCGGAAACCTTTGAATATGTTCTAATAACAGAAACAAACTTGAAACAATGAAAAATGAGTAATTAACACACACAAACGGGTCAAAAGATTAAATTTTTATCATTAAAACAGAGCACGAGTGTTACAATGATCAAACCAGACTATCTCAGACCAGGGGAGGGTGTTTGGAGAGTGTGTGTGGCAAAGACTAATGATTAGGGTTATGATTGGGCCTATTTATACCTCCCGGACACGTACAGACCTGTGAAGGCGATTACGAAGCTATGCCATATGCAGTTATAGGCGATTAGGCCCTAATCGCCTATAACTACTAGTGGATAGCTCCTATCCACGTGAACAGTACACATGGATAGGCTCTAATCGCCTTCAGCATACTTGTAATCGCCTTCAGCATTCAATCATACCCAAAACGCTTATAAACGTCTCCAAACACCCCGAAACACGTCCAAACAACCTATATAATAGCCTAGGGACATCATGTACTAACAGACTCCCCCTTGGACCAGGCTAGTATACGTACGAGCCATAAATCACTCGATTATCCTAGCCAACGACCTATAGAGACCTATCACTAGCTAGGGACATACAGATAATGCACTTACAGACTCCCCCTTGGACCTAGTTAGTGATTTACAGACTCAACCTATGATCTAGCTGGGAACACCCAAGAAGTGCATTTACAGACTCCTCGTTGGACCTAGCTGGAGATATATGGTCTTCGAGTCCTCAAGTCTTCATGTTCAGCATTCTTCAACTTAGGGTGACACCGCAGTGTATGACCTCTGAAGACTTGAACGTATCAACTGATTTGAGCTTTAGTCGTGGCTTCATAAGATCTCGTCTTGGTCGTCAATTTGCTTCGATAACTTGGGAGGAATCAAGAAATCTCCGCTTTTATGATTGACGATTCTGTGACTTGGACGAAGATCAATATCATCTTCACTTTTATTTCTTGATTCTCATCTTCTTCAGCTTCGATTGCCGGAGCTCTACCACGATCTGGTTTCTCTGAAGATGAAATATCGGGTTCTTGCTATTCAGGATGATTTTGTTATTCAGGTTCGGGCCTTGTTCAGCTTCAAGCCTAGTCGTTTAAATCATGGTATGCCCAGACGTTGTGTTGATCCTGCAGTAAAATTAATAAAAACTGCACACAAACTACAACTTGTATTAGATATGACAAATCATCCGGACTCAATCAAATTCTCGAAGTTTATCATTTGATGAACTTTCAAGATTTGTCCATAGTGACCACCAATTTGAGAAACGAATCATTCTCCCCCTGAACATTAGATCTTTTCAAATTTCACCCTGAACTCTCACGATTGACAATTTGTGACCCTGAAAGTGAGATTCCAATTGAAGAATACTTGTATTCCAACATCGGTCAATCAAAAATAAAGACAAAATAAAATTTTTTTTGGGTTTTTCAAGATAATCAAACAGAAATTAAAAAATGCAGGAAATATTTTTGCGAGTTTCTTCTGTTAGGGAAACATATCAGTGTACGGACTAATCTAGAACCCTTATATGTTCAATTTTAGATTAAATTACCGATAAGCATCCTACAACAACTGCCAGTATTGTTGTCCACCCAAACTCAAAATCAAGTTTTATCGCTAGGCACTTTAGATACGTTAAGGTAATATTAAGACTGATTAAAGGTGTTCCCCGCACACGCGACATATTCCCGCGTCAAGGCATGCACAAAGCTTCCTCGTAACCGGTGAATAAGCTGTTGTCATCCGTATTTACAAGGAATGAAGTCAGTGGTGATCAGGTCTGCAAGAACGCTGCAGCAGAGAGACCAGTGAGTTCCAGACCAGGGTTCAAGTCAAATACCGTATTTTTTGATTTTTCACGGTATGATGCTTTAGGTATATGATTTGATACCTTAGAGCGATTCTCTTTGAGAATAGGGTTTTGGCATTTACGATCTTTTTGCTCTTATAGGATTCCCAGACGTCTCCTTATCAGAATTTATTCTATTTTTGTTTTTCTTTTCTTTTTCTTTGGGAATGGCAAAGAGGTGTCTCAGTTGTAGGCTGCGAACCCAACGCACGTCACTTATGCCACCCCATTTTATTCTGAGAGACGTCCAGTTCACCCCGGATGTACCAACCTCTTAAAGACCAGAAACCTCGGATTTTGGCATTCTATCAACGAGATTTAGGTTTTTAGACCATATGCCAACGCGACGTTAATCCACACAATGCTCAGTTGATTTAGGTTTATATCACCGTGCCGAGCTTGGAAATGATTTCGAGCCTACCAACACATCATTGTAGATGCTACTTATCAGTTCCAATATTTTTAAGATGATAAGAATCCAGATAGTCCAACTGATGGGTTGATATCATCTTCCCTATTTCACCAAAAGAAACTCATTTTTTTTTTTTTTTTGCAATTTTTCAGTTTTTTTTATTTTTAGATTTTCTCATTTTTTTTATTTTGAATTTTATAATGTTTTTGTGTTTTTCTGAATTTTCTCCCCCTAAAAATCTAAAAATTTGCGAAAAGACAATATTTTTGGATTTTTCTGATATTTGAAGAAAAGTATTTAAAAAAAATGATTTTCTGATGTGGTTTACTCAGATTTTCCCAAAATGCCTTTTACCTTTCAAAGATAGTCAAATTTAAATTTGTCTAAGTGATTTGGTAAAAAATTTGGCAATTCGGTAGTCAGTGTGAACATAAATAATCACTGGATCCTTAGTGATTGTTATGGAAGTTACAGTATTAATAAGGAGATGGAGGTGATAAGAAAACGCAAACCGTAGTCGAGCATGTGTGTAGAAGTATCCAAAGATAAACCTGGAAACAACAGCTCAATGCACCTACCTGATTCGGCTTCGCAGGTTGCAGGAAACACATGTGACGACCTCCCAAGAACTGATATCCACCCGTTGCGGATCCAGCTTCAATATTGTAACTGCCATTGATAAATTCACTAAAATCAACGAGATCCAGCTTATCGCCATTAGGGTACCATAGACCTTTGGTCGGTAATCCTTCGCCATTAGGGTACCATAGACCTTTGTTCGGTAACCCTTTAGATAATGAAGGAACCGTTCTGCAGCAATCACCCAGTCCACTCTTATTCATTATTGACATCCGTTGTTAAGTCAAAACATTGGGTCTTGAATTATTCTCATCGAGCATTTTCTCTTCTTTCTTCTTCTTCTTCGATAACAAATCCCCTCCTTGATTGTCTAAGGTTACATATCCTCCAAAGATATTCTGATCAATTTACTGGAGCGATATGACACCTATTTTGTGCTAAGATGCCCCACTGTCAATAATCAAATATGACTGCTGATAGTTCCTCCTGGAACATCCAGCACACTTCTTCAAAGATTAGTTCTCGAGGGGTACCCAGGCCTTGACCATCTCTGGTGGGCCTAAGTCATCAATCATAGGTAGCTCCATCCATCTACCATGAGGGGTAGGTATTTTCTCATCAACAACAGTTGATGTAGATGGTGTTAATGAAGCAGATAAACTCACAGATGGTGCTTCAGTTGCTTTTGGCTTCCAAATCTGGTCATGCTTAGCCTTCACAGGTCTTTGCTTGACAGATTTGGGTGGTACACTATCTAAACGACTCAAAAACTGTACAAACTTTACACTGGAAATAGATTTATTTTACAGTACATCAAATATTCCCATAGCATAATTCTTTTTCAGGGACGAAAAAGAGATAAGTATGGGGATATTTGATGTACTGTAAAATAAATCTATTTCCAGTGTAAAGTTTGTACAGTTTTTGAGTCGTTTAGATAGTGTTTTTATTAGTTTTAGGCTTGTACCGATCTATTTTATTTAGTATAGGTTTTTATAGATTTTTATTAGTTTTGGGTCTTTTTTAGTATTTATCTATTTTATTTTTTATTTTGTAGGTGTTCATGGACGTTGGAGCGTAAACGAGCAACTTTAGTCAAGTCAAGAACACTCGAGTCGAAAGCACGGAGTTATACTACTATATATAATAATAGTATATTAATAATAATAAACTAATAATAATATGTTATATATTATTAATAAAAATATATAAAAAAACAAAAGAGGAGTGATTTCTGATGACAATACACCGAACCAACCTGATACACAATTTCCACCTACTTCAGCAACCCAATATCCATCGTTTCAACCACCATCATTTAGTTTCAGCCAGAGGATTAATCACGGTAATTATGATTATGATGATGGGGACTTAGATGGGGATGAAGGAGATCATGGGACATATTAGATGGCGAGGCCACAAAATTTGAATCATCAAGGGTACCCTCAGTTTAATCCTGCACCTCAAGGGTATCAAGCCTTTCCAGAAGTTCCAGTTCACCCTGTACCTCGACAGCAACCATTGGTGAATCGACCTTTGAGACCTAACCCAAGGAATGCGATGCCTCCAGCTAATAATCAAGCAGGCATTCCCATGAGATTTGAGAGAGGTCCGGTGAGACGTATTGAAAGCCACTTCAGACCTGCCATTGTTCATAACCCATCCGCAATGGTCATTCCACAACTGCATGGTAGGTCGTTTGAAGTGAGATCACAAGCAATTCAAAGTTTGCCTAAATATCATGGGTTAGTGACTGAAGAACCGTACATGCATCTTGGGGCCTATGATGCAAGATGCAACACCATCGGGGGACAAGGGTTTACACAAGATGAAGTGAAGTTGGTCCTCTTTCAATCCACTCTCGAGGACAAAGCACAACAATGGTTCCAATCTCTACCTTCAGCCTCTATCCGTACCTGGTTGGAAATGCAGCAGCAGTTTCTTGATGAGTTTTATACAAGTCAGCGAACAAATGATGCTAGGAAGAACATCAGGAACTTTTCTCAGCAACCAGGTGAACTCTTTCATGAAGCACTTACTCGCTTCAAGATGATGATCAACAATTGCCCACACCATGACATCCAGCTGTGGGAATTGATCAACTCATTTTATGAAGGACTTCACTATGAAGACCAAGGTGCGTTAGATTCAATTTCAAATGGTACTTTTGGAACTAATGATGAACAGGTTGATTGGGAGTACCTCGAGAGGAGAGCTGAGACAACAAAGAGGAAGGCACAATCTTCAAGACGCTCAAGGCAGGCAACAGTGAAGGCTGCAAGTAGTGGTAGTGTTGTTGACGTGGAAAGAATAGCTAGAATATAGTCTCAACTAGCTAATTTAGGTATTGGTGGGCAGCCTTTATGTAGGCATTGTGGGGATGTAGGGCACATAGCTGATAGTTGTCCTAGTATAGTTGGTGGGATGGAAGAGGTGAACCAGGTACAAGGGGGAAATAGGAATTGGTCGAACATGAACTCGAATACTTATCACCCAGGTCTTAGAAATCACCCAAATTTTAGTTATGGAGGTAGTGGTGGGGGTTACCAAAAGGGTGGTCAGTCTTCTGGGACATCAGGTAGTGAGATTGGTGAGGTGATGAACATGTTGAAGCTGATTCAACATGATTTGCAAGCCATTAAGCAGAAAGGTGAGGTACGTGATAAAACTGTTCAGGCTTTAACTACACAGGTTGGGCAGTTAGCCGGAGATGTGGCAGAGCTGAAGAAGGTGAACGGGAAGCTACCGAGTGATACTCAGGTTAATCTGGCACATCAATCGTCATCAAATACAAGGAATGTGCGGATAAATGCGGTAAGTCTTTTGTCTAATCATATAGATTGTATAACTGAACAGGATCTGATTTCACAAGTGACCCATAAAAATTTAAAAAAATTGTTTTGTGAAAAATTTTTGAGTGAAAATTCCACTATAGCTGAGGATAAGTGTGGGGAAGTTAAACCTGCCCCATTCCCTCTAGCTGCAGTGGAACAAAATAAAACATCAGTTTTGAGAGAAACCCCACTAAAGGATGAAAAGTGGGAAGAGTTTATAAAAGTGAAAATTAATCAACCATTACTTGATGTTTTGAAACAAGATCCTGTTCATGCTGAAAGTTTGAAAGAATTGAGTACCCAAAACCGACACAACAAGCTGCCAAAACAGTTTGATCCACCGAAACTCCAAGACCCAGGAACGCCTTTAATTCCAATTCAGATTGGAGAACTTAAAATTGACAAGGCATTATTGGATCTTGGAGCGTGTGTTAGCATTCTTCCAGGATGTATCTATGACCAATATGATTTTGGTCCTCTGAAGGAGGTCGACATCACCATGGTGTTGGCAAATCAAAAAGCGATACGTCCTAGGGGAATGTTAATATATGTGATAGTCAAGGTGGAGGATTGTTTTTACCCGGTGGATTTCTTGGTAATGGATTGTGTCTCTAATTAAAAAGAGACACAACCCATGGTTATTTTGGGTAGACCGTTCTTAGCAACTTCACTCGCAGTGATTGATTGTGCTAACGGGACGGTAAATATGAGGTTTGGGGAAAGGACACTTAGTTTGAATGTGTTTTCAAGTTTAACTGACCCAAACGCCGAGGAAGAGTGTTTTATGGTTGACAGGGTTGAAAGAGCTGGACGAAAGGTGGGAAAGAAGAAAAAGAACAAGAAGGTCAAGAAACCCCCTAAATCTAATGAAGAATATACCAAGATTGGAGTTCCTGAGCTCAAGTGTGGCGGACTGGCGTCTCTGATATTTTGCCACAAAACTGGGAGGATGCATGCTTAGCGGCTGAGGGATGCAAGCATCCCACTCGCCCACCATGATTAAGAACACCAGGTAAAGTCAGGCTGAAGACTGTAAACTTAGCGCTACCGGGAGGCAGCCCGGAATTTTCTTTACTTTATTGTTTTTTTTTTTGTTTCTTTATTTGCTTGGTTGTTTTTATTTTTGAGGTTGTTTTCTAAGTAACTAATCATTTCGGGTGGTAGTTAATAGTCGTGTATGTTGAGATTGGTGGTTTGGAAAGAATTGGGTAAACGCTAAAAGCACCATACATTGGGGACAATGTATCTCAAGTGTGGGGATGGGGTGACCCTAGGGAATGTTAAGGTGGAATCACTTACTTTGCAGGAAAAAATAGGAAATTTTGAAAAATTTAATGGAAATTTTCTTGCAATTTTGTGAACCTTTCTACTTGATCAGGCATAAAAGCCGAATTTTCAGTCACCAAATAGTCTTTTGCCAAATATGAAAATTCGAGATCCCTAATCATGGTTGTCCCTTTAAGTTTCATGAGAGTATTTCTGGCGAGCGTTTTTAGAGGAAATGAAAAGAGATGCCTAACTAGGAATAACATGCTTATAGGACTTGCATATGCTACATGTCGGCAGCCTATTTCCCTACATTGTGAGATTTTGAGCCTACTAGATGTTTAGTTGATATAAATGTTTTGTTTCATGAGAGTGGGCCAAATGCTTCTTTGTTGCAGAATTTGTGTAATTCGATACATGCTAAAGCTGTAGGCAAAATGTGTGCATAGATGAGAAAGGCAATGTAGGAACCCACTTGTTTGTGATACCCATGTGTTGTTTGTGTTGACACGTTTGTTAAAATTCACCATTAGTAAACCATGTTGAGCCTAGACCTTTCATTTGCTAAACCGACACTATTACCTAAATCGACCCGTTTACCTTTGTTGAATAAAGAATGTTGACATCCATTGTGTACATGAATTGTTTTTAGATATTGAATGTTGAAAATATATATATATATATATACGAAAAAAAAGAGAAAAATCAAAAAAAAAAAAAGGTAGAAGTGATTGTTATGGGTCAATTATGCCCAAATTTGTGTGATATGTGAATAAAGATGTTCAAGCATTTGTGTTAAACCCTTTGTTTTCGAGCCATTTGTGAACCAAATTATCCTACCTTTACCCGAAGCCCAAAACCCGTAAGTCCTTTTGATATGTGCATGGTTTATAGCTTATGTGTGATTGTTATACAAACCTATGATAACAAAGTTGCATTCTTGGTTTTCTGAGTGTCATATACTAGCACATTACACGCTAGTCCAGATATTAAACCGAGAGGAGTGAACATTGTGAGGGGTGTGTAGCATATGTGTATGAACATAAGCATGTTAGTTTTGGATAGGCAAGTCTTGTTTTGAAAATGTGCAACATTTGCTCGCCAGATTGTCAATCTCGATTGTGTAAGTCTATGAGATGGGTATGATTGGGGACCTTGGAAAATCTATAGGTGAAGGAATTCGAGGTGATTTGTTAAATAGGTGAGTCGTGTTTTGAAATGGTTTGATTGGGGACAAAATTTGATCGGTGTCGAAGGACCAGTCAAAAATAAGAGTTTAAGAAAAGACCAACTACCTTACTAGTTAGGGTAAGTCGGGTGTCGAACCACGAGGAGTATTGTGGAAAGTGTTATTTGTAACAAGTAAATTAAACTAAACAGAAATGTAAAATCGATTGGTTGATTGCTAATTAAATTGCAATTAATAAAAACACTTAAAGGAAAATGAGTTTAAACGATTAGAGAAATGGTGACCTCTCCAGAATCCTGGTTAATTACTTTAGACAAGGTTTATTTAGTTTGCCAATTGATATCACATAGACATGATATGTGGATTAATATGATTGATAAAGAAGGTTGATTAATGACTTTGTGACAGCCGATAACTAGACCGCGACTGTTGACTCGGTTGATTATCACCTAACAATATTCTAATGACTCGTAATATTGAAAGACACAACTTGAATGTATTCAATGACCCTCGATAAGAAACCGCGTTGGTTGATGAAATCCAAACAAACTAATCATTCAATAAACGTTCAACATCAATATTAAAATAAACCACAACTGAAATCAAAAGTTTAAACAAACATAATTCCAATCCAATTGTTCGACAAACATAAACCATTGCAAAGATAACTAACCATTCACCCGGAGAGGTTCACAGGTGATTAGCCGCTCATGGTGGTGTAGAACGCGTTCGGGGAATAATTAATGCTTGAACTCATGATGATTCGGTTGACAATTGATAAAATGATGAATTGTATGATTATTCTTCTCCAAAATCGTCCCCCAAGAATGTCTTTTTCGACTTCAGACGGCTGCCCATAATAGGGTTTATAATTTCCTTTTTATATGCTAGTCCAACAACCTTTCCTTTCTTTCTTATGTATCGCCGTACCTTACGGTGAAAATACTAACCCTTACGGCCGTCATTCACTGCCCTTTTCATTGTATTTAGATGCTACTCACAGTAGCTTACGGTTGTCCTACAAAGGGTTACAGCGAGCATTCATTGACCTCCACTCTATGACTTGCTGATTGGCCTTGCCTTTTCATATCTTTGACTTTTATTTTATTTTATTTTATTTTTTTCTTTTCTATTTTCGTTCCTCACTCACGTGAATGAGAGAATCTCATTTCTCACTTTTATTGTTATTGTTAGTAGTGGTAGTGGTAGTGGTAGTGGTAGTAGTAGTAGCCTCTGACTCGGGTGTTCTTGGCTTATCAAAATTCCTCTTCAACGCTCCAGCGTCCATGGACACCAATCACTTTCCATGCCCGCTTTCAAGTGTACGAGACTTGATCATTTTCCTTCGGCTCACACGCGTTACACAATTCCATCTTAAATCCATCCATTTTAGCCGCTTCACCTGCAATCACACAATGTAGCGTAGTTATCTTATTCAAGGCATATAATCATTCAAACGACATTAAAAGCACATAATTAAGCATTTTAAACACCATGATTGACCCCGTCCATCACCTGAGTTTTGCAACCTTAGGTGGAGCCTTTGAGCTTGATGCCTGATCAGCTTTAGGCTTTGCATCATCAACACCAACCTTTTGTTTCTTTTTCACAGTCTTTGGTGTCAACTGAACTTGTTGTTCAGGTGACTTGTATCTTTGGTTGTTGTATTTAGGGGGCTTAAGTGCTTTGCCCTTTAATTTTCTCAGATAGGGACAATTAGCAATCAAGTGTCCAACCTTGTTACATTCATAGCATGACCTCCATTCTTCATAGTACTGAGGTTCATACCTTGACTGTCTCGAGCTAACCTGAGAAAATCTAGGGCTACAACTCCCTTGTGAGCTTCTAAATCGAGAGGTACTCGGATATGAATCATAATCAGATGATCTTGGTGAAAAATTTCTTTGATGATTTTGAAGAGAATGTCTCATCTGATCAGTACCTTTCGATTTGATGGGCTTAAGTTCATTGATCTTGGGACCCTTTTGATTTTTCCCAGACCGATTATTTTGATTCACATGTTTGGTGGGTTTGTGTTCAACATGTTTCTTCTGATCAACTAGTTTTCTGATCTGAGCTTCAGTAACTGGTATTTCCTCAAAAATATGTTTAATTAAGGATTGATCAACATTTTTAATAGGAAACTCTTTATCAGAAAACAATTTGTCAGATCCCACCAACATGTACAGCCCATCCGTGCCTTCAGGAAACTGAAAATGCTTTTTTTCCGGCTCAGGCTCACACAAAATGTGATTTTTAATAGAGCTATGTGAACCTGATTGAGCCTTCTCAGTTTCCTGGGATTCTTTATTAGAATCCTCAAGGTCTGCCTCCGGTAAGGCCTTTAGTTTCAATTTCACTTTCCGTCTATTTACAGAACATTTATTGTAACCAAGTCCTTGATTTTCTTTTTGCCGAGACTGGTTTTTAAGATATATATCATTTTTACTTAGCACAAACTTTGCAAACTGAAAACCATCTAGCTTATGTTGGGCTCTTTCATAATCAAATTTTGTTTGCGCTAATTCTTTCTTTATTTCCTCAAGAGTTTTAGAAAGCTCGGAATTTTCTTTCATTAAAATTTCATTTAAGTTTTTAAACTCCATTTCATTTGCTCTCAAAACTTCATTGATGGTTATGCAATTAGCAAGATCGCAAGTAAGGGTCTGTTGGTTTTCAGACAGCCTTTCAATCGTACTTTGGAGTTCGGCACAGTTAGAACAGACAAACCTGGAAGATCCTTGTGCAATACAGTCAATTCCGTGCTTGAGTTGAACTCCAACTTCTTGATTTTAATCATCAACATCTTCCTCTTCTGATTCACTCTTTTCAGAAGTTGAACAATTTGCATCAGTTCTGTTGATATCTTTAGAGTTTCGATCAGCGTCTTGTTCACTTGCTGATACTTCACTATCTGCATCTGTACTCTCTTCTGAGGTTTGAGCACTCTCTATCGCATCGACCGATTCCACAGTCTCTACTCGTTGAGCAAAACACGCAATTTCCGCGTTATCACCTCTTATGATTTGTGTCTTCTGGTCAAAACCTTTCTCAGTATGCATAGTAAATACACTCGCAGCATCCGTGTTTTCTGGGACAGAGTGAACTGCATGAGTAACCGAAACCACAACTGTTTCTTGATTTGTCTGAAACAGGTTAAGTTGTCTGGTTTGATTCGGTTGACTTTGACTAGTGTCTAATAGTGTGAATTTGGGACAAGTACAAGTCTAATTGGGTGAAATTTGGACGAGTACAAGTCTAATTGGGTGAATTTTGGACGAGTACAAGTCTACTCGTGTGAACAGTAGCACGAGTACAAAAATCAGGGACGAGTACAAATTTTAGGCGTGTAGAAGGTCTACTCGTCTGAAATATGCACGAGTACACCCCTACTCATGTGAAAACGGGCGAGTACACTACTCTACTCGTGTCTAATCCTCTGTGCTCGTGTCTTGCAGGTCTGAAATGACTTTTTACACAAAAACTACCATTTTTGCTTCAAAATCTTACCAAAAACGATGTGTTTAATCCCCAAATGATTAGAAAAGTTTCCAAAACACTTTTAGACCAAAACCTAATAAAAAACACACGTTTTAATCCGTAAAAACACACTTAGATTTTGATAAAATGGGTTTTATATGAAAAACTCAAAGTTTCAAAGTTCAAACAGGTTTTTGATTAAAAATCACAACTTTAACACAAAAACCAACTGTTTTAACTCGTTTTTGTTATCAAAACACTCGTGATAAGAACCTGGCTCTGACACCACTTGTAGGATCGACTAACGGGTCACCCGACAATCACGAGTTTGATATCCAGAGTGCGGAAACCTCTGAATATGTTTAGATAACAGAAACAAACTTGAAACAATGATAAATGAGTAATTAACACACACACGGGTCAAAAGATTAAAGATTTATCATTAAAACAGAGCTCGAGTGTTTAAAATGATCAAATCAGACTTCTTAGACCAGGGGAGGGTGTTTTGAGAGTGTGTGTGGCAAAAACTCATGATTAGGGCAAAGGTTGGAAGCTTTTATACCTGTTCTACTCGTCCAGTGCCTTAGACACGAGTAGACAAAATTAGCACGAGTAGAGGATTGTACTCGTGCAAAAATTGACTGATTATGGACGAGTACAACTTGTACTCGTCCAAAAATTGCCTGATTATGGACGAGTACAATTTGTACTCGTCCAAAATATTCTATACTCGTGCGACACTTCCAAACAAGCCAAAACGACTTCCAAGCACACCCAAACACCCTAAATACCATCCAAACATCTAATATACTAGCCTAGGGACATCATGCACTAACAGACTCCCCCTTGGACCAGGCTAGTATGATTACGAGCCATAAATCACTTGATTATCCTAGCCAACGACCTATAGAGACCTATCACTAGCTATGGACATACAGATAATGCACTTACAGGTTTGCCTATAAAAACTTGAGTTGAAGAATCTACACACTCGAAGCTTCAGTCAAGGGGGAATATGTTGATGCAGCAAGGTTGACATTAACAGATACGTGACTGAAGTTGCAGGCTATTAAGCATATCTTTCAACAACAACGTCCAAGAGGGAATCTGTTAATGCATTTCATGGTTGGTCGTTGCTGTACAAATCGACGAATAATTATCGGGAGTGGAACAGGTGTTCGTGTGGTAATACGGGATTGGTGATTGGTATCGGGCATTCAATGTAAGTGATGCAGCCCAATCTTTAAGAGTCTTAGTTATTTGGCCTAGCTCACATATAAATACCCAATCATTCCCCATTTCATAAAGTTCTCTCCTCCTCCCTAAACCCTAAGAGTCAAACCCTTTGTAGAGTAGAGAGAATCCGGTTGAGCAGTGTATAAGAACGTTCCTTATCTAACAAGAAATTGATTCACGTATGTTCTCGAAAATAAAGGTGGAAACAATAAATATGATTATGGTAGATTATATAGATGATAAAGATCAAGACATAAACAAGAGATAACATGCCGTTACTATCCCTCGGATTGATAAAGCCCACATAGAGCAAGAACTACACTCTCTAATGCACACAATTAAGTGACATAAATATGAGAGAGCTATTTAACAAGGTGGGAGACTAAGGTATATATACTATCCCTCAGTCGGTCCACCCATAGTCTCCTAGTCATGGGAATAATGGAACCGTCTGCCCAGACAACTAATCACAGTTTTGCCACTAGGTTAAACAAACTACAAAATTAAGACCAAAATAGATAAACAATGATAACCGACACTAGCTAGGGACATCTGCCATAAACGATGTATGTTGTAGGATGGGAGATCAACGGTGTGATCTCCCCGTTTAAGTGTGTTGATGTAAATTCTTTCGGTGTCAATAACACTTGTGTCGATTTCGTTCGTCTCATATTTATTTGATTCGTTTGGATTTTCATCTGCTTTACACTGTGTTTGATGTTTATACCTCTATAGAGTAAATACCTCTATAGAAAATTACAAGCACTCATAGTGCATACCTACATAAAATATTATAGACGAAAGTGTATAAAGTTGGATTAAATTTCCATCCGTGATATTTACCTTGGTCTAAATTATCAAAAGTGTGACGAGTTATTTTCAATTTTCAACTTAAAGGTGTGAAGTAACAATTGTTAGGGATTTGTAGCTTTTAAGTAAAGTTAACTGTAAGTTTGAAACTCTTACTGATCATCACTGTGCATTGAGAACTATTAGAAATGACAACTTGCATATAATCACAGTACGTACTTAATACCCCTATCTACATATTTCTTTGTGTTCCCCAAGCGCTCTCTCTGTCTCTCATATGTTCTTGGGAGCCCAAGTATATACATAGTAATCAGTGACTATGATAAACTAAAGTGCAAGAAGTATGATCAATAGACAATATGTGGATTCAGGAACCTTAAACAGTTAAACTGAGGTTATAACTTGAGGTTAATAACTTCAAACTTTTCTAATCATATGTGAAATTTAAAATAATAATAATAATAATAATAATAATAATAATAATAATAATAATAATAATAATAATAATAATAATAATAATAAAACCTTGTTATCTTCATGGACTAATGCAATACCAATTATTAAAATTAACATGTTGAATATAGGTTCATTTAGTGCACTTATAAGTGAGAATATCTTTGTAAAGAACATTTTATCAACAAGAAAACCATTATGAGTGGGAGTGAGAACATTATATAAAATGTACGTAATCGGATCAAATTGGTTCACTATATAATGCCTATATGTTCCATTTTATAATCTATAGCTATACATAGTAAAGAAAACTATGGGGGACATTCATGTAGCCATTTATTTTTTGTTTTGCCGCACCTCTCTCCAACTTAATTAGGGGTGTTCGAAACCGGAAACCGGATTATCCGGTTTTCGTATAGTTTTGCCGCACCTCTCTCCATTTTAATTAGGGGTGTTCAAAACCGTATTATCCGGTTTTCGGATATCCGAAAACCGGATATCCAAAAATTTTGTACAGTGAATATTTATATTCGAATCCGTATCCGAAATTTCGGATATCCGAAAATTGGATATCCAAATTTCGGATTCGGATTATCCAATGGATATTCTAATCTAAAAAAGCAAAAAAAAAAAAAAAAAAAATTCATGCTTAGTTATAAAAATAAAATAAAAATTTACTTGTGATTAAAATTAATTTTTGTCAATGTTTTAACACGATGACAAAAATAAAATTAGTTATAATAATCGACCGATTATTATGGCCAGTTAGGAAATGGTTTTGAGATTATAAAAAGAAGAAACATGAATGTTGGTTGGAACAGATTCAAGAATGCATAAAACTGAATATGGTTCGAGATTAAAGCCAGTTTAATAATCGACTGATTATTAACAAACCACGACAGACTAACCAGTTCTACATTGAACAGAATCAAGAATGCATAAAAAAGTATGCATGTGCGACTCTATGTTTCGACAGACTACATACCTAGAATCAAGAATGCATAAGAAGAAGAATGATGAATATTGGTTGGAAGATTTGTTTGTGAGGAATTGAGAGTGTGATGGAAGAATGTACACATTAAAATATAGAAAATAGTATTTATATGGACTAACTATTTGCGTCCTTGTGTGATAGAGTTAGAAATTTGGACTCAAGGTGTTAGTTAATTTTAGTTTAGGGACGCAAGTAGTTAAAGTTTTCAATTTTGGATTCAAGTAGTTAAAACCATTATAACATAGGGACGCAAATAGTAATTCTCTCTTTACTAACAAATCTGCACAAGAGTTTGATAAAGTGACCTTCTCAAACCATAAACAAAATTGTAAATGTAAGGGGCTGTTTGGTAGCTTCTTAATGAGGCTCTTAACCATTCAGCACTGAATGATTCAGCATTCAGCGCGTTTGTTTCAGCTTCTGAATGGAATGATTAAGTCTGAATCATTAAGATTTGTGATGTTGCTGAACCATTAAGCACTGAACTAGGCTGAACCTTAATGAGGTTCCCCTACCAATGTGGGACAAGAAAACTAACCATTAAGAGGTCCAACTTAATGATTCAGCACTTAATCAACCAAACAGCCCCTAAATATCTCTATCACATACGAACTAAAGAAAAACACCGCACTCATAGTGTATCCCTAAAGAAAACATTGCAGAAGACAGTGTCTAAATCTGCAGATATAAAAAGTAACATATATCTTTATATGTTTTCCTTTCATTGTTGATCTATATTGAGTAATTCATGAAAATATGCACATGGAGCACAAAAACTATTTTAGGCCATGCTGAGTAGCAAAGAAAGTTATCATAAATTTGGATTAAATTTTCATCTTCTATATTTACCTAGGACTATCGCAATAGGGCCCTTGAGCAATTTAGCATTATTTTAACTAGCTAGGGCTTTGTGGATATTTCCTTACAAGCTGTTAAGTAAATGACAACTTCATATCATCAATCACAGTACTTAACAGTAACACACATTCACATCGTGTTTCTTAATTTTCTTTGTGTTTCCCAAGCTCTCTACATGTTCTTTGGGAGCCCAAGTATATTCCTAGTAATCAGTGACTATGATGAACTAAAGTGCAAGAAGTATGATCAATAGACAATATTTGTATTCAGGAACCCTAAACCGATCTTGTAACTTGTACTTAATTAATATCAACTATATGAGAAATAAAGAAATAAAAACCATGTAATATTCTTCATGGACATATACCAGTCATAATTAACATGTTGAATATAGATGTTTATTTGAGAAGCTAGTAAGATAAGATCTCTGTGAAGAACATTTTATCTACAAGAATAAGAGTTAGTTGTCAGCACACAAATAAAATGCACGTTTTTGGAACAAAATTTGTCTTCGCTGTATGTCAATGTTTGCATGTGTCCAGGTTATAATTGGAACAAAATTTGTTTCCACTTCACCAATAGAAAAAAGACTAAGAATTTTGTTCTAACAATAAAAAAAATATTGATATGTTATGAAATATTATACCTAATCATAGGTAAAGGATCCTGTAGGAAAGTTGGTTTTCATGGGAAGTGTGAGAAGGGTTAAGAATTAACTTGTAGCAATCATGTTTTGAATTTATGAATAATGTTTTGGATTGTTTTGGCTTGAAAAACACTAAACACAAAATTTAAAACACAATGTAATATACTATAGTCATTAAATTTAAAACACAGCTAGTTAACACTTAAAACACACTGGTTAATGTTTTTGACAAGGTTATTTAGGTTTTAAGCCTAAAATACATGGTTTTCTGTTTTTAATTATTATGTTTAGTGTTTTTCTAGACAAACTAATCCTAAACATTATGAATAAGTCCAAAAATGATGCATACACATCAATTTTTAATTTTTCTCACTTCTCACACAAAGCTATTTTCCTTCAAGATCCCTACCCCACCCCATGTCATATTTATTACTAAAAAAAATTGGTAGTTAGAGTGTGGAGGACCAATGTACAAAAACAAAATTGATGTGTAATGATATTGTTCAGGCTTAGGTTATAATTCTTGACACACTAGTAAACCATATTAATTGTAATCAAAACACCAATTTTGTTTAAATTCTAACTCTAACAAACCAATATATAAAATATAAAATAACTATATCTAAACTTTCAAACGGTTAGTTTAATTAACTATTTCCAAATCACGTACCCTTTCAATTTTTACCTTCTTCTAAACCAACTCCTGTTTCTTTTGTAAAATCAAGATTTAGTACTCCAATTTTATACAAAATAGTCACACATTATGCAAAAGGAAAAAAAAACAAAACAAAATGTTCCGCAAACCACCAAATCGCAAACTATTCTATTGATTTTTAATGGCTAATTTTCAAAATCATTTCATGAAAAAAAAAAAATCTTAAATTTAAAATTATATTTAGGCCTCCTGAAAGAGATAGGGTATCCGTGATTAAGTTGTTATAACTTACGGAGTAAAAGTAAAATTGCTACAAGCATAGCATTCCAAATGATGTACCATAAATTTAGATCTTTAAAGAAGGATAAAACCCTAATTAAGTTCCATGCTTAAGAAAGGAATCAAACAAAAGAACCCACAAGCAAGTTCAAGAACATTGACCCAAATACGGTCATACCTTAGGTTTTCTATCAACATTAATTATGAACACTTACATACTCAAAATATCAAATTAGCTCCACAAAACTATTTATTTATTGATGCTGACATTCAATTGAACTTTGTGTTCTCCCTAATAGGCTAACCCGGACCTGCAATATCACCAATAAACCATAAACAACTATATTCAATAACCTAAATAACTAGTACATTTAATGTATATTTTGGTGTTAAAATACTTTTTGTACCTCCAAATGACCTAAATGGTTGCATAGTCACCAACCCAATGCTCATAAACATCTGAAAAATTAGGCAAACATATAAACTCAGAACTTGAAATATTATCTTTCATAAATGACTCCCCAATCTTGCCACTATAATCATTTTGTGACTCAAGTGAATTCCAAAAGCTTGACTGGAGTGTTAAATTTGAAGAACAACAGTCAACATGAAGATTCTTGGACTCTTCATCAAGCTTTTTAACATTTAGCTTCTCTTTAGTCCTTTCTCTAGCTCTTGCTCTTGCCTCTACCCTTGACTGGTTCACATTAACCAAAGATTTGTATTTTCTTGTTTTCTTCTTTGTTTTTTCTTCATCACCCTTCTTTTTTCGCGCTTTCGCTTTTTCGGATCCGGTTTCCAGGAACACAACTTCAGATTGGTCAGTAAGACTTGAAGATGATGAGCTTTCTTTCTTTCTTTTAATTAACTCATCAATTGAGTTCTTGGACTTTTTTAACAACCAATCTAGGGTTTTGCTTCCTTTGTCAAACCCTAACAATTCTTGAAGATAAAAGAACCTTTTTGCAACTTCAATGGAGAATCTAACCCTGCGATCTCTAGGACCTTGAGCTGTCTGGATCTTGCTATGATGATCTTTGTTTGATGTTTTGACTACAGACCAGCAAACATTTTCGTTCTCATCATATTCTTCCAATCCTAGATCTTGTTTTCTTGTTGTAATATTCTCTTTAACTGGAAAACAGTCACTGGATACCAATGGGTTGTTGTAAACATCATCTTTTTCATGTTCAGGAAAGAAATTGGAAGGAGGGTTTGTTGAAGACATAATCTAAAGAAACAAGATTTAATTAAAGAGACATTTCTCAATGTTTTGATACTAGGTTAAGTAATTAAAGCTATTTAATGAGCTTGAACTTAAACAATTATGTGAGCATCTTCCAACAGATATATTGTTCTACCAATGAGGAAAGGAAGATAGAGTGAAAGGGTAATATATGGAAGGTTCTTTATAAACATAAGTCATAATATATTGATTTGATGAAATGTATAATGATAAAATATTTTGTACAAACGAGACCCACGTTAGATACTGAGTTGGTGAGTCCTTGTATTTGTATATAAGTAAAATTATAATTTTGAATCATTCATTAACAAAAGGGTGTCAATTTTCAAGTTCTTGGATATAATGATATATTAGGGAAGACGGGTGCCACCAGAAATGGTCACGGGTACCCCACTACCAGCACGGTAATTAACACCATCGTCACCCATGTTGGTGGTGGTCCCGTGAATCATTTCCTGGTTCTATCTAACGGGCTGGTACATGTGGGTTGTCTCTCCCCTTTTGTCTTTTTTTTTAATTTCCAATGGAGTGCTGCCTCCAAAAAGTTGTTTCAGTGAAGTGAATCAGTGAATCGATGTGGCAGTGTAGGATTGATATAAATCAGTGAAGTGAAATTTTGTTTAGTAAAGTACACTGTCCCCCCTTAAAGATTTTACCCTTTGTACGCGTAAGTGTTCAACAAATTGAACTAATATATGTAAGGGATAATAAAGTGTTTACGTTTTTACCGGAAATCTAACATTACTCCTAAAATTTACATTACTGTCCACTATGAGAATTGCGGGGGGGGGGGGGGGGGGGGTGGTTTTACATATTACTACGCTGGGTCAAAGGCCCTTTGATTAATGGCGTATTTACTTGGTGAATGTTGTAGGATCGACTTTCGGGTCACCCGACAATCACGAGCTTTACTATTCAGAGTGCGTAATCCTCTGAAAAGGTTCGGATTAGGGATGAGCTCGGGACGGTATCAGTACCGACCGATACTGATCCCGAAAACTCCCAAAACTTAATATCGATCCCGATACTGAAAACATACGGTACAGTACGGTATCGATTCGGTATCGGTACGGTACCGGTATGGTATCGGTATTTTACCTTAAAATACCGATACCATACCGATCCCATACCGATACCGAAAATACCGAAACCAAAAACCTCTAAATGTGAATACCGATACCGATACCGAACACCCTCGGTTCGGTACGGTATCGGTACGGGATCAGTTCGGGATCGGTATCGGTTCGGTATTCGGTACAATATGCTCTTCCCTAGTTCGGATAACAGAAACGACAATGAAACAATGACAAATAAGGTATCAACACACACAAAATAAGGTCAAAGGTTGTATTGATTAATAAAAAAACCTGAGCACAGGTGTTTACAGACCAATCTCAGACCTCCAGACCTTGGGAAGGGTGTATGGGGAATGTGTGATGTGACATCTGATGATTAGGGTAATGATTGGATGCTTTTATACCCTTGCTACTCATGCAGGACCTTGCAGGCGAGTATTAGAGCTATCCCATATGAATTACAGGCGATTAGCCGCTATCCCATATGAAAAACAGGCGATTAGCTAAGCTAATCGCCACTATGATCAACTAATCGCCCTCAGCATCCTTTTGACCCAAAATAACTTCCAAACACACCCAAACACCCTAAATATTGTCCAAACATCGTCTATACTATCATAGGGACATCATGTACTAACAGACTCCCCCTTGGACCTAGCTAGTATACGTACAAAATACATAAAAACTTCATAAAGTAGCAAACAACTATACAAAAAACTATCAAAAACAGACAAAAAAACATAACAGACAGCAACATCTTCAGTCTTCAACTTGACACTGTCCTGATCCTTGTAATTCGTGACCAGTCGCATCCAGCATGTACCTTGTTAGCTTGGCAGAAACGTATCACCCGCTGAAACTTCACGGCTTGATCAGCTTCCGACTTCAAGTGCTGAATGGGATACAGAAATAGTGTCTCAACATCCTTCTCTGAGCAGTTCACCAGCCACATAGGATCCCAGATCCTGATCTTCCTACACATCTTCAAGGCGTTGTCCAGAACGATTACTGCTTCAGTAATTGTTGCGTCATAGTGCCAGAACCAGAACTTCGGAGTGAAGTCCTGTTCTATAGGAACAATCAGTATCTTGGGCACGCATTCTGGTGGTTTAATCTTGTGTTCCCAAATAGGATGGTTAGTGATGGGATGCAGCTTCTTGGTTTTGTATGATCTCGGGTACTGAGGCTGGAAAGTGCTCCATCCGTCCCTGCTCTCTCTTTCCAGAATATTGTAGAAGCTATCCACCCCACTACAATTTGAATAGTACAACTACAGAGGAAAATCTAATCGAACCAAATCAAGAATGTACCAGAATGGCAGACTTAGTATCTTCAAATAAGGCTTGAAATAGAGTACCCCTTTCTGCCATTTGACCCCCAACATCTTGGTATGTTAAACATAGGCCCAACTAATAACATTCCCTGACATTTTCGATAACCGCTTCTTGAAAACAGACGCTTGTGCTGGACCTTTCTTCTTGTTCAAATACTTCTACTGATCTGTACCATTTGGAGCACAGCCTCATGATACGCTCAGTTCTAGAAAGGACTTCATCTGGGATAGGTGTCGGATCAGCTTTAAGCTTTTCTTCAGCACCATTCATCATTACCTCAGAAATGTCAGGAATCCCGGTGCTAGAGTTATCAACAACGTACTCTGGTGTTACCACCCGAGTTCCTTCATCCATTTCAACCTCATTATGCTCTGAATTTGTTTCTGGAGGAGGACTGTTGCTTGCACCGGAAGATTCTCCGTGTGACAAGCCATAGGTCTGACTGATGTCTTCTGTGGATAGCTCAGGTGGTATCTCACCTTCTTCCAGATCATCTTCCAGAAACTTAGGTAGCTCCCTAAGATTCCCATAGTCATCATACAAGTTTCTCAACGGTTCTACCACTTCAATAGGGACTACACCATGCTTGATGAAATCCTACATTCTCTTGATCATATCACCAACAGACCCCCCCCCCCCTAGCAGAAGAACCTGCTTCAGGATTCTTGTCTTTCTTGTCATGCTCTTTCTTGTGGCGCTTTTCTTGAGTACCGGATGATGATCCGCCACCACCTGTGGCTCCGGGATCACCTCCACTTGCATCACCACTATCACCATGACCACCATCATCTCCATCATCATCTCCATCATCATCTTCATCATCATCATCCTCATCATCATCATCGTCACCTTCTTCTTCTTCCTCTTCATTACCTGTATCAGCTCCAAAACTTGATGCACCAGTAAGTCTAGGATGGTCCTCAATCAACTTGTCCACCCTAGCCCTCAGCTGCTGGTTTTCTGCCTTGTACTCCTCAATTCTTCGTTCATTATTGACGTTAGCAACCTGAAGCTGGCTATACTGAGACTCAACATTGGTCAGTCTAGCTACAGTTGCTTGGTTAGTCTGCACCAATTGTTGATTTGATTCGACTAGCTGCTGATTCGACAGTTATAGCAATCGGTTTGATGCTTGCAACTCCTTGTTAACACGAATCGTCTCACACAATAGTTCTAACATAGCCCTTTCATTTTCTTCAATTGTTGATATTTTGCCTCTCAACTCAGCATTCTCGCGCCCTTAGACAGTCACTAATGCAGTTAACTCATTGACTTGGTGTTGTAATTGTTCATTTGATGTTGGTGCTGAAGTTGAAGAAGACTGGGCTGTTGTGGCTGATGAAGAAGGATGCATTTATTCACGCAGATTCTTTATGAGGTCACCAATAGGATTAGACACTAGATGAGAACCCGAGGATGCGACATACATACCTAAACCCTAAATCCTAAATCAGTGCAGACATACATACCTAAACCCTAAATCAATACAGACATACATACCTAAACCCTAAATTATTACATTAATTGAAGCAATACATACATACATACCTAAACGGTAAATTAGAAGAAGAAGATGATGATGAACTGCAAAAGACGACTTGCTGTGGAGAGGAACGACATGCTGGGTCTTCAATTGGGTGTTGAATTGGAAGGATTTGATTTCGTATTTAGGGTTTATAGTGAATTGGGGGAAAATTGGATTAAATAAGGGTTATAAAGAAGAAAGGGAGGTCCGGTTATAATTTATACTTGACTGGACGAAAATGCCCCTGACTTAACGAAGAAAAGTTAACTAGGTTAAGTCGTTGGACTGTTTCGGCGTATTTTTTTAAAAAGTCAAGGACTGTTCATGCAATTTTTAAAAGATTGGGCTGGAGTGGCAAATTTGGCCAAACCACAGAGACGGTTTTGATAATTTACTCTTTTGAAACTGAATTCGTAGTATTAAAACCAAGGAAAGTTAATATGGAATCCTAATTAAATTGGCCAACATCATTAACCAGATCATGACCCGTTTGTGACTCATGTTCGTCTCATCGATTATACTGTACTCATTGAAATTTTATACTTAATTATGTTATGTTCTACTATGAATAGGGCCGATCAAAAAGCTCGTGGCTCGGAGCTCGCTCGAAGCTTGCTTGGAGTTAGCTCGAAAAAAGCTCGCTCGATATGGCTCGGTTTGAAACTGTGCCGAGCCGACTCGGATCGTGTAGAAAGTGAGCCTAGCTCGGCTCAGTTCGTACCGAGCCTAGCTGGCTCGGCTCGGATAATTCTAATTTTTAATATATATTATTTTTATGTATATATAATATAATATAAAAATGTTAAAAAGAGGAGGAACATGTTACATATCTAATATTTGTTAATAGTAGCATAGAGATTATGTGCTTGAAATTGAATTTACAACTAATCAAGTTATTTTAATAAGGAAATTTGGATTTTAATAATCCCACCCTTTTGTTGTTGGCCAGTAATAATCCCACCCGAGTTTATTCTTCCCACCAGTCCCACCTTTTAATTTATTTTTTCTCATTGCACCCGCTGTTAAGTCACACTAACGCCATTGGTTGAAACTTCACAATTTTAGGCGATTGTTCACCGGATTTGAAAGAGAGAATCAGGATGATGATATTGGTATGTTCAATTGCCGAATGAGCATGGTTTGATGGTTTAATTGTCGGTTCCGGCCATCCCCTCCGACAAGAACATCAACCTGAAACCCATCAAACCATGCTCATTTCTGCAATTGAACATACCAATCTCACCGTCTCGATTCCCTCTTTCAGATCTGGTGAACAATCGCCTATAATTGTGAGTTTCAGCTAACGACGTTAGTGTGACTTAACGGCGAGTGCAATGATAAAAAAATAAATTAAAAGGTGGGACTGGTGAGAAGAATAAACTTAGGTGGGATTATTATTCGCCAACAACACAAAGGTGAGATTATTACAATCCAATTTTCCTTTTAATAAACGTAGCTTAATGATAGTTGTCCACTTACTCAAGTTATCAAACTCAATAGTATTTTTGGTTTCAAAGAGGACAATATTTAGGAGTTTAATCGGACATCTATTGCATATTTAGGAGTTAATTCGTATGTTGATTAACTTATACAGCATTTCGGTGAAATTTGAGACTTATTTTGTACTTGGGTGAACTTGATTTTAACTTGTAATGTATTAGGTTGAACTTATTTTAAATATGTTATTTTGAACTATTGAATTTTGAAAGCTATTTTTCATTTTTCTTTTTAAATTCGAGTCAGATCAATCCGAGCCGAGCCGGCTCGGTTTAAAACCAAGCCGAGTTCGAGCTTTGATTTTCAGCACGTTTTCAAATCCGAGCCAAGCCTAAGCTTAGCCTGACTCGACTCGACTTGGGTCGGCTAATGAACACCCCTAAGTATGAAACTATGTGATTCTTGTTAAAGAAAAACAACTTACATACCAGTAGTACATATGAAATTGATTGTTGGTTGTTTAATAGTGTACAATACACGACATGTGCTTAGAAGTTTAGAATTCTGCTGGACTTTAATGTCAAGTATAATTATAAACTAGTTGTACATGTGTTTTTATACTTTCAAAATTAAAGCATGTTTTTTGCTCTTATGGATTTGAATGTGTTTGTTTTGCTTTCGCTGTCTTCTTTTTCTTTCTTTGTTTTTTTAATTCACTTTTATTAATTACAAAACTAGGGTTGGACGGTGTAGGTGTGGCACCCCTCCACCTGAGTAACTCTTTGTTAAATAGTGCCCCCTCACTGTTTCCCTGACGCCAGCCATTACGAGGTGCTATTGATCCTTCACCATTTTAATAACGGAGGCCAATGGATGCTTCTTGTGGGCCCGCTGAAGGTAAACTTATAAAAAAGGAAAATAGGGGGAGGGGCGCCAATGCGCCATTCCATTTTTTGGGCACCATTGTATGTAAACAATGAAGTTCTGATGAGGTGGAGCTGAGATTGAACTGATGTGGCGCAATGGAGCCCTTATGGGCTCCATCCTACACCACATAGATTAAAAGATTAATTTCTAAATTTTAACATTTAAGGTCTTTTAGTTGACTTTTTCAAAGGGAGAGTTTCATGAAAATTGTAGAAGGGTGGGGTACCTTTAGCCAACCCCTTATTTAGTGTTTAGGAAATCAGTGGCAAACCCAAATTTTCTATTTCTACAGATTCACCTTTTTTTCTATGGGGCGAAGCATTGTGGGGACTGGGAGGTTCCTTAGCCTCCTTCGTTTTTTTTCTGCCCAATAGTCTAAATTTACGCGTTTTCGTTCAAAAAATTTATATGTATTGAATTCGGTCCCCTCCATTTTAAGGATCGAATAACTTTCAACCCCTCGAGAAATTTCTTTCAAGCTCCGCCATCGCAACTAAACATTAAACTTTTTGGTTAGGTCAGGTAAGGTAAGGGAACATATTAAAATATGGTATTATAATAAAATATACATAATTATTATAAAGAGTAAACTGTCAAAATGACCCCTGAGGTTTGCCTAAAAATGCTTGTTTAGACACCAAACTTGATTTTTATTATTGGTAACCCTGAGGTTTCATTTTGGTGTTATTTTGGACACTTTTTTTAACTCGGTTAGAAAAGTCAGTTAACTCCAGAGAAAATTTGGTCATTTTATGTCATAAGAGGCCAAAATGGCAGTTAATGAAAAGTTATAAAAAAATAAAATTCAAACCCCTTTCCCTTCTCTCTTTTCCAATAGGAAAAACCGGCCAACTCCAGTACGTTTCCAGCGAGAACAATACCCGGATTTTAATGCTTTTTATAAAACACAAACCAAACCAAAAGGACCCATTGAGAAAATTAGTCAGATATTGAGTAAACTTTTGAAATTTGAGTAAAAGTTTGACTTTCTGAATTTCATATGTAAAAGATAACTCTAAATTCAACTCCAAAATTGTGTAATTCTAAAGCATCTAGTCAAAAACAAACAAAGGTCGGTGGGGTGTCGTGTGGGAGATTAAGCTCAAACATATATATAATGCATAACAAATAAAAGTGAAATAGAAGGTGAGGATCAATGGGTTGTGTAACGGGTCAATCAACCAATAACCAAATCAATCAACCAACCCATAACAAAACCAGTAGACTACAAAAATGAAAAAACTAACCCGACACGACCCATAACTAAACAAACATACCCATCGAACCAAAACAGAAACTTGGAACAACATAAATTATTACAAACAAACCTGGCAGCAACCTGGCAGCAAGCTTTGAAGCAACACACTCATACCACTAACTAGCAGTTGGGTACAAATCAGCACTGGTTTATCCAAATTGAAGCTTTACAGACACGATTTTTGTGATGTTAAACTGGGTTTATGTGGTTAAAGAGTGCAGAAGCCTTATGGATCGATTGGTTTGTATAAAAGTTGAGGAAAAACGGACGTTTGGTGAGTTTATATTATTCCGGCCGTTACACAACATTAACCTGATTCAAAGCTCAATAAAATCATGTTTATAGCTTGTTTAAATGCTGGAAATAATTAAAACTTGATGAAAAAACGCAAAGGATTCGAAATCGAATCATAAAAAGCATTAAAATCTGGGTTTTATACTCGCCGGAAACGTACCGGAGTTGGCCGGTTTTTCTTACCGGAAAAGAGAGGAGGGAAAAGGGTTTGTATTTTATTTTTTTATAACTTCCCATTAACTGCCATTTTGGCCTCTGAGGACATAAATGACCAAATTGTCCCTAGAGTTAACTGACTTCTCTAACTGAGTTAAAAAAAAGTGTCCAAAATGGCACCAAAATGAAACCTCAGGGTTAACAGTGATAAAAATCAAGTTTATTGTCTAAACAAGCATTTTTGGGCAAACCTCAGGGGCCATTTTAGAAATTTACTCTATTATAAAACATAGGGAAGCTTAGCCTTTTTAAGAGTCTATAACAAATTCCTATAGTAATGGCCTTTGTTAAAATTAGAACAATGTTGGTGCATATTTTATATTTGCTTAAATGTTAATTCGCCATCACCGCTTTGGTGGGGTTGTTAGGGGTTTTCCCATAAGGGTTTACTTATGGGAAGGTCTCCGGTTTTATCCCTATTAAGTATTGTCTGTACATAATGGGAGTAAGTATCGATGGGTAGGATTTGAACTCGGGCCAGTGTTTAAGAGTCACTGCTCGCCCTAAAAGAGGTAGTGGGTGTCTTTGGATCAGCCACCTACACTGGCTGTTCAAAAATAAAGAAAGAAACTTAAATGATAATCCATCAATACATATCAACATAGCATTATCATTGCTTGAATTTCATATAAGTATTATCTATGGCTTGAATGGCTTCCGTGAAAATGATCTGTTGTTATATGAAATCATAACTGCACAAAATGTTGGCATTTAGAATGGAAAAACATATGAATTGCAATTTGTATTAATATTATGAAGATTGAATGTTACCAAAAGTCATGTAGCTGTTGTCGCAGAATCCTGTGGGCACGGGGAAAGGCATGGAGCCGATATGTAACATGTAGGTTACAGCTTGTGTGTGGAATCGGGGCATGGAGAAAGGCAGCGCGATACGTTGCTTGTAGAAATAGTAATTAGGGAAACGAACATTAGCTTTTATCCTATTCCAATCACACAAAAAATGGTTGTGACAACACCAAACCAATTGCTTCATCTACGGATTGCATCAAAATGTTTGCTGCAAATTTAGTGATCCTACCTTGCTCTATCATCATCCAATAAGCAGCTTGCACACTTAACATCATGATGAAGGGAATCAACATTTACAATGATAGAATAAATGAATCTCAACAGGTTGTACTTTTCTCCTCTCAAATATAGATTTGGGAATATAAATTTGTTTGATGAACTTGGCTCATATCATGATATGAACTCTTTAATATTCGGTTTTAAATTCTAGAGGGACTTAATTAATGTATAGGGTTGTGCCTGTTTGTGTCGCATATGATAAGTGAAGACTCGAACTTGGGACCCTTTGATCGTACATAAAGCCTTAACCATCGGAACACTTCTTCATTGTTGTATATGTGTTCACCTTATAGTTTATTTATGTGTTAACTGTGAATTATTTATATATACTCTCTATCCAAAACTCAATGGGTTCGTGTGAACCCGTCATTATCTATCTAAAACCTCCCTTGTACAGAATTACATTTGTTGTATGTGTGCAGATATAATTATGTCGTATATAAACTTTGAACATAGGGATGGCAAAAAAGATTGGCCCAACGGGAATACCTAGAATATCTAAGTCGCATATTCGGGTATGAGATAGTGAAAAAGTTGTTTCAGGGGTATGAGATTAGATGATACTTAGTCTAATTACCTGAAATTATTATTCTCGTTTACACGAACCACAACTGATACCCTTGGGTATAGTTGATAACCAACACGTAATTTCCTAACGTGTATTGGATTGGGTATAGGACTGGGATTCGTCATGCTCGACCCATACCTGGCTCGTAGCAACTAAGCAGTTAACTTGGCCGATATATCGGTGATATATCGCCGATATATCGGTATAAAATATCGGTCAAATTATCATTACCGATGATATCGACGATGTTGACCGATATTTAACCGATGTTTGACCGAGACATCACCGATATTCCCAATATCAGTACCTTTATTCTTGGTTCTTCCACTCATCTTTCTTGTTATTGCTGCTAATTGTTAGTGTTAAATATTAGTGTTTTAAGTCTTAATAAGTTCACACTTGCTATAATTGTTAGTATTTTGCAAGTTGTAAAATGTTTATTTGTTAATTGCTATATATATAAATTGTGCATGATATAAAAATTACCGATATCTCACCGCGATAACCGATATCTCAAATATCGGGCCCTTGACCGATATTTATATTTTACCGCATTAACTGCTCAGCGTAGCAATCCTTAATTTAACCACTCCATATAAGCACTTAAGATGCATACTAGTTTGAATTCAACTTTATTTCTTTTATTGGCTTATTGCCTTGATAGGGAGCTGCCGAAAAGATAGCAGAAACTTCAATGTCTAGAGTGCATACACAAATATGAAGAACTACTAACATCCCAAGTGTTGTGGTGAGTAAGTCTTTGATTCCTTAGGGGCTGTTTGGTAGCCTCTTAATGAGGCTCTTAACCATTCAGTGATGAATGATTCAGCATTCAGCGTGTTTGTTTCAGCCTCTGAATGGAATGGTTAACGCTGAATCATTAAGACACGGGATGTTGCTGAACCATTAAGCACTGAATCATTAAGCACTGAACTAGGCTGAACCTTAATGAAACTCTCATACCAATGTGGGACAAGTAAACTAACCGTTAAGAGGTCCAACTTAATGATTCAGCACTTAACCATTCAGACCTCTTAACCATTCAGAGCTCTTAATGATTCAGCACTTAATCAACCAAACAGTCCCTTAGTTTGTTTGTTTGTTTGTTTTTGTGTGTGTGTGTGCGCGCGCATGTTAGATCGTACTAGCAAGCAAATAGTAGTGGTGAGTTGAAAGAAGTGTTCTTGAGTTCTACATCTTGACACAGATGGGTTAAAGGCTAACATAATCTTGATTCAGTTGGTTGGTGACTTGGTGTTGATATTGTTAGCGGAAAGCAACCGGTTTTTTATCCACTGCTTCAAATTGTTATGGTTGTAGTTCTAAACATATGGTTGGTTTTTCGGTTTCTTATTTCCTGAACAATTTATAGAATGTAGTAGATAGAAAATGAAATGTATTCTTTGCTTTTAGTTTCTCTTTTCAATTTGTTTAATTACACCATTCAAACAATAATTCATGCATTTTTGTCTTTCCAAACTGATAAATTCACGGATAGGACCAACAATGAATGTGACATTAATAGACTAACCGATTGATACATGACTACTAATTGTTTAGTATCATTATTAACATATTAATTACTAATTGGCAATGATAACAATCTCATTTATTTATAAACCCCTAAATTTCATATAAATAAGAAAATTATCCGTTCTTTCGTAATGAACTTAAGAAAATTATTACAAGGAAATATGTTTTGGTTTTATATAGTTGCTTATCTTAGAATTTTTTTAAAAAAAAATCAATTAAATAAGAAGAAAAGTTACAAATGGGTGAGATAATATAAGGTGAATGATGACGTGGGTAGCTTAAAGGAAAAACGAATAACTAATATTATGGAACAAACGCTTGAAAGGTTGGAGCCTACAAGGGTTCTACAACTGGTGGTGACACAAAGTCAAAAAAATGACTTGTCACGTCGTCCCTTTCATCGAGTCAAACAAACAGGACTGATGGAGTAACATCAGCCCATAGACCGCAGGTCAATAGCACTCTCTTACCTTTTGTGGCATGTCCTTTTGTTGCAATCAGGATCAAGGTTTTATGCTTTCTTCTTTGAGTAGATTCTTTCTCTATAAAAGAGAAGCCCAAATCAGATCTACAACACACTCAATCCATCACTCACTTCTCACTCTAAATTATTCTCTTGGTCCCTCACGTGTGGAGAACAACTCTCTTCACTCAGGTTCCAAGATCTTCTACTTCTGATCTCGAGTTTATCTCAGATCAGGAACAAAAAGCATACATAACAAATAAACCAAGCCTTGAACCTCCTTCTACGTTTGCAACGTAGAAGGACACCACGACCTGCGTTTGGCAGATCGAATCCCTTGAACCTTTGAACCTCCCTTGTGACTCAGGACCATTGTTAGACAGATATTTGTTGTAGCAACAAGTTGGCGCCCACCGTGGGGCTGCGCCATTTTTCTTTATCTGAAATCAGTTGTGTAGCTCCGACTCTCTCTATGTCTGACCCTGAGTCTACAGAGGAGGTCAACCAGATCTCCCCTGGCACAGATCAAACCTCTCCGGCCAGATCTGTGTCCTTTTCCACTCCTGGAGGAACTTCAACTGGGACCCAGTCCCCACCTGCTAACACAGCGTCCGCAAACCTGCAAACTCCACCTCCAACTCGTTCTGGGGTAATGTCTCCTCTCCCTGATCTCACACAAACTCCACCTCGCATAGATCTTACCCCTGAAGGAGTAGAGAGAAACTTCTTGCAGCTAAGGTCTCTCCTGAACCAGTACGTTATGAGGGAAAGAGATAAAGGAATCCGTCTCCGACTGGATTACGACGAGGAAGAGGAGATCTCACTCTCCCCTATACCTCCTCCTCCTCTCACTGCTACCTATGGACGCAGACAGTCACCTAGAAGCAATAATGCTGGACCCAGCAGCACTTATACTGCTTCTCACCATGAAACAAGGTCCAGTCCTACTGCGTTCCCCTTGTTCACCACTCAAGCTGCCACTACTGGCATGCCTTTGGGACACGAGCTGACTCTGGACCAACTCTTGCAGTCACCAGTGTCCAGTGTCCCACCCCCTACTGCTACTTCCTGGGAGCAAGCTATGGCCTCACTTCCCATGGCCAGAAGCGCCTCTATGAGTCTCCCAGTGGCTACCAACACTGTAGTATCCGAAGGCATTCAAGGCTTCAACCTTATGCCCTACATGATATCTCAAATGATGGCTAACTTCCCTTGGCAGCAGCTCATTAGCCAAGCCATTGCTGAACAACAAGGAAACACTGGAAGGGTCACCAACAACAGGGTTGAACACACTGTCAACCAACCCTACAAGCCTAACAGCTTGTCTTGCTTCTCACCTGAGATTGCAGATTATGATTTTCCCAATAAGCTAAAGATGCCAGCCCATATAAGAACGTACGACGGCACTGACGACCCAGAAGACCACCTCCAGATCTTCTCGGGAGCCGCCAGAATCGAAAAATGGGGTGACCCCGAATGTTGTTTGATGTTCATGCAAACCCTTGTTGGGTCTGCACGAATCTGGTTCAACGGTTTAGCAACTGGAAGCATCCGAACCTTCGATGAACTCGGTAAAGGGTTCCTGGCCAACTTCTCACAACAAAGACGTTGTGTCAAGGATGCGACCGTTATCTTCCAGATCAAACAAAAAGATGATGAAAGCTTGAAGAGCTTCATTGAAAGATACAAGAAAGAAGGCCTCACTTATGTCGGTGCTGACGAAAAAATGAAGGTTGCAGGGTTCATGAATGCTATCAATTCGAAGTATTTAACTAGGGAGTTCAACAAAAGTCTCCCTAGAACCCTCGAAGAGGCCTTGGAAAGAGCTGAAGCCCACATTCGAGGAGAAGAGGCTGTGGATATCAAGGAACAAAGGAAAAGAGGTTCCAGCTGGAGGAGCAACAGTCCTTCCCGAAAAAGGAGCAATTATGGCACATATGACAAAAGGTCCAGAGGATCTGAGTCACGAAGGTCTGAAAGCAGGAACCCTCCAAGCAGAGACAGGAACGTCAATTTCACAGCACTCACCAAAACTCCTCAAGAAATTCTAGCAACCGAAGAAGTCAAGCACACCTTTAGACCTCCTCGTCCCTTACCAAGAAGTAAAAGAAACGAGAACTCAAGCCAGTACTGTGAGTTTCACGAAGAGAAGGGACACCACACCAACGACTGCTTCCAACTCAAGAAAAGGATCGAGGAAGCTGTCAAGTCTGGAGAACTGGCCCACCTGGTCAAAGGTGTGAAAGAAAACATGGCTGATGGTAAGAAGAAAGACGTTGCCATGGTCTTCGTTGAGAATGAATCCCCAAGTAAAAGGCAAAGATTGGAAGACTGGGAACGACAAGGCATCTACTTCCCCTACACTAAGGGAGAAAAACACTGTGATCCACTTGTGCTTGAAGCCTTCACAGGTTCCACCAAAACACAAAAGGCCTACATAGACACTGGAGCTGCAACTGAAATAATGTTCGCCAAGTATTTCAACCATCTAAGCCTCGAAGAACGCTCCATGCTACGGCCTGCTGAAGCTGCCATAAAAGGTATCGCTGATATACCTATCAAGCCTTTGGGCGAACTAACACTTGATGTAACCTTCTCTGATGGTCAATTACGAAGGACTGAACCACTCACCTTTGTGGTTTTGGACCTGCCATCTAGTTATGACGTCATCATTGGAAGGCCTGGGGTAGTAGTCTTCGATATGACTGTCTCCATTAGCCGAAAGAGTGCAAAGTTCCCAACCAAAGATGGTGTTGGAACCCTCCAACCCTCCACTACAGTGCTGACCATTGACGAGGACCACAACAAACTTGGTCTCAGCATCAACCCCAGGTATCCTGATCAAAGGGTACGAGTCAACACAGCCCTTCCTAGTGACACTCTCGCTAGGCTTGAAGGGTTACTAAAAGATAACATGGACGTCTTCGCCTGGTGCCCAAGTGACATGACAGGAATCCCACGAGACATTGCCGAACATGAACTAAGAATCCCTTCCAATGTCAAACCAGTTGTCCAAAAGAAAAGAAGTCTTGCCCCAGAACGAAGCAAAGCTGCATGCCAAGAGGTTGACAAGCTAGTTGAAGCAGGTATCCTTCGAGAGGTGAAATATCAATCATGGGTTGCAAACCCTGTGATGGTTAGAAAACCTGATGATTCTTGGAGGATGTGTATCGACTTCAAAGACCTCAACAAAGCTTGCCCCAAGGATTGCTATCCTTTGCCTGAGGTTGATCTGAAAATAGACTCGCTTACAGGCTTCCCCTTCAAGTGTTTTCTGGATGCCTACAAAGGCTATCACCAGATACAAATGAAGGAGGAAGACGAAGAAAAAACTGCTTTCCATACTGACAAGGGTATATTCTGTTATAGAAAAATGCCCTTTGGTTTAAAAAATGCAGGTGCAACCTATCAAAGGCTGGTCGACAAGACTTTTTCCCTACAGATTGGCAAGAACATGGAAGCTTACGTTGATGATTTGGTCATCAAAAGCAAAACTGAAGATCAGATGCTTGCTGACATACAAGAGACCTTCAACAAACTCAGAGAAATCAACATGAAGCTAAACCCTGTTAAATGTTCCTTTGGTTTCGAAGAAGGGGAGTTTTTGGGTCACGTTGTAGGGAAGCAAAGCATAAAGGCCAATCCAAGCAAGGTTCGAGCCATCCTCAACATGAAGTCACCTCAAACTAAAAAAGAGGTTGAAAGCTTGAATGGTAAACTTGCTGCCTTGAAGCGTTTTGTCTCGAAGCTAGCTGAAAAATCACTACCATTCTTCAAAACCCTCAAAGGTTGCACCGATAAGAAAGACTTCGGGTGGACGGAAGAAGCAGAGGAAGCCTTCAACAGTATGAAACACCATTTGGCTTCCCTTCCCGCCATTGCAACACCCGAAGCAGGGGAAATGATCTCTGTCTATCTTTCAGTTACTGATGAAGCCTTCAGCGCTGTTCTCACTATAGAAAGAGACAAAGCTCAGGTACCCGTCTATTTCTTCAGTAAAACATTAAAGTTAGCAGAGGTCAAGTACCCTCCTTTGGAAAAATTGGCTTTAGCCTTAGTGCAAACAGCCAGAAGGCTTCGAAGGTACTTTCAAGCACATCCCATACAAGTGGTCACAGACCAACCAATTAAGAATGTGCTTGAAAGACCTGAAACTTCGGGACGACTAGCCAAATGGGCTGTTGAACTAGGTGGACACACAATCACCTACGTCCCTAGAAAAGCAATCAAAGCACAAGTACTTGCTGACTTCATTGCTGAAATTCCAAAGGTGGAACTGGCTGAGGTTAACATAACCATAGACGAACCTATTGACCCTGAAGCCTGGAAGCTGTACACTGATGGAGCTTCCAGTGTTGAAGGGTCAGGGGCTGGCCTTGTGTTAATCAATCCCGAAGGATTAGAATTTACCTATGCCCTTCGTTTGGAATTTCAGACAACGAATAACGAAGCAGAATATGAAGCCTTGATAGCAGGACTCAAGCTTGCAAAAAAGATGATGGTTCATAAGCTTCAAGTGTTCACTGACTCATTACTTGTTTCCAATCAGGTGAATGACAGTTACATTGCTAAAGAACCTAACCTGAAAAGATGATGGTTCATAAGCTTCAAGTGTTCACTGACTCATTACTTGTTTCCAATCAGGTGAATGACAGTTACATTGCTAAAGAACCTAACATGAAAAAGTATAAAGAGAAGGCCAAAGAAATCATGAACACCTTCCAGTGTTGCAAGATCAAACAAGTCCCAAGGTCTCATAACAAGAAAGCTGATGCTCTTAGCAAGCTTGCTTCGTTGAACTTTGCTCATCTTACAAAAAAGGTGCTGGTTGAGGTGATCAAACATCCTTCAATAACTGAAATTGAGGTTCAAGACGTCATTACTGAAAATGAACCAAGTTGGATGACTCCATTTGAAAAGTTCCTACAAAGAGGTGAACTACCCCAAGATCCTGTTGAAGCTGAAAGAATTCGGATCAAGTCTAAGCAATACACAATTCAAGATAACATACTTTATAAAAAGGGTTACTTGGCTCCCTTGCTTCGATGTGTTGGTCCTGAGCAAAGCAGGTACCTGATCAAAGAGGTTCATGAAGGAATATGCGGAGCTCATTGTGGTCCAAGATCAGTGGTGGCAAAACTCATGAACCTTGGTTACTTCTGGCCTACTATGCATCGTGATGCGTCTGAACAATTGAAGAAATGTGAAGCCTGTCAGATCCATGCACCAGTCCCAAAGAGCCCCAAACACGATTTGGTTCCAATCACTTCGGCATGGCCATTCCACAAGTGGGGAATGGATATTGTTGGACCCTTCCCACCTGCCAAAGGAGGGGTCAAGTTCTTGTTGGTTGCTGTTGATTACTTCACAAAATGGCCAGAAGTAAAACCGTTAGGAAAAATATCCGGAAAGAAGATAATTGATTTCGTGTGGGAAAGCATCATTTGTCGATACGGCCTACCCGGGGTGTTGGTCACAGACAACGGCAAACAGTTTGCAGAAAAACCGTTCAGTGCTTGGTGTAAAGAGTATCGGATCACACAAGTCTTCAGCTCTGTGGCATACCCTCAATCCAACGGGCAGGTTGAAAGGATGAACAGGAGTGTGGTTGAAGGGATCAAGGCCAGGCTGGGTCGTCAAGGCGGAAATTGGTTGGAAGAACTGCCAAGTGTTCTTTGGGCAATCCGAACCACCGAAAGGACAAGTAACAAGAAGACACCCTACAGCCTCACCTTTGGATCTGAAGCAGTCATACCTGCTGAGATTGGGGTTACCACACCCAGAACACTTCATGTCGACATCCAGGCTAATGAGCACGAAACCTCACTCAACCTTGACCTACTGGAAGAAGCAAGAGACTCGGCAGCGATAAGAGAAGCCAAATACAAGCAAAAAATGGAGTCTTATTACAATGCCAAGGTCAAGCATGAACGCTTCAAGCCAGGAGACCTGGTCCTCAGAAACAATGATGCAAGCAAGAAAGAAAATCAAGGAAAGCTAGGACCAAAATGGGAAGGCCCCTACACCATCCTTGAGTCTCACAAAGGAGGGTCTTACAAGCTTGCCGACATGGATGGCAAGAAGCTCCCTCGTCACTGGAATGGTAAAAACCTTAAAAGGTTCTTTGTTTAAGATGTAAAACGAGTTGTTCTTTTCAAGAAAGCTATGTAATGCTACTACGTAATGAATGAAAGGATCCATGAATCCTCTTTTGAAAAATTTTGTCTTTCTATCCTATAATCAGGTTGAGTACCTAGCAATAAACTCCATGACAAGGGTCATGTAAGGGGTTGAGCTCCCAGGCCATTTCGCTCAATAGGTTCGAGGGTTGAACGGACCTATATAAGGGGTGAGTTCCTAAATCAATACGACTCCATGAGATAAACAAAAATAGTTTTACAAGTCTCATCGACAGGCTTGAACAACCTACACCAATCGTTCCTTAAGTTTAAAAAACAAACTTACGAAAATGACAAACACTTATATAAGTGTAAATAGGATAGCTGGTGACATGTTTGCCTAGACTACCTTAAGGATGAATGACTGCAGCGTTCAACCTTTGAAGGTGCTATCGGATAAACATTCCCAAACAATAACAAAGACAAACAAACACATCACAAAAACAAAATAAGAACGAACAACCATGAAACTTAAGCAAATAACCATAAAAACCTAACGTTAACAGGCTTTATACAAAAGCCAAGCAAAGTCATAAATTGTTCAAAGGGCCTCAGCCCACAACCACCAACGAACCACTACGGGTTCAGACAAAAGATAAAAGTGTTTAGGACACAACGAAAGTAGTTAATTGTTTTACAGACCACAGATGCTAAGAAAGCTACGAATAAAGGGTTCAGGCGTCGTTACCAGAACCTGAAGGCTTGGAGGCTTCCTCCTCATTCCTAGCCTTGACCACCTTAGCTTTCTTTGCTTTCTTTCCCTTCTTGGGCAGCTTCTCAACCAAACCAGCCTCGGAGGCTTCAACACTGGCATCCTTGGAAAGTGTATCAGTCATATCCAAGGTCTCCTCACTATCACCCGAATGAGCTCTCTTCTTGGAAACAGCCTGAAGCACCTTAGCAGAAACGGCTTCGTTCAATCCAGCAGGCTTTAACTCCTTCAACTCCTGTAAAGGTTTCCCATAAAGGGAAGAAACTTGGGACACATAGGGATAACTGGAGTGTTCCATCTTGAGCACAGTCTCCTTGAAAACATCCAAGGAGTTGGGTTGATACAAAGGAGATTCTTCAAGGACTTGACCAGAACTGCAAGCTTTGAACCCTGCAACGAAACCGGCATGCTTACCATGGGTCAATAGCTTGGTATACACTTCTCCAAGGGCTGAATTGAACTCCGCAGAATGAAGGAGATAGGTAACAACTTGCTGAAAACCTTCTTCAATCAACCATTTGTTGTCACCTTGAGCAGCAGCAAGAGAGATTTCCAGTTCCTTCTTCTGACTCTCAAAAGCTTTCTTCTCTGACTCCAAGGCTAATTGATCTGCTTCCACCTTCAACCTGGCAGCTTCATGCTTTGCCATCTCAGCCTCATGCCCCTTCTTCAACTCATCTATAAGGGCAATCAAGGTGATCTCCTTGTCAGCATACTCCTTAGCATCCCTTTTCATGTCAGCAATAGACTGCTTCATTTCTTTCTTCTTCTTAGCAAACTCACTGTACTCACCCATGACCTTCCTAAACCTGTTAATCCCCTCTGGTAGCATAGCCGCCAGATTACAGGTCCCCACCATCATCTTTGCTAGAAGAGCATCATCATCCAAACCCTCGAGACAAGCCTTAGCACCAGGAGTAGCAAAGTGTGCTAAGACTTCCTCACATACAGCAGAAGACTTGAAGCTGTCAGTTGTCTTCACATTCCACCCAGGCACATAAACACCCCCTTCATCAAAACTCCCGGACACATCCGGTTCCCTCACCACCTTAACCTTTTTTCCCTTGCTTTTCTTCACCACCACATCCACCACAGTATCATCCACCGTCTGATCCTTCTCATCCTCAGAGTCCTCAATGTCATCACTAACAGTTACTGCCTCAGAAAGATCAGCAGATTTAGCAGCTTTCAGCAAACGTCTGCTTGACCTTCTTGTTGAAGCCTTCGAGGAACTGGCTTTAGCAAACCCCTTGACATTGGGAACGGCCACATAGTTGGTCCCATCATACCGACCCTTCTCATACTTGGTTAAAGCATCTTCACCATCTGCTGCTTCAGCATCAGTAAATGCAACACCAGAAGCATCATCAGCTTTAATGAAATCCAGAGCAGACATGACTGCAAAATAAACAAAGTATAAGAACCAAGCAAAAGGAAAACAATGAAACCAATAACAAGCAAAAACTCATACCCCGATCACCCTTCATTATAACAGGATCTCTACCAGGCTTGTCCCAGCGAGTGCTAACCCCAGATAATACTAGAAATGGTTCAGCAAAAGGACGAAGCCTTGAAGGACAGGCCCTAAGAGCAGTTAAAAAGCTATGATCAAGTTCAGATTCTGAGGGTTCTGCCTCATTCAGAACAGCCTCAGGAGACCTCCAAACAGGCTTAAAAGGGAAAATCGAATCAGAAACCCAGAAAAACTTGGTCTTCCATTGACAACAGTAGTGACATGAGAAGAAAGGAGGTTGGTCTCTGCTGATGAACCCTCGAAGGTGAACCAGTCACCATTCTTAGCAAGACGAAAAAATCGCCTAAACATCAGCAAGGTAGGATCATAACCTAGGGCTCTGCACAGACATTCAAAATGCAACACACGGCCAACGCCATGTGGATGGATTTGGCCAAGAGACACTCTATAATATTCAAGAACATTTAAGAGAAAAACAGAGAAGGGATGACGCAAGTTTGCAAACTCAAAGTGACGACAATATAAAGCCATAGAACCAGACGGACAATCAGAAACAGCAAGTTGCTTGGCTGGAGCAACAGGATTAAAAGAAACATCTATTTCCCATTCAGAACAGAACGATTCAACCTCTTTCTGAGAAAGGGTTGAAAACGTAATGGCCATATCCTTCTTAGCACCCATTGTGCCTATGAAGGATGATCAGTGCACTAGACAAGTAAAAAGAAAACTAACCTGGTAATCGAAAAATGAAGAAACCCTAACGGTGGAAGAGAGGATTGTGAAGAAGAAAGTGAAAAAGTAAAGAAGGATTAAATAAAAATGAAAAGTAAAAGGGGTTAAAAAGAAAAAAGAAACGGTTATATTATTTAAATATAACTGTCATTATGACATGCAATAATACAGCCCTGGACAGACTGCCACCTGTCACATCAAGGTCAAATCAAAGTTAAACACTGCAGATTAACCGCCCAAACCACAACGAACCCTCGAACCCTTCAAGCAAGGAACGACTAACAAAAACAGTCAGAAGCTTTCAAGATAACTCGTAAAAACCTTCTGACTTGGGGGGCTGATGACGTGGGTAGCTTAAAGGAAAAACGAATAACTAATATTATGGAACAAACGCTTGAAAGGTTGGAGCCTACAAGGGTTCTACAACTGGTGGTGACACAAAGTCAAAAAAATGACTTGTCACGTCGTCCCTTTCATCGAGTCAAACAAACAGGACTGATGGAGTAACATCAGCCCATAGACCGCAGGTCAATAGCACTCTCTTACCTTTTGTGGCATGTCCTTTTGTTGCAATCAGGATCAAGGTTTTATGCTTTCTTCTTTGAGTAGATTCTTTCTCTATAAAAGAGAAGCCCAAATCAGATCTACAACACACTCAATCCATCACTCACTTCTCACTCTAAATTTTTCTCTTGGTCCCTCACGTGTGGAGAACAACTCTCTTCACTCAGGTTCCAAGATCTTCTACTTCTGATCTCGAGTTTATCTCAGATCAGGAACAAAAAGCATACATAACAAATAAACCAAGCCTTGAACCTCCTTCTACGTTTGCAACGTAGAAGGACACCACGACCTGCGTTTGGCAGATCGAATCCCTTGAACCTTTGAACCTCCCTTGTGACTCAGGACCATTGTTAGACAGATATTTGTTGTAGCAACAGTGAACATTCTATTAACAACGTGTGGAAAGGGGATGTTAGATTAAGGGCTTGTATTAAGCTACAAGGGCTTGGAGAACCTAGATATACACAATTGCTCTTTTGGATCGTACTATGGATCGGTAACCTATCGGGGCTGCTCTCTGTTAGCTCATTAATGAGAATCATTGTCAGTTGGCCTGCCTGTTGCAACTAGAGAAGTCAGGGTAATTTTTTATAGTGGGTGAATTGAGTTCCAACTAAAGTTAACTACTTCGTTCGACATATATTTTAGAATAAAATCCCCCTTCTCGTTAATCTTATTGGTGGTGCTCGGGTGAGCAACCTGTGTGTGTCACTTCTGTGATAAGAAGGATGAGGAGATAGATCATTTATTTTTCAACCGTCATTTTCCGAAGTTAATTTTGAGTTAGTTCTGATACTGGAGTGGGATTTTCTACTTGTCCCCGCTTAATAAATCCGACTTATAGCTCTTTCAGAAAAGTCTTCTATGCTCAACAAGAGAAAAGGATGAAATTTGCCATACTGGGCAGAAAAAAGCCAAAAAAACATGAAAAAATGCATCGAGGCTTTAGCGACGACATGTTGTCGCTAAAGGTGATTACACAAATACGGAAAGGTGGTCAATAGCGACAAAAACATCGTCGCTAATACTATTAGCGACGATATGGCTTTAGCGAAGACAATAGCAATAGCGACGAAAAAGTGGGCAATAGCGACGAATTAATAGCGACGACACATTAGCGACGACATGTCGTCGCTATTACTATTAGCAACGATTTTTAACGTTATTAGCGACGACAAATGTCGTCGCTAATGCTTCGAATTCTTGTAGTGGTTGTGTCACTTCTGTGATAAGGAGGATGAGGAGATAGATCATTTATTTTTCAACCGTCATTTTCCGAAGTTAATTTTGAGTTAGTTCTGATACTGGAGCGGGATTTTCTACTTGTCCCCGTTTAATAAATCCGACTTATAGCTCTTTCAGAAAAGTCTTCTATGATCAACAAGAGAAAAGGATGAAAATTTGCCATTCATTATACGGTTATATGGTGGATTTGGAAGGCAAGAAACATTTTGGTGTTTGTAAGTGACACTTGTTCGCCCCTGAAAAAGTGAAAGACATTAAAATTGACTCCTTTAATCGGTCGAAATTCAGAGGCAAATTAGATGGTTTAGTTTGGATTGATTGGTGTTGTAGTAATATGTCGCCTTTAAAAAAAATATAATAGAAATATGACACAAAGAGTTTGTATAAGTCAAATACATTGTTCTAAATGGATACAATGTAACACTAAGCTGCCTCTCATCTATTTAAAAGGTGGATGGTTCAAATAAAGAGTGTAAACAGGCTAAACTTATCACGAGTTACTCTAGCTTGGCTTGATAAAGAAAGAAAAAACATAAAACAAGCTCAGTGTAACTTTAAACGAGCCCATGCTTAAAATAAGCTTGTTTAGTAAAGGAGCCAAAGCTTCACCTATTGTGCTCAAGCCGGCTCGTAAACCTTCAAGCTCATTGTCTATATAATGTTAATTAGTATATTAAATATATATGTATATAAATAATAATGACTATTTATAAAGTTTGAAAAAAATAACTAGAAATATACACACACACATATAATGTTATATATAAAGTTATATAAAAAGTAATTATAATAAATTATATTTAATTAATAAATACTTTAAAAGTCGAGCTCAAGCTTAAAAAACTATCCATGAGCCAAGCTCATGCTTTACAAACAAAGCTCAAACGAATCCAAGCTCAACCTCAAGGCTAATCTAGCTCGGACTTAGTCCGGCTCGTTTGCACCCCTGGTTCAAATCTTGCACGCTGCATGTATAAGTGCTTAAGAGTAGGAGATTAGCATTAGGAGTCGTCCTAAAAATTCAGATAAATTGTTTTAACCTAGCTTGTTATAAAATAAATAATTTGAGTAATCATTACATGATATTACAAAGATCTCGCGTCTAAAGTAAGATATCCTTAGTGTTATTGACAAGTGGATATTTTTAGAACGGCTAACTCATATGCCCACTAATCATAATCCAAAACAAATTTTGTCTGCTATGAGCTATGAACCTTCAACCTTATAGGGAGATATCTCTTTCGTAACAACTTGGTACTACGTTGTTGGGTTTGTGGAATATTTGACCTAGGAGCAGTCAACCATAGGTTTGCTAGCCCTAATTTGGGTAGTACTTTTTGCAGGTTGTCATATACCCGTTAACTTGTTTAGGAAAAAAAGTAAAGGAATTAGACAACCGTCTAATTTGTGTTTTCCTCAATTAACATTGTGCAAGTTAAAGTTTTTATTCCCAAAGTTCTAAACCCTACATGTATCTCTATTAACATCCGTTATTGTACTTGTAATTACTCATCACGAGTGTCACTACTAGAAAACTGGGCTATTGTCACCAAAAGTTGCTACTTAGAAAAATGGTAGCAAATTTAGCAACCGATTTTACACCAAAATATGTATTATAAGATAAGGTAACTAATCGGTTGCAAATTTTGACACCGTTTATTTTTGGTGGTAAATTCGTGAGAAAAATAACAAGAAAGCATTAAAAATAATAATTTATAAAAAAATAACAACAAACCTATTGAATTGTGACCACCTTAGCGGTAGCAAATTTGGGGACCTTTTTCTAAAGGCGTATAATGCATATATATGGTAGCTAATCAGTGGTAAATTTTGAGACTAAATTGCTACCATATTAGCCACGATAAAAGTGGTCTATTGTCACCAAAAGTTATTACCTAGAAAAATGGTAGCAAACTTAGCAACCGACTTTACACCAAAATATGTATTATAAGATAAGGTAACTAATTGGTTGCAAATTTTGACACCGTTTATTTTTTATGGTAAATGCGTGAGAAAAATAATAAGAAAAAATTTAAAAAAAAATAATTTATAAAAAAACAACAAACCTATTGAATTGAACCACCATAGCGGTAGCAAATTTAGGGACCTATTTCTTAAAACGTAATATATATATATATATATATATATATATATATATATATATATATAATAGCTAATCGGTGATAAATTTTGAGAAAAAAATTGCTACCATATTAGCCACAATAATTAACACTACGCCAAAATAGTACTACAACCACACTTTTTCTAAAACTGCCCTGGTACACTTTCAATTAAATGTGTGGCAAAAGGTCATTAATCACTTTTCCAAACCTTCTAGCCTAGCTTTAGCCACACATTTTATTTATTAATGTGACCGTTGTACACCAGTTCAAAACTTTTAGCCAAACTTTAAGAAAAAAATGTGACATTTTGTACCAGCCACACTTTACGAAAAAAATACGTGTCATTTAGTGGCCACACTGAATGAAAGAAACAAAACTAGTAACTATAAACATTTTATCATAAATTAGATCCAATGATGGTTAATTGGATCCAATGATGATGATTAGTTAGGCCCAAAGACGATCAGTTAGGTTCAATCATTGTCACTTAGACCCAATGAAGGTCATTTAGATCCAATGATGGTCAATTAGGCCCGATGATGGTCAATTAGGCTCGTTGATGGTCAATTGGAACCAATGATCATCAATTAGATCCAATGATGGTTAATTACACCAATGATGGTCAGTTGGACCCAATGATGATCAGCTAGGCCCGATGGTCAGTTAGATCCAATGACGGTTAATTAGAACCAATGATCGTCATTTAGATCCATTGATGGTCAATGGGATCCAATGATGGTTAATTACACCACTGATGGTCAGTTGGATCCAATGATGGTTAGTTAGGCCCAATGATGGTTAGTTAGATCCGTTTATGGTCAGTTACACCCAATGACGACTAATTAGATCCAATGATGGTCGGTTAACCCAAATGATGGTCAGGTAGATCCAATCATTATCACTTAGACCCAATGATGGTCATTTAGACCCGATGATGGTCAATTAGATCCGCTAATGGTCAATTAGGCCCAATGATGGTCACTTAGAACCAATGATCGTCAATTAGATCTAATGATGGTCAGTTAGATCCAATGATGGTTAATTAGAACCAATAATCGTCAATTAGATCCAATGATGGTTAACTAAACCAATCATCGTCAATTGGATCCAATGATGGCCAGTTAGGCCCAATGATGGTAAGTTAGATACAATCATTGTCACTTAGACCCAATGATGGTGAATTAGAACCGATGACGGTCAGTTAGGCCCAATGATGGTTATGTAAACCCAATAATTGTCACTTGGACCCAATGATGGTTAATTAGTTAGATATTTATAGATACATATGGGGGTGGTCTTGTCGGATCGTTGGTCAAGGTACTGTGGTGGTTCTCGGTGAAGATTCGGGTGGTGGGTGTAGGTGACGGTACAAAGGTGGTTCGATTCATGTAGCAAATGAATAAGCCGACGCCGATATCCTGCTGTACAACAGCTGGTTAGCCAATGAAATCAAGCGAAAATGGAGGTATCAAGACGTTAAAGATGCACTAGCGATATTATGGTGCTGTTAAAGATGCACATAAGGTGTTCGACCATAATATAGTGTCAAGAAACAGGAAATATGACCATGCGTGACGGGTAAAAAACTAGTTTTCCCAAAAATTCAAACCCTCCCTCCCGACCGAATAATTTAACTCCCGCTCCATCTCCCTCTTCAGTCTTCCCCAAACACACAATTTCTTCTCAAGCCCTAATATTACAATCTTGCTTATCAATTCTAATCTCTTTTTTTTTCATTCATAGATCTGCGTCATCGTCACTGTCTGCTTATCAAATCCTAGGTTTACTCCCATTAACCGCCGAAAGAAGCACTCCAACCAAACTCTCCTCCTCTGCCAAACCCTCACCACCCGAGACCCTTATTCCAAACAACAATTGTAGTGAAGGGGAAGCCCGTGTTTGTTAAGATAGGTGACCTAAAACCTCGAACCAACGGCCATATGCTTGCAGCTTGTTGTGGTCCACGACTGTTTTGGATAAAAATAGTCGTAATACACCGTCGTCGTTTAGTGGGCGTCCTGGTGCTGCTATTACTCGTATTGCCGAGTGTCTTATTGGTGATGAATCTCGGACTATTTTGTTTATTGCTCGCAATTATCAAGGCTTATTTATTATTATTATGCTCGTATATATGAAACCGGGGAGCTCCTTGCAATGAATTGCATGTTCCCCGTATTTATCCATGCAAGCTTTGCGGCAGATGGGACATGTGTCATCTTCCGGATACAAAGGGATCATCAATCGGTACTTGAGTATAGCCCTGTACTCTACTGCAGACATGCATTGACCCAAACCCTCAATCGGGATAACGGTCAAAAAATCCTGAGCGTGAGGGCCCTTTAGGCATTCAATCACCGCCTTCTGGCGAGAGGACAACTCAAAAACTTCTCCTAGGCTCTGAGCAGTTTTGTTAAAAAGAGCATTCGCCAAAGTTTTCTGTGGCTTTGAGGGGGCGGTGTCCTTATTAGAAAAACCGCCAATATCGAAGTCCGGGAGATAGACATTTACACTGGCTGTTGATGTGTTGAATATGTTTGTTTGTTATGTTTTGAGTAGTTTATGGTTTCTATTTCTTTTTATAGTTAGGGTTTGTTTCATTTTATTGTGTATTTAGACGTATGTGATTAAGGCTGGGCACAAATCGAACTAAACCGAACAGGGTGTTTATGTTTGCTTATCGAGGATTTTATCGGACAGATGAGCAGTTTACAAACTCATAAGTGAGTGGGATTTTGTGTTTGTGTTTGTTCGTTAGGGAAATGATTTTGTTCATAAGAAAATGATTGTTCATGTTTGTTTGTTGGTTTATAAATGAATGTAATTGCTCACAAATGAATGTGTGTTAATTTGCAAAATGAAAATTAACATTAGACATAATCGCCAAAATGAATGTAATGTTATGTACTTGACATAGTGATTATAAGTGTAGTTATCCCAAAATAATATTTTAGAGAGTAATTGTGGAACTTGGAAGCTATGTGAGGAAGGAAAGGGGGAAGTGGTACATAGATGTCACGATGTTGTGATGAATGAGATGCAAAATATTATTGGAGTTACTGAAGCTAGCTTTACAGTTCCTAATTGGGAATAAGTTCAGGTACTCTTTTAGTCTATTACATGTTTATGTTTTTTGTAAAGTGTATGTGATTGATTAATTAATTTTGTTTGTTGAATTAAGGATGGTTTGATATTGAGGTCTCGTTGTTAGCTTTACAAACCTGGGATGGAAGAAGTGAGTGCTTGGGGATGGCCTTTGCAGACTTCTGGAAAGGTTTCGACAGATTTTGGTTTAAGATCGTTCACTGTCTTATTCGGAAGGGTTACACATCAATCGCATTGTTGACTCGCTTTCTACGTCTTTCATAACTGTTGTGTTGTTTATCAAGTACTATTTTACTTATCAACTTAACGAATCTGTTTGTTGTGAGACGTCCTTTTACGAACCCTAGCTTTATACTTCATCTGAATACAATTTAATTAAAGATAATTTGTGATTTTGTTCTGTGAATTTTGTTGATTACTTTTCAGGATTTGGTTGACTGAAGGTTTAGTCAAAGACCTATTCGTATCTTTGTTATTTGTGTAAATGTATGTGTTTCTAGTAGATGATCCTAGACCCATGAAAAGAGGAAAATCATTAAGTGATTTAATTACGAAAATTAATGGTTTGTTGTTTATCTTGAAAGTTTTTGGTTTATGGTTTCATTCAAAATTCATGCGCATGAATTTATGTATTTCTTTTTTTGTTTTTGTGACAGGTGCAGGCCATATAGAAACTGAAGGTTGAATGAATGGGTAAGCGGTTGAAGTTAGTTTATAATTTATATAATTTATATGATATGAAATTTTGAAATATGATTCAAGTCCACCCATATTCCAAGTAGAATAAATGATCATTTATTTGATTATAATCTTCTAGTGATTTGTTATGCTTGAATTGTGTTCTTTCAAATTTATAAAATGTAAATTATAAATCTCAGTTTTATGGTAATTGCAATAAAGTTGACATTTTGAAATTCGTTTTTCTCTCTTTTGTGCAGCCCGGAAAACTACTCCAACATTGGATTATAATTTATTTGGTTTCTAGCACTAGAATTGTAACTCACAATTGAATTATGTTATTGTGCAACTCACTTGACCCGTTACTAGTTTTTGTTATTCCGACTTCTTGATTCTATTCATTGCTTGTTTTGTAGATTGAAAAGTTAGAATCTGGTTAGCAAAGAGCTTGTTAAGGAAAAGATGAAGATAAAGAAAGGTTCGAAGGAATTATTGCTGGTTGAAAAATAAAAAAATAATGCGGAAAAAGGGTTTATGCTCAATAGAATGACACAAATTGAAGCTATGTTAACAGCTACGGGTCGAAAATAGGCTATAAACATTTAGACATGGATGTTTTGAAGTTTCTCATGGATACTTTCGGTTATTTAATGTTTTAGTTGTGTTTCTATTAGAGTCTTTTATATGATTTTAAAATTGAAAAACTGTAACAAATTTGTTTTATATAATATGAGATTTTGTATTATTTGATTGTTTTATATAATATAGTTATCTGGAAATGTAATTGAATTAATAAAGTAGAAAAAACTTGTAGCAAAGCTAAATGGTAGCAAATTTTCCATGAAAGTGGTAGCTAAATGGTAGCAAATTTTCAATAAAAAGTGGTGGCTAAATGGTAGCAAATTTTCAATAAAAGTGGTGGTTAAATGGTAGCAAATTTTCAATGAAAGTAGTGGTTAAATGGTATCAAAACGATTAGAAAAAAAGGTGTAAATATTCACTTAAATGGTGTCTAAATGGTGGCAATATTGGTGGCTAAATGGTACCAAAACGGTAGCAAAAGAACTTTCTAAAACATTGTAGGAGCAGTAGCAATAATTTTAACCATTTTTGTGGTGACAAAAATATGGTAGCAAAATACAAAAGTGGTAGCTATTTGGTGACATTAGGGAAATAGACATGGGGGTTTTTGCTACCCGCATTTTCGGTTGCAAAATGGTGGCTACAGAACAATTGCTACCGTTATGTGACCGAAAATGTGGTGACAAAAGCCCATTTTTCTAGTAGTGTGTGAGAGGTAGAACAATAATAAATCTAGGTCTTAGTTTGTGGATGTAGGTTACACACTGTAACTAAACTGTGTAATTTCATTGTGCTCGTGTTTTATTTTTCTGCAATTAGATTGCGAATGTAACCCGATTCCCTAGCATACGCTACAAGGCTTTTAGGATCTTAAAAAGATTGTGTTTGTAATATCAAATTCTTAAAACTAGTTTGGATCACTTTTATTACTAGTGAGGTGCCCGCGCGATGCGGCAGGAACCGATCTTTTCTAATTAGTTATGTAAAGATAAAGATCTGCATGGTTTTGCAAGAGGAATATATAGCTGAAGGGTTGAAATGTTTAGAGCTACAAACATACATACACTTGTCTATCTTAGCTTAAACCATCTTAAAGTTTTTCCTTTGGCAAAGAATTTTTTGCTTCAACCTCTTTGATAGTCGATTCCAATGTTAATTCACTTCTTTGATCACATTAATTCCAACTGAGAGATCCACTTTAGGGATATTGAACCTATTATAAGAAACAACATACTTCACCACGAATCGTATAAAAATGATCATTTTTTATAAAATTATGATTCTTCTTTTCACATCATTCACTGTGTAAATCAAATTTAGCCGACATGTATTCATAAATTCATAATATCTTGTGTACAAAAATAATGAAATGAAGCCTACATGTTATCTGATGAAAAAGACATAGCCATGACTTTTTCTCTTTTAATAGTAGCATCACTCTTAGTCTCTTACTCATAAGCTTTGCCACTATATCTTCTATAGACTCAACGCAATCATCTCATTCACCTCCCTTCTAAAAAAATAAGTATTAAAAAGATATTTGTTAGATAAATAATAGCAAGGTAAGGGCGGGATGAGTTGTAACCCGAAACGCCCCTCGTGTCTATAAACATGGGATAACAAAAAAAGTTCTACAACTGGCAGTTCTTATGAATTTTGTGGCACAGTTCAAACAAACAAGAATCATATGTTGTAGTGTAGAATGTACTTGACATCCCCAACGATAATATTAAGCTATTGTCCCTTCTTGTAATACATTTGTGCACCTTTCTTTCAGTGAGAGCCCCGACCTGATAGTAGTCTTGCATCACAAATAGAGCACTAAAGACTAAAACTGAAATGGTTGCACTTAGGGGTGTTCAGAATAACCGCAAACCAAATAAAAACCGAAAACCGAACCGTAACCGAAAAAACCAATCCGAACAACGAATTTGGTGTTTGGTTTGGTTTTAACCGAAACCGAATTGCTAATTCGGTGTTTGGTTTGGTTTTTGGTTCTATATTTTTTTATTTGGATAACCGAATAAACCGGTAAAATAATTAATTATTAAATAAAAATAATAATATTTAATAAGCCATATATAATATATAAGCCCAAAATATTAAAGGTAAGCCCAACCTAAAATAAAGTCCACCTATTTATAGGTAATATTCAGAGTATAATTCTAGTATCCAAGTATATGTTTCTCCATGGTGGCATCAACCGTTGGTCTGATTATCAAGCTACACGATTTATATGTTTAGTATTAATATCTCTTTATTTTTCGTATGCAGGTTCACTAGAGTTGGAGAAAGATTTAAGTTTGAAGTTTATTTATATTTTGTGGAATTAGCAAAAACTTATTTACTATTTCTAATTTCTATGATGTTTGGGTTTGCGTGGTTTGATTTTTTGGTTTATATTAATTGCTAACTTTCTATTCGGATTTCGGAACACAGAGGTATATAAGTTAGAGAGAAAAAAAAAACTTTGTTTCAATTTGGTTGAATTTGGTTTGTTTGGTTTAAACCGAAACCAAACCGAATTCATTTGGTTGAATTTGGTTTGGTTTCCGTATTCCTAATTTGGTTTGGTTCGGTTTTTGGTTTGGGGTACAAAATTTTGAAAACCGAATAAACCGAATCGAATAAACCAAATAAACCGTAAACCGAACCGATGAACACCCCTAGTTGCACTATGTATGGAAGTGATATGTCTAGAGTATAAATTGACCTCCTAATAACCAATTTTAACATATATCATATCTATGAACCATTTTTACAAAAAAAAAATATATATATTATTTAAATTAGATAAAATCATAGTATACCTGTAGGAGTGGAATGTAGCCATGGAGATTCCGTAGGGATCTTGTTGCTCTGTCTGTCAAATAGCCTTCTCAATATTTTCAAAAGAAGTAACTCCAAAATTAGAAGGTAAGTATATGACCAAATCATATAGCAAAAACATAAAACTTGTGAAATTAAATTTTAAAACAAATGATAGATCATAATTTTACTCTTCAAAGTTGCAGACTTGCAGCGGAGTTCATAATCAAGAATTCACCAACTGAGTGTATGTCTTATGCCAAATAATGTCAAGTATATCCAAATTAGACAGTTACGGTTCAAAAAAGATCGGTGGCGTAAGTTGAAAATTACCCCTAGAAACATCGTCGTCTCTAGACCCATTCATCCCTATAAAAAAAAAACAAAACGACTTGTTGTCGTCGAACTAACAAAAAAAAAAGTAAATTACCGATCTAAAACAACAAAAACAAACAACTTTTTACACCTCCCTGCATATTACCGTAAAAAAACTCCTCATTTTTCTCGATTGAAAATCGCTTGTAGTGGCTTTCTTATATAAGACAACAAAAGATTTAGGCGATCAATTGAGGGGCCGATTGAATTGAAGCAAATCTTTTCTTAAGTGTGGATGTCCATTCTTGTCGGCGATAAACAAATTGTTGAATATACTGATTTGGAATGAAATTGAGGAGTTTGAAGAGATTTGTCATAAAAAAGGCTACTGAACAGTCGATAACAAGATCATTAAATATCTAAACCACCATAACTTCTGGTTATACAAGTTTACAATCAGGAAAAGACTCATTTACCCCCGTAAGCTATATTGCAAATGCATCAACTATTTGTATTTTTAGTAATCAAATTTGTAATTACTTAAATTTGTTAGGCATCCCTCTCAAATGTTTTATAATATAGTATAGCATAGATAAAGATTGAACAGCTCTGAAGGCGACTATTGGTTGGCCAAAATGCATCACACCAATACAAAGCGAAAAGACACCCTCATATTTGAGAGTGGCGTCAACTCATATATCTCATGTATGGCCTACCATAACGATCCTTTCTTCCTTTGTTAAGACATCTATAGTTTTAGTAATTCCTTCTTATCCAATCAATTTGTTAGTTTTCTTGTTATTTGTCACCTTTATTATAGTTTGTCTGATTCATTTAAACCGACGCTTTAAATTAATGAAGGCAACATGTTTCGGCCACGGCATTAGCAACACCATAGCATTCAGTTCCGTATTATAAAACATGTCTCAAGTCTTATGTCAATAGATAATCTTTATGCATTGAGGTTCCTAAAAAAGTTAAATTCCATAACACAATAGCTAAATCCACACAAAATCCTCATCAAATTTTACCGTAAGATTCTTAAATCTAAACATACTCTATAACTTATAACTTATCTACTTTTTCACATCCTTATTTTCTTTTTCAAAAACTTACACATTACTAACTTTTTTAAAAAGTCCACCTCCTTTTCCCCTTATTTAAACCAAAAAAGTCCTTTTCAACCTACCATCCAAATATTTTTAAAACAACTTATGACTTTTTGGAAAAGTTATAAGTTATAAGTAGGTGGAAATAAGAAGAACCAAACACTTAATAAGTTTGATTAACATAAAACGGTAAATTTCCCCTAAACTAAAAATCATTAACCAAAAACAAATTCTTCATGAATTAAACAAAAACACTAGATAGTCTGGTGGTTATGGGGTAATGGAATTTGCAAAGGATTGAAATGAATGAGGTAATGGAATGAACAAGGTAATAGAATGAGTTATTATCATTTAATGTCTTGTTTAGTTGCCATGTGTAAATAAGGCTGTTCAAATCGCTCGTCACTCGTGGATCGCTCGTTGCTCGTTTGGAAAATGCTCGAAAAATGCTCGCTTGATCGTCCGCTCGGTTGTAAATGAGCTTATCGGCTCGGTTTGGTTTGTGAATGAGCCAAGCACGAGCAAAGGTCTGCTCGGATCGGTTCGGCTCGAATAAATTATTATTTATCTATTATATATATAATTATATATATACCCACAAATCATAGTAATATCTATAGCTTTATACATAACATTTGGCCCAATATATACAAATAAAATATGATTAGTCCACTTTATCAAATAAAAATTTAATACTAAGTTTAATAGTAAAACCCTAAGTCGTAACGTTACAACCTTGACGTGTTTATGTTATTAGGCGTTCATCCCTAGTCGTCGCTTGATATCATCCTATGTCACAATGCGACAATTATTCTCTGTAGTATGCTCATTGCCTCAACCTAAGCTTCATTCTTGGACATTCGGACCTCAATATCAGTGTCCTCATTGGACAGCTCCGTGATCTTAGTTGTCACTCGACAACTAAAACATTGAAGATAACATCTTAATTTCATGGTTGTCCCAATTACCTTTCGCTCGTTTCTCGCTCGAAAAAATTTTGCGCTCGAACAATGCTCGCTCGCTTTTCAGCTTGGTCGTAAACGAGCCGCTCAGCTCCGTTCGGTTTGTAAATGAGCCAAGCATGAGCAAAGATCCGTTTGGTTCGGCTTGGCTAGCGAACATCCCTATGTGTAAATGAAATGAATCATTACTTTGTGTGGCTGCAGTGGTTGGTGGTGGCGGCGGCAGGTGAAAGCGGTGGGTTGTATTGTTAATGAAAGGTGAAAAAGGGAATGAAAAAAAAAACATGAGGCGTAGATGAAGTGATTTTGAGGAAATGAAACGACTTATGTAATAAGTGATTCCATTTCATTGAGTAAGCAAACACCCTATTTTTTGTTCCCTCGTAATACAAAAGCTACCTAGACTAGTAGATTTATCATTTACATCAACTTTTTTTAAAAATAAAAAGTTTTTTGCCGGATTACTATAAAAGAAACGTTTTTTTTTTAATAAAGAGTTTAACCGGATTAATATAAAAGCAAGGTTTTTAGAACCGGACCGAACGTCAAACCGGACCCCTGGCTGGTTCACCGGTTCGACCGGTCCGACCGGTCCAACGAACCGGCCCAAAAACAAAAAAAATACAAAAAACCGGTCCTAACTCCCGGTTTTCCGGTTCGACCGGCCAGTCCGGTCCGGGTTTAATGAGACGGTTTGTGCAAAACGTAATTATTATATTTACTCCTTTTTAAGTCAAAATTAACTCCAAACCGCCGTTGACTCCCTCCTCCGTGACCTCACCGGAAACCTTTTCCACTTCCGCCACTTTTACGACGTCGTTTCAGGTACACTCTACTCCGATCACCGTCAAAAAAAACCATTTCATTATAAAATATCATTTATTTATGTATATTTGCGTTTATTATTATTATTTTTTTTGTTGGTGACTGAATGTACCAATTAGTGATGAAATATTCTGTCCACGTGTCTCTAATGAATAAGTTGTCTGCACTTTGGCCTCTGATTTAGAACCACTACTATTTTGGTTTTAGTTTATTTTAAGCTTATAAATTATAATAAACTCTGTTTCACAACATTTAACCTATCATGATTGCTACAGACAAATCCATTTTGTACTGTTTATTAATTCTTGTAAACACTCTTGCGACTGTCAGGATCAAGCACACACGAACACAAACAACGGAAAAAAACGAAAGCAATAAATGAGCACGGAGTTTTACATGGTTCGATCTAAACTGACTTACAACTAGCTTATTTTTTATTGAAGATTTGAAGTGATAATTAAATTACTAACTAGTCAATTATATTTAGGGGGCTAATAAAGGTACATCCCAATATCTTATTTTAACACCTTATATACGGGTCGTATACTAGTAAGAGAATGTCAGAGTACGTTTGGTTGTATACGACTCGTATACATATATAGTGGTTGCGTATAAGGCTCGTTTATATGTTTTTGAATTGTCTATAAGGCTCGTATACACCTGTATATTGGTTGTATATAAGATTTGTATATATGTTTATGGGTCGTATGTAAGGCTCGTATACATGTATATTGGTCGTATATATGTTTATGAGTCGTATATAAGGCTGTATACATGCATACTGGTCATATAATTCAACCAAACACACTCTGACACTCCCTTACTACAATGCGACCTGTATAAGCCTATACGAGTCGTATACATGATTAAGTGTGTGAATAGTGGAGGCCTATATTTATAGAGACTAATTACGGTTCAACAAACTTTCTCCCCAAGATAAGCCAATGTAGGGCCACAACGAATAGGCTACGCCGGCTGCACCAAACCCGTCCCCAAGTCATGCGAAACCTAACAGAGGCCTGTTTGGATGTGTGGTTATACTTTGGAGTCAGTTATCCTAGTTTCAAAAATCCAAACACTCTTTAGGTCACTTGGATTATGGTTACTGAGCATATAATTATTTGATCATTTGTGTTGGAAACTTGGAATTAAGCTTTGTAGTGAAGACAAATAATCAATGATTGTAACAGTGAAAGTAAAGAAGAAAAAAAAGGGAAAAGAATCTTTATAAAGACTGGTCTTTTCACTTTATGTACAGGAGCTAAAATGGTATGAAGCACTCAAAATTTGCCAAGGTGCAAACAAACTTTGGAAAGAAAAATTAAAAGCCTGATAGGTACACCACCCCACTAGCTAATGTACAAATTTAAAATCATGTAACAAATTGGTGAAATTCTCAGGGTGGGCATATGTATGGGACCTTATTTGTTTCTATATCCAACCCATCATTAATATTGTATGATTCGTTTTGAGGTTTAAAATTCCTTTCTAGACTTTATAGTACACCAACACATTGCATGCTTGTTCTAGCTTTTTTCTTGCCTCTTTTGATTTAGGAATCAATTATACCATTCTAGCTGTCATCTTGGTCTAAAATGCGCACATAATGCGTGGTGCGCACGATGCGCTAATGGGATCGCGCACTGCGCTCCTAATGTGGTCGCATGATGCACGCATTTTTCTAAAAGCGGCCACTATAGAGTAAAACTGTACAATGAGCTTGTAGAATGTGCTTAATAAGCTTGTACAATGATTTGATGAAGTTGTTGAGTGAGTTTCTACGTAGATTGCTTATACCTTTTGCACAAACTATGTGTACACCGAAGAGTTCAAGGCTTATTTTGGTTATATTGAACTTCTTTCATGGTACTAGAGCTATTTTTTTGTATTTGTTTATTATAAGCTCTAAACTTTTAGTGTTTAAATTTAACAAGTTAAAGTATCATCTATAAATAATATTTTGAATAACAAGCGCCTCGCATACATGATGCGCGCGCATCATGCTTCAACTATTGGGATCAAAACGTATTTGAGCGCATTGCGCATCTTAAACCCAAGCCTGTCATCAACAATTTTCATGGTTCATGAAACAGTTCAAAGATGTTATCGTTTCTGTTACTACTTGCTTCTGATGATTCGGTGTCTTGTGAAGTATCATCAGGTTTAAGTTTGAATTAGTTTAGGTGTTACTGAACTTTAGTCACATTTGTAGCGGTTAATAAAGGTGTAAATTTGTGCCCATACCGTAATTTGTGTAGATTAGTTGGATTTAAGCTGTGAAATAATATGGTTATTTGAAAAGGAAAGCAACAAGAATTTGATGGTGAGGGGCTACCACATGTGTGGGTACGATAAAGTTGTCCTTTATAGGTTGCTGTTGCACCAATCAAACTTTGGATAAGAGGACATTACAACCGTGTCATGAGTCATGACCCTATTGATTTATAAAGAGAGTCTATCATAAGTCAAATGAAATTATATTTTTTTAACACAAATCTATTAATATATGTTTTCTATGCTTAGCCTTTTAAATTTCTTTCCTCTTTTCACATCAAGTAACATATGTGTTTTCAGTAAAGTTATTATAACTTTAATTTCTGATGTTTATTTTACTAATCATATAAGTTTAAAAAAACACACACATCAGAGCTGTCTTTGGCTGTCAGTTGTTGCTACAAAAGTTCTGCAACAGTATTTGACCCAAATCTCCTTTTATCTTAAAGATCTGGTCATATCTATCATGTAACAAGAAACAAACACCATATGACTCGCCACAAGGGCTATAGTGACCAGGCGTTGTTGGGTGGCATTGTGGCACAGGTGAGCCAAAGTGCGGTACGCGTATCTTGGAGGTGTACAAACATGTTGTGACCACTATGTTGGATGATTTGAGTTTTCAGGTTCAATCGTTACTCAGGACCATAGCTGGTTTGGTTAGTATTTTCCATATTGAGTAACCATAGCTTGAGACTATTTGCCTCTAGTTATTACATTCGGACCGAGAGTGGTCTGGATGAGGGAGCTACCCCATCGTTCACATCTAAATAATGAAGAATATGTTTACTCATCCTATTATATATATTGTTACTATAGTATTGATTTAGCAATCAATAATGTTGATTACTTAAATTCATCACTTGGAATCTTACATATATTCATTTTTATCACTCTAGTATACCAGTATCCACAATCTTGATAACACTATAAAGATATAGATTTATAATTTACTTTTTTTTATTTAGATATCAACTAGTAGTATTCATGTATTATAATTAATCTTGAAACATTTTGCCTAGTTAATTTCCTGATAATTGGCTTTTTTTATGTTAAGTTGTAATTCTTGGGACTAGTCTAGTGTCTTTATGCGAACACATTAAAAGTGTAGATGAGACAAATTTAGCATGCAACAATAACACGTCATTAGTATTAAGATCAACATATAATGAATTAATGTGTCACACTAGAATTAATCATTGGCCAACGTTTGCTGCAAGGCCTATAGATAAAAACAGGAAAAGCTCAATTGGCTAAAACTACTATTCACTACAAAATACGACATAAGTTTTCATAGAGTCGAATGTTAACCAAAGTGTACAATATCTACATTCTAATCAAAACCGACCGTTGTGCTCTAGGCTCAAGTTTGAATTCCTTCTCGGCTGCCTTCAAACGAAAAAACGAGCAAGCGAATATCTAGTCGTTCCAACAAAGTAGCATAACCACGCATCTTTTGATGATGTAAATCCTTCCTCTTTGCTCCTTAAGAAACTTGCCAAGCCTTTTGCTTTGTGACCTTCTCTTTGCATCATCACTTCCCATGACTATTTACTTTCAAGACAATGGAGTGTGTTGGGTATCAAGCAAAGGGACAAACTCACCCTTCTTATAAACAATTGAAAAGGGTAGTATTGTCCAATTATTTTAATACACCCCTCCCCAACACACACAACAAAAAAGATATCCCATTTCATATTTTGTCATATTGATATTTGAGTCAGATTTGAATCAATAAGCCATATATTATTCAATAAAATTTGTATATTGCTTTGAAGAATATAAACATGAAAGGACAAACAACTTTTTTTTTTCTTTTCACCATCATTTGAAAAATATATGATTGCTGTTCATTCAATAATTGTAAAGAAATATTGTTTTAAATTTACATACCGGCAATAGAAACACATGCATTTGTGTATTTTTAAATGGAATAAGTTATGTTGGTACAAAATTTTAAAGTTATAATTTTTTTGGTATGAAAACTATTCAAGATTTAATTTCTGAAAGATACAATAAATTGTCAGTTTACCAGCCATCCACTTGTAATTTGTTATGGTTTTTATTAATGAAAATATAATTTTGTTTAAAAAAATATTTGAATGAAAATAAATTGTCTAGAAAAACACAATGAAGTGTGTTAAAAAGCAGTCTTGATGCATTAATCAAATCAAGGTTACTTGTCGTAGCATTATGGGTTGACTTAGTGGACCATTATATTATGTATGAAAATTAAGACAAATTATAAGATACGTGGAAATCAAGGAAACATCTTGAAAATAAAAAAAAAAGTGAAGCTTGTAAAAGGGGGGCAAGAAGGGGACACAACTTGGATATTACAATTAGAATAATGGAGATTTTAAGAACCCAAATGAGTGCATTAAGTATAAATGATAAGCTTGATCCCGACATTAACCTGAAGAAAAGAGTATGGAGTATTATTATACATGTTTTATCCTATAACAGGAGCCGGTTAAAAAACTATAACAGTTTCGAAAGGCGCCTAGATGCTAATAGATACATGTGTAATTGTGTAAGTTTTAGAGCGATGAATATTTGCATATATTATAGTACATGTAGTTTTGGTAGCAATACACGTAAGTTGGACACAGCATTCTAATAGATTAGACACGTCGTTGTAATAGGGGAAGGGTACTTGACCGGTCAAAACCAATTACAACAGTGAACCAGACACGGAAAGTTTGACGCACTGTTGTAATCAACAATAAATAATGTATCAAAACTCTTTACAAAAACCAACACTACAAAGTTTGACCAACCGTTAAACTAGCTAGAAGCAGTGCTGATATGTGTTAAAGGCACCATCATATGTTTAGTTAGATGAACAGGAGTGCCAATCTTAACCGTAAATCGAGCAATCAGGGACCAAAAACTATAAAAAAAATTATAGTTTAACTAACAAAGCATTAACTGTATAAAGATTTTTTTTAACCATTATACGTAATATATTTTTTAAGTAAACTAAAAAAACATACATAGATATTTGAACCTTTCCATGTGGTTATTTGTTGTTAATAATAAAAATATATAGTTTCCAGGGTTCGTGGCAGCTTCCAACAGTTCCAATAATTTGGTACAAATTTATAGTTAGAAGAGCCAAAGGATCTTTTTATGCAGGTTGAGTGGTATGATCAAACATTGAAGATCCTGTTTTGTTGTACCATGAAACGAGGTTCACTGTACTTCCAGTTGCTTTTATTGTTTCAAGATTGATCCCATGTCTCATGAGATCAAATAGGCCGATTTCAATGGCTGGCTCTTCCTACAATGCAACCACAATGCATTGAATCAAATATTTGTGTTTCTCGAAAGATCCTTCCGCGCTTTGTGAGGAAGTAATGCCGTCTCCCTTAAGCTTCAAACAAGAAGTTCAATCAGATGTCGAACAAGTCAACTTGGCTGTAAGCTTGAGTTCACTAACGAGCCTGATTATAAGCCTATGAGCCGAGACCTTTAAGTTTTGTTATATTTACTTAGCATGACTTCGTTTATAATTAACGAATAAAAACAGAATGTTGGGACGTCTTCCAGATTTGGAAAACATCAAGTCATCGATTATAGAGGAATTTGAAATGTCATCGGACACATTCACTTGTTAGCTTGAATTCGGGATTCAAACCTGCAGGGTGCCAATTTTGTTGACCTGACAATATTAGTGTGTCGATGGGTAGGTTAACATTGTTAAGACAGAACACATTTTTTTTTGTATAAACCGGGCTGCGTAGGTTTTGTAGTTTGCAGTGATCTAGATCATCTTTCCTTTAGATTAAGGAATTTCGATTGTACAATTTGACTCACAAAACATTAAACGGATAAATTAAAACGAACTAATAATGTGATGTCTAACATGATTAGCTAACTCTATATGGTTGTCTACATGAACTGCCAGCAAATATTTTATGTATTTTCCCTTGACGTTGTGTTGTATCAAAACCAGTCCCAATGTCATCCCTACCTGTTAGGGGCACTGCTGATCGACATCAAAGTACCGATCAAAGAGAAAGATATGTTGTTATTCAACTTAATCTTGTTAGGGTAGATACGGTGTCAAACCATGAAGAGTTAGTGGGTGGTTATCAATTCAAGTTGATTGCATTTAACAAACATAGGTATTATATGGATATTTGTATTGATTGTTAATATTAGTTAATGATATAGATTAAACACTAACTAAATGATTTGTTTTACAAACATGTAAAATATGATTTATAAAGACTATGTATGATATGACTTAATTCACTTTACAACAAGCTACATATATTGAATGGACAGTTATCAGACTTAGTGATTTTGCATCACTATTTAACTATTCACGACCGATATATGACATGTGCTAAGATAAAATCAAGACAGTCGTCAACTGACTCATTACTTGAAACCACAACATAACATCAAAATGTTTAATGATTCTAGCTAAACTGATAAAATGAGATCATAAATAACATATTCTAAAGTAATATCAGAAATAACATGTCTTGCAACATACTCATACATCAGACAAATGGATTCGTTCAAAACATCAACTAGTTCAAACAACTGAAGTAAATTTATGTCTAGCATGAATTCACACTTCAAAGTTTAGATTGAATACATTTGCAGCACAAATCTTACACCCAGTGATGATCAAAGTGAATTAGCCTTCCACGTTCATGATTGATGATGGAAAATGATGATTTCAGGAAGCAATTATGGATGTAATGCCTCGATGTCGCTAAGTTTTCTTTGTTCCTTAACCTCCAAGGACATGATCTACCGTTTCTGGCATATAAATCATTCCTTTTTCGTGTAAATGATGATTTCAGGAAGCAATTTTGTGCATTCACTGAGCTAAGTTCCTTCTTCACCATTTTTATCGTAAAAATCATTCCTTTTTCGTGTAATTTTATGCTTCGATTCTCTGTTTGAAATCCTTACCACAACTTGTTGAAAATGTTGAATGTCAATAACAAAATGTTTGAGATTTAGCAAGTGACTATTTCCGTAAATATAATTTTGAGCTTGGGCTGCATAAAATACGAAAAGGAAAGCAGAGAGCCCAAATAAGTCAGCAAGGCCCACAATGAAGGTTTGTACATCCTTGGCTGTAGAAACCCGAAAGCAAAAAAAGATTATAAACGCCGTTGCCGGGGATCGAACCCGGGTCACCCGCGTGACAGGCGGGAATACTTACCACTATACTACAACGACTTGATGGCACTTTTCACATTAAAATTATGTAACACCGTCAACAGGTTATAAAGAGATTAGTAACCATTTTTTTGTTAGTAAAATCAATAAATAACGGATTAAAAAAGAAAATGAATCATGTTGTACCAATCAATTGTGAAAGTTGTGACCAACGAACGATGTTTGTAAAGGAAGGTTCAATATTCACATTACATTCACCATACACAAGGATTTACTAAACTTGAAAACATGATATTATTATTATTGAGTTTTTCTAATGGTGCTGCCTTCTTTTTATGGTCACATTTGGTAAACGAATGTGCTTTTGTTTTTGAAGTCAAAAGGATATGTTTCTTGCAAAGACTCAAGTTCGTAATTGACCCAATCAACTAAACGAAGGTTCTACCCATCTTCCTCAGTCACATTCAACCCCAATCCAACCCAATTCAACACCACCACACACAGTTGACTGACTACACACCTTCACCTTCAACACCCTAACCAACCTGGGATCTTCAACAGATCCCAGTATCCCCCCTTTAACCCATCACACATTTCCTCACAATTATCCCCTCCAATCTCAACCCATGGGTTGCATATTCACCAAAGACACTCCCTCTCCCTCACCCTCACCTTCTTCATCCCACACACCATCAATCTCAACCCTCCACCTAACCCCAGATCTAACATCTTACCAACACGCATGTCAATCCGACCCAGACATCCAATCCTTCGACTCCTCCCTTCATTACCGAACCACCCGAGTCATCAATTCCCTAGCCACCGGTGTCGAGGTCCGGTCCCTGTCCCTTGACTCTCTCCGTGAGCTAACCGGTGGCCTTTTAGACATGAACCAAGAAGTTGTTAATATATTAATCGAATCCAAAGAAGACATTTGGAATAACGATGAATTGTTTTCGTTAGTTAAAGATTTCTTTGATCTTAGCCTCCAAACTTTGGATTTTTGTACTTCGTTAGCGGATTGCCTGAAAAATGCTCGTCATAGTTTATCTTTGATTAATGTTGCTGTTAATCAGTTTGATTTAGATAAAGATTATGTTAAAACACTCCAACAGCTTAAACAATTCGAAGGGTTACCCGAATTGAACAACGGGTTGTTTACAGAGCAGTTTTTTGTAAACTTTCAGTTGGTTTATGAACAGCAGGTTAAAATGTTAAAGAGGCTGCAAATTCAGAAGAAAAGAGTGGATAGTAAGATAAAGTCTGCTAAAGTGTGGAAGAGATTGAGTAATGTGATATTTGTGGTGACGTTTAGTACGGTGTTGATTTGTTCGGTGGTGGCAGCGGCCGTGGCTGCGCCTCCGTTGGTGACGGCATTAGCGGCTGCGGCTGCAGTGCCGTTGGGGTCGATGGGGAGATGGGTGAATTCGTTGTGGAAGAAGTATGAGAATGAGTTGAAAGGGCAGAGGGAGATGATTAATGCGATGCGGGTTGGGAGTCGGATTGTGATTAAGGATTTGGATAATATTAAGGTTTTGGTGGATAAGTTGGGGAATGAGATGGAGGAGTTGGTGCAGAGTGCGAGGTTTGCGGTTAGGGAGGAGGAGGAAGAGGCGGTGGCGGTTGCGGTTGATGAGATGAGGAGAAGTGTGAGTGAGTTTGGGAGGACTATTGATGACTTGAGTGATCACTCGGATAAGTGTTGTAGGGATGTAAGACGAGCGAGATTAGTGATTGTGCAGAAGATCACTAAGCAGCCTAGCGGCTCGGTTTAGCTGTTGCTGCTTTTGTAGATTGATATGAATCAGTTTTTTTATTACTTTGTTGTCAAAATCTGTGTATTTGAGAAACAAATGTGCAACTTCAAACATATTGAGGCATAGTTTAATAACTTAATGATGATCTTTTGTTGGATTATGATGGCAAATTCGCCGCTCAAAACATATGAAAAGGTTTAATGTGTCATCGAGTTTTGAAAGACTAATGCTTGATGCAACTAAGGTGTTTGACAAAATGTCGGACGTAATTTTGTTTGTGATGCATCTAAGATGTTTGGGTGATGCGTCTAAGGTGTTTGATAAAATGTGTAACGAAATTTGGTTAGTGATGCGTCTAAGATCTTTGATTGAAAGTTGAGCCTGGTTTGTTTTGTGATGCATCCGAGATGTTTGATACGTCGAGTCTGATTTGTTTTGTTATGCGCCTAGGTGTTTGATAAATTGCCGGGTTTAACCCGTTTTGTGATGCATCTATGGTGTTTGACATAAAGTCAGTGCCTGATTTGTTTTATGATGCATCTAAATGTGTTTGAATCATTGTCAAGCCTAATTTGTGTTGTGATGCATCTCAGGTGTTTGATAAAAGGTCAGGCCTAATTTGTATTCTGATGCACATAAGGTATTTGATAAAATGTCAGGCCTAATGGGTTTTGTCTGGAAATGTTGGAACGTGGCTACAATCACATACTAAGGTCAAACAGTAGAATTCAACTAGAATTGGCATACAACAATAAAAGTCCTTAATACTAGAATTCTCGATGTTATTTCTTTTGCAAGCCCATGATTTTGTGTACGTTCTTTTCAATCTCTGACCAGTTCTTTTTAGGTCCATGATTTTGTGCTAGAATTTATCAAAGCATAACCGATACCTTGGCTTAGGCCAACCTACCAAATACGCAACACACCCAAGGCACATCTTGTTGCTCGCTTACTTGTCATTCTACTATAAATTTCTAATGGTTTGAAATGATTTCAAGACGATTAATGTATGTGTTATCGGGTTGGGTCATCAAAACTTTTTTTTTTTTTTCGGATTGAGTTGGGTCAAAAAAATATTTCGGGTTTTTAAGTGTGATTACATAGTGATTTTTTTATTAATTACTTATGACGATTGAAAAACTTTGTACGAGAGTATTATTTGTGTAAGTTCTCTCTGTCTAACCATAAAATAAATAAACGAGTAAGAGATTTGCAACCATGACCTTTCAGTGAATGGGTAACAAGATTACTTTTTTTAGCGGCAAATTGCCCCTATCTAAGACGGAGGGTTGTGGATCGGTGGAGGGGTTCGGTGGGCTGAGGTGTCACTCCTCCCCCTCGGGGAACACCCCTCCCCCTTCCCCCTTTGGTGCCATCGGTGGGATTCCATCGTTCTCCCCGATCTCTTCTCTCTATCTCTCTCTTCCTTTTCTCTCTCTTTCTCTCTTCTAAGATGATGAGGTGGCTTCGGGGTGGTCAGCACTTTCGGCTCTTAATAGGGGCGGCACGGGCGACGGCCCTAGGCCCGAAAATATCGAGGGCCCGAAGTTTTTTAATTTTATATATATATTGGTTGTGGAGTATCGTGATCATTTTTTTAACATTAACCCATCTAATAAGTTCCAAAATCACTAAATTTTAAACCCATCAAAATAAACCCTACACAATATAAAATTTAAACAACTTATAAAACAATTTTGTGGGCCTAATATGTGAAGGCGGGAGAATTTGGAAGTGAATGTGAAAGTCGGACAAGGGTTCAGAAGGCGGAAGAGTTTACCGTTTACACACGCCGAACACTCCAGACTTCCAGCCGTAAGCTGAGCTTTTTGTAGTGGTTTTATATATGATGATTGTGTTTAAATTATATGGATCCGTTTAGTTGTTGTAGCCCTGGGCCCAAATTTTTTTACCGTTCTCAAAGACGACCCTGATGGTCGGTACCACACCCCTCAGCCTAATACCATCAATATTCCTAAATTATACCTTATCCCAAGGATCAAACCTTGGTTAATCCACAAGAGAAAAGTTGTCTTGACCAATAGGCCAAATTAGGGTTGTTCACAAGCTGAGCCGATCCGAGCAGAGCTTTGCTCGTGCTTGGCTCGTTTACGAACCGAACGGAGCAGCTCGTTTACAATCGAGCCAAAAAGCGAACGAGCATTCTTCGAGCGCAAATTTTTCGAGCGAGAATCGAGCGGATAGTAATATGGACGATCATAAAATTGGGATGTTTCCTTCGATGTTTTCATTGTCGGGTGACAACTAAGGTTGAAATGTCCGATGATAACACTAATATTGAGATCCTAGTGTCCAAGGATGAGGCTTAGATTGAGGCTGGTGAGGTGATGAGCATACGTCAAATAACAGTTGTTGCATTGTGACGTATGTGTGATATCAAGCGACAATTAGTGATGGACTAATAATATAAAGAAGTCAAGACTGTCACCTCATGACTTATTGTTTTACTATTAAATCTAGTGTTAAAATTTTTATTGAGTTAAGTAGGCTAGTTATATTTTTTTTTTGCATATACTGAGTCAAATCCAATAGAATCTTATATATAAAGCCATAAATTTATCTGTAAATTGTGTATATATCTATTATTAAATAAATAAAAATTTATTCGAGCTGAACCGAGCCGAGCGTACCTTTGCTCGTGCTTGGCTCATTTACAAACCGAATCGAGACGATTGGCTCATATACAACCGATCGGAAGATCGAGCAAGCATTTTTTGAGCATTTCTGAACGAGTGACGAACGAGCCACGAGCGGCGAGCGATTTGAACAGCCCTAGGCCAAATGCCTAAGTGGCGGCAACATCAATTACCAATCCAACAAAAAGCCCCATGTTATTTCCATCACCTACAACCTTTATGTCTGAGCTCATTTAAGGTTGTCATGTTTAGATTTTTTTATGAGCAATTCTTGTGTAGCGTCAGGGGAGGGTTGGCCAATTCCTATGGTTGGGGAGCAACCATCACTCAGACAAAAATTTGGATCGGCTGGCCGCTTAAACAAAGATTGAGGCTAAGTTGAAGCCTAAACAAAGCTTGTGCTTAGCTCGGCACGTTTACACCCTACATAGCAAATACTTAAGAAATGTAATTTAGAATAGCAAATTCATTAGTGTGAGTATATTATCATAATACTTAGAGCATGTGTAGTCGTTCATTAAATTTAGCGCCCCACCTTGTTTTCTTTTGGCTGAAAGTTGATGGCTCAATCTTCAAGGTGAAATGGCGTTATAATCTTAACGTTCAACACTCAATTTTGGAATTTCCAAGCCCAAAAGCGCCTCTTAAGGCCCATGCGTAACGGTGTTTGGGCGCTAAGTTGGGATTTAAGGCCCCCAATAACGTCCCACTACACATGGTCTTAACAAAGAATTATATAAGGGTGGATGGGGCGCTACCAGAATTGGGCACGGGTACCCCACTACCAGCTCGGTAACACCGCCGCCACCCGTGCTGGTAGGGGTCCCGTGAACCAATTTCTTGTTCCATCTAACGGGTTGGTAGTGTGGCACGGTGCAAACTTTTAGGTGATTTTTATTTCTTTTTTGACCGTTTTAATGTTTATTAATTGTTTTTTACTTTCAAACGGTCATATTTTGTGACCGTTTTAATCTTTAGGTTTATAAAACACAATACATTCCCACGGTTTTGAATAAAAAACATAGAAATCTTATCAATACTTTTAAAAAAATGATTGATATTGACGTAGAAGATGTTCAAGTAATCGTTCCCCCCGCTTGAGGTTCACCCGATGTTACACTCAGGCGATAGTAGCCTTGAGTTTCTGACGGACCTTGCACGGCGGGCAGAGGAAGACATAGCAACATCTAAGAAATGATACGTGCCACGTAATCGCGAGGGAGGCAATGCGCGGTTAATAAATGACTACTTTGCTGAAGTACCAAAATACACCGACGCACAGTTTAAACAAAGGTATCGCATGTCGAGACGTCTATTTCTACGTATTGTAGCAGATGTTGAAGCAAACTTCGAATGGTTCAGAAAGAGCATGGACGGTCGGTTTAGAAAGAGTTTACGCCTATGCAAAAAGTATCTTCAGCAGTGAAACAACTCGCAACCGGTAATCCTCCAGACGAATACGATGAGTATTTATGTATGTCTGAGAGGACGTCGCGCGAATGTTTACAATGCCGTCATTAAGTTATACGGGGCTGAGTTTTTACGAAGACCAACAAGCCACGACATTGCATGTTTGTATGAAGCACACGAAGAAAGACATCACCTTCCCAGCATGATCGGTAGAATTGACTGCACTCATTTAGTGTAGCGAGCATGTCCTAGGGAATTACGAGGACAATATATGCGAGACGATCACCAATACCCTACGATCATGCTAGAAGCGATTGCTTCGCAAGATCTTTGGTTTTGGCATGGATTTTTTGGCCCCCCGGTTCACTAAACGACATAAATGTCCTCCAACAATCCCCGGTTTTTCTTAACCAACGAAACGGAACGGTGCCACAGTGTCCATTTACTTTAAATGGCCACTTATATAAACGTGGATATTATCTTACCGATGGCATCTACCCAACCTGGTCAACGTTTGTGAAAGCGTTTTGATATCCCACCGGCCCTAAGGAAAAGAAATTCGTTAAGGCGCAAGAGTCGGCAAGGAAGGATGTTGAGCGAGCGTTCGGAGTATTAAAGGGAAATGGGGAATTACCGCACGACCCTTGAGGCCCAATACTGTTGCTAGGTGTAGCGTCATCGTCTATACGTGCATGATATTGCACAACATGATAATTAAAGACGGGGGGCGTGCGATATCACCGGTCCACATACACGATCCCCCAATCCAACCGTTCTTCGACGAGGAAGCACTTGCGGAGTTGATAGACTCCGATGCGCATTTTCGACTTCAAAATGATCTCGTGGAACATCTAGACGGACTTGATCTACCGTATCTCGACGTGGAGGACTCCGAATAGTTTTTCTTTTATTTGTTTTTTTCTGAAGGGCCAACTAAACAACGCCAGGTACTTCGTACGCGGCCCCCCAGTAGCAAAGATAGGGGCATAGCCCGACCCACCTTGGACGCACGAAGCCCCTAGCCCCCGCCCGACAACTCGCTTCGAGAGAAAACCCGACCCACATACATGCCCAAAGGCACGACAGTAATGAACCGGTAAAACCTGGCGAGATCAGGACTCGAACTCATGACCATAGGCCATGAGTCATCCATCATTTCTCATTATGTCTTTCGTGGGAATCGAACCTGAGACCTCAAAGAGAGATCCCTGGTCCATTCACCAACTGAGCTACCCGTGAAGGACAAAAAATGTTGCATGTGCCAGGACTCGAACCCGAGTCTCTGGCCGGTTCAATGGTTTTAAAATCACAAGCCAGACCAACTAGTATGACCCTGAGAACAGTTTTTCTTTTATTTAGTTTATTTTTAATTTATGTGTATTTGTATTTCTATTTTTATTTGCCTTTAATATTGTAATTTTATTTTATTTAGTTTAGTAATATGTTTAATTAATGTTTCTTTAAAAAAAAAAATACAGATTTCAGTGAAGTGAATCAGTGGAGTGCTACCTACAAAAAACTGATTCAGTGAAGTGATGTGACAGTGCAGGATTGGTTAAAATCAGTGAAAGAAAATGCAAACACTAGTAGCACCCCTTATGCTCTAAGGGCATGTGTAGTGGTGGGGGGTTATGTGGGGGTTGTGGTATTAAAATATTAAAAAGTAATAGAAGTGGGGTTATGTGGGGGTTGTGGAAAAAGAGTGTGTAGTGGGAAGGGGGTTATGAGGGGGGTTATAAATGATTGGTAATGATTGGTTAATTATTGTTTTTTATTTAAATAAAGAATATTAAATACCTAATAATAATAAAAAAAATAATAATAAAAGAAATTTATTAAGTTAAAAAACAATAATAAAAAAATAAGATTTACTATTAAAAATAATATTAATTAAAATAATAACCCACCACACCTACCCCTTCCCCACCTACTTCTTCTTCTCCATCATCTTCTTCTTCATTTCTTCTTCTTCATATCTTCACTTCTTCTTCTTCCTCCTCCTCTTCACTTCTTTCTCTTCCTCTTCACACACACAAACACAACAACAATAATAATAATAATAATAATAATAATAAAAGAAGTCAGACATGGCGCCGTTATGTAGAAGGCGGAGGCCAACCAAAACGCCCCCATAGCGCCCGGGGGGGACGTGTTCCCGGCGCTATGGGCGGCTAAAACGCCCAAACAACGGGCCACTACACATACCCTAATAGAACTAAGAAGACGCTTAAATGGCAACTGATGTAAGCATCCTTGTAAGCATCATGCTGATGTATGCATCCATGTAAGCATCATGTCACAATTTGTCTTAATTGTTAATATTTTCTTGATCCATTTATAAAGTCATTTTGTTGCTGCTACTTATAGCCTAGTAAGAGTGAAGACATATTTCTATAAGACCTAAACACATCGTGTCACGCATGTGTGTAAACCGCATCCCGCGATAATACGCAGATAATGCGGCAACACGTGGGTAATACGACTCTGGTTAACATAAAAGTTAAAACCTATCCAGGTGAACTTAAAGGCTCAAATAGGCGTACTAGTTTTGTTTGGGCTTAAAGGGAACTAGGCCTAGCTTACTGTGCCCCAATGTGCAGGCTTTGCTGAGTCGTCGGTCCAAGCGGTAAAGTTGTTGTTGGTGATGGGATATGGTTATAGTTGGCGTGCATCCCATCACTAGTAACTTGGCTACCGGTGAGATTTACTGTGACCCAAGTTACTTTTGTCTAAATAAAAAATATAAACTAAACTTATTATCGAGAGTTCTATATTTTATTTTCATTTTGTCGAGCCGGGGGTCTCTCTATGTAAAGTTGTTTTATATTTTAAGGAATAGCGGGGTTGTCGACATGGACTTGGACTACGTACAGGCCCTCGAACGGGTAAATGACTATCTCCCAGGTTTTGATATGGACGGTTTTTCTAACAAGGACACCGCCCCCCCCCCCCCCCCCAAATCCTCAGAAAACTTTGGCGAATGCCCTTTTTGGTAAAATCGCACAGAGCCTGGGTGAATCTTTTGATCTGTCCCCCCGCCAAAAGGCAGTTATTGAATGCTTGCAAAGCCCCCATGCCCAAGATTTCCTGAATGTTATCCCAATCGAAGGTTTGGGCCAGACCATGTCTGGGGTTGAATACAGGGCAATTCTTAAATATCGTTTGGTGATCCCCATGTACCATGAAGATGAAGTCTGTCCGATTTGCCGTAAGGCATGCTTGGACAAATACGGGGAACACGCGGTTCACTGTAAGGAGTTGCCTGGCTTCAAATATAGGCATGACTGGGTCCGCGACGTTCTTTGGGACATTTTAAGAAGGGCTGGGATCTCAGCCAAGAAAGAGGCTCCCGTGAATTTCCTCTCGGACCCCGCAGAAGGGAGATCCACCCTACGTCCAGCAGACCTGCTTGTCTTTGGATGGGCCGGGGGGAAACACGCTTGTGTCAATCTAACAGGTGTATCTCCCCTGGTTGGTTTGAGGGATACTGGTTTTGTAGTAGGGCAAGCAGTGCGAAAAGCAGAGACGAAGAAAGTTGAGAAGCATGCTAAAGCTTGTGAGGAAAACCAACACGTTTTCGTACCCCTGGCATTTGATACCTTTGGCTCCTTGGCACCGGAAGTCATCCGCTTCCTGACCAGAGTCCAACGGGTTATTCATAGCAGTGTCTCGACTCCAGGGGAGCAGGGATTCGTTTTTAGTAGGTTAGGGTTTGCTGTCCAGAAAGGGGTGGCGGCGCAACTTGTTGCCTGTCTACCCGCTATCTTGATGTAATTCTTCACGTATTTAATAAAAGATTATAATGAAAAAAAAAAAAACTAAATATCTCAAGTATTTTACTAGAAGTTAACCATTTTGTTTGATTTATATAGATGGCCACCTGTCATCAAATGTTGCGACTTGTATGAAAACAAAGTCAGATGCAGTAAATAATATAGATATTTATTTTCAGTTACTTATAATTAAGAAAAAAGGAAAGAGGGTGTATCTGGAGAAAATTTTACTTGCTGGAGGTCTCATCTTCATCTTGACATATGTGTAACAGTGTAACATCTTCATCATACCCAAGCGATCATATTTATTTCATTTTGTAATTCTCCATTATCTGCTCTCTACTAAATTACACACATGTCTGCTGTTTTAACTGGAGTACACAAGATAGTTATAAAACGATTAAATATATAGATTCACTAGTGTAAACTCTATAGTTATCAAACTATTGTATTTATCAATAAGACAATAAACAACAAACATAACATGTATAAGGAAATAACATAATTCATGGTGTCATATCTTCCTCTCCAATCAAGTCATTTATGTGTATTCATTGAGTCAATTATATTCTTGTATAGAGGAGTGATTATCTCCTTAATAGTTGCCTTGTATTTGTATTTATATTCTTGTACAAGCCATGTATCAAATTAGTTGAAACCATTGTGTGTTAATATGGTATCAGCCTAATAACATATCAAGATCCTTCCTAGCTTCCTCTCCTTTCTTCCTATTTCTTTTTTTTTTTTTTCCGATCGTAACCTTTTTTTTCCCATGGCTGTCGACCCACAACACCTTCCACTTCATTCTCTCAGCCACCTTGTCAATATCAAATTAACCTCAACCAACTATCTCCCATGGGAGAAGCAAATTACTCCGGTTCTCTCATACCTCAAACTTTCCGATCATGTTCTCGGTGACACCTCTCCTCCACCCGAAACCATTATTTCCGACAACACACCCGTCCCTAACCTTGACTTCATTTCTTGGCAACTTGCCGATCAAAAAGTCCTTCTCATAAACTCTACTCTAACCGAAGAAGCCATGGCGGAAACTATCGGTCATACCACGGCCAAAGCCGTTTGGAAAGCTCTAGCCAATGCCTATAGCCACTCCTCTATTGAATGAATTCACAACCTCAAAGACTCTCTTCGAACTCTTCAAAAAGGGACATCCTCGGTCTCAGAATTTGGTTGCAAATTTAAAGCGTTAGCGGACCAACTTTCGGCTATTGGACATCCAATAAGTGACGAAGACAAACGTCATTGGTTCCTTTGTGGACTCGGTCCCTCTTTTGAAAAATTTTCTACTTCTCAACGAACCATTCGTCCAGCTCCTTCATTTCGTGATCTTTTGGCTAATGCCGAGAATCAAGAAATGTTTGTCCAACAATTACATGGCTCTCAAACTCCTCAAGCCGCTTTCTATGCCCACCCACACAAAAATTCTCAAAACCGGTCTTCCTCCACTCGTGGACGAGGCCTTCTTCCTACACCAAACAAAGCCGCTTTCCGCGCCTCTTCTTCACGAGGTCGACCTTCTTCCTACACCAAACGTCCGCCTCATTGTCAACTCTGTCGCCAAACCGGTCACTATGCGAGTACTTGTCCTCAACTCGCCACTTTTGCCCAAAAATCGACCACTCTTGATGCCAATCTTGCTGAGGCCTTTCATGCCCAATGCAACATAGCATCCGAATCTCCCGATTGGACCGCTGACTCAGGTGCTACAACACATATGTTGCCCTCCATTCGTGATTTAATAAATTTAAAATCTCAAAATGGTGACCTTTGTGTTACTTTTGGCAACGGAAAATCAACACCCGTTACACATATTTGGAACACTAAATTAAATAAATCCATTAATTTACAAAATGTTTTAGTAGTTCCCAACTTAACAAAAAATCTACTCTCAATTAGTAGATTAACAAATGATTCTCCGGTTGACGTTTTGTTTTCTAATGATTTTTTCTAAATTCAAGACCGAAAAACAGCGGAGGTTCTAGCTAAAGGCACGTGCGAGAATGGTCTCTATGTTCTCACCCAAGGTCACAAGTCTCTTGTTGCTGCGCTTTCCGCATCCCACTTGCATGCTTCCTTCAATAAATGGTATAGTGTTGGGTGTCGAATCCAGCAAATAAATAGATAATAAACCTACTAGTAAAAGTGAAAGTAAGGTTCGTGTCCTCAGGGATACAGATCAATTGATTAAACCAAAAACGATTTTCGCACAAATACGACTATAAAAAAGGGGGGGGGGGTTGGTATAGTTTAAATTAATGAAAATAAAACTAAAATTAACAAGACAAGTGACTAAAAAAAAAACGTTAATTAAATTTGTGAAATAAATTCAGATGTTAAGGCTAATTCCAACACTAAGGCAGTTTCTTAATTTGACTCGGACTTATGATCATTAACAATTATGGTGCAATGATCCTTTAATTAAACGGTTTGTATCAATACTAGATGTCACGCCGTTCGGACATCCACTCTATCTAATGTCTAACCAAACGCCGTTCGTTGATTAGAGCCAACCCGCTACTCCAAGCTCACGCCGTTCGGATCTTAGCGTGCGGGTTGCGATGATAGAAGTATCGATTATAACCAAACACTCACGCCGTTCAGAGTGCTTAATTATATTGTTTAATTCTATAACAAATTTAAATTCATAGACAAACTTAAACCGTTATTTGTTCCTTTTATCAAATATATAAAACCGGTTAAAATTTCATAAATTGATGAACTCTATTAGATTGATTAACAAAGTGGCCAATTTTATCAACCAACTAATATATTACCTAAAGGTATAAAATCAAGAACCAACCAAACAAACCATTCAAGAATTGGATCTCATAAGAGTTTCACATAAGTTTACGAATCAAAATTAAGAAAACATACCAAAGTGCCGGAATTAAAAAGGTTCTAGCCGGACATGGCGGCTAGTTCAATCCAAACAAATATGATACGAAACATAAAAAAATAAAAATAAAAATACTAATTGTCTTAATGCTCCCGGAAAAATAAAGTGCCTTCAATCCCTTTTGATGCCCCCTGCCTCCGATGATGCCACAGCCAAAAAGAAAAAAACCTCCAGGAGATATATCCAATCCTTCCTTTTATTCCCAATATTAATTATCCCCCAAGAAGATGTGTCTTCCTTCGAATTATCATCCCAAAAAAAACTCATTGTTTGTTATCATCTTTTTTTTTCATTTTAGATTCCTTCAATTGTTAACTTGTCAATTCGGCCCCTCCAGTTCTTTCCATGTTGTTTGCGGCCTAAACTTCTTTCAAAGACGCCAGTGAAGTCCAACTAAATTGCGGTCTCGCCTCGTCAATGCTCGCCATTGCTTTTGTCAATTCTCCACACCTACAAAATCAACCAAAACAAGCCAAAGTAGATTCCATTCCACCGAAACATGCATTTAACGAAATTGATGCAATATGTATAACCTAAATGCATAAAAACGCTAAAACTAGCTACTAAAAAGAGTATAAAATATGCCTAAAAATGCAACTAACATATAGTCGACTAGGACATGTTTCTTTTGATACAATTACTAATTTAAATAAACTTGGTCGTGTTTTTGTTACATCCATATTACCCAAACCAGGCTTGTGTGAATCCTGTGAATTATCAAAAGCAAAACACCTACCATTTATTGAAAATCCAAAACGTGCACAACAAGTTCTAGACTTAATCCATTGTGACCTTTGGGGACCCGCACACGTGCTTTCCAAGGATGGTTATCGATATTATGTTATTTTTATCGATGACTATTCGCGTTTCACTTGGTTCTACCCATTAAAAGCAAAATCCGAATTTTTTTTTGCCATTCTCTCAACGTTTTTAACATTTGTTCAAAATCAATTTTCAACAACTGTTACAGTTTTTCAAAGTGATGGTGGCACCGAATTCACAAATCATCAAGTTCAAACATGTTTTCAACAACAAGGCATACATCGTAGAATGTCATGTCCTCACACACCAGAACAAAATGGGTAGGGCCGAACGGAAGCACCGTCACATAACCGAAACCGGCCTTGCCATGATGTTCAATGCTAATGCCCCACCCACTCTTTGGTTTGATGCCTTCACCTCCGCCACCTACATCATCAATCGCCTACCCACAAAACTTCTAGACAACAAATCCCCATTTGAAGTTTTGTTCAACCAACCACCTACTTACTCAAACATGTGTATTTTTGGTTGTAGAGTTTTTCCTTACCTTAGAGACTATACCAAAAATAAACATGAACCAAGAAGTGCTCTTTGCATATTCATTGGCTATAGTCCTAAGTATAAAGGTTTTCGATGTCTTGAACCTTCATCGGGTCGTGTTTACACAACTCGTCATGCCAAATTTGATGAGGACATCCTACCATTTCACAATAACTCTGCATCCACTAATGCTACCAACTTACCTATCACCAATTTTGAGGAACAAATACCCACTTCCACCGCCCCTAACACTCCCTTTCCAACCAACACAACATCTACCAACCACTCCACCTCATGTTTTCCTTCCTGTGACATTTCTCACATTCCAAAACCCCAACCTCTACCCTCTACTACTACCAGCCCAACCCAAAGCCCATCCTCTTCAACCACTTCTGATCCAGAAACCTCCCCCCCCCCCGGCCCACATTCCTTCCGCACCCAACAGCCCACCCAACAATCCTCCACCACCTCCTTTCGGCCCAAACAATCAAACTCATCCTCACCACTCACCTACGTCCACCACAACTAACCAACCTTCCCCTCAAAATTCCACAACCGTACCACCCCAAGCCACAAACTCTCATCCCATGACCACTCGAGCAAAGGCAGGAATTTTAAAACCAAAACAATTTTCACACCTTGCTCAACTCACCACTCATCCTTTGCATCATTCTCTTTTTTCCTCTCACATTCCAAAAGGCATCCAAACCGCTCTCAAAAATCCCAAATGGATCCAAGCAATGCATGAGGAACTCAAAGCTCTTCATGCAAACAAAACTTGGACTCTTGTTCCTCGGCCGCCTAACACCAACATCGTTGGCTCAAAATGGATTAATAGAATAAAATATAAATCTAATGGATCCATTGACCACTACAAAGCAAGACTTGTAGCTCAAGGATTCACGCAAGTCCCGGGGCTTGATTTTTCTCACACTTTTAGTCCCGTTGTCAAATCCTCCACTATTCGTGTGGTTCTTAGTCTTGCCACCATCAACAATTGGAATCTTCGCCAATTAGACGTTAATAATGCATTCCTAAATGGTCACCTCACCGAAACCATTTTCATGGAACAACCTCCAGGCTTTGAAGATTCTCACCAGCCCAACCATGTGTGCAAACTAAACCGTGCTCTATATGGTTTAAAACAAGCACCTCGTGCTTGGTTTCAACGATTAAGCTCCTTTCTTCTTAATCGTGGGTTTTTAAATAGTCGAGCTGATACATCGTTGTTCATTTACAATCACCAAGGTATCCTTATTTATCTTCTTGTTTATGTTGACGACATCATCATCACCGGGAACAATGAAAATTTCATCAATAACTTCACATCTTGTCTCAACAAAGAATTCAAAATAAAAGACCTTGGCTCTCTAAATTTCTTTCTTGGGCTCAAAGTTCAACACACAAAATTAGGTATCTTTCTAAACCAATCCAAGTATGCTCATGATATTCTCGCCCGAGCCGGCTTACTTGATTCTAAACCCGTTGCTACTCCCTTGACTCCTAAAGACATCTTTTCCTCTGACGGCAAACCATTTCACGACCCCACTCTTTATCGCTCTCTTGTTGGTGCCCTTCAATATCTCACCATCACCCGTCCTGATCTCTCGTATGCCGTAAATCAAGCTAGCCAATTCCTTCAATCTCCCACAACCACTCATTTTCAGCTAGTTAAAAAGATTCTTCGTTATGTTAAGGGCACTTTAACACATGGTTTAACTTTTGATCGTCCACCTAACACTACTTTATTAGGTTTTTCTGATGCAGATTGGGCTCGTTGTATCGACACAAGAAGATCCACATACGGCTATTGTATCTACTTAGGAAGAAATTTGGTCTCGTGGAGCGCAAAGAAGCAGCCAACAGTGTCAAGATCCAGCTGTGAATCCGAATATAGAGCCATGGCGAACACGGCAACTGAAATTATTTGGTTAACCAACCTTCTTCGGGAACTTCATGCTCTACCACCGGGTTGCCCTACTCTCTTATGTGACAACAAGAGTGCTTTGTTCTTAAGTCAAAATCCTATCTCACACAAACGAGCAAAGCACATTGACATAGATTATCATTTTGTCCGTGAGTTGGTAACCGCTGGAAAATTACACACCAAATTCATCTCGACTGACAAACAAGTAGCCGATATCTTCACAAAGAGTTTACCAAAACCGTTATTTGAGAGATTTCGGACAACGCTTCGTCTTGGACCTTCACCGACTTGCATTGACGGGGGGTATAAGGAAATAACATAATTCATGGAGTCATATCTTCCTCTCCAACCAAGTCATTTATGTGCATTCATTGAGTCAATTATATTCTTATATAGAGGAGTGATTATCTCCTTAATAGTTGCCTTGTATTTGTATTTATATTCTTGTACAAGCCATGTATCAAATCAGTTGAAACCATTGTGTGTTAATAACATGTAAATCCCACCGGTAGCCAAGTTACTAGTGTTGGGATGCACGCCAACTATAACCATATCCTATAGGATAGAGAAGTTTCTTCCAATGAGACACTCAACTCCAAAACCATATCAATGTTGAAAAAGGACAAAATTTCAATTTTTATCCTTTATAATAACCAAAATTATGGTATGGGTCCTTAAAGTTTTGAGGTTCACTTTTTATCCTTAATTTGAAAAGTTAGCACATTTCTTGTCCTTTACAGTAACCACCATCTAATTTCTATGTTAAGTGCATGTGAAATATATAATATACCCCTTCCTATTAAACAATAAAAAATAACCTAAAATTAAAATAATAAATATAAGGCTCATCTCTAATTAATACTCCCTCCATCCCAATTTAAATGTCCTCATTTCCTTTTTTGTTTGTCCCAAATTAAATGTCGCTTTTCAAAAATAGAAATATAATTTCCAGTTTTGCCCATAAAAGACAAAACACAATCACCACTTTTGAGGATATTATTGTCATTTTACCACATACAAACAAAAAAATTTCTTAAAATGTGTGTTTTTGGAAGTGGGACATTTAAATTGGGACGGAGGGAGTACCTATCAATCTTTTGGAATCCACCTGTGATCTTCGACCTTTCCTCTCAACCTTCATATCCACCACCACACCACCATGTAAGCACACCACCACACCACCATGGGACAAATAACAACATATCGTGGAACCACAACCACACCACCATGGAATAACCACCATGGGAACACCCTTCACACAAGATTCATCGCCTGAAACAACCCATCCTTCATCAGCCGAACATCAATGCTCAAAAAAACGAAGTTCGCGCCTCCCTTCTCTCCAATCAGATTAGGTTCTAAATAGTTCGCCCAATTCTACCGCAAAGATGAAATACGAATCCAGATTACCATCCAAGATAATCTTGTCAACCTTAAGGTCACTATGAATGATGTTATGATCTTTGTCAGAATGAAGGTTACTTATCCCTTTTGCCACTCCTAGGCAGATCTCAAGGTGTTATTCCATAATCAAGCTAGCAGTGTGGTCATGATGGTTGTAAAGATGATCAAAAAGTAACCCATTTGACATATATTCGTACATAAGAATCCTCTCTTCTCCTTCTTCATAAAATCCCACCAGGGAAATGATGTTGACATGGTCAACAATTCTCTCTCTTTTTGGAACGACTAAAATCCTTCTTCCGGCTTGTTGGACATCATCATACGATTCACGGCAACTACTTTTCCAACGATGGCGCCACGATAGACTTTGACAAACGCCCCTTCTCCTAATGATTCTCCAAAACCATTTGTTGCCTTTTATATCAATAAATAACATATTTGTTCTTGAAATCCATTCAATCTAACTCACACTAAACCTCTTTTCCAGATCTGGAATATTGTACATCTTCTAAGGTTTTTCAATCATGTGTTTGTTTGATTTTCAAGAATTTGTTGCTAAAATTACTCAACCTGATCTAGATCTGTTGCTTGATTGGTGTTTTATTTCCAATCATGTTTGTGTTTGATTTCCAATCAGGAAAGAAGGGGAGCTGGGTTTCATTATCAAGTTAGGCCAACTCAAATAGCAATAAATGAAATAGTATTTTATAAATGAAGCGGTATATTAGACATTTCACATGTACTTAACAGAGAAATTGGATGGTGGTTAGTGCAAAGGACAAGAAGCGTGCTAACTTTACAAATAAATGATAAAGAGTGACTCAAAACTTTAAAGGACACAGTCCATAACTTTTGGTATTATAAAGAATAAAAAATGTAATTTTGTCGTCGAAAAAGTATACTTGTAACAAACGGTACATATCCCTCACTTGTAGCCTAGTGGTGAACGGACCGGTTTCCTCTTGGGGGAGCCGGGTTCGATTCCCACGGGAAGCATTTGAGGGACTTGCCAAGTGATGGTCGAAACTAGTCTACTTGTAGGTTCCAGGTTCGATTCTGATGGCCCCCCGGTTTTCTACTACCGTGCATTTACTCCAGAGAGGTTTGCCTCTTGTGGAGGGTGCAACATCTGTCAAGTGGCAGGTGGCGGGAAATTTTCCGGGTGGAAGCCTTAGTGCCCCTTATGCGCAGCCTCGACTCGCTTGTGGGCCGGCCACTTTCGCGTTAGCGTGGAACCGGTTAAGACAACATAGTCTGACCATTGTAGAGTGGCTAGGGGATCCCCTTCTGAGGGGTTGTGATGTTCTCTGCCACAATATAGAAAATCACCTTTCGAGAAAAAAAACAAACGGTACATCATGAAGACACGAAGGCAAGATTGATGTATCATGCAAAACGTACTAAGAGCATAGGAAAAAGTAAGCTGCTAAGGTAAAGCTAGGACAAATCTATACCATCCCTAAGTCTTTAACCTTAATTTCCGTCTCCACGATATCTTATCCTTGACCATGTCCTTCGACAGGTACAAGTCTATTAAATCCTACCTATATGTTCACTCTAAGTCAGTTTGGGTCTACCTCTACTCATCTTCCTGATCTCAACAGTATGATCTTCCGCTATGGTAATCCGCTTCATAACCTGTAACTTTTCTGATGCCCAAACCACGTCAATCTCCTATCCCTTATCTTATCTAATATACCACTCATTCCTAATCTATCATTGAAACCTCATTTCTTATGATGTCCAACCTTATGTGCTTGCATATCCAATGTTGTAAAAGTCGCGACTAGTCAATGATTAACCGGTAGTCGTACAAGTCTGGAAAATGGGCCCAAAATTTGACCTAGTCGGTAAAATTAGGTCACAATTTGACCAAATTAAACATTTAGAACAAGTTCTTATCTTATTTCGAACCAAAATTGACCAATTTTGAGCCAAAACGCGACTGCCCTAGTTGTGTTGTTTAAGATATTCCACGATTTCAAAATTTTATTGAATGCATGAGCAGAATTTTGGGGCTAGAGTTTGCGTTTTGTGCCTGATACGTGAAGGAGAAGATAAATGGGGTGTATAAATATTACTAATGAAAATCGCAAACTTTCACCATTGAGCTAAAAACAGGAGGGGAGGGGGGCCAGGGCACCTACTCGCCCCATTATCCTTCACCATTGCCAGCGAGTGAATATGTTGTTGATTACTTGAAACCGCAAGAAGTGTTTCTTTAATTAAAATCGCAAGAAGTGTTTCTTTAATGAAAATCGCAAACTTTCACCATTGAGCTAAAAACAGGAGGGGAGGGGGGCCAGGGCACCTACTCGCCCCATTATCCTTCACCATTGCCAGCGAGTGAATATGTTGTTGATTACTTGAAACCGCAAGAAGTGTTTCTTTAATAAAAACAAATTGGACCTAAGGCACATGTGCCCTTTTGTCTTTCGGCTATCAACTCACCACATGATATATGATTAAACAACCGCCGCTATTAACATCATTGTCACAAAGTTAGTAAAATAACATTAAGGTGCTGTTTGTTTTTCTGAGGCAAAAGGTCTGCAGTCTGCGGACCACATCTACAGACATCTGCAGGAGAAGAGGTGGACCAAATATCTGCAGTCTGCAAGAGGAAGAGTGTTTGTTTTTTAAAGTCTGCATAACCCAAAACCATAACCATAACCATAATCCACCACAAATATCCACAAAATCATAAACAAATAAAAACACACCAACATCTAACAAACACCACCTATCACACCCCATTTGTCTTCACCAATAATAATAATACAAAGCAAACTCTTTACACTATCCTAACAAACCGTAACATAATTCTAGAGAGAGAAACAATATCCACAAAACCATAACCTCAGTTCTTCCTCAATTTATACTAGCTTCACACACACTTAACACCTAAAAATAGCCTCAATTTATACTAGCTTGAGGTTTTGGGGCGGTTGCGTGTCGATGGTTAAAGTACAATAGTTTAAACAATAAGCATAACAACCATGTTTATTAAAACTTAAGAGTAAGGGTTTTTTTTAGGGGGGGGTGAGATTCGTAACCAGACTTCGTGTCAGTTTGAAGTGACGGCGGTGGTGGAGGGAGGAGGGGGAAGTGATGGCGTTAGTGGAGGGGAGGAGGAGGAAGTGATGGCGGTGGTGGAGGGAGGAGGGGGAAGTGACGGTGGTGGAGGGAGGAGGGAGGCGACTGTTTAGTGGTGAGGGGAGGAGGGAGGCCTCGGCGGTGGTGGAGGGAGGCAGCGCCGGTGGTGGAGGGGAAAAGGAGGAAAATGAAGGAGAAGATGATTCGTTGTGTGTTTTGTTGGGAAGAGATAAAAAGAGGTTGGATAACATCTGCACCAGGAAGAGGAAAGGCAAAGGTAAGAAGAGCTTCTGACTTCTAAAAAACAAACGAGTTGCCCTCCTCAAATGTCTGTCCGCGTCTCCGCGACGCAGACATAAGAGGTTAGAAGCTCTTCTCACCAGAAAACAAACACCACCTAAAATTGGTGCAATTTTACTTTTGCCCCCGTAGATCACACATATATGGATTATATGCACACATCGCAAACGAGGCATAAGCTGAATTCTTGGATTATTAACTGTTAATATGAACAACTTATATATCCATTCTTGTAGCAAGATTTCTTGGATCATTAAGTAGGGTTAGTTGAATTATAAACTGTATTAAATATTCCAATAAAAGAACATAAAGATATGCATAGTCATTTTTCAGATATATTTGTGTATTATAATATAATTACACTACGGAGCATAAGGCGGTGAGGTGGGGGTGGCAGGCATCCCCTGGCCCTTACAAAGTTGCGTCACTGCACATAATAACGGGTTGAAGTAATAATCAGATGAATCAATTACTGGTTGAAGCAAAAATGATAAAATATATAACCGATGAATCCGTTAACCAACCGCTTATAGAAATTAATCGGTTTGTGCACGATCTAATCCCAACCAGCATTACAACATCCCTATATGTAAGTGCCATGACCGTCCTCCAAGGAACTATTTTCACATCCTCACACTTGGATATTATTTTTGTACAACAAAACTAACAATATGAACTTTTGGAAAGAATAAAAAAGAATTATTAGCAATTTATGGAAAAATATGATAATATGACCCTTAAGGTTATATTGAATATTAATCATCTATTTACTTCGAATTCATAGTTCACTAAGATAAAAACATGTATCATTTGGGCTACAAATTTTCGACATGGTATAAAAACACTACACAAATTAAGGCATATCACACGATTAACTTGCGTCATTTCGACCAACAACTACAAGGGAATACCATTTACCACAAGTAGATGTATGTAAATCCCGTTCAAAAAAAAGATGTACGTAAATTACAATGACCACAACTAGATGTATCATATAGGCGAGACTGAGTATAATTGTACGTATTGACACGTAACTAATACTCCTTTTAAAATTATTCATCCATATTTCATAGATACGCTAAATTAGGCATAGTCATCATTTGCTACATTTACAGGTAATGAAGTGAATCAAACGGTGCTTACTCACACGTGTATGGAGATTATGTCTATCTTGTGAATACTCGGTAGTAATTTTCTGGGGAAGGTGGTGCTCCCTATTTTCAGCCTTAAAAGACAAATAAAATTATAAAAATATTGGACTTTATGTTAAAAACAAGAAGAAAATGAAACCACATACAACGAAAACAAATAACAAGCAAAAAAAATAATAAATACACAACGAGTTATAGTAACACCATGCAATCATGGGTTGCTTTCAATATCAGAAACAAATCAATTTTCTGTAAATGGATGCTTCAGAAGTTCACAAGGTTCACAAGATATGATTTTTATATAACCATAATATTCCTAACTATAGTTACCGTTATGTTATTTGTGGCATTAATTAAAATTAGTGACATCTATAAATAACGGAGAACACAATGCCCATAAATTCTTGGATATAGAAAAGAAGAAAGCATAGAGCTTGTATAGTTGTATTGCATTAATGGCTTTCAAGCAAAACACATTTAAAGGATTATTATTCAATACATGCAACTACAAGTTCTTGAACCAAACATTAAGGAGTTGCCTTATTTCTTCATCTTCTTCATCTGTTGTTCAATCCATGACGCTACCTAATCCGGACGAAGTAGCTCTAGAGCAGAAGGGCGAGTCGATCTTTGGCAAGTTTCTTCGCCAGCGGCCATTGTACCTCTCTTCTAGGACGAACTTTCCTGAGATCCTTCGTCCTGGAGGAGAGAAGCAGCTGTTGGAGAGACTCAAAGAGTTGGACATTGCAAAAAACCTAGTTCGTCGACAGACAAAGAGCCAGTTGACAGTGGCGGACGCTAAGAAGATCTTTCGGGCTTCGCAGATAAAGATGTTGAAATCGAAATTCAGGAACAGCTGTAAAAATCATGTATCTTATGATGAGTTTATTCAACTGTGTGTTGATGGATGTTCTAACAGAGATGAAGGTTTAGATCTTGCAAAAAATCTAGAGAATTCGGCTTCTGTAATCGTATTGGGAAACATCGTTTTCCTTAAGCCTGAGCAGGTTCGTTATTTTTCAAATAAAATATACTAGTTAGGGTTTATTGTAATTATTAATTTTTGTCAATAAAATATATTAGTTAGGGTTTATTGTAATTATTTATGTCAATAAAATATATTAGTTAGGGTTTATTGTAATTATTTCTGTCAATAAAATATATTAGTTAGGGTTTATTGTAAATATATATTTAAATGAATAAACCATATTAGTGCGGTTTATTGTAATTATTAATTTCTGTCAATAAAATATATTAGTTAGGGTTTATTGTAATTATTTATGTCAATAAAATATGTTAGTTAGGGTTTATAAATATATACTTAAATGAATAAACCATATTAGTTCGGTTTATTTTAATTATTAATTTATGTCAATAAAATATATTAGTTAGGGTTTATTGTAATTATTTCTGTCAATAAAATATATTAGTTAGGGTTTATTGTAATTATATATTTACGTGAATAAAGCATATTAGTTAGGTTTATTGTAACTATTTGATATCATAATTAAGACACATGATATCTCTAAAAAGTTTTTGTTATTTCAGGTAGTGAAAGCCATTAACGGGCTGATGACCATAGACAACGATGGGCCGATAAAGAAGCTGGAAGAAATGGAGCGTTGGAAGTCAAAGATAGATGAAAAGGCAATGAAGATAGTCCGGCGAGAGCTATGGGGCGGGCTGGGGTACCTAGTGGTGCAGACCGCGGCGTTCATGAGGCTAACATTTTGGGAACTGTCATGGGATGTTATGGAGCCCATATGCTTCTATGTAACATCAATGTATTTCATGATAGGGTTTGCTTATTTCATCAGAACATCAAAAGAGCCTTCTTTTGAAGCGGTTTTTCAGCACAGGTTTCATGTGAAGCAGATGAAGCTGATGAAAATGGAAGGGTTTGATGTTGAAAAATACAATGAGTTGAAGAAAGCCTGTGGGTCTCATGACTCTTTGGGACAGGTTTATGATGGGACGACAAAAATAATGAATAGTTACTTTGGTCCCAATAGATAATATTTAAGTTTATGTATAACAAGATTTGGTTTTAATGATAAATCTAGTTATGTAATGTTTTAGTTCTGATTTTTAGACTCATGGTTTCGGCTTTCGAGGAAATCATGCAAGCATTGAGACTTGAGATGTATCTTGAGGACAAATAAATATTGCAAAAATTGTAAGAAAAAATAATATATGAATAATTTAAAAACCCTAAAAACAACTTAAAATTAATAATCCCTTCTTTTTTTGTGTTATAAAGCTAGCTTGTTCTTTGTCTTGATGACAAAAGCATATGATCACTTGATGACAAATATAAGCATATGATACACTTGATGACAGTTTATGAAGTTAGTTGGATGTCCTGATACTAGACAGTCAACCTCTGGGTATTATGTTTATTTAGGTGACACTCTCATCTCCTGGTCATCCAAACGCCAATCCACCGTTATCAGATCCAGTGTTGAGACTGAATATCGAGGTGTTGCCAATGTTGTTGCAGAAATATGTTGGCTCCGGAACCTCCTTCACGAACTTCATTGCCCTCTCTCTCATGCAACACTTGTCTACTGTGACAACGTTAGTGCCATATACCTCTCTGGTAATCCTGTTCAGCATCAACGAGCAAAACACATTGAGCTGGATATCCTTTTTGTTCGTGAACAGGTTCAAACTTCAAAGCGGTAGTGTACGAGTTCTTCACGTCCTTACCCGACATCAGATAGTTGACATCTTCACTAAGGGTCTTCCGCTCCAGTCTCAGCATACGACCTGCTCCTGCTTCGACTGCGGGGGTGTAATAGCGTACATTGTATATATAGCGTATTTTTAGCATTGATTTGTGCATAATTTGTTAGCCATTTATGTGTAAATGTTATCTCCATAGTTAGGAGATCATTGCACTCTTATTTAAACAATTCCAAATCAATCAATCATTCATCTTAGAAATCAATTATCTTACATGTATATTTTTTTTATTGCTCACACGTTGTCCAATGAAAAGGAAATAGTTAGCTGAAAAATAAATCAGGACACGGCTTAATTCTTTTCTTGAGTTTATTGCTTAGGTTATAGAGAGGCAATCAAAGGTATTATTTTTATTACATGTTGGCGTCTATATGGAAGGCTCGAAACGAGTTAATGTTTAGAGGCAAACAAGTGAAGGTCGTGAAGATTATCTCGGTTAAAGCGTACGGTTTTTTGTGGTATAAATATAGGAATAAGTATAGTTATTGCGATTGGGAATCTTGGTGTAAATTCAAATTAATGTGAGTTTTTGTGTGCGGTTCGCTATCCTTCTTGGAGACGGACTAGCCGTTTGTTAATGAAGTTCAATTTTCAAAAAAAAAAATCCGTATTCCACATGATGATATTTTTAAAAATCAAACCAACCATTGAGTAAATGACAAACTCCTTAATTAAAAGGTCGCGAACACATCAATCTATTTTCGAACAAACTAATGTAAGGGATTTATGAAGATGTTTTGGTCACATCATATTTTCTAAAAGGCTTTTAGGAAATGTTTTAGGTTTTTACACAAGATTCTAGACTTAATTTAAAAGTATAGTATTTGAGTTGTTTAAGAAAAGACTAATTGAACTTCTAACGAGGCATATCACGGTCCAGACCCAAGCAATGAGCCCAGCCCAACCTAGAACATATGGCCCATTTACTGAAGAGCCCTTATGCCTAGGGGAAAAGCCCAAGTTCTCAAGAGTTGTGATTTCCAACAAGGGAACCGAAACTGAATAAGGGCAAAAGGAAGTTCGATTGGTTGATCACATCAACATTAAATGTAAGTGTGGGTAGTGGCGAATATAGAATAATTTTGTACGGGGTCACAATATGAGTGCCTAAATGATGTTGATTAGTGATCTTGTTCCTTTGTTTCCAAGATCTTGAGTGTGTGGAAGACGGACGGAGATGGCGTATTGATGTGGACCAACGAACAAGACATGCATGAATAGTAGATGTTGCATTTAGGTGTTCTCCCATCCAAATCCAATGGGACAGGCTCTCCTGTATAATCAAAGTAAACTCATCTATCTACTATCAAATGGAATCAATCAAGGTACAATGTGATGATATCTCCTGTTTATAATGGAGCTACTCAAATAACTCTAACAAACTCAAAAAAAAAAATGAACAACTAACTTCCCTGGTTATACATACGCATACGCGTACACACAATAATATGCACCCTCAACCTGAATGGGGCGCATCCTCGTGAGTCGTGATTCGTGAAGCTTGGACCGTAAGCTAAAGAACGCCCTTTGATTAACAAGTTTGCAAGCTGTAGTGTAGTAGGCACATATCAAACACATAAGGTCTGAGCTAACACCATGTCTCGAATAAAATGGAAGTCAAACTCTAGGTGGTTCGTGCACTGAACGGGGCGCATCCTCGTGAGTCGTGATTCGTGAAGCTTGGACCGTAAGCTAAAGAACGCCCTTTGATTAACAAGTTCGCAAGCTGTAGTGTAGTAGGCACATATCAAACACATAAGGTCTGAGCTAACACCATGTCTCGAATAAAATGGAAGTCAAACTCTAGGTGGTTCATGCACTGATGGAACACTGTATTGACACCTAGATAAGTGGCACCTATATTATCATACCAAAGAGCCGGTGGACAAGAAAATGAAATACGTAGCTTCTGTAACAAAGATGTAATCCATCGAATCTCAACAGTAGTGTAAGTAAGAGCAAGGTACTCAACCTTTGTACCGGAATGAGTAACAATGTGTCGTTTCTTGCACCTCCATAAAACGTGGTTAGGCCTAATAAAACACAATAACCAATACGTCAATCATACAGACATCCAACCCAATCATCATCAGAATAAGCATGCAGGTTAACACTGTTGGATATATGGTATGTCCGATGTAATTAAAAGTCGATGTCAACGTAACCCGACCCGATACGATCCGAAGAGTTATACGTTGGTATACGAATCAGAAAAGTTCACGTGTTGGTGGATTATTATTTGTGAAATAATAATAGTTTTGAACTCAAGGGACTTAATATTAATTAGATTAATACTAGGGAATATTATGATATTTAATAAGGGGGCTTAGTGTAAGTTATTGTTTTATAAAAAGGGGATTAACGTGCAAGCCGTAATCACATTTTTTAACAAAAAACAACTCCTTCCTCCCCAGGATACCTTTCGGCCAACACAAATGAGCCGCCGCCCCTTGGCTGCCTTCGACCACCACACCCCACCGCCTCCCTCCTTGCAATCGGTTGCTTCCTGGTTGGTTCGTGCTCGGTTGTGAACTTCCTACTAGCGATGATTCGTTGTAACCCGCGTGTTTCAATTCCGGTGTAGTCGTCAAAGGTTGATTACTAAACCCCCTATGGTTGTTTACATTATTTATTTGTTTATACGCGTTTAACTAAGATCCTGATTGGGAATATTTTATTAATCGGATTTATAAAATTAAATACATATTTATATATATATATATATATATATATATATATATATATATATATATATACAAATCGGCTAATATTATATATTGTATATAATCGATTTTATTAATAAATATAAACCGCTTCCGCTTCGTATTCGATACCATGATTCCCAACAGTGGTATCAGAGTCACGGTGACGCGCGTATAGATGGTAAAAGTTATAATTTTGATATATGTTTTATTTGTCAAAAAAAAATTTATTTATTTTGACAAAAGATCAAAAGCTTTTAGTTGTTCATGGATTGTGATGTGAATCGAGCCCTAGGTATTTGACCCTTGTCATGGTTGTGTTTGTGATGATTTTATTTTTATTGATTTGTATTTTTATTACGGATATTGGATCCGATTAGGGATGGCAACGGGTCGGGTATGGGTCGGGTTTGACTAATACCACACCCATACCCGGTTATAAAATCTCATACCATACCCGTCTCATTACCCGTCGGGTTTTTGTCGGGTATTACCCGTCGGGTATAGAGCATACCCGCGGGTATCGGGTATATCCGTTGGTATTTGCATGTATATATATATTTTTTTATTTTCTTTTATAGTCTTATGTTTTAAGAAATCTAGAGTATATGAAATTGTAATAAGTAACATATATATTATCATCACTATAATAATCTTTGAAACATTTAATATGTAAATATATATTACAGTTTGAATTTTGAAAACTATTTATATATTTCATAGCATATAAATACAAATAATAATGTTATTAGAATATATATTTTAGACGAAAAGTTTATTCTTCAAATAATGAATCTATTAGAATGAAACATTACTAAAAATAGTTAAGAAAAGATATATATAAAACTTAAAAGTATTTGGGTATATATTTCGGGTAGACAAGTATTTAGTTTCGGGTAATCGGGTCGGGTATCACCTAATACCATACTCGTCCCATACCCGCGAAATATTTTTTTCCAATACCAAACCCGTCCCATACCCGTCGGGTATCGGGTATACCCGTCCCAAATGCTTTAGGTTTCGGGTATACCCGTCGGGCTCGGGTTTTTTTGCCATCCCTAGATCCGGTGTAATAGATAGGATTAGAATAGATTTGGTTTGGTTTTATTGTACTTTCAAATTTATTGTTGTAATCCTTCAAGTAAAAGATCAAGACGAAGATAAAAAGGCGAACAGGTTCCATGGAGATAGAGATCTCGGTTCAAGTGGGAATTATCAAAATAGTTTTGAAACCCTTTTAGACTAGTTCGTTTCGTTTCTGGCTAAAACGAAACGGGGGACCTATTAGGGGCTCGATTCGTTTTAATTTATTATTATGTTTGTGGTTGTATTTTATCAATTGTAAATAATTTAGATAACCCAAAATAAATAAAATTTTCACAATCATGGCAACGGTTTTATTAAAACAAGTTTTATAAAACTGAAAAGCATATTTAATAACAGAGTTTTATTAACATTAAAACAAGTCCATTCGCGATAAAACGACCAACATAGTTTAAATAGGGTATTTAAAACTATACCGTGTCGAGTGTTGAAAGGAGTTTCTATTATCACGAATTATATAAAATTGGATTTTATAAACTATTGTGTGACTCGCATCATGCTACGAGTCATTCAAAATATTTATGGTAAATATTAAAACAAATCCCAATTTTAAATTGATGTTTTATGTCACCCTTAACGAGTTAACACTTCATTCTAAATCGAACCCAAAATGTTAGTGCTAAACCCTGCATCTGGGCGTTGATCGTGAAAGAAGGTAATCATCGCGTTTCCTGTGTAACATAGGTCGGTGTTACAGTTAACAGTAAAGGACCAAACATCGCTTGTTCATCAAGTGGGCATAGTTGAGGTTAAACATACATCACTCTTAGCGAGAACCCCAAATGGAGAGTTGTGTAGTGGACACAATTAACAATCGTTGTTTACCTACCTAATCATTCCAGTGGACAGTGCTATGCCTGTTCACTATGTAATGATGAATCGAGTCTCATCCTAATTAATTTTGCTTTTGGGTCATAAAATAAATTAGGGCATTTAAAACATAAAATACTAATAAGTTAATTTTGAATTTTGTAGATGTCAACTGAAAACAATTCCGCCTCGCAATTCTCTCTCAAGTCCATCTTAGAGAAGGACAAACTGAACCACTCCAACTTCATGGACTGGCACCGCAACTTGAAAATTGTTCTCAAGGCGGAGAACAAGTTGTATGTTCTTGAAACGCCAGTCCCTGATGAACCCATCAATCAAAACTCTGCTGCTTATAGAAGCTACTCTAAGCACTTTGATGACTCTTTGAAAGTCTCATGTCTGATGTTGGCATCCATGATCTCTGAACTTCAAAGGACCATGGATGACAAGATGGCATATGAGATGAATGAGCACCTGGTGGAAATGTTCCAAAAGAAGGCTCGTCATAAGAGGTTTGATGTGATGTGATTACTCATAACCACTCGTATGCAAGAGGGTACATCAGTTAGCACTCATGTGCTAAACATGAAGGCATATGTTGATCATTTGGCTCGTCTAGAATCCCCCTTGAGCGATGAGTTAGCCGGGGATATTATCCTAAACTCATTGCCCAAGTCATATGATCAGTTCATTATGAACTATAATATGAATGGGATGGAGAAGACACTTGCAGAGCTGCATCAGATGCTCAAAACTGCTGAGGTGAACATACCTAGTAAAACTGCACCAGTGCTAATGATCAAGGAGGGTCATGTTAAGTGTAACACCCCGACCAATGGCGGAATCATCGAGGTGCCACGTAGTGACGATTGTTCAAAAGCTCATGGACTAAAAGTGTAAATATTGATACATTTATTAAATAGTTTATTACATTGAATTGAAATACAACGATTCTAAATGCTAAATAACTGATATACAATGAATCCAAAATCTAAATATGTGTCCGAAAGCTTAAAGAATGCATCTCAAAACAACCTAAAACATGTACGAAAATAATTTGGTCAATACAAAAATGTATTGGTGAGCATACCCTGTTTTGGTTATGTATGGTAGAAAAGTGTTTTGCAATTCACGTGTTATACTGTCTACAATTTGGTGTTCAAGCTGTACAAATGCCACCGAAAATCAAACCTTTGGAATAGAATGGACATCCTAGAATAATGGGATGTTATGTATGGTATAATTGCATCCCTAACACCGAAGTGTTAGACCGTTATGTATAATATAATTGCATCCCTAACACCGAAGTGTTAGACCGCTATGTATAATATAATTGCATCCCTAACACCGAAGTGTTAGACCGTTATGTATAATATAATTGCATCCCTAACACCGAAGTGTTAGACCGTTATGTATAATATAATTGCATCCCTAACACCGAAGTGTTAGACCGTTATGTATAGTAGTCGCCCAATATAGTATGCGACTGGACAAATAGTTTACACATAATAATGAACAAGGTCTCATAGAACAGAGGCACAAGTGATGTAAATCATAGTAGTTAATACTATTCATTATTATGCTAGGCCCACACCGGGTTAATGATTAAGGTCATAGGTACACGCTATCATCGAATCAACAAGTAAAACACATACAAGAATTGCGATTGTAAATATAGAATAAAACATGATTAAGTAAGTGAAGTAATAGCGTACATGAGTCACCCCAAAAGTGTAAAACATGAAAAAGGGGAAAGATATACTCACAGTTTTGCTAAGCGATAAATCCAACAAAGTTTGTCTCACAGTTATCTTGGGACTTCCGAAGAATTCAACCTATTCGTATAAGCATACTAATGAGGGAAGTGTCTTAAAAAGGTCTAAAACATCTTGAATCTAAGGCATTAGGGTTGCTAGACTTAAGTAGGGAAGATGAAGTTTTTATTATCTCTTGAATTTAATAAAAATGTTAAATAAAGTATATCGTGCTTTAATATTTAATACGTGATGAAGACATTATAAAACTTACGTTTCCACATATAGGAATATTTTCTATTTTATAGAAAAATATTCATAAAACATATTTTAATAATTTACATTTAACTAAATAATTAGTTATATTTAATTAAATGTAATTAAACAAAAAATACAAGATATGATCCAAAAATGATATATTTATGAAAAATAATTATTTTCTGATTTATAATAGTGAAAATAATTTTTCCATAATTTTCCTCAATTTATTTGTATTTAAAATGAATTTAATGAGTTTAAATCATGCTTAAATGATTAAAAATAGGAAAATTAATAAAAATGAAAGCTTTCAGGTCCAATAATTTTTATTTAGATTCATGATCCTTAAAAATAATTTGCAAGAAAATTTGAGATTTAAATCATTAAAAATAAATTTTTAATCAATTATTAATGATTAAAGCTATTTAAATTAATAAAAATGTGAAAATATTTTATTTTCCAGAAAATTTTTATGTGATAATTTTATTTATGGTGTCAAGATGCTATGTCTAAATTTTTATAATTTTTGAAGCAAAAATGAATTTTCTATGATTAATATAAGATCTATATATATTTAAATGTCTAAATCCTTAAAATAATAAAACAAAACAAAAAAATATCACTAAAAGGGTTGCCAAAACCGGCCCTTAAGGAGGCTCGAACTCGGGTAAGTAACCAACCCAACAACACACCAACCACTAGGCCACCAAGTGTTTTTGTTGAGTTTATTCAAAACGAATTACATTTATTATATAAAACGCTAGTCATCTTCTTCCCCAATTCCTAACCCTAACCCTAGCCGATTCAATAATCCATTCAAGGCTCGATAGACGACCTGTAATAGAGGGGTTTTGATCTACAAGGGCCGATTAACATGAATGTAACAAGAAAATACTTACAATTTCACGTATTGAGGTCGATTAAGAAGGAAAAAGAACCGAAGCTTATGGGTTCGATTAGGAGCTTTTCTGGACTCAATTAGATGCGTTTTTTTGTGGGTTTGAGACGTGTAAAGGAGCAGGAACGATTTGCAACAAGTAATTTATATAAACATGAAGTAAAATAGCTGTTTGATCTTGTTGTACGTTATTACACGACGGTTACGAAATTGGGTCGATTAATCACACATTAAACGCGTTTTAACACGATTAAATGACGGGGAATTAATGTATAATGATGGAGAAACGATTTGTAATCATTAAATCGTGTTGAAGAGGCGTAAAAACGAATTAAAGGGTCGCCGGAAAGTCGCCGGCGGCGACCTTGAATCTGGCCGGAACGAAAGGGAAGGAGGGAAGGGGTTCTTATTTTTAAAACTTCCGGGTATTGGCACAATTGGTCCCTCAAGTTAACAATGTTAGTTTAATGTGTAAATTAGTTAGAAATTTCTTTTATAAACTTAACAAAGTTAAACTAATTTAACCCAAAAGCTTCATAAAACTTTATAAAACTTGAAAATTTTATAATATCCATTCCGGGTGACGATTTAACATACGCGTTTGATAATAATGTACACCCGATCCATAATAAATATTAATGATAAACTTTTAGTTTACTCTAAAATAAATTTTGAAAACGACGAAACTTATAGGGACTATAATTGAAATATTTGAAGGGCTAATGTTGACAATTCGATTAAAATGAAGGTGACGGTTGTCACAGCCTCCCCTACTTTAGAAAATTTCGTCTCGAAATTCTTTTCAAGTGAGGGTTTCTACGAAAAAGAAAACGTTATAAAGGTTAAGTAAGTTTTATATATATATATATATATATATATATATATATATATATATATATATTTGCATGAGTCATGTTTTGACAATATTTAAAGTAGTTGCCTATAAAAGTTTCAAATTCTTTTGACAGTTAAACCCAAGTTAGAAAGTTGAGAGTTTGAATGAGTAAGGTTTTGGGAATGTGTAACGGGTAAGGGCAGAGACACCGATGAAGCAGTCTCCCCTACTTTAGAAAAGTTTTTATCTAAATGTTAGCAAGTATGCAAATAGTCGAGTGTGTACAATTATACAAAGTTTGTGTTTTCTGTGTGGGGGTGGTCAAGAGAAAGACTCTAGGAAGACGGATTGAAGCTTGTGTAGGAACGTTCTTATCGAAAATGCTAGCTATTAGTCAAAGATCCAATCAGAAGGTAATTATAAAGTAATGGGTTGGTTCTTGGTTAGACTCCTAGTCCGTTCCCGCAGTATCATTTATGCTTATATATAGGGTGTACCGCAGCTGACCCACCACACTCCCGATACTTTGGACTCGTACTGATTGTCTACCAATAACCTAAATAGAATTACACACCACCCTTATGTACCTGTAAACCCATGATTGCGTTCCGGACCGTAATCATCGATTTACCTTACACCAGGGTGTTATGCTTTTCCATAACCCTATCCTACGTAATACTAGAAACAAATGCGTGCAACCAAAATGTGTTAAGTAGTAGATACTGCTCACGTATAAGATGCGGTTAGAGGTTCTTCCCCTTTCAGGTTCACCCATATAACCGTAATAAGTATAGAGTGTAAGTATCAAGCACGGTTAGCGGTCCTTCCCCTTTCGGGTTCACTCGCACAAATAACCGGTTCAATTTATGAAAACGTCTAACAGGGTCTTGCTCACATAGGAAAGTATGCGTACAAAATACACGTTCATATAAGTAAATAAGTATAGCATAAAATTTCGATATGAATATAAATCGAGTAAATCGCACAATTGCGCAAAATGAGAGTAAGCAAGTTGAATAATGCTCAAAATCAGTGATATAAGAATAACTGCTAATAAATTGTGTAAAGGTAATCTCAAATAACGTGTAATAATAACAACCAATAAAGGAATAATGCGAGGATAATGCGCGAATCATAATAAAATAATGTAAAATAAAATAATGAAATTTACTGCAATGAAAAGTGCACAGAACAAACATATAGTCTACTGGCATTAGGGTTTAAATTTAGTATTTAGTAGTTTTGCATATAAGCTCTACACGATAAAAGACATTAGCAACATTCCGATGAGGATATGTCCACTATTTTATTAGACCAAAAGTTTTGCAACTGGGAGAGTGAAAGTATATAAAGATAAATTTCGGTTTATAAAAACGTAGTTTACTCGAACTTTGTGATATCATTGAAAGAATGAGAATAGACTTTTTAGTAATCGAAGGATGTTTTAGATTCAAAATAGGTTCACTTGAAAAGATTTTAAGTTTCTTTTCCCGAATACATATAATGAATCCGTTGTATTAAAACAAGAAGGTTTATATTTGATTCGTAAATATGTGAAACAAATTTAATAAATGCAAGAGGGAACCATATAAATCAAATGTGTTTCAAAAGACCAATATTTAACTAGCATAAATGTTAAATGTCAATGTATATGACATGAATAGACTCCAAATGTAAAAAGTTTGAAGTTTCGAAATAACATGACTGTGAAAAGATTGCAACATACATCTCTAAAAATTATACCATTTTAAGTTTTAAAAGAATGATCGTGTCACAGTAAATGATATAGTAGGGTTGGAGAGTAACGTGTAAGTTTCAAGTCTTAAGTGTCAGCTGGTAACCTAGCTTCAAAAACCCAATTCAACGTTGAAGGTCCACTACGCACAATTTCTCGTGCCACGTTGACTGAGTAAATCAGCTCGGTATTTGAAAATTTTGGTATAAGTTTCTGGGTTGTTTGAAGACAATGGAGAATCTGATTTGATTTGGATTGATTCTCCTTGATAGTGTTTGAAAAATGTGGGTGAGACAGGTAAGGGATTGCATATGGTCCCGAATGCCTTGACGAATTTTGAGAAGTAAGACTTTTTCTTTATTAAGACATTTCTTCTGTTTACAAGTTAAAACCCCATTAAAGTTGAAAAATCTTCCATATTTATAAAATGGTTGGGAAAATCCAAGTCTTACCCGTTTTGATTAAACTTGAAACCTTGAATTATCATGATGTTGAAAAATCGTTTGTTTGTAAAAGTTGTCAAGGCATCCCTTTGAGCTCATAGCACGCTAAATGTTTCAAGGCACAAGGTGAATAAGTTTCTCTAAAGCTAGGTACTTGGGTTTTGTGCTTTTATGAGATGAAAACATGGGGTAAGTTACTAAGGCAATCACTTTAGAGAGTAGTATACTGGTGTGTGTTGAATAGATAGGCATTTATGATGTTGTGTATGTTGTAGAGACACAAGGGAATAGTTTAGAGATATACTGTGACATCGATTGAGTAATTTTGTAAACAAGTTGATAATAACAAGATGATTAATAAGTTTGAAACCACGTTCGTGTTTAACTGTGCCACTTTCAAGAATCAAAAGTGTGATCAAGTTAGACAATAAGCTTAAAAATTTGATTCATAGGAAAATGTTTTTGAACATAAGTAATGATGCTTTATGAAAATCACGAATACATAAAGGAAATAGTGTAAGTTTTAACGCGATAAAATAGTGTATAGAAATTTTAGTAGTGATGATGAAAAGCGAACGATCAAAGAGTATATAAAACAACAGATGATGGAACTTAAAATCCAAATGTTAAACAAAACATAAGAATTAATAACAGAAAACGAAAAAATGCACTAATAACGATATCTCTGAATAGGGAAAAAAAACTCAAAAAGGATAATAACTTCATTATAGAAAATTATGATAAGAGTTCAAACAGCAAATGAAAAGTATACCAATAATGGAATGTGATACAGAAAATATTTCTAACGAAACTGATGACTAGCCAAAGAAATTGAAATATTATTAGTGACTTATGGGGAGTGTACTAAACCCTATGGGTAAATGGTCATCCTTCTTGATTGCGCATACCCCGTCACTGGTAAATTTCAAAACCTTTAGCGAGACTTTTAAAACGAGATGTAGAAATAGATCCTTGAGATGTGGATTTCACTCCTAACTCAAAGATGTATTTCAAAATTGAAAACAATTGAGGAATGAAACCAATCACTAAGTTAAGGATATCACACCCACCTTAGTGGTTAAGTTTCTTTTTGAAGGAAATACTCTTTGAGGTGTGGATGTCACTCCTATCTCAAAGATATATTCCTAAGATAAATAACATATAGAGGAGGGAAACAAATCACCAAGGTATGGATATCACTCCTAACTTGGTGATATCGTTTCGTTTGTAAAATACGAGTGCCTTTTTCTCTAAACAAAACACCGAAAGAATAACGAAAAAGAATCATCTATATTACATTATAAAGGAGGAGTGATGTACCATATTGGAATTTTGACATGGGTACAATTTTTAAAGCAACAAGTATAAGAGAATAAAGTTTATTTCATAAGGGTATTATAGGGATATTGGGGACAATTAAGACCCTTTGAAGGGTAATGTGGTAAATTTATATAGAACTTTTAGTTATAACCTAAAAGCCTATTCCATTCATACCCTCCTCTGTATTCTATGAATTTCTTCAATGTGATGCAGCATAACTGATTCTCAATGAATCGTTTCATCTCCTAAGAAATTTTAATTCATGGCTATTAAATCTATTACCTCACACAGAGACAGAGACATAGATTAATCAACTTTGGTAACTGACCCTCTCTTTCTATAACACCTCATAATCATCTTTGAGACCTTTCATCATCAATTCAGTAGTGTAATCCATTTAATCTTATTGAATGCAAATTTCAATTCCTTTTACCTGCGTTTTCGATTGAATGCACTCAAGAAACCTAAGCGCTTCGTTTTCTTCCTCTTACCGTACTAGGGTTTCTGTTCTTAAGCCATTTGTATCATCAATAGGTAATGAGCCGATTCGTAGAGGAAAAGAACAGTTTAACTGTAATACCACCCACCTTCTGTTAATGGTGTCTTCTTCTTCTTCTTCTTCTTCTTCTCTATTTCCTTGGTTTCGATTGGGTGAATCTTTGGTTTGAAATATGAAAGTGTATCTAATTGATTAGAAGCTTTATTCCTGATTGTATTTTAGATTCAATTTTCTTGCTGCAAATTGTCTTTTAGTTTTAGTTTTCTGACCGTCTACGAGATTATGGATACACGTAATTGCAATTTCAGGTGGAGTGTGCCCATGCCGTTCCTCAAATGCAAGTAAAAGGAGTACAGGTATTGTTCACTGAAGTATATACTGGTTCTTTTGTTTTCTATGATTATTTTTTTTGTTTTTCTTTCTTTTGTTAAAGGTTATATTGTTTGTTTGATTATTTTAGGAATATCTATTGCATTATCTACTGGAACTTTAGATTCAAAACCACTTCTAATTTGATTTTTGATAAAGCTGTTGCTGGTAATACTTTTGATTAGAAATTTAACACTTTGATTGTTTTATAGATTGATTAATGAACCGGTGATCGATTCATTAAACTTCATCACTTCATTATGTGGAAGGACAAGAGCCCCAGAGTTCATTCCTTTTCGTACAATAGCACCCAATTCTCCTTTTTTTTTGAAAGACTGAATCGGTAATAGAGGTAGCATGATGGAATAGCAAGTTTGTTCTTTATTATTGATTTATGCAATCTTTTTGTTGTTCCTCACATATTATAGTGCATTTATATCTTAACCTACATTTTGATTGTTTTCTGCCCTGTTTCTGGCAGTTTTTACTTATCCCCACCAATTGTTATTACCACTGCTACATGTCATCTTCTCGCTATCGATGCTTCATCACGGATGGTAAGTGTTCTTTTCATCTTGAGTCATGTGATATTTGTCTTATTTGTGATGATCTACTCTTCAATGATGTTAGACTTTTTTTTTGTTGTAGATTAACATATCAGTTTTTTGAATATATCTACTTTTCAACATATTTATTGTTCAAAAAATAGTGGTGCCGACGCTCACAAGGTTCACCAATTACGTATTCAATACCTGCTTGGCTGCCTATAAATACTTTAGCAATCAAGAGTTGTGGAGCTTTCATCAAATTTGCTATGGTATGTAAATTTGGAAATATTTAATCTTTTCTCTTATAAAAGAATCAATTTTTGTTATGTTTTATCTCCATGTGTCAAGCTTATAGATTAAAAAAACTGCCCTCTTAAAAGGAATGAGTTCAAATGGGTCTAACGTCCCCTAAAGGTAACAATATAATAGTTAATCACATTTGATACTCCTTTTTTTTTCACTTTTCAGGGTATGGATGACACTATATCGGAATGAGAAGTTCTCTTAGGCAAAACATTGAAAAGTTTTAACAAACCAAATAATTTACTAATCTACCCTTCATTCATTATTAGTGTTGGTGGCTATAAATTATAATTATGATATATTGATATATAATCTTAAAGCAGATGGCATGTTCTGCTACAGTGGGATGACTCCTGAACAAGTTGATAGTTCTATAGAACTCCAGTGGGATGACTCCTATAATGGCTGTATTAGGTAATAATATTTCTGTAGAACTCCAATAAAAATTTCAATATATTAATTACACATGTTCTTTTGTATAAGATTTGATCAAGATATGTGTGGTACATTATGGTAGAGATCACAATTGGCAATGTTGAATACTTGACAAAGCTATCTTTTTAGTGTTTTATACCTATGGTTTTGGTTTAGTGAACTTTAATTTGGCTTTTTGCAGGTGATCTAAACCAATGGCCAATTCTCTTGTCCTAGGCTTGATGTGGTCACAAATGTATGTAATGTTTTTCCTGAAAATTTCTAACTGCAAAAAGACACCTTTTTTAACATTATTTTTTTAGCAAAGTAACTAGAGAATTTAGTAAAACTATTAGCATCATTGAGGTCAAAACGGGCAGGCTAGATAATAAGTTAAGATGGATTGGAGTCGGAATGGGTAATTTTTCTATAATGGTCAAAAGGGGTTGGGTTGACCCATCAACAATACAAGTTTTTATATAAATGCAAAAAACCTGAATTCACCCGTGTAGTTTCAATGCTAAGAATTTTGAGTTTCAAGCTGAAGTATCTTGGCTTGTGGTCATCCTTATGTACTCTTCTTACAACAAGGATATTTTCTTGTGGGAATTGATTTCCAATGAATCTGATGTAAGTTTTTATTTAATGTTCATACTATTACGTGCCTAGACAAGTGTTATTTTAATATTTACATACTATTTCTTTACACAAGTGTCACTGCTAAAGGTTAGTCTTCTATTTCGCTTGGCTTTTTTACATTTGTGTTGTAAATTTTGTTAGTATTCGTTATCATTTGATTATCAAGTATACACTACGAATACATTTAAACCATTTGATGCTTCTGATTCACCCAATCTAATTTTAATGACGGATGATTTTGTAATTGTTACAGGCACAACAAACCCAATTTTCGGGGCACCCTTTCGACAAATTCAAGTACTTCGAGAGTACCTGAGTTGTCAAACACCAATTCCGGGAAAACCCCGGTAACCGACTCGCCCGTAGGCACGGCGTTGAAATTACCGGTAAAACCCGTCTGGCTCAAGAATCGAACCTAGGATCCATCGGGTCTTCTATCATTGCCCACCAACGAACCGGCCCAAAAAAACAAACCAAAAACCCATAATAATAATAATAATAATAATAATAATAATAATAATAAAAACAGTCCGACCTCTTGATCCCGATCTGACTGGCCGGGTCGCCTGGTCAACACCGGTCCAATGCACTAGCGGTCCAATATAGCAAATTGGGACGACCGGTTTTCAAAACAATGATTTCATTACTACAACAAATCAAACCAGTGGGTATTAAAACCGGCCAACCTCTTAATCCTACCAACAACGTGGATATAGACAAATTGTTGAATCACATAAACGTTTTTATTGGTTACTTGCAACTATTATCGTGTGTAGTCATGTTTTAACGTGGTCCTTTAATCAGTATCACCCAAAACTGTATATGCGGGATCACCATACGAACAACCAACAAAAGCCATACACATACCACAAACCTCTAACAACTATGACGAGACAAAAGTGACGCACCCGTCACAACGCACGGGCATTCCCACTAGTAGTGAAAATATCTATAAAGAAAATATACGGAATAAGAGAAAATGTACACGAGAGGACTCGTGAAAGTAAGCTTAGTTATAGACTAGGCTAAAAGGCATTCTAATAACCTAATTCCCTATAACCATGGCTCTGATACCAATCTGTAACACCCCGACCAATGGCGGAATCATCGAGGTGCCACGTAGTGACGATTGTTCAAAAGCTCATGGACTAAAAGTGTAAATATTGATACATTGATTAAATAGTTTATTACATTGAATTGAAATACAACGATTCTAAATGCTAAATAACTGATATACAATGAATCCAAAATCTAAATATGTGTCCGAAAGCTTAAAGAATGCATCTCAAAACAACCTGAAACATGTACGAAAATAATTTGGTCAATACAAAAATGTATTGGTGAGCATACCCTGTTTTGGTTATGTATGGTAGAAAAGTGTTTCGCAATTCACGTGTTATACTGTCTACAATTTGGTGTTCAAGCTGTACAAATGCCACCCAAAATCAAACCTTTGGAATAGAATGGACATCCTAGAATAATGGGATGTTATGTATGGTATAATTGCATCCCTAACACCGAAGAGTTAGACCGTTATGTATAATATAATTGCATACCTAACACCGAAGTGTTAGACCGTTATGTATAATATAATTGCATCCCTAACACCGAAGTGTTAGACCGTTATGTATAATATAATTGCATCCCTAACACCGAAGTGTTAGACCGTTATGTATAATATAATTGCATCCCTAACACCGAAGTGTTAGACCGTTATGTATAGTAGTCGCCCAATATAGTATGCGACTGGACAAATAGTTTACACATAATAATGAAAAAGGTCTCATAGAACAGAGGCACAAGTGATGTAAATCATAGTAGTTAATACTATTCATTATTATGCTAGGCCCACACCGGGTTAATGATTAAGGTCATAGGTACACGCTATCATCGAATCAACAAGTAAAACACATACAAGAATTGTGATTGTAAATATAGAATAAAACATGATTAAGTAAGTGAAGTAATAGCGTACATGAGTCACCCCAAAAATGTAAAACATGAAAAAGGGGAAAGATATACTCACAGTTTTGCTAAGCGATAAATCCAACAAAGTTTGTCTCACAGTTATCTTGGGACTTCCGAAGAATTCAACCTATTCGTATAAGCATACTAATGAGGGAAGTGTCTTAAAAAGGTCTAAAGCATCTTGAATCTAAGGCATTAGGGTTGCTAGACTTAAGTAGGGAAGATGAAGTTTTTATTATCTCTTGAATTTAATAAAAATGTTAAATAAAGTATATCGTGCTTTAATATTTAATACGTGACGAAGACATTATAAAACTTACGTTTCCACATATAGGAATATTTTCTATTTTATAGAAAAATATTCATAAAACATATTTTAATAATTTACATTTAACTAAATAATTAATTATATTTAATTAAATGTAATTAAACAAAAAATACAAGATATGATCCAAAAATGATATATTTATGAAAAATAATTATTTTCTGATGTATAATAGTGAAAATAATTTTTCCATAATTTTCTTCAATTTATTTGTATTTAAAATGAATTTAATGGGTTTAAATCATGCTTAAATGATTAAAAATAGGAAAATTAATAAAAATGAAAGCTTTCAGGTCCAATAATTTTTATTTAGATTCATGATCCTTAAAAATAATTTTCCAGAAAATTTGAGATTTAAATCATTAAAAATGAATTTTTAATCAATTATTAATGATTAAAGCTATTTAAATTAATAAAAATGTGAAAATATTTTATTTTCCAGAAAATTTTTATGTGATAATTTTATTTATGATGTCAATATTCTATGTCTAAATTTTCATAATTTTTGAAGCAAAAATGAATTTTCTATGATTAATATAAGATCTATATATATTTAAATGTCTAAATCCTTAAAATAATAAAACAAAACAAAAAAATATCACAAAAAGGGTGGCCAAAACCGGCCCCTAAGGAGGCTCGAACTCGGGTAAGTAACCAACCCAACAACACACCAACCACTAGGCCACCAAGTGTTGTTGTTGAGTTTATTCAAAACGAATTACACATTTATTATATAAAACGCTAGTCATCTTCTTCCCCAATTCCTAACCCTAACCCTAGCCGATTCAATAATCCATTCAAGGCTCGATAGACGACCTGTAATAGAGGGGTTTTGATCTACAAGGGCCGATTAACATGAATGTAACAAGAAAATACTTACAATTTCACGTATTGAGGTCGATTAAGAAGGAAAAAGAACCGAAGCTTATGGGTTCGATTAGGAGCTTTTCTAGACTCAATTAGATGTGTTTTTTTGTGGGTTTGAGACGTGTAAAGGACCAGGAACGATTTGCAACAAGTAATTTATATAAACATGAAGTAAAATAGCTGTTTGATCTTGTTGTACGTTATTACACGACGGTTACGAAATTGGGTCGATTAATCACACATTAAACGCGTTTTAACACGATTAAATGACGGGGAATTAATGTATAATGATGGAGAAACGTTTTGTAATCATTAAATCGAGTTGAAGAGGCGTAAAAACGAATTAAAGGGTCGCCGGAAAGTCGCCGGCGGCGACCTTGAATCTGGCCGGAACGAAAGGGAAGGAGGGAAGGGGTTTTTATTTTTAAAACTTCCGGGTATTGGCACAATTGGTCCCTCAAGTTAACAATGTTAGTTTAATGTGTAAATTAGTTAGAAATTTCTTTTATAAACTTAACAAAGTTAAACTAATTTAACCCAAAAGCTTCATAAAACTTTATAAAACTTGGAATTTTTATAATATCCATTCCGGGTGACGATTTAACATACGCGTTTGATAATAATGTACAACCGATCCATAATAAATATTAATGATAAACTTTTAGTTTACTCTAAAATAAATTTTGAAAACGACGAAACTTATAGGGACTATAATTGAAACATTTGAAGGGCTAATGTTGACAATTCGATTAAAATGAAGGTGACGGTTGTCACATTAAGAAACCTAACACCAAGAAGAAAGGCAATCAGGGCAAAGGGAAGGGAAAGGGCAAATCTAAAAGGCAATCAGGGCAAAGGGAAGGGAAAGGGAAAATCTGTTGCCAACAAGAAACCTTTGAAAGTTGCAAAATGTTTTCATTGTGATGAAACTGGGCACCTGAAGAGGAACTGTGCTAAGTATTTAGCTGAACTGAAGCAAGCCAAGGCTTCAGGAAGAGAGTCCTCAGGTATATATGTTCTTGAAATCTTTGCTTTTTCTAGCAAAAACATGGGTGTTTGACACAGGATGTGGTTTCCACATTTGTAATGTTTTGCAGGGACTAAGAAAGATTAGAAAGATGAAATAGGGTGACTTGGAGGTCCATGTTGGCAATGGACAAAGAGATGCTGTGAAGGCAATAGGAGAATATGTTCTTTTACTTCCTTCTGGTTTAGAACTTGTTTTGAATAATGTTTATTACATTCCTAGTGTGACTAGAAATGTTGTTTCAGTTTATGCTTTGCGTGGACATGGTTTTAATTATCGTTTTAATGGTGAATTTATTTCTGCTTATTTTAACGAAATGTTTTACTTTGATGCAAAACCCAACAATGGGGTCTATGAGATAGAAATCCAAAACGATAACATATTATGCAACATCTCTCATAAACATAATAAGTTGGACTTTAATGACACGTATATGTGGCATTGTAGACTTGGTCACATAAGTGAGAATCGTGTTAAACAACTCAAAACCGCAGGAATCCTAGATTCCAAGTCTTCAGAGTCGTTTGGAAAATGCGAATCATGCTTGAGTGGAAAGTTAACAAAAGCACCTTTTTCAAATGTTGGAGAAAGAGCTAATGTTCTGTTAGGACTTATACATACAGATGTGTATGGTCCATTCAGAATAATGTCAAGACATGGAGAAAGATACTTTGTTACATTTATTGATGATTTCAGTAGATATGGTTATGTTTATCTTATGAAGCATAAACATGAAACTCTTGTATCCTATCTTAAAGTCTGGGGATGTAATGCTTATGTCACTCTAGAATCTTCGGATAAACTAGATCCCAGAGGCGAAAAAGTGGTTTTCGTCGGATACGCTAAGAAGATCGGTTACCTGTTCGACCACCCCACTGAAAATAGGATTTTCATTAAACGCAGAGGCACTTTCTTGGAGGAAGAGCTTCTGGCGCAAGGGATTGGAGATAACCATGTGGATCTTGAAGAAATTCGAGAATCATAAGTGACTGAACCAGTTGTTCAGACAAAACTAGAAGTAACTGATCCAGTTGTTGAAGCTAAGCCTGGGAGGACTCAAGAAACAACAGAAACATCAAGTGTTCGAAGAAGTATTAGGGACCGTCGTGCACCTGAAAGGTATGACGATATCTTCATGATTGATGAAGCTGAGCCTGCTACTTACAAAGCTGCAATCTTGGATTCGGAATCCAAGAAATGGCAGGAGCCACGAATGCACAGATGCAATCCATGTATGATAACCAAGTCTGGGATTTGGTTGATCTTCCTACCGAATGTCGGACTGTAGGAAACAAATAGATCTTCAAGAAGAAGACTGACATGGATGGGAATGTGCAAACCTACAAAGCAAGGCTTGTAGCGAAAGGTTTTACTCAGACTTAAGGAATTGATTATGAGGAAACTTTCTCGCCAGTATCCATGCTTAAGTCTATTAGAATTCTACTTGCCATTGCTGCATATTATGACTATGAGATATGACAAATGGATGTCAAGACCGCGTTCCTAAATGGACATTTACTAGAAGATGTCTATATGGTCCAACCTGAAGGTTTTGTCGATCCAAAGAATCCTAACAAGGTGTGCAAGCTGAATAAATCCATCTATGGATTAAAGCAAGCGTCTCGCAACTGGAATCTCCGTTTTGATCAGAAAATCAAAGAGCTTGGTTTTATCAAGAACGAAGATAAACCTTGTGTTTAAAAGAAATCTAGTGGGAGCTATATCACATTTCTCATACTGTATGTAGTTGACATACTAATCATTGGAAACAATATCCTTATGCTTAAAGATGTTAAGATCTGGTTGAATAAATGTTTCGCAATGAAAGATCTTGCTGAAGCCGCTTATATTCTAGGAATAAAGATTTATAAAGATAGATCAAAGCGGTTATTGGGTTTGAGTCAAAGTACATATATTGATAAGGTCATACGACGCTTCTCAATGCAACAATCAAAAAGGGGGCTCTTGCCCATGACACATGGAACCATTCTTAATAGCAAGCAGTGTGCAAAAACTGAAGAGGAAAAGAAGAAAATGGAAAGAGTTCCATATGCTTCTGCTATTGGTTCCATCATGTATGCCATGTTATGTACTAGACCTGATGTCTCGTATGCTCTTAGCATGATGAGTAGATATCAACAGAATCCAGAAGAGAGTCACTAGGCTGCAGTGAAGAACATTCTTTAGTACTTGAGAAGGACTAAAAACATGTTCTTAATATATGGAGGACTGGATGAGGAGCTGTCAGTTAAGTGTTATACTGATGCAAGCTTCCAGACTGATCGTGAGGATTCAAGGTCACAGACGGGATATGTTTTCATTCTGAATGGTGGAGCTGTTACTTGGAAGAGCTCTAAGCAAAGTGTGGTTGCTCAATCCACCTGTGAATCAGAATACAATGCTGCATCGGATGTTGCAAAGGAGGCTGCCTGGATGAAGAAGTTCATTACTGATCTCGATGTTGTGCCTAGCATAAAGAAACCAATCGAGATACTGTGTGACAATACTGGTGCCATTGTTCTTGCAAAGGAACTAAGGTCACATCAGACCACAAGGCATATACTCAGGAAATTCCACTATATTAGAAAAATAATAGAGCGTGGAGACATCGTAATAAACAAAGTTCATACAAATCTAAATCTGGCTGACCCTTTTACTAAGCCTTTACCTCAAGCTAAACATGAGGAGCATGCTGGAAAGATAGGGCTTCGAGTTGCTAGACAGTGGGCATGATATGTAGTTAGTATTGGTGTTTTATTTTGAACTATAACCGTTACATTGAATATTTATTTGATTTAAAGGGTTAAATGCAAATTTAAATAGTTTGTAACTGTGTTCGTTGTTTGTATGTTTAAATCCTTGAATAAGAGTATTCTAAAATGTCCGTAGTCGATCAAATTACATGGGAATGAATTTGAATGTAAGACTATTGTGAATTGAGATGGTTATATTCATGAGATGAATAACTCAAGGGTTTGAGAATAATAAATCACAGATATCATTAGGGAATGATATTGGATGTAATTCACTTCAAAACGATCTCCATGGATCTGTGTCATGAGATGTTTTGATATTGATATGTTCAATCTGTCCTTTTTCCTAAGGCACATATTAAACTACATTGATCAAGGACTATCTTTGATGTTATCTAACACTATCCTCAAACATGGGTAGCAATCCGGGTAGCGTTGGGTGAAATCCAAGATTAAGTGGGAGTTGTATGACGCTGATGGAATTCTGTACTTCTATAGGATTAAAAGTCTAGACATTCTGACGCCCTCATTAACTCAAACTGGTATAAACGCGTGACCACTCTCGGACTAAAGTAGTTCGTTAGACCACTTTGAATTAAAGACGAGAATAGAGAATGGTTGATCACTATATAAGAATGAATGATCCATATCTTATGATCAACGGATGTCTATACAGAAGGGACTCATTGATAGAATTATCAGGGCTATAGTATTTGGTTAAGTACGTAGCATTACTTGAACTCAAAGAACTAGTTGACGACTGTAAAGTGTCATACTATGTTGGGTGCAGTGCGATGCAGCTAAGCGTCTAACTCTGCACACGTTGACTCATTTAATTAAAATCGTCCAAGTGGGAGATTGTTGGATATATGGTATGCCCGATGTAATTAAAAGTCGAGGTCAACGTAACCCAACCCGGTACGATCCGAAGAGTTACACGTTGGTACACGAATCAGATAAAGTTCACGTGTTGGTGGATTATTATTTGTGAAATAATAATAGTTTTGAACTCGAGGGAATTAATATTAATTGGATTAATATTAGGGAATATTATGATATTTAACAATGGGGCTTAGTATAAGTTATTGTTTTATAAAAAGGGGATTAAGGTGTAAGCCCTAATCACACTTTTTAACAAATAACAACTCCTTCCTCCACAAGATACCTTTCGGCCAACACCAAGGAGCCGCCGCCCCTTGGCTGCCGTCGACCACCACACCCCGCCGCCTCCCTCCTTACAATCGGTTGCTTCCTGGTTGGTTCGTGCTCGGTTGTGAACTTCCTACTAGCGAGGATTCGTTGTAACCCACGTGTTACAATTCCTGTGTAGTCGTCAAAGGTTGATTACTAAACCTCCTATGGTTGTTTACATTATTTATTTGTTTATAAGCGTTTAATTGAGATCCTGATTGAGTATATTTTATTAATCGGATTAATAAAATTAAATACATATTTATCTCTACTACATTATAAAAAGGGAGCAATGGGCAAAGATGTCTAACTTGACAAAGTTAAAATGGGAGATTAAAAGCCACATGCTTTAAACCTCTAATGTCATATAAACCTTTCCCAAATTACCCTTGTTGTGCTTTGCTTGTTGTACCATCACCCTTCGTTCTATTATTGTGGGATATTATTAGGGCATGTTTGGGATTCCTTATTTTACCTCCTTATAACTTATCTCCTTAATCAAGAAGGAGATAAGGAGAAAATAATGTTTGGGTAATGGGTTGAAAAGGAGTTTTTATGGGTTGAAAAGGAGATAAGTTATAAGTAAGGATTTGGTGACTTTTGGGATTAAGGAGATAAGGAGGTGGAAAAGAAAATAAGGTGATAAGGAGAAGTTTAGCCAAACATGGCCTTAGTGATAATCAGTTCTTGAAACCTACGGTTTGCTCATTGAATACCAATTGAAAGCTATTGAAGATTGGTCCTTCACTTCCACTAACCACCACCCTATCTATAAACGACAATTCTCATTCGTGTCTCTCTCCCTCCGATTATTGCAGGTACGTCTCTCTCTCTGTACATCTGATCAATATGTAATTTTGAACTAATTTGGTTTGAATTTGTATGGTGTTTAGGTTTTGAAGCTTGTTTATTATTATTTTTTTCTAATTGGGTATTGTGATTTTCGATGATTTAGGTGGTATTTAGGGGTTGGAGATTGTTAGATGTGTAATTGGATTTGGCTATCGTTTTTTATTTTTTGTTGGTGATTTGTGACAAATGAATGTGGAAAAGCTGATGAAGATGGCAGGTGTTCTTTTAGAATTCATATAGTGTCTTCTCTGATTATAATTTATGGGCTTTTTAACCTATTGGATTCCTTTAGCTTGTCCAATCAGTGTCGCCTGCATTTCTACTTCTTTTTCGTGGTTCATCGGTGAGTTTAAATAAATTTATGTGTGTTTTGTTTACTTTAGGTTACATATTGTTTATTATTTTCCTTCTATGATCATAATAATTTGTGGGGTTTGTATGGTTCACGGTTTGTATGCTGAACAAAATTGATAACTGGGAACTTTACTACACTTCTGGGATATTTAGGGCCCTATTGAAATAATTTATAGTGGAAATTGAAGATCGAACAAATTAGTAGTTCATAGCCATGCTTTTAGTGGGTTTAAAGTTTGCAAACAATGGGTTAGTGAAGAATGGACTTCTTATTTGTTGGTTTAATGTAGTGCTTTCTGTATTAGCCTGTATGTATTTGTAAAAGAATTTCTAATAAGGTAAAAGATAGCACGAAAGGGGTACGAATATGGTTCCATACTTTTTAATAGGTAGAAAATACTTATTGATGTGTCAAATACATGATTTTGCTTTGTCTCTGAATCTATTATGTTAACAAAAAGCATAAAACTTCTTGAATGGAATTTTGGGAAGGCGGTTTATTTAGTTGGTGACTTTAACTTCCGACATTTAACTATGTGGTAAAATTTATTACTGAAAGTTGTTTGCTGCTCTTTAAAGGAATAAAGATATATATTATTTGGTTCACTTGAGTTAAATCATATATGGATCGATGCTAAGCAGCATGTATTTGTTGCTTATTTCAAAATTGAATAATCATTTTTTTTTTGGTTCACTAGGAATACATTTCTTGATGAAAGAAAAGGCTACAAGTAGAGCTGCAAAAGTATGATATAGTTCCTTTTTTTTTTCTCATACTCCTTTCAATGAGACTATGAGAGGCATACTACCTCAGTTTTGTAGGAATACCTGCTAGCCAGGACAGAGTAAAAGAACCTGATGGTGTTCTACAATCTACATTATGTAGTAGGAAGAGTGGAATTCAGCTACCTCATATGCAAACGAGATGGTTTAGTTGTTAAGATATATGTCCTACTTTGCAGGACAGTAGGATGGTGGGATTAGCTGGATTGTGCTACTTTGTGTTTCATGTACGATTCAAAATATCATGTTTTGTTTGATTAATGACTTAATTAATGGCAATGAATGATGGAGCTATTTCTCCGGCAATGATAGTGGTGGTGCTTGCCAACTGAAACGCAGATGGCTGGGTGGAGAGAGAAAGATGAGATCGGAGGGTGAGAACCAAATGAGGTGCAATGAACTGAAGTAAATTCTTCGCTTTGGGCTATAAAATGGTAGAGCTACCTCTGGGTATTTGCTTATCTCTGTCTCTCGTCAACTACATCTTGTCCCTCGTTGGGATTAATTAATGTACAGTTGACATTTTGATGCGATTTCTTGTATGATTTTTGTCAAGGTTTTGTTGTTGTTTGGAAATTATGGCGTTATCTTTATAATTAATATGATTAATATATCTTTTGTTTAATTTGTTGTACATTCATAGTTTATATAGGGCAGAAATGTAGTTAGATTTAATCCTTTAAACATTTATAGTCTGCTTTTGGTCTAATATGTTAAACACTTGTAACTTGTTTACAGAAAATAAGGGATCACCTTCAGTAGCTCAACCTAGAGTAGACCTGAGTAAGCACAAAAAGCCTTTGGCTCTTGCCCCTGCAACTCACTGCACCTGCATGGTTCCTGCTAATTGGTATGTTATTCTAATTTAAGTTTTATAAGTGTCTTTTTATTCAATCTTTTTAGTGATTAACATTTTATATTTCTACAATATCTGATGGTATTTGATATAAACTCGAATTATGGTGAAATTATGTAAACATTTTTTTGCTTTAGGTTTGAATAATAAAAGATAACATTGAAAGGGCTAGATATTTAAAAATAATTATTTGATTAAAAATGCATTAGCAGATTCGAATTGTTAATTATCATTTTTTACATAGGAGGGTACAAAAGGATGACAGTGTTAAAGAGGTATGTGTTGAGGCTATTCATGTAGTTAAAATACATTACATCAAATGTAGTGGACAGAAACAATGGGCGGATAGTTGCGACAGCTTCAACAGTTGAACATTTTATAAAGAACTCACTTGAGTGCCGTTGAACCAGTAATGCAAAGGCTGCAACCATTGTGGGTGAGGTGTTGGCTATGCAGCTCAAGGTTGAAGGTCTTGAACAGGGCCAAGAAAGAGGGATTCATGTAGATGTCAACAAAGAGCTCGAGAAAAAAGATTTTAAAAACCGAACCAAAGTTTAGGCTGTTATTAGTTCTCTTAAGAACAATGGAGTCAAGCTCATTCTTGATGAGAATAATGATGGTTCTCACACCCAGGTTAAAGCTATTTGTCATTGATGAGAATAAGAAGTTTATAGGCAATTTTAGAGTTTTTATAAATAACAAATGCATTGATTATAATTACAAAAAAAGTTATTTTCAGATTTAAAATAAAACAATTTAAGTTATATCGTAAGAAAAAGACTTTGGACAACCCGTTTACCTTTTAGCTAAATTGTTAATTTGTGCCATTTGAGATATTGCATGCTCTAACGCATGTATTGTCAATGAGTTATGTGGTATGGTTCGGACGATCCTCATTTAGAGGGGTTAATGAAGCCCTGGACTCTAAATCCAAGAGATGATGACACTTCATCGGTAGGCGAAGATGCGCTTTCGCGTTTAACCACCTCTTATATTAGGATTATGATGTTTAAATTGTGCAGGGTGAACACGCATGGCTCATCCAGTATAAAAGGCGAGATTGACCTAGAGTTAAACCAGTGGCAATGAGTTCACAATCAATCAGGCTAATCCCAAGTTGGTTCCACTTTCTAAAAGTTAATTGTCACCTCTTATATCTCTTTATTCATTAAAGTTATAAAAGCGTTTTAGTAATTTAGCTTCTTTAATCATATTTTAATACATATTATACTTATAGGATTCAAGAATAGAGAGGCTGAATCTTTGTTGGGCCACCCAACCTGACCCGGTTTGTCTTTGCAACATTTAAGCTACTTGTTCTAGGTCATTTTGGCAGCAATTAAGCTATGCATTTGGGGCTGTTTCGGCTTCAATAAAGTTGCACGTTCGAGGCTGTTTTCACAGCAATAACAATGCGCATTTGGGTAAGTTTTCATAGAAATTAAGCTGCACGTTTTGGGCTGTTTTCTCAGCAATTAAACTGCGTGTTTGGGGCTGTTTTGGCAGAAATAAAGCTGCATGTTCGGGTCTGTTTTCACAGCAATTTGGTTGTGTAAATATTTTGGATGAACTAGACTCGGATTATTCATTTGTAAATAGCTACATGATGTCGGGTTGATATTGTTTGGAAACATAAAAGTTAAAAGTTTTTGTAGAACTTGAATGGAGTATCTGGTATTTGAAATTCTTGGCTACATTTCGTATACAGTTCAACCAATCGTATTCAATTGTCAATCTTATCGATATTTAAATCAATGATTTCTATTGGAGTGCTTGGTATAACTAAAAAAGACTTTAGATAATGGTTGAATTAGTGACAAAGGTTAACTAGAAAATACATAAAACAATTAGTTTACTGTCATATTTATAATATGATACAAGTAAGATGTCAAGTCCATCATACATGCTCTTGTAACACCACGTTGTTGCTCCATAACTTTTAATTCCCCACTGGTTATTAGTGAAATATTGATAAGATCTCTTAACGAAATTTCTCTCTACTTTTAATTCCCCATAGTATTGAGTCACTTTATAAGTGCTACAATATTGAAGCTTGGTCAAGGTATGTCAAGCACTCGTAATTCTCCACAAAATACCCGCGGCAACGCGCGGGCATTTACGCTAGTATATATAAATTGGCTAATATTATATATTGTATATAATCGATTTTATTAATAAATATAAACCGCTTCCACTTCGTATTCGATACTATGATTCCCAACAAACACAACCACATCGAAGAATACATAATCCTTGAGATATGGTACCGTAAAATATGTTTCATAGCAACCCGGTAGTGATAAGTAGGTTTGAAGAAACTGATACACCTTGCTGACCGCATAAACAGTCACCGGATCATGAGAGGGTTGTCTCTGCCTCATGATTGTGGAAAAAGAATCTTCTTAAAGAAAAATATATATCATGTTTGTATGCAAGGAGGAACGACTTGAACTCTCATGACTACAAAAGAATTCTCTCATTTAAATATTTTATGTATTTCATCTCCAGAAATAGGAGATACTACGTGTATTGAGGCAAATCAAATCAATGAAATCAATTACTTTGGATAGCATTATTCAAGGTTAGCTGATTAAAAGAGTGAAAATTTTGAGTTGTGACATTTCATGAATTGCTAACTTCGTCTTTATTCACAACCCTTCGGCCTAAACACACGGTGTAGGAAGACCCAAAACCCGACCTTTCAAAAAAACAAGGCAGGCTCGAGTTGATCGGTATTAAAAACAGTAAACTTAGATATTTCAGTTTTTGCTTTTTTTTTTTTTACATTTTACATGGTTAGTCATAATAATGTTAGTTTTGTCACAGTATAATATTTTCGTATCCCACTTATACTCACCACTAAAAACGTTACCAGTAAACCGATTACAATCCAACAACCCGCTTATAACTCATCAACATATAAAACTCATTTTAAAAAAAATGGTTTAACGGGTCGTATTCGGGTTGACCCAAATTTATGTGTGTGCAGGTCTGGGTTAATTTGGGTAAAGTTTTTGTTGCAGGTTAGGGTTGAAACTTTTGACATGAATGGGTCGGGTTTGGTTGCACATTTCAACATGTCAACCTATCAACCAAACACGATTGACACCCTACTCGTAAGGTCTAAACAACTTTTATTTCTGTCAGATTTGCTTAATATATTATATTGTTGTATTGAATATGATTTAGTTTAGGATTATGCCTTTGAAAACATTATCTACTATATTTGTAAGATGTGTCTTTTAGGCATAATTTAAAATAGTGTAAGGTTCTTTCACAAATGGTTTCTATTCTATAAATAGCCTTTAACATAAAAAGTGAAGGAGAGCATTTTTTTTTTGGAATTTTTTTTCCATATTGTTAAACATGTATTTTAATACAAAAATGTAAAACAAAAATTAGTTTAGAGTAATTACTCTTGTAGAGTAATTACATAATTAATCTAGTGTAAACTACTATAATTATTCTAATGACGTAATTACGCTAAATTTTTTTTATATATATTATTCATCTAGAAAGCATATTTAAAGCATATGGAAAAAAATTTCAAAAAAAAAAAAAATCCCTCTTTACTTCTCATGTTTGACATAGTCGTTTCGTGTTTTGCATCCCAGTGTGAGTTTCTTCGTTTCGTTGGGGGCCTTTTAGGCTTGGTTTATAATAAATTTTGTTTTATGCAATCGTTTATGTGGGGGAGATTAGGCTGTACTTTTGAGGTTCGTTGGTGTGTGTGCGTCTTAGTGAAAAGTGTACTCTGGGTGGGGGGTTTTTCTCTCTTCAACAGGTTGGGCTCCAAGCTATGCAAGACTTTTGCGCAGCTGTTTCTTGCAGTCTTATTGTTAGCACACAGGCCGATTTCTCGTGTAGTAGTTATTAGTTTAGCCGCATAAAGGATGGAGCGTAGATTATATGTATTGTTTATTGATCCTTTATATTTTTAATAGTATGGCGCAGCTGTAAGGAAGGGGTTTGGGCATGTACAACCTTATTTACGTAAATTTTTCTTTAGGCTGCTAATGGATCAGATTGTGTAGCGGATATGAGGCGAATTAGGTCAGTTTAACTGTTCTGTCTAAGGAGGTCGTGTTTGGATGATGTTGCTCTACTACAAAGGATTATGGTTCATATGGGGATGATATATCCAGCTCCAAATTTCCGTAGGATGTGGCGTTGTTTCTATTTAGTCACGCAAATGGGGCCACGTGTAACATTGTAACAGGAAACAATGGATTGGTCAATTATCTCTTCATGTTGCCTCATATTTATTTGGTTTTGGATGGATTTCTAAAGTGTTGGAATTTGCAGCCATTAATGTAGTAGTATGGTTTGAATGTGCAGCCATTAAATGTCTTAAGTCTTTCATTATGTTGCATGGGTCAGATTTGGTTGCAACGAAAGTCAGCTATGGTGAAATTTGCCCTGAATATTTGCAGTGGGGTGCGGGTCGATTTATGCGCACAAGTTGGGGCCGAAGGTACTCAGGAGGCTCAGGTAGTTTAAGGTTATTTGGACTTCTTTATGATCAAATGGGGGTGTAAGGACATCATTAAGAGTGGCTTAGTGATTCGTCTCCGCTTATATCTCTAGGTGTTTAGACAATGATAGTTTTGGAAGTTACGTATATAGTTTTGGGTTTCGATAGTTATATGTTTTTGTCTTTTACTTGGTGGCTGTATTGCTAGCCTCCAGCTAGCGTTTTTTGTTGGTTTAATAAATTGGTGTTTTGTTGACCGTTAAAAAAAAGTAGGCCTAATTTAAAATAAACCACTATTAGGTCAAGTTATTCTATACAGTGTAAGAAAAATGAGAAGGGTGAGAAGGATATAAAAAACACAATAGATCATGAAATATGACACAATGAGCTACAAAATATAACACAGTATCAAAAAATATAACACAATGCTGAAGAAAAAAGACACAATGAATTGAAAAAATGACACAATGATGAAAATAAGAAAAAGACACAATGATACATAAAAGACATAATGATATAACGCATATTCTAAAAACTGTAAACTAAAACCCCAGAAAACGAAGACCTAAAAACTAACGGCGTAGGGTTCGATAAGACGGTTCCAATGCCACTTAAATGAGTTCAATCAAAATCCGTTTAATATCATTCCTATTACTTTCTATTTTTCTTTCACTATGTATTTATAATTTAACAGCCATATTAATTATTATAATCTCAAAATTAAAAAATAACTTCATGATTGTCGGCCAATCAATAAGATAATGAAGTAGCATCGAAGGCTATTTGGGATTGATGTATAGGTACAGTTCCGGTCTTAATCTCATGTGCTTTTCGTGCTACTAAAGTCATCTGATGTAGACCCACGTTGTTTCCTACGTATATCAGTGTTCTACGTCACCGTTTTAATTAAGAAGGGGGTGCTTGTAGAAATTAAATTCTATCGATCCTTCACTGTCACATCACTTCACTGATTTACTTCACTAAATCACATTTTTTGAGGCAACACTTAACTGATTCACTTCACTGAAATCTTTAGTTTTTAGTTTTTTTTGTTTAAATACCGTTTAAAACAAATAACCGTTTGATTAAAAAGAACCGTTTGTAAAACTAAAAAAATAACCGTTCCATTAAATAAAAAAAATACAAAAAACATCAATTAAAAAAACATACAAACAACTAAATTTACTCTTCGCCTTCAACCCAATAACGATCCCAATCGTATTTCGCCGCAATTTCTTCTTTACGTTTCAAAACCAATTTTAAAGATTTACCTTTGAAGTGGTCGTGTGGTTTTAAATACATATTCAAGTCGTGATCATACTGCCTTTGTCTTAACAATTCGCGTTGTTCCTCTAAAAACGCTAAAGTTTTTTCACCTTGTTGAGATTGTAGGGTGACCAACTGGTTCAGTTTTTCTTCTTTCATCTCTCGGTATGACCTAAATTCGACGGAGGCGACGGCTTTCTTATTATTTCGTTTGGGCCTCGTTGGGTTGGCATCTTCATTGAGATCCGGCATGTGGCTAGTGGGGGTGGAGTCGTCCAGAGTGGAAAAGCCAGACGCCTGATAGTTGCCGCTTTCGAAAGACTTCCGTCTCTTGTTGGAATGACTATTAGGCGGTTCTTCACCCATTAACGCTTTCTTTTTCCACTTGTCGTGATCTTTTACAATCTCCCATGCCGCTTGATGATTAAAACCAGAGGGATGACTTTTTCAGTAATCTCTAAACGTCGTTTGCATGACATTAAGATCACTACATCCACTCCCTCGTAGGCGCTCTTATATTCAAAGAAGTAAAAATATATTTTACAAAAATTTATATAATTAACTAAAACCATAAGTTAAATGTATCATAATCATTACCACTTGTTGATGAAGGCCATTGAAATGCATTCATTTGTGGGTTCATCGCGGTCCATTTTGAAGTAATCTGATCAACTGTTCGGGTGGATGCTCCCAACAATTCTGCGTAATGTTTTTGGACAGCCCTCCAAAAACTCTCCTTGCTTCTTTGATTACTATTCTCCGACACATAGCACCAAGCTTTTGTCAAAGCAACCTCTTGTGCCGTATTCCACTTCAAGGCTTTTGTTCGCTTCCCAAGTTTCTTTTTTCCCCTCATCAACTTCTACAACTTGATCCTCTACAACAAGAATCTCCTCCACTTCATCGCCTAATTCTTTATCTTCATGTGCCTTGAATTGTGTCTCTGGCACAATTTCTTCCTCCTCATTGTCATCGTCACGTAGGTGGAGGTCTCGCTCAGTATCATAATCATTTGTTTGACGAGGGTTTGGACTCCTAATTGCATACAAGTCAAAGTCCTCTAGTTTTTGTGGTGGTGTTAATTGAGGCGAGTAAAAAATTGTGGATACAAAATGGGTTAGCTTTGGGGTTGTTGGTATTGTGGGAATTGTGGGTAAAACGGTTGGGGTTGGTGTTGACTTTGTGGAAAATTTATTACACACCTATAGGCTTCAACCGTACCCGAGCTCGAACTCAAACCCGAACCTCTACCTCGACAACTAGAACCTCCGAATTTAGATTTCAAGGTTCCCCTCCAACCCTTTGAAACACTCTTTGATTTCCTTGAATCCATTTGTTTGTGTTTAAAGTTGTTTAGTTGCTGGTTTTTTGTTTAAACCGTCTAGATTTTATACAATTGAAATTAACGGTCACAAAAATATTACCGTTTAATGAAAAATAAATTCAAATGGTCAAAATTGATTAAAATATAATACCAATTTTGACCGTTGCACTAAATTAAATACTAGTTTTTGGCCTTACCAGTCTGTTAGATAGAACCAAAAAATAATTCACGAGACCACTACCAGCATGGTTGACGACGGTATTACCGTGCTAATAATGGAGTACCCGTGACCATTTCTGAGGACGCCCCTTACAAGAACACATTTACTTGAACATTCCAGTAAATAACTACCCATTCTTATAAATATTTAAGGTTTTCGTAAATATCAACTGGCTACTTTTTTTAGGCTATAAACTTTAGACTAAATTAAAAAAAAAAGGGTCCATTATTTTTATAACAAATTTCAATGGATAATTTTTATTTTTAAAAATTTTGACTACTTAATGTTTACGAATCTTGCATGTTACGTCGTTTGACCCTAACTTAATTAATTTATTTCTTAAATCAAGTAACACATTGATATCTTGGTCTTTTTACCAATTTATTTAAAATTGTTTAAAATTGTTTTTATTTTTTTTAATATTAGAATTCAGCAATCATTGATACTTAGCCAAAGAGTGCTTTTTAATATTGGAATTCAGCAATCATCTCTCATGGAATGGGAAACGCCACGGCGGAGACGAAGGAACAACAACCACAACGAAGCTAAGGAAGAGGAGATCACCACCTTCTATGTCTCCAACATTCCAAGTCACTGTACACTTGGAATGCTTTGGAAGGAGTTCCGGGTCTGTGGGAGAATGACCGACGCTTATCTACCGAGGAGAAGAGATAAAGACGGGAAGTTTTTCGCATTTATTAGATTCGAAGCAGTGAGGAACATTGAAGAAATGGTGAAGGCGTTAGCAAGAGTAGCTCAGGGTGATGGGAGAATCCATGTAAACGTGGCCAAGTTTAAGAAAAATGAAGAGAAGGATAATAAGGGGGGTCCTCAACGTCCGGAACCAATGCATCATCATACCAGAAACAAGCAACAAAATAGGTTTAATGAACAACCACCCGTTTGGGGGGATTCGACTAATTTTCCATCAATTCAACAAGCTCATGCCAGGAAAAAATATTGTGATTCCAAACAAGAATTATACGGTGAAGTCAATATGGGGAAAATTCTCTTTGATAGGAAATGTGAAGAATGTTACTCGTCTATGCATAATGGAAGACTTCCTTATGGCAATGAACATGAAGGATGTCACCGTTAAATACGTGTCGGGTATGACGGTGTTACTAATCTTCACGACTCCCTCAATGATGGTGGATTTCCTAACAACAAAAGAGGATGAATGGAAAACTTGGTTTCAACACTTGGCCCGATGGGATGGACAGGTGTTGCCTCTCGAGAGGGTGGCATGGATAAAGGTGACTGGGATTCCAATCCAATTATGGGACAAGGAGGTGTTTGACTACATTGCAGAGAAGTATGGAAAGGTAGTTTAGGGATCAAGGGCTAGTGCAAGAGATGGAAATTTTCCCTTTGAAATGATTGCAGTTTTGGTGAAAGACGGTAGACGTATCTCTGAGGTGGTCGATGCTCATTGGAAAAATGAACGATTTCAGGTGTGGGTGGAAGAGACGGATCAAGAGTGGTGTCCGGATTTCGTGGTTAGTCAGGTAAACCAAAACAAAATCCTGAAGCGAAATACGGATGATGGAAAGTATTATTCTGATCTTGACGCTGCGGAAGTTCGTTCTCAAATATTAGTAGCCGAGAATCTGGGTGATGATCGGTAAGAAGGTGAGATAAGAAATGATTCGGAAGAGGAAGCTCCGGTGCCAAACCCGTCCAAACTTCCGGTTGTGGGAAACAAAACGTCGTCCAATCATGGTGAAAACCAGTCGATAATGCATGGGAAAGATGATACATTTATTGCAAATAATAATATGGTCATGGAAGGCATGCAAAATTTGGCGGCTGACTTTTTTCAAATTAATCAGTCATCCGAAAGTGGGCCAGGAGTAAATAGGGAGCATGTTGGGCCTGTTTTAAATGGATCGGAATTTTTGGTGTCAAAAAAAAGGACCAGACTCGATAGTGGGCTCAATGAGGAGTTATTAGATTTGAATTCCCCCATCCTCCTAGGCCCACCTTGGTGTTTAATGAACAATCAATAAAAGCTGGTGACAGGGGTGATACTAGGGCTCGAAGAGATAGAAGGAATAAAAGAACAAAGAACTTGGCAATCAACAGCTCTTCGATAGTTCCCTTTCCACCGGTTTTTTCACCCATAATTCATAATAACCATGAACCTAGTGTGGAGTTTATCGGGAGTACCATTGCACAACAACCAGCAGCGGAACAAGTTGAGGCTGATAAAGACTCCCAAGTGTATGTGGAAACAAAAGATATGGACACGACTCCAGTGGGTTCGGTTGTGGGAATTCAATTGGGGGGCTTCGTAGAACACGTGGAAGATGACATCAGGAAAGAAGGTGAGACTGATTTGGCCCAATGAATTTCTTATCTTATAATGTTAGGGGGATTAGAGAGGACAGAAAGGCTCTCTCAGTGTGTGAGCTAACAGGATCTCATAAACTGAATTTTGTGGCAATTCAAGAAACCATGTTGCGTGATGGTTCAAAGATTCAAGTATAAAAATTTTGGGGTAGAGGTAATGTTGATTTTGAGTGGGTAATATCGGAGGTAATGTAAAACTATGGTTATGTGACATCATAATTTTTTGGTTATACATGGCAAGCCAGTTCAAACGGGTGAAGTGCTTAATGTCGGGAATGTTTATGCTCCACAACAACTCAAACATAAAAAGGAACTATGGGTTGTGCTTACTGAAACAATGATTTCAGGTCAAGGACACTAGGTACTGATGGGGGATTTCAATGACGTCCGAAACGCGGAGGAAAGGTTAAACACCGTGTTTTACCCGGCTTGTGCGGAAGAATTTAACTCCTTCATTCATGAAAACGACTTGAATGAGTATCCTATGGGGGGCCGGAAGTTTACTCGAGTGGCCGAGTCGGGGGATAAATTGAGCAAGATTGACATAGTTTTGGTCTCAAACAGTTTCTGGAATACATGGCCAGATGCTCGGTTACGGCCCTTCCTAGACTGGCCTCTGACCCCAGCCCATTGGTATTATCGACGACTGCACCTAATTACGGGTCTATCCCATTTCGCTTTTACAACTCGTGTCTTCAAAAGGATGGACTCTGGCAAGTAGTCACGGATGCTTTTAATGGTTCGTCCTTCAATTGGCCCCCGGATTGGGTGTTTACCCAAAAGATGAAGATGGTCAAAGTTGCACTGACAACATGGGCACAACAACAACAGGAAATACGAAACGGCTTGAAAAAAGATTGTGAGACAGATATTGGGGATTTACAGTAAGTTGGAAGAACACACATTAACCGAGGAACAGGTGAAATTATGGATCGAAACTAAACAAATGTTGGCGGACATAAACATGGAAATTGCTCAAGATCTAAAACAGAAGGCCCGTTTAAAATGGATTATCGAAGGCGATGAAAATATGTCCTTCTTTCACGGTATGATAAATAATAACTCATGTTCCAATAGAATGAATGGGGTGTTGGTGAATGATGAATGGGTGTCGGATCCGATTAGACCCAAGTTCAAGGCCTGGAAATTCTTTGCCCTCAAATATGTTGAACCTATGAAGGTGCGGCCCTCTTTTCATTTGTAAAACACTTCTGGGAACTTTTAAAAGTCTTATGAATGTGTTTGACGCGTTCTATGAACACGGGTCCATTAGTAGGGGATGTAGTTCGTCCTTCATTGCTTTATTTGCTAAAGGGGTGGACCCAACTTCTTTCGGCGATTACAGACCTATAAGCTTGATCGGGTGCATCTCTAAAATGATATCCAAGGTGTTGGAAAATCGCTTAAAGGCGGTAATCGGGTCAGTAATTTCTGAACTGCAGTCCGGTTTTTTATCGAGCCAAAATATTATGGATGGCCCACTAATCCTCAACGAAGTCATATCTTGGCTCAAAAAGACCCGAACGCAGGGATTTGTAATTAAGGTTGATATGGAGAAAGCGTATGACACAATTAATTGGAGCTTCATCGTGTCGGTTATGAATAAAATGTGCTTCCCAAGTAGATGGATTAATTAGGTAATGGGCAATCTTCAGTCGTCCAGAGCATCTGTACATATAAACGGCTCCCCGTCAAATGAATTTGAATGTTTCAGAGGTGTTTGCCATGGAGACCCCTTGTCTCCATTTATCTTCATAATCGCGATGGAAGCACTCACTCGTTTTATTAGGAAAGCGAATCAAACAGGGCTGATTACAGGCGTACGTTTACCGAATAACGGGCAAGAATTGATGCATATTATGTACGTGGACGACATAGTCTTTATGGGCGAATGGGGCGAGGGGACCATTCGGAATATTGTCAGGATTATGCGGTGTTTTTATCTGATTTTTGGCCTGAAAATGAACCACATAAAGACGAATTTATTTGGGATAGGTGTGCCGAACAACACTATCGAGAACATAGCCGAGTTGATAAATTATAAGATGGGGAGTTTCCCATGCAAGTACCTAGGACTTCTCATCGGTGTGAACATGAACCAACTGCGGTATTGGAACGAGGTAATCGGTTGTTTTACAAAAAGACTATCAAAATGGAAAGCTAAACATTTATCATTCGGGGGGCGTTTAGTCTTATTGAGGGCTGCACTAGACAACCTTTCGATGTACCACTTTTCTATGTTCAAAGCCCCTAAGGGTGTCTTAGATTCCCTTTAAGTGCTCAAGAGAAGGTTTTTTTGGGGCGGTAATAAAGACAAAGCGAAAACGAATTGGATCGCCTGGGAAAGAGTGATCGGGCTGGTGGAAAAAGGTCGTCCTGGTTTAGAATCGCTGAAAATTATGAGATATAGTTTATTATTAAAGTGGTGGTGGAGATTCAAAGAAGAGAAAGGGGCGTTATGGAGGCGTGTCATTTTGGTGATTCATCATACTCCAAACGCGTGGTCATATATGCCGATCAAACCGGGGATGGCAAGTAACTGGAATGCTATTATCAAGCTTGGACGTGATCTGTGTAAGAGCCTAACCCGTAATCACGTGATTAACGCCTAATCTTATGAGTTTTGACCTTACTTAAAACGATTCCCGATTAAAACTTTGATAATCATGAAAAACTCAAGCCGTTGTGACCAATACATTTTTGGTTTCCCCAGATTTTACATTTTAATTATTAAAACATATAATAAGATTTCACGATTTAACGGGAGTTTCTTGAATTATATTGCAGAAGCTTGATGAGTGTTCGGGTGTGTTCGGTTCTTCTCGCGACTTGATCCTTGCTTCGAGACTTCCATCACATGTTTACCTAGCACCATTACACAAAGAATGGTTAGTGGGTTGTCAATAACACATTTAGAATAGTATAAGAGTCGTTACACGTTGAGATGGAACGAACCAGGCCAAATGGCCCCATATCAGGGGAACAAACTGCTGCACTGTTTGCGCAGCAGCTGTTCGGGTTGCTTTTACCCCTTCTAAAACCCATAATCTGACCTCAACTTTAAAATAATAAATGTGCTTCGTTCAAAGATCTTTCCAAGCATATAAAGAACACCTCCTAACGATTTTTCTATGATTTTATATGAATTTTTGAATATCAGATCTTTCCATCCGAACGTTGTCCATCTGAACGGCCATTCGCCCATGCTAACGCCCGTTCACTTGGCCAAAGCTCATTTTTGAGCTGATCAGTGAGTTTGAATGACCGTTCGCTCCAGGCGAACGACCGTTCACTGCTTCTGAACCTTGTTTGATGATTCTAAAGTTTAGGAATCATGTCGCAAACGCATTTGACGATTCCCAAAGAAAAAAAAATCGGCTTTCCAACTAAATTAACATTTGTTTGACTAAAATCTTTGCCTAGTTTATGTAACCATGATCCGGCTCTTAGTTTTGAGTGTTTAAGGCGATTTTTACCCAAATCGACCCGTTAAGGCCTTGAACTAACAAGGCACTACTTGACCATACAAAATGCATACCGTTTAAGTTATCAAGTTATTAGACACTTGTTCAACTAAAGTGTTTGTCCGATTGTTTCATTATGATTTAGTTTCTTAGATTTAAGCTTTAATAAGTCTTCAGTTTCCCAAGGTGCCCCTTATAGTAAAATCTTTCATTTTAGCCATCCGATGCGACACTTCTTGATTCAAATCCATTGTTATCGACTGAATGACTTGTTTAAACCCCTCTAAGTCCTTACGGACTTAGATTTTCACCATTTCTCAAGATCGTTATAATTTAGACAAATCTAGGCGCACTAGCGCGCATCAGACATAGTTATGGAATTAACTTACCTATTTTGCACACACACTTTATGTGGGTGTTTTAGTACCCATGCTACTTCGCTCCAAAGCGTTTATTTGACTACGGGCTTACCGGGCGGCTTTGACCCATATCCATACCTTGTGCTCATTCCCCATGATTCTTGGCATCAAGTGCCCATTCTCAAGTGCATTTACTTGTATGCTTTATAGATTGACAAACATTAGCTTCTCGGAACTCAGATGACAATACTTTGCCATTTGACCCGTTTAACCTCATGAATCTTAATGCTTGGATTACAAGCATCAAATGTTGGACTCAAATAATGAGGACTTCACCATTTGACCCGTTTAGATCCATAGTTCATGATACTCTGTTATCCAAAATTTTATCTATGGTTCAAATGACACAAACTTGACCCATTTAACAACACACTTAATTACTTCATTCAAAAAATTTCATTTGAATTAAACATCATTTCTCACATATCATTATGAATTGACCCGTTTGATGAATTTCACCATTCGGTCATAACTCATTGTCTCAATTAATGTCAAAAAACACGTTTTGTTATGAGTGCGTATAAGGTGGCTCACTTAATAGATTCCACCTCTTGGGGTTTACCTTTATCACATAATCAAGATTTAAGAATAATGTATACCATAATTAAGCTATGTTATAGTCTATTGGTGTAAGTAAAACTTACCTCATATCCGTTTTGCTTCCGTACGCATTGAGCTTGCATCCGTTTGACCCTTTTGCTCCATAGTTCTTGTACCTAACTTAGGGACATGTCAAACCTTGTTTTTGTTAGAATACATAATAGGGATTTCATTCATTATCCATGGCATCATGTATTTCTTTTTCCTCTAGCTCAACATCATATTTCAAGTATTCATGTTCATACATGTTTTACACATTTACTTTCTCGTTCAAGCATTTTATCAAACACTTGGTGTGCACCCACCAATTCAATTGATTTTCATGGGTTTTAAGTTAGCCTAGCATACCCATTTAGTTTAATCTCTTCATATCATGTTATTTAGACTTTTTAGCCTAAATTTCTTATTGTATTAACTCCTAATAGTTGTCATAACTACTAACCATATGTGGTATCCACCTAGAGGTATAAACTCAAATTTTCACATATTACATAATCATATGAACATAACAAACACACATGTAAAATGCTATTTATGCGCCATTTAAACATGTTTGGGGCTCCCTAAGGTTAAAGAAACCTCCATCAACATACACTTTCACGTTTTTGTGCAAACCCTGGATTTTCACCATGATCAAGAATGAATCTTACATCAAATTTAGCCAAATAAGGTACCTTGGTGTGATTGAACCTTAGATACTTCGTTTTTGTGTAATGCATAGGCTTCCTGATGTTGAATTTGGATGTTTAGGGTTTGGTTGGTGAAGGAGTTTGATCTCCTGATGTTGAAGTCGATCAACACACACACAAAGTGTGTATTTTTCTTTGTTAAGTTTATTAACAAAAGCCAATTTTTACTACGTTGGCAACTATAGTCCCTCCAATAATAATATTAACTGGGTTATTTCCATGTCAGAATATATCCCAAGTCCTTATTGTTCGAGTCTCGTTTTATTATTTCGCTAATCTCGCCTAATGGCGTAATTAGACGAACGAATGGTTTTGGGGCGTTACAATCTGATGGAACAAAGTGTTGACATTAAATGCCTTATTAAAGGGAAACTTGGGAATGACAAAGATATTAGATTTTGGTTGGATTGGTGGATCAGTGATTGTTCGCTAATGTTTAAATTTTCGGCCCTGTTTGTTGTTGAAAGCAATAAGTCGATGATGGTGGCAAATCGGCTAACTGTTTAGGATTGGAAGAGGTCTCCCAGTAGCCCAGAAGAGATGCTCGAGCTGCAGGTCTGCAGCGACTTACTGGACGGGGCTGTTATATAGCAATCAAGCGATAAGTGGGATTGGGCCACAAATTCAGATGGATGCTTTTCAGTTGCAGCTTGTAGAGAACTTTTGACGCGTCATGCGGTTCCTTTCTACCCGTTTCAATGGGTCAAAGGAGTGCCAAAAAAATGTATCGATCTTCGGTTGGAGAGCGATTCAAGACAGACTACCTACACTTATAGGTTTGAAGAAACGAAAGATACTTAACAGCCCGACGACATGCAGGTTGTGTGGGGACGGTGACGAAGACGCCGATCACCTCTTAACTTTGTGCTTCGTGGCAAATGTGATGGGGCAAAAGATTAGTACGCGGCTCGGGATTGCACCAATCTTTGCTTTCAATGTTAAGGACCTCCTGTCTTTGCACGAGTCAGTAAACATCAACAAGGAGAGGAAACAGTGGCGGACCTAGGAAATCTTTTTATGGGGGGCGGAAATTTTTGAGAGGACGTTTTTCTATTGCTATGTAATTTTCTTTTATGTCCAACTTGGGTCCGGTCGGGTTGGATCGGGGGCATAAATTCTTACCACGATTCTCATTCAAGTCAATAAGTTATCTTGATATCACATTTTCGCATATAATAATTCGCAATTCAAGTATTGAACTGGATGTCACATGATCATATCGGTGATTATACTTAGTTATAACTTATAACTCATAACTATTGAATATCACATCAAATACTCAATAATAATAATAAAAAAAACTATATGACACAATAATAAAAAAGATTGTCATACAGTAAATATACGATGCAATATTATAATATTGTCACTAATAAAAAAACATTGTCATCTTTTGAAAGCATTGCTACATGTTGGGACAAAGAGGATTGACGAAACCACCTTTTGATAACCTTAGTCTAATTCATATCTGCCTAAGTATAGAACTGCTGAAGAACAAAAGAAGAAGTGCTGAAGAACAAACACCAAAGTACTGAAGAGTAAACTCATCAGTAGTTCTGAAGTCTAACCAGACATTTCACTGAAGAACTGCTGAAGACAAACTGCTCATCAGCAGTTTGTCACTCATCAGCACTTTGCATCAGAAGCTTCTAACCGACTGAAAGATCAGCAGTTTGATTATTATATTGTTTTGTTAAAGTCTAGATTTCAAGTTTCGATGTACAGACTGTTGTAACCTTATCTTAGCATAATATCTTTGTTAAATATCTTAGATTACTTCAGACAACAGTTTAGTACTTTAGTCTATAAATAGATGAGTTTGTTCATCTATTTTGATATGTGATTTTGTGTAATATCTTTGATCTTAAATTGAAATCCTTCGGGCTTTAAACTTATAATTCCATTTCACATCTGAGAAACATAAATTGCTTTACTGCTTTACACTTAACTGTATTTATTGTTTCTCATTTATTATTCAGTCAAGGGGGAGTAATAACTCCTCATCAAAGTGATCTTTTAGACCTTTGAACACTTGTCTTTCCGCTGCTTAATAACTCATACATAAACCTGATAACACATAAGTGTTCATTAAACTAAGCCATTGATCCAACAATTGGTATCAAAGCATCTGGTTAATCTGATCAAAATCAATCTAACAAATTGAGATTCAGACACAGGCTCAATATTGATATTCAATAAAGGATAAAAGGCTCACTTTTTAATCCATCACTTTAAGGAAGTATTGACAAATCCAAACTTCTTAAAAATGGACCCCTACAATACTGGATCTGCCAACAAACCTCCTATGTTAGTCAGAAATGAATATAACATATGGTCTAAGAGGTTGCACATACAATTTCCCAAACCAACACTGGATGTTGGAGGTCTGTAGTTTTTGGACCTCACAAACCAGTTGTTAGTGATCCAGAGGGAAAGACTGAAAGACCAAAAGATCCAAAAGAATACACGGAGGAAGATTTCCAAAAGTTTGAGCTTGATGCAAAAGCTTTCTCCATGTTGGCTATGGCTCTCCCAAACGAAATTTATGCTGGCCTTTTACACTGTGAAAGTGCCAAAGAGCTGTGGGACTGCCTAAAAGAGCAGTTTGCAAGAACTGCTGAGGTGATAGCTAACATCAGAGAAATATTGGCTCAACAATATGAAACTTTTACTCACATAGAGGGTGAATCTTTAACACAACAATTTGAAAGATTTTCTTCACTCATCTCTGAGTTAAAAATAAACAATCAGACCTATTCAAATGAGTCTATGTTGCATAGATTTTTAAGGTCTTTACCTTCAAAATGGGAAACTTACTCTATAGTCCTCAGAACAAGTTCAGATTTTAACACCTTGAACCTAACTAGGTTACATGGTAAATTACTAACTTTTGAGAGAGAAATCAATCAAAAGAAAAAGTTGCAAGAATCTGGTAAAACTGCTGATGACTATACTCCGGGTAGCACAGCCCTATTAGGACATGACTCACCATCCTGTTCTAATAATTTTGGTTCTTTTGACCACATTGACATAACAGCTGGGATCTCATCAGATGGATCCTTCCCAGCTTATGACAATGAAGAACTGAGTCAAACTGCTGACAACATGTGTTTCATCATGGATGATTTAAAATATTTTAGTAGTGATGACTTAGAAGAAATGGAAATATTGCACCAACTGGCCTTGTTAAGCTTAAAAACTAACAAATTTTATAAAAGGTCAGGAAGGAAATTTCCAGGACTAAACAATTCAACAAAAGTTGGTTTTGACAAATCTAAACTTAGATGTCATAAGTGTCAAAAGTTGGGACACTTTGCTAGAGAATGTAGAAGCTCTAGCTATAACCAACCAATGTCCTTTGGAAATCAATTTAATCCCTCATATAATAGGAATAATGGAACTCAAGGGAGTGCTCATTTTGTACAGGCACAAGCTCCACATGTCCAATATGTGCCACAAGTACAATATGTTCAGATGCCTGCTCAACAACAACAGCAGCTCATGCCTCCATTTCCAACTGCTCAACAACCTGCACAAACTCAACAACCCCCTCAGCAACAAAGCTTATTTACCTCAGGGTATGTTGACTGGAGCAGTCTTCCTTATGACACATCAGAATGCAGTCAGGATGTAGACAATAAGGTCTATGATGTCAACTGGGGAGAACCTGATAATGGCAGAAAGAACTTTGCCTTAATGGCTTTTGAAGGATACTCTTCAAATTCTGCTCTCACACAGGTATCACAACAATCTCTGTTAAAGCTTTGCACTAAATCTTGCAAAGAATCTTTTGCTTTAATTAGAGAAACTAATGTGCATTTACAAGGCAAATCCAATGACATGGAAAGAAAATTCACACAAATGAAGTGTGATTTGGAAAGAAAAATTGTTTTGAAAAATAAAGAAATTTCCAAACTAAATGATAAATCCATTGAAACAGAAGCACAAATTAAAACTATGATAGACAGCCTAGGAAATGTCAGACAAGAGCTTGCTGACACCAAGGTTGATTGTGAAAAATGGATTGAGTCTTGTAAAGGGTATCAAATGTTACTTAACAAACAAACTGCAGCCAATGTTAAGTTTGGCATTGGATATACCCACACTGAATCACCAACAGATTTCACCCACAAAACTGATAATGATGGGAAGAAATTGATTCAAACTTCTGATATGGAGGAATGCACATCCTACCATCAGAACTTCCTCAAAAAGGGAAGTACTGCAGAAGTTAAAACTACTGACAATAAGCCATCAGCAGTTTCAACTACATCAGGAGTTGAGACCCTGAAAACTGCTGATGACCTATTTCAAAAATCTGATTTTGTCAGTAAATTGCCTTCTAGCTCTCTTGATTTATCTAAAAAGAAAGAGAAGGCAAAAGCATGTGAAATATGTGGTCTGTTTAACCACATAACTGAACTTTGCAGATATAGAAAGGTAAATCAGTTAAATAAACATAGACAACAACTGATTGTGGGAAAACAGATTAAACAAGATTTTAAAAATACCTTTTTTCCCAACAAACAACAATCAAACAAAACCCTTTCTAAGAAGAGGCCTTTATCTCAACAAAGGTCATCTTCTCAAAGTTCAATTTCAGAAGTTTCACCTAACTCATCAGCAGTTTCACAAACTGCTGAAGTTAAAGATTTGATAAACTTGGTTAAACTTCTGATGACCAAAGTTGATGGTGGAAACCAAAAAGAACCCACCATTGTTCTTAATGACAAATCCATTGCCAAAAAGACATGGATTTCTAAAGTTGGTCCACAACAAGCTGCACCTGTTCTCAAGAGCAAACCCAAAGCCAAACTGGCTTGGGTTGCCAAAACTAACTAATTTGCTATCTTGTGCAGAGAGTCTCCAGAGGTTTGAATAGCATATGGTATGTGGATAGTGGAGGCTCAATGCACATGACTGGATGCAGATACCTGATAAACAATTTTATCAGCCAAAGAGAAGGATCTGTGTCCTTTGAGAACAATGCCAAGGGATATGTGCTAGGATATGGCAATGTATCCTCAGGCAAAATGCAGTTTGACAAGGTCAATCTGGTTGAAAACCTTGAGTACAACTTGCTGAGTGTCTCACAAATGTGTGACAAAGGATATTCTTCCTTTTTCACAAAGACAGCATGCAAGATCATATCACCAGAAGGCCAGAAGTTGATAGAGAAGATTATTGAAGATCATACTTTGCTGATTGCCAAAAGGTGTGGCAATGTCTATGCAGTGGACATTGAAAAAGACAAAGTATTGAACAAGACTGCCTGTTTCTTCTCAAAGGCATCAACTTCAGAAAATGATCTCTGGCACAGGAGACTTGGCCATGTGAACTTTAAAACCATCAATAAAGTCACAAAAATGGGCTTGGTCAAAGGTCTACCTTTGAAGGAATATCAGTGCAAAGAACACTGTGTTTCCTGTCTTAAAGGTAAACAGCATAAGTCCTCCTATAAGTCTATTGAAGAATCAAAAACAACTGCATGTCTTCAACTACTCCATATGGACTTATTTGGACCAGTCAAGATTATGAGCCTTGGTAAGAAGAAGTACTGCTTGGTCATCATTGATGACTACTCAAGATTCACATGGGTCTTCTTCTTATATTCCAAGGATGAGGCAGCTGAAATCATCAAGTTCTTTATTCTACAAGTAGAGAAGCAATACTCTCTATCTGTCAAAGTCATCAGGAGTGACAATGGGACAGAGTTCAGGAACAAAACTCTGGATGAATTCTGTCTGTCTAAAGGGATTGTTAGACAGTTCAGCATTCCCAGAACTCCTGAACAAAATGGTGTGGTAGAAAGAAAGAACAGAATATTAATTGAAGCAGCCAGAACAATGTTAGCTGATTCAGGCCTACCTTTGTATTTTTGGGCTGAAGCAGTCAACACTGCATGTTATGTTCAGAATAGAGTTCTTATCAACAAGAGACATACCAAGACTGCCTATGAAATTCTTCATGGCATAAAGCCCCTTATCTCCTTCTTCAGGGCTTTTGGATGTCAATGTTTTATCCTCAACATCAAAGACTCTATTTCTAAGTTTGCTGCAAAAGTTGATACAGGTTATTTTCTTGGTTATTCTCCTTTAAGAAAAGCTTACAAAGTTTTCAATTCAAGAACCAAGATAGTAGAAGAAACACTGAATGTCAAGTTCAATGAATCAAAACACACTCTTATTCCAGCAAATCCTGCTGAATTATTTGATCTTGACAATTTTCATTTCGGACCTGAAAAGACTGTTGAATCATCCAAACCTCCTCAAAATGGTTTTCAAGGATTTGAAGATGATAGTCCTGCACCATGGACTCCAAACACAGTCAGAAGATCAACTATTAAACCTTCAGAAGTTTCAATAGCTTCAACTTCAGGAACTACTGATGAACATTTTGAAACTACTGATTCAGCTGAACCTAAAACTCCTGAAGTTCAAATAACAGCTGAACCAGATATTATCAATCTCAGTGGTTTATTTGAAGAACCTGTAGAGCCATCATCCAGTACAGGTTTACAACAACTGATTGAACACAAGGATCATCCATTGGATCAAATCATGGGTGACATTGCATTAGGGGTACTTACAAGAAACCAGCTTTCCAACTTTTGCTTATTCTCAGCATTCATCTCTCAGTTGGAACCAAAGAAGTATCAAGAAGCCCTCAAAGACAACAATTGGGTGCAAGCAATGCAAGAAGAGTTGCTTCAATTCAAGAAACAACAGGTCTGGGAAATCTGTCCCTTACCTGAAAACAAGCAACCAATTGGAACAAGATGGGTCTTCAGAAACAAATCAGATGAGGCTGGTATGATCATCAAGAACAAAGCAAGACTAGTGGTACAAGGTTATTCCCAAGAGGAAGGAATTGATTATGATGAAACCTTTGCACCAGTTGCAAGACTTGAAGCTATCAGGTTATTTTTAGCTTATGCAATTTCCAACAACATTAAAGTTTATCAAATGGATGTCAAAAGTGCATTTTTGTATGGAAAAATAAAAGAGGAAGTGTATGTCTGTCAACCTCCAGGGTTTGAGGATCCTTCTCATCCTGACTGGGTTTACAGACTTGACAAAGCTCTTTATGGGCTAAAACAGGCTCCAAGAGCCTGGTATGAAACACTTTCAAACTTTTTACTTAAGAATCACTTCTCAAGGGGATCCATTGATAAAACTCTTTTCATAAAACATGTTGGAAATCATGTCTTACTTGTTCAAATTTATGTTGATGATATCATATTTGGTTCAACAAATTCAAAACTGTGTGAAGAATTTAAGAAACTCATGCAATCAAAATTTGAAATGAGCACAATGGGAGAATTGCAGTACTTTTTGGGACTGCAAATCAAGCAACAGTCAAATGGAACATTTATACATCAATCAAAATATGTTAAAGAATTATTGAACAAATTTTCTTTACAAGACTGTAAAACATGTTCCACTCCCATGACACCAATCACACAAATTGAACCAGATGATCAAGGGAAACACATTGATCAAACCATGTATAGATGTATGATAGGTTCTCTCTTGTATTTAACTGCTTCTAGACCAGATATCATGTTTTCAACTTGTGTCTGTGCTAGATACCAATCTGCACCAAGAGAATCACATCTAATTGCAGTCAAAAGAATCTTCAGATATCTGAAAGGAACTCCTACTTTAGGAATTTGGTATCCTGCTTCAAGCAATACCAAGTTAACTGCTTTTTCAGATAGTGACTATGCAGGCTGCAAGATGTCTAGAAAATCAACATCTGGTGGTTGTCAATTCTTAGGAAACTGTCTGGTGTCCTGGCAATCAAAGAAACAAACATCTGTGGCAACTTCAACAGCTGAAGCTGAATACATTGCTGCTGCAAGCTGTACTTTACAGATACAATGGCTCCAATATCAACTGCTTGATTATGGAATCAAAGAGACCAAGACCCCACTTTTAGTAGACAGCAAATCTGCCATTAGCATCATTCAAAATCCTGTTCAGTTTTCAAAGACTAAACACATTGAAATCAGGTATCATTTCATAAGAGATTGCTATGAAAAAGGCAAGATTGAGGTGAAGCATGTCACAACAGCTAATCAAATAGCTGACATTTTCACCAAACCCATTGATTCAACAACTTTTCAGAGGTTAGTATCCATGCTTGGGATGTTAAACTTAGAAGAAAGTCTGTAAGTGTTTCACTTTTTAGTTCTGCACATACTTTATTTTTCACTTACATACTTATCTGTCACAAACCTCTGAAGACCAAAAATTTGAGAAAGAGAAAGTACTGATGAACAAATTTTGAAAACTACTGATAAACATCAAAATTGGGATATTTTCAAAATGGATACAACTACTGATGAAAATCAGAAGTTAGAAAAGTGTTTTAAAAGTCATTTGCATCAGCAGTTGAAAACTGCTGATGAGATAACTAAAACCACTGATGAATAAACCTTCTTCTTCAGCAGTTTGACTAAAAAGGGTAAAACAGACTTTTCACTCATCAGAAGTTTGACCTAGTCGGTTAAAAACTTCTGATAAATACCCTGTTCCAACACTTATCCATTCAAAAAGCAAAATTCCCTCTCTCTCTCTCTCAAATTCAAAGCAAAACCCCTTCTCTAACCTAAAAATTACTGTTCGATCAAAAACAACCATGGCTCTCGTGTTAAAACAGGGACACAACCAAAGAGGATACTTTGTTAAAGATGAAGCCTGGTCCCAGTATGATGAGATGATTGATCTCATCATGAAATCCCAATACTATGATGCTTTCACCATCGATCCTCCCATTCATGAAGAAACTCTTAATGAGTTCTGGGCAACTTCAGAAACGGTGAAGGTAAACAATGAAGTAATTTCCCTCAAATCTTCCATAAAAGGGAAAATGATGGCCATCTCACCAGAAACACTAAGCATCAGGCTTGGTTTGAAGGATTCTGAGGCACCTGAGCATATTCCAACCTCAGACATCCAACTAACCATGACAGAGTGTGGTTATCAAGGTACTTTGGCACAAGCAACAGTTTATAAGAAATATTTTGACCCTCAATATAAACTGTTATTTCATTATATTATTATGTGTCTTAGTCCAAAAACTGGGTCAATAGATCAGATGCCTTCTACTTTTCAACCTATTTTTCATTCCATCATAAATGAAACTCCTTTCAAGGCATCAAAATTATTTTTCAATGAACTGGTTTTACATCATGAAAATGATAAAAAGAAATTTTTGTTGTATCCAAGATTTGTTATGCAATGCATAATAAAGGAGCTTGGAGAGAGAGTACTTGAGGGAGAAGCAACAACTTTAAACCCTTTAACTGCTCAAGTATTCTCTAGGCACAACAAACCAGCACTTATGCTAGAAGATGACCAAGGGGAAGAACAACCCATCCCCAAGGAACCCACATCTTCCAAACCCAAAAAGAAAACTCAAAAGCCTAAACAACAAAAACCAAAACAAACCAAGTCACTGAAAAAGAAAGTTCAGGAAGTGGAGAAACCTGAAACTACTGATGTGCAATCTGCACTTGATAAGGAAGTGGCTGAAACATCCTCTCAGCACACTCCTTCTCCACCAACCAAAAGAAAACCTGTCACAGTTATCTTTCAAAGAAAAAGATTTAAGAAACCAATAACTGTTGACCCTGCTTTTGAAACTGCTGAAACCAACCCTGAACCCATCAAAACTCCTGAACACCAACCCCTCACAACTACTGAACCTGAACCCTCACACACAACAATAGAAATTGCCCAACTTCTCTCAGGACTAAAAGGAACCCATTCACCACATGTCACTCCCCTAGCAACACATCAAATTGGGGAGATGCCTTCAGAAGTTGACATGAATGTGGATCCTGTTAGCTCAACCCAGAGAGATGAGGATGAACAAGAGTTTATAAGCCCAAACTTACAAACTTTTGATACTTTTGAGGCTGCTACTACTCACTTATCACCCAGTGGTGAACCTGAGGACAGTAGTAACATAGCTAAGACCTCAAACTTGGCAACTACTGATGAAGGCCTAAGGCCAGAAGTAGGAAAACCTCAGTACCAAGACAAAGAGGTTCATGAGACTACTGGTTTGGGTCCAGCTCATGATATAACTGATCCTGCCCTCTCTGAGGACACTATCAAGGATTCAGATGATTCCATTAATTTGGTTGATGAATCAAACATTCCACAAACTGAATTGACGGTTGATATTGAAGGTCCTGCATCTAAGGTATCCAAGCTCAAGAAGCTGGTCACCAAGGATCAGGTTAAAGACCAGTTAGCCCAAAGTTCCCCAAAACTGGCATCTTCAGAGCAATCTGAGGATCACCCAAAAAGCACCCCTTCACCAAAACAACCTACCCAATTCCCTGGGCTCACAAGCATAGACTTGAACCAACTATGCAGCCCAGATGGTCCCCTGTACCAGGCACTCAAACAAATTATTACTGATCAACTAAAACCCTTCACAACTGCTTGGGAGTTAAAAGCTAACAATCAGTTTGGGTTGATCAATTCGAGACTTGCTGAGTTGAACAAGAAAATGGACCAAACACAAGATCAACTGGCAAGGTTGTCTGCTGCAACATCTCATTCTATTAGGCTTCCAGAAGTGGATGAAACCAAAAAGGGGGAGATGATTAAGGAACCAACTGAAGTTGCTACTACACAAAGACAAACTCCTGATCCTGAAGCTGATAGACCATCCAAAGACCAGGAAAAGAAGTAGCACCAGAATTCAAATTGTCTAAGGCATCAGAGGAAACTGCTGATCCCATTTCTCAAACTACTGAAGACAATCCTTCAGCAGTTGTGACTCCAATTACCTCATCAGCAGTTTTACCTCCTAAACCAACATCAGAAGTTCCTAAGGCAACAGAAAGAGAACCTGCTCCCACTCCTTTGCCTACAACAACTTCCACAACTGTTTTAAACCCTACTCCCATCAGCATGTCAAAAGATTTATTGGAGAAGAGTTTAAAAGAGGCTGCAAAGAAGGCAAAAGAAGACAGAGTATGGAACAGCCTAGAGACTAGAGATGATTTGAGTTTTGAAGAAAAATTAATCAAGTACCAAGAGAAACTTGATGAGCTTGAGGCTGAAGAGAGAGCACTTGAAGCTGCTGCTGAAGAAGACAAAAGAGCACAGCTTATAGCATTCATTACAAAGAACTCCAAATCAAAACAAGTGGCCCTCAAAAGACTCTCAACACAAGAGCTGACCAGAAGAGCTCAAATGTTATCTGATAGAATAGCAACAGAAAATGAGAGGAAAGCCAAAAGAGCTGAAGTAATTGAAGAATTAGTGGCAAATGGCTATGGTTCAAAAGCCTCAATCTCCAAATGGAAAGAACAAACTCTTTATGAGGCTTACAAGAAATTCAAGGCAAAGAAAGTTGCAGAACTAGAGAGATTTGAAACTCCAGAAGTCCAAACAACTTCTATTGTTAGGAGATCATCTGGTGCATTAAGAAGGCCAGCCACCAAGAGAAAAGCAGATGGTGATCCTATTGTCAAGACTGATTTCAAGATGATACTCTTAGAAGGAGATCAGTTAGTACATGGTGATTTTGATGTTGAAGAGAAACCCATCTTGACCCAATTCAGAGACAAGGCTACTTATGCTTATCAGTTACAACAATCCATCCAAGAGAAGACACATACAAGGGTTGTTACAGAGCATCACCTGCCCAACATGCCTATTCAAGGTGCTGCTGAACTTCAAGGTAGTCAAGAATCTCACCTGAGAGTCACTGAAATAGAAGACATTCCTCAATCAGGTCAACCTAAGGAAACAGGCTTAATTTCCTATGCCTCTGACTTTGACAGGTCAAAGGTAAATATTATCAAGTGGTCATTTACTGAATCCAACTCAGTACTTGTGACCAGGAGAGAGACCGTTCAAGTAAGGTCTATAGAAACTCAAAGGAGTTGAGTGTTTTATCGTCCAAAGACCTTCTTACCATTCAACATTTAACACCTTAACTTGGTCCTCTCACTGAGCAACAAAGATGTACTCTTACTACCCGGATGACAGCAGAGATCTGGAGGATACTAGAAGAGAGAAAAGGACAACAATAAAGAATAGATAAGGTTTTGGCTTCATCAATCCAGGGGGAGATTGTTGGGACAAAGAGGATTGACGAAACCACCTTTTGATAACCTTAGTCTAATTCATATCTGCCTAAGTATAGAACTGCTGAAGAACAAAAGAAGAAGTGCTGAAGAACAAACACCAAAGTACTGAAGAGTAAACTCATCAGTAGTTCTGAAGTCTAACCAGACATTTCACTGAAGAACTGCTGAAGACAAACTGCTCATCAGCAGTTTGTCACTCATCAGCACTTTGCATCAGAAGCTTCTAACCGACTGAAAGATCAGCAGTTTGATTATTATATTGTTTTGTTAAAGTCTAGATTTCAAGTTTCGATGTACAGACTGTTGTAACCTTATCTTAGCATAATATCTTTGTTAAATATCTTAGATTACTTCAGACAACAGTTTAGTACTTTAGTCTATAAATAGATGAGTTTGTTCATCTATTTTGATATGTGATTTTGTGTAATATCTTTGATCTTAAATTGAAATCCTTCGGGCTTTAAACTTATAATTCCATTTCACATCTGAGAAACATAAATTGCTTTACTGCTTTACACTTAACTGTATTTATTGTTTCTCATTTATTATTCAGTCAAGGGGGAGTAATAACTCCTCATCAAAGTGATCTTTTAGACCTTTGAACACTTGTCTTTCCGCTGCTTAGTAACTCATACATAAACCTAATAACACATAAGTGTTCATTAAACTAAGCCACTGATCCAACACTACACTAATAATAAATTCATAAACAAGGCACAATAAACTAATCAGCAATCAAACAATACATAAAATTCAAGTCACCTAAAGTCCTAAACCTTAATATAACTACATTTACATATATATATATATATATATAATATTGTGGAATAAAAAAAGTAAGTAATAGAATAAAAAACTTAGACGTTTGTCGTAAACAAAATAAACTTATAAAATACATACAAATAAAAAAAAGTAAAACTCTCCGGTATAATGTTATTATTTTTATAAACCTTTCACACTTTATATCTTAAAAATAATTAAGTTTGGACTGGACATTTATTAAAATAGTTGGATAGGTTAATTTTTTCTTTTAAACATGTGATGTGCATTATTTACTTGCACATTAATCATGCATGAAATACTTGTACCTTTTGATGGTTAATGTGTAAAATAAAATAAAAAAGTTTTTGTACCACACCACTATAGTGTCAGACTTTTCTTTACTTTATACAACAAAAATAAAGAGAAACTTAAAAACATCATCATCTTCTTCCTATATCTTCTACGGTGGCTCTGCAAAAAAATTGCAAGTAACTTCTTTTTTTCTTTTGATTCATATATTGTTTATTATGGAGTCAAAATTCAAGGGGTGCGATTACAAAACTTTATGGGGGGCGCTCAGGATTTTAACAAGCCTATAACACTAAAAATATTTTTTCAAGGTGGGCGGCCAACCCCTTGACTAAACCGTATGATGCAGTTTCGCGTGCAATCAAATGGCTCAAAGACTATATGATTAATCAAAAGCCATAAATCGAACCAAAATGGTTCAAAGAGACCTTAAAGGTGTCTTTACAATATTCAATACTCAAAACTAATGAAACAATAAACCTAAAGGTCCTATTTATAGGATAAAATTCAAAAGAAAACTAAATAAGATAAAATAGGAAATTCAAATTTAAAATAAATACTAGATACTCTAGATGCTCCTGCATCATACTCCCCGTCTTCGAAAAAAACTCATCCTCGAGTTTTGTTTTCAAACCAATACCACCGGGATCAAAAGGAACATCAAACCGATTGCCATTTATTATTATCATCGTGACCCGCCTAAACAACTTAGCTTCATGGGCCGTGTCGCTCAGTTCCAAACGTATACCACCTGGGTCAAACGGGGCATTGAACCGTATATTATTCACAATCAACTTAAACCGTTCAAATAGTTCAGCCCCAACTTTCACCTTTGATGTTGCATTACATATTGGAAATGTAAAATCAATCGGCAACAGATTAGTCCCAACTTTGGTATATTTCCATCCATCCACATGAACAACCACAATAGAATTCAGCTTACTATAACTTTTATTTGGTCCATATCTAATAGAAAATAGGGCCTCCCCATTTGTCCTACCCACTCCATCACCATTTTGTTGTTTATCCACAAGCCCAACCCAAATTATTTTTGAGATTCCATACATGCCACAATTAATGTGATTACCAAAATTGGGGCCTACCATATTTGCAAACGATGACGTATTCTCTATTCGAATTGGTTTATCCATAATTTGGTCAACCTCATTAATGCTACCAATTTGAATTTTCAAATTAAAAGATGGAGATAATATATCTTTACCTTCCTTGATTATTGCAGAAACATTTAATTCTTCCATTATTTGCGACCCCAGAGATGAAAATACCGTATCAATAGCCGTAGATGTGACATCACCGTTAGCAAGCTGAATACCACCCTCAACCGCAGTACCACCACCAGAAACCACCACATCACCACATGCAACATTATTTACATCCCTTACGAACTCATCTCTAAATAATTGTGGCTGCTCTTCGTCTTCACTTTCGTCCCACGCGACATTACCCGAATCGAGTTCGCCATCCGTCAAACTCTTCTCAGCCTGTTGAACTCCCACGGTTTCACCTAAAACACAATCAGTTGCCCAAAAATACCATTCCTCGTCTTCGTATTCATCAAACACGGGAGAAGACTCATAAATAATGTCGCTATCGGTAGGATGCTCCTCATCCCCGGTTAACTCATCCTTGACGGGTTCTTCCGGTTCCGTTTCCTTCCAAGTCGACAATACCTCAAGATCTTGGACTTCTTCATGAAGTCTTTTGATCTTAAGATCCCGGTGGTCGGAATAGACCCCATTGCTGCCTCGCGCGGCGACTCTGCAAATAGAAAATCTATTTTTTCCACCGACACGTGAACCACCAATGTTCTTGTCGATGCCTCCGGCGGCGAATCTTCGAACAAGAAAACACTCGTCTTCACGTAGAGCCATTTGAAAACCAAGAGCTCTGATACCAACTGATGCAGTTTGGGAAGCGATCAAATGGCTCGAGAACAAATAGTTACTCAAAGTCTCAAATACGAACCAAAGGTTCCAAGAACAATGTTCTTTATAATAATCAATACCAAAACTTCCTAAAAACATAAACCCTAGATCCCATTATATGGTTGGGATTTACAAGAAAAATAGGAAACTAAATAAGGATAAATAGGAAACTTAAAATTTAAATAAAGAAAAGATAATAATAGATGCTCCTGCATCATTCTCCCCGTCTTCGAAAAAACTCGTCCTCGAGTTTTGTCTTTAGACCAACGCCACCTGGATCAAAAGGAACATCAATCCGATTCTTTTGCACTATTATCACGACCTACCTAAGCACTTCAATTTCACTTGTGATCTCGCCTAACTCAAAACATGTATCACCGGGATCGAATGGAGGGTTGAACCGTCTTATATTCCGTGTCGACTTGACCCACTTAAATAATTCAAAACGTGGATTTTCAATTTGTATGTCAACACTTTTTCCAACTATATCATCCTCATTTGCATTAATTATTTTTGTTCCTTCCTCATCAATAAAATTCACAAGATCACTATTTATGGCATTATTATCCACACTTTTAGCAACCGTAGTCTCATCTTCCTTTTGAATTTGTGAAGAACATAAAACCCCATGATTATGGGCAACATTATTGGCGTATTCCAAATTCGTTGCATTTGACCCCCAAAACATTTTTTCACCAACAGTAGCCACCGTATAACCACCCATAGTCACCGTAGCACCACCACAAAGAATCGTTTTTTTATTAAAAAAATCACACATACCTGACACAACCTCTGCATATTCATCGTAACGTGGGGGAGAGTCGTAGACAGGATCGCACCCTCTGAAAGGATCCTCCTCTTCCGAAAAACACTCCTGATAGATCGGTTCACAGAACCGTTGTGGATGACGGCTAAACGGCTGCTGCTCTCCGCCGCCACCTTCGTCCCCGACGATGGTGCTCGACTCGGTTTCCGTCTGGCACGTATCCTGTTGCAACTCAAGATGGCGCATCCTTTGTCGGAGTCGTTTAATCTCCAGTTGCAACTCGAGATCTCGGACTCGCCGTTTGAGTCGTTTGATCTCAAAATCCCATGGATCACGATTCCAGGTCCCGTTGCCTCTTCCGGCGAATCTACGGTCACGGTTGAATCGATCTTCACGAGCACGTGAACCACCAATGTTCTTGTCGATGCCTCGGTCGGCGACTCTTTGAACAAGAAAACACTTGTCTTCACGTAGAGCCATTTGAAAACCTTAGCTCTGATACCAACTGATGCAGTTTCGCGTGCAATCAAATGGCTCAAAGACTATATGATTAATCAAAAGCCATAAATCGAACCAAAATGGTTCAAAGAGACCTTAAAGGTGTCTTTACAATATTCAATACTCAAAACTAATGAAACAATAAACCTAAAGGTCCTATTTATAGGATAAAATTCAAAAGAAAACTAAATAAGATAAAATAGGAAATTCAAATTTAAAATAAATACTAGATACTCTAGATGCTCCTGCATCACCGTAGGTCCGCCCCTTAGAGGAAACACTTGTTGCGAACAATCATATTGGCAGGGTGTTGTGTAGTTTGGAGGGCAAGAAATGATATTATTTTCAACGGTAAAAGGGCAAATCTGGAGGCAATTTTCGGCGATGTACAAGCAACGGCGTTTACGTGGGTAAAACACAAAGGTAAAAAATCTGGGTGGATGTGGGAGAATTGGTTGGCGTTTAATGTACCAATAACTTGATAGTGTATTTTCCTTTTCATGTTTTTCATTTGGTAGGCGACGTAAAATGGCTACTCTATCACGGTTGTGGACGAGCGTCTTGCGTGGCACAACCATGTAAATATTTGGCGTGGAACGAAAATGTTGTTTGCCGATAAAAAAAATTTTAAACTTGTTTCAATAAAAAAACAAAAGAATATTACTTGGCTTCCACAATTTACCGAGCCGCAACTTGTTTAATGGTTCTTCTCTTGATTATTCCCCCAATTGAAATTTAGAAATGTTGCCTAGCTCGAAGTCAACCATTATGGTTGATTTTAAAAGCTCTTGAGAAGAAGATCAAAGAAGTTAGAACTTAGGAAGTGTATTTATGCTAAACGCCTAGAGTTTGTTGCGATTAACTATTTTGAATTTCAATTCGTATGTTAGTTAATAAATTTATTTTTATCCCCTACACTTTAGTTTAATTTTTGCTACACCCCTTGCAGTTTGGTGTGTTAATTTCTAGTCATCTTTCTTCAATTGATTTACACTACAACCACTTTACTAAAGTTATGTTTTTTTATGGGTTTTGTTTTTAATATCAATACTCCAAGCGAAGAAACACCAATATAACAATCAATATATATGAACACAAATAGAGATATGATTCTTATTAATGACGGTTGGACAATACAAGACTCGAATATAAGATTGTTACAACGCTTCGACTATAATCTATCATTCTCAGCTATAAGATGAATTCTCTAAGGATTTCCTTGCCAAATATTGAATACCCCTTTCTCCTGAAATGAAGAGGGTATTTATAGGCCTCTGAGGTGGCCTGTGATTGGTTGATGAAGGAATGACAACTGGCTGTACGATCGCAGAACGTTGTCACCGTTGGCGCTGTCGTTCTGCGATTGGTCCACGTGTCCTGTGACTGTGCTTTCTGTCCTTTTCTGTACCTCGTACCTGCAGGTGATCATGGAGCAGGGAATAATCGCCTCTGATTAGCTGTGTGTCCCTTTCGTTGTCAGATGGCAGCTGTCATATACGAGGTTACATGCGCAGGCTTCTAGAAGTCCACGTCAGCGTAGTGTGTTGACGTGTATGGAGATGTGGGGCCATGCGCATGCGCGGGTACATATCTCTTCACCATGCGAGTTACTTTTATCAACGCTTCGATGTGAATTTTCGTAAAGTTGTTTTTAAACCGATTGGTTGTTTTAAACATAGTTTTAGAAGTGTTCCATTTTTTTATTTGTTTTTTTCAACCGCTCGGCACTCATCTCTAAGTAGTACACTATTGTGATGTGTTTTTTATATACATTTAAACCCATCCGCTATAATGCACAACCGTCATGTTCATCTTAATACACGTTTTGGTGTAAATTTTGTTCGAATAATTTGGCTTTCATATACAAAGACATAACTTTTCTCTAATGTAATTTTTTATCATCTCATTCACAATTCTATAATTTTTATATACAAGTATAAAACCCGATAGTTTATGATAATTACCATAATAACTTTATTTGTAATAATTGATTTTGTTACTTACATGTGTCTTAAATTGTTTGCTCGATCAAGACTAAGAATTTAATGTTCAAATGAAATTTGGACGTGTTTTGGCCACATTCAGATTTCGTGTTTGTAAACAATAAAATTAATACTGATGTTGTTGACTTGATATGGATAGCTAGCGTTGAGAAGGTATCGGTTTTTTTTGTCACGTTATCCTTATGGTACCAATATTTGCTATTGCTCATGATAAAAAAAAAAATAGTCTATTACGAATACAACTATATTTTCAAATAAATGTACATCGGAAATACAAAACTAATAATATTAGCACTGCCAAAGTTGTTTGAGTGGTATCCAATTCGATGGCTTGGTTCGTGACGGTAAAGAACCAATACTCAAGGCTAAAATTTTAAATTCTTATTCTTAAAATGTATAAAAGAAATAATGAAAATTAATTATAGTAATGAAATGAATTTTATAATACAAAACAAATAAGGGTTGAAGTGGTGTTCCATGATGGGCTTCCGGGTTGCACGGGGTCAATTTGAACATTGCCGCAATCCACTTCATCTTGCTAGATAGAATGGATAACGGGTTTATAAACCAAGGCGAGTTGAGGAATGATTGAGTGGAAAGGAAGAAGATACAGGGTGTTGAAAAAAAAAAATTTAGGTAGAATTTAGAAGCTTGAAGTTTTAAGTGATGGTGTTAAAGCACCGCCACAAATAACATAGGTTTGTATAATTTCACACAAATTCGAACGAGGTGTGACACTATGATTGAGTTAGGCTAAGAACGCTCCAAATATTGCTTAACGATTAATAAAACACTACTCATCGAATAACACTTTTTACTGTTTATTCAATAGACCGAAATTAAAGTCCAAGTTATACCAAAAGAATATGCTTTTTAATTTTTATATTATTTTTTTACGAGAAAGTATACGGTATAAAGCCCCTTAAAATAAGAAGCGTAAGAAGCCACCAGAGATTGACACCTGTCAATCTAACCTAACCAGAGTTAAACATAATAAAACCTATCTTCCCTGTTTTAAACCTAAGCCATTCTCATTTTGAAACAAACCAGCATCATCACCACCAACACCCACCAACACCACCATCACCACCACCATCACCACCACCATCATCATCACCACCACCACCACCACCACCAGCAGAACCGTCAGTCCAACTTTCCTTGCACTCAACCCAAAACATCCCCTCTTTCCTGCAATTAAATCTGGACATTAAAGAAGAGAGAGGGAGAGACAACGTGAGGGAGAGATGAACACCACCGGTACCGACCGCCTTTCCGGTCATCTTCTCTGGTGGGACTCCTCCTCCGATACCGACCATTACCACCCGAACACCACGTTCTTACCAATCATCCCTCTGATACTCTAACAGCATGGCTCCCTGATGATTTATCCCCAAAAAACGACAACGAGATATAACTGATGGTATATAGACAACGAGAAACAGGGGACAAACTTCAATTAATAATATTATTGTTTGTATTAACAGGTGCGTTTGTATTAAAACAGGGGACAAGCTTTTGAAACAAAAGGTGCGTTTGTATTATAAGTTTAAAACCAAAGGTGCGTTTGTATTAAAACTTTAAAACAAAAAGGTGCGTTTAAAAGAAGCATTGGGTGCGTTTAAAACAAAAAGAAAAAAAAACACTAAGGTGCGTTTAGTTTCATTTGGTGGTTCTACACATCATGCGTTTAGTTTTATAAATAATTAAATCCCATTTTCCAATCCTAGTCTCACACAACCAGCATACAAACAGAGATTGATTGGCTTTTCACATTTAAAAAAAGGTGCGTCTATTTTTAATTCTTAGTGCGTTTGTTTTTTTATTTGAGTGCCTTCACAACTGTTGAGTGCGTTTGTTTTTCTTTGAGTGAATGAGAGTGCGTTTGTTTATTTTTTGAGTGAATATGATGAGTGCGTTTGATTTTTATTTGGGTTTGATGAGTGCGTCCAAAATTTTCAATGTGTGGTTCCAAACTTTTTGATGAGTGCGTCTGAAAATTTGATGAGTGCGTCTGTTTTTCACCAACTTCATCTTCTTCCTCTGCAACTTTTTTAACCTAATTTTTATCTTTAATCATGCTTAATGAAACAAACTCCAGAGTATTCGATAACTATTACAATTCGTAATTGTTCATATGATTGGTTTAATCCTCTGTTTTTGATTATTTTTAGATCAAATACTGATATTACGTTTTTTCATTCACTGTAATCGTTTTTTTTTTGAATTGTGCAATCATTCTGACCATGAATCGATCTGAAAAAGATGAAAAATCAGGGTTCAAATTAGTTATGTTGTTACGATTTGAAAAAAAAATTAGACGGTTAGAAGGTTTTTTCCTATTTTACGCTTGGTTAGTTTTAACCCAGGTATGGTTAGGGTTTTTAATCTGCATCCTTAATCTAATGGCTGAGATTGCTTCTTACGCTTCTTACGTTAAGGAGGCTTTATACGTTATCTCTCCCCTTTTTTTACAATCCACGGTAGAAACTCATGCTATCACATAAATAAAAAAACCATTTACCCTAACATTTCGCAAACGTGTCAAATGCGTTACGCGTTCAAAACGGTGATCATCTAATTCCATTATCATTATTATTATATTTTATCTATAGTTACGAAATAATTCACCTAAAAAATATCTATAGCCTGATTTTTCTCCATATTACACATATAAAAGAGTCACAACCACCCAAAATAAATAACAAACAGTCAAAGACATGTTTTATTCCATACCCTAAATCCTAATCCCTCCTAACCTTTTAACCATCTCTCTTTTCTACGTCCATATATAAATCACCACCACAAACCACCGTCTATAACCGGTGTTCCGTCACCGGGCCACCATCGAACGATGACCCGAAACACATTAACCTACTACTTATCGGAACACCCTGACATAATAAACTTCCGATGGAGCCACACCCAATCATGGGGCTCCACGTGGTCCTTCCTCTTCACCTCCATCCTCATCTACCTCCTCTCCTCCCTTCTCCTCCATCTCCTCCTCTACCACCGCCGTCGTCCCCTCCCTCTCGGCCCTATCCCCGCCGTCCATTCCCTCTCCATGGCCCTCATCTCCGCCACCATCTTCGCCGGCATCCTGTTATCCGCCGCCGCTGAGATCCGTGACACACGCTGGTCCTGGCGCCGTACCAATACGACACCGTTTCAATGGTTTTTATGCTTCCCGTTAGGTACACGTCCTTCGGGTCGGGTCTTTTTCTGGTCATATATCTTTTACTTAACCCGTTTCCTTCATACCCTACGTACCTTCCTTGCTATTCTCAAACGAAGGAAGTTATCTTTCTTCCGTCTTTTTAACCATTCCATACTTATTATCATGTCCTTTTTATGGCTTGAATTCTCTCAATCGTTTCAAATACTTGGAATATTATTAACAACGGGTATTTATTCCGTGGTGTATGGGTACCGGTTCTGGACGGCGATAGGGCTACGGAGTGCGTGTTTTTCGTTTGTGATTAACTGTCAGATGGTTTTGCTTGGGTGTAACGTTGTATGTCACGTGGGTGTGTTATTGTTGCATTTTAAGAAAGGTGGGTGTAATGGGATTGGAGCTTGGTGGATTAATTCGGTGCTTAATGCTGCGATTTTGTTGCTGTTTGTGAATTTTTATGTTAATAGTCATCTTAAAGGACGACGCATGAAGTCAACGGCTTCGGAGCTGCCGGATGATGTTGTCGGAAAAGCTAAGGTTGTTGGTGGTGGTGGTGTTACTGATGCCTTGGAAACAGATGGGATTGGTTGTTGTGAGTTGAAAGAGAAGGACATTTGAGAGGTGTGGCCCCGTTTTTTCCTTTTTTTTAGGTTAAACTGTTTAAGTTTAGTTTTTTTTTAATATATATATTTTGTGGGCGGTGGTGGTACAACAAATTAAAATTTTAGAATAAAAATAAGAAATAAAAAGTATGATGCTGATAAATAAAAGTATGTATAATTAGTGGGAAAGTGTATGATAATAGTATAATGATGTTACATGTACTTGAATAATGTGGAGTTTGAAAGTCAAGAACATATACGTATTGAGTCTTGCAAAGGGTCAAAATTGTACCATTTTTTTTAGTTGTACATGAGACAAATTTTAATTCTAAGGAGGTGATCAACATCCATGTATATTTTGTTGTGTGTTGCTTTGCAGTTTAAAGAAGTTAAAAGTTAGACATGAGTATGGTGGTAGATGATATTTGAATCTAATAGTTGTATGAGTGGTTTACAACCATTCGAGAAAGATAATAAATTAATAAATTTAGTAGTCGCATATTTCTCCATGGTAGGACTAGAATTTCTAATCATTCATAGAGAAACACTATTATGTGTACACTTTCATGTTGCTAGACCTTGGTTTAAAAGTGAGGAGTATACAAAAGTGATGAGGTCAAAAACTATATGTGAAATGCAAAGCGTAAAAGCGTTGGATTTTTCGTACCTGAGACGCAAGGTGATTATATACATAGAGTTTATAAATGATTTTACCTTGATGTAAAAGTAAAAAACCTATCGTAAATCAATCTTATTCATAAGAACACCAAAAATGAGTTTTTTTCTTCCACTTCGTGGAAAAAGTATGCCTTGGCCTACAAAACTCACAAGGCGCCAGGCTGCCTTACTGCGTCTTAAGTGCGCTTTTTAAAACCAAACGGGAGACTACAAACCCTTTGGTTAGAGGGAATAAATGCGTATGGAAATCATACATGTCTTTGTATCTTCATTTTGTGTTTGCGTACATTATAAGGGTATACATGTCATAAATAAATATATATATATATATAGGGAAAGTATAAATTGAAAACCCCCTTGAGTTAAGGAAACTTTGAAAACCCATGTAAAAACCATATAAAAAAGGTTTTTTTTTTTTTTGAAAAAATTACGCAAGGTAACATACATGTATTTAAGTGTTTTGAGAAAAAAAAATTAAAAATCGCCGAGGGATTTAAAAATAATAATAATAAACAACGCAACTTTTGTAACAGCGCTGATAACATATGTTAGAAACCAGAAAACATACGTTAACAGCGTTGTAACATATGTTAACTACTTTCTAACATATGTTAACAACGCTGTTACAAAATTTGCGTTGTTTGTTTTTTTTTAAAAAAATTCCCTCGGCGTTTTTAAATTTTTTTTGGCCCAAAACGTTTAATAACATGTATGTTACCTTGTGTAATTTTTTCAAAAAAAAAATAATTTTTAGATGTTTTTTACATGGGTTTTCAAAGTTTTCTTAACTCAAGGGGGTTTTCAATTTATCCTTCCCCTATATATATATATATATATATATATATATATATATATAGGGGAAGTATTTAGAGAAAACCCTCTAAAATGAGAAAACCTTAGTAAACTTAATACTTAGCTCACATTTGTCCAAATCACCCATAAGCATCTTCTTAATATTATATTCCTAAGGTTATTTAAGTAATTTTATCATTCCCTCCCCCCTTTTTTCAATTTTGAATAATTTCCCCCTCCCTATATAAACACATTCTCTCTCTTTATCTCTCATTCTCTCACCACCACATTCTCTCTCATTTCTATCATCTCACCACCATGAGTCACCATGAGCAGCCACCACCTCCGCCTCACCACCATCGACCACACTAACCACCACTATCATGGTTATTTCAATAGTTGTTTGAGAAGCAACTTCAAGATGAAGCTTTATGAAAGCAAGAATCGTGACTTAGCTGTACTATGAAAGCAACTTCAAGATGAACCTTATGAAAGCAATTCCTAGTCATGCTCTGTTTCCTTGGGCCAGTGGGTTCAAGCTCACTTCAATTTTGGAACAAGATCACATGCCTAACAAATACATCCTTGAAGACTTAAAGAGGTGGAAGAAAAAGTGTTTGATTGCACAGTAATTTCAATTTCAAGCAAAGATATATCCATATTTCTGTAAGTTTCATTTTCCCCTTTTTCTTTGTTCTTATTAAACAAACCTAAATCTCAAGATTCACAAATATTTAAAATCCACAATTGAATGATTTTTTAATATATAAACAGATTGTATTTTTGAAGTTCATGATGCTTAAAGTTCATAATGCTTTAATGATTTTATAATGTATTTTTTAAATTCATGATGATTGAATGATTTTATGATATATAAACAGTTCATGATGCTTGAGTGATATTATAATGATTTCATAATATATAAACAGATTTGGGGATAGTTTGTTTTGCACACCAAGTGTTTGATCAAATGCTAGAATGAAAAAAAAAAACTTATGTTAACCTGTGTCATATTTTTTGAATTGGGTAAATGTGTTTTTATTGCATATTTTTTGTTTAAGGTCTGTTAGTTCTGAATTAGGAGCTAAATCTATCCTAATTAACATGTGTTAGGGTATAATTAACATGTGTTAAATAGCAAATGTGTTTTTTATTTTCTTGAAAAACACTTAACACAACAATATACAAAAATTTTAAACACAATCCAATGTATTATATTCATTAAATTTAAATTACAGATAAAACATCATAGTAATTACTTAAAACATTCTGCTTAAATGTTCTTGACAAAGTGTTTTAAATTTTAAGCCTAAAATACATTGTTTTCGGTTATTAGTTGTTATGTTTGGTGTTTTTCTAGGCAAAACAATAAAAAAACATTATGAATACTTCCAAAAAAATGATGAATACATATCAATTTTTAATCCTTCTCACACTTCTCACACAAAACAATTTTCCTACAGGAACCCTACCCTATATATAGGGGAAGGTTCAAATAAAAACCCACCTAAAATAAAGAAACCTTGTAAACCTTATGAGAGCCATTGATCTAAAGTGATCAATGAGCTAAATTCATTCTACATTATTTTAATACATTTATTTATGTAGATGACAAATAAAGGGCGTAATGTTCAAATGCCATTTTTCTGAAAAAGCACATATGACAAGTGGACATGACACACGTCACATCATCTCTCTCATACTTGTGTGACCATTGATCTAAATCTGTCAGGACGTCATGTTACATATGTAGTGTTGCATACGTTAAAAATGCTGATTTTTTTATTAGACCATATTTTTATTGTTTTATTGTACCAGCACCATAATTGTTGCATACGTAAGGAGAATTGATATGGTTATAGACATTTTGTTACGTGTATTATATACATACCAAGGTCCATATGATTTTACTTTTTAAAATTAACTACTTTTTAATTAGAAACAAAATGTACAAATTTATAAAAAAATCAATTACAAAACAACATATAAACGTAACAAAAATGATCCATAAAACGGTCATTACAATCAACAAATTCTAAAAAAACTATCATAAATAAAAAAAAAAGTTGTCTACACTTCATTCTTGATGATCATCTTCATCTTTAATGCAAAAAAATATGTTCACCTGCAAAAACAAAAACAAAACAAAATCATCAATTTACATGAAAAGCCCCCCCCCCCCCCCCCCGGTCTTAACGTATGTTAACCATCAGGATTAAAAAAACATTCGAAACGGATACAAACATACAGCCACAAACATACATCCCAAAATACTCATGAAAGTAAAAAAATCAAACATTTGTATCTAGTAAAAATATCAGAAACTAATTTATACCAACTTAGTTCTGCTGTTACATACGAAACAGACGCAACATAGATTTCATCCCATGGTTAGTGACTTTTGCTTTTATTAATATATGCAACTGGTGTTGAAAGTAAAAACATGTATAACTCATGAAAAGTCAAAAAAAAATCAAACCTTTGTAACCGGTAAAAAAATCAGAAACTAATTTATACCAACTTAGTTCTATTGTTACATACGAAACAGACGCAACATAGATTTGATCCCATGTGTAACTCATGAAAGTCAAAAAGTCAAACCTTTGTATATGGTAAAAAATTTATACCAACTTAGTTCTGCTGTTACATACGAAACAGACGTAACATAGATTTTCGTCCCATGTATAACTCATGAAAGTAAAAAAATCAAAACTTTGTATCTGGCAAACAAAACAGAAACTAATTTATACCAACTTAGTTTTGCTGTTACATACGAAACAGACGCAATATAGATTTCATCCCATGATTAGTAAAACAGACATCAAAGAGACATGGAATGTTTAAAATGACACAAAAAGTCAAAAACATAAAAAAACACATTATTGCCCCCCTGCGGCGCATCTGAGTGCACAGCCTAAGCCCTACAAGGCGGACGTACAATAAGACCCCATGAGGCGCCACCTCATACTCGTATTTTGCCCTTTTCGCCTTGAGGCGCGCCTCAGTCGTTTTTTAAACCATGACTAGAACAATATTTGTGAATTTAAAACTCATAAAATTATTTTAGCTTGCAACAATATAAAAAAAAACTAAACCACTAACAGTGTCAAATCCTTATCTCCTACCGAAAGAAACGAGAAATCAAGATAAAAAAAACTATAACTAAACCATGCCAATTTAATATTTAATAACAATAATAACAGAGTACAGTTATAGTAACGAAATAAAACCTTTTTGAACTAAATTGATAAAATAATTTAGCATTCAAATAAATTGATAAAATAATCAAACTTCACTTGAAATCAAACCTAAAGTTTATAACAAAAGTTGAAACCGACTTATGATTTGAGAAGTGACGGTTCTAATGGATTCAAACGAGTGTTGAACGAATATACTAACCAGGGTTCAATTAAAACGAATCTTGTTACCAAACGATGAAGTTGTTGAATCATAACACTGGCTATCAAAGATTTGTGTGTTTTTCATCGACGAAATCCCAAGTTCCACTATCTGATTTATCGTCACTGTTGTCAGAATCATTTTGTAATATTATCTCACCTGTAATCAATATTACAAAAAAGTTTGTTAATTTCACAGTTTAATCACAAAAAAACATACTTATATATAAAAACTAACTAACCGCATCTCTTGATTGATCATCAAGAGAAGAGATAAGCCATTTTTTATGGGGCTGCTTTAATCTTCCAAGAACAAAATACCCTGCTTGTTTGATAAAGAAGAGAGAGAGAATGTTTGTATGTGTGAGAGAGAGAAAGAACTTGTTTATATAGGAGGGAGAATAAAAAGAGTCAAATTATAAAATGGGGGGAAACAAAAATGACTAATATGCCCTTTAAGACATAAAATAATATATCTATTAATGTGTGATGTTGAGCAATGAGGGCCACTAGTTGGGTTTGCGGGAGTTTCTTCAAAATTTTGGGTTTCTTGTGGATACTTAGCCTATATATATAGGGCAAGGATCAACGGAAAACCTCAATTATTTCGGGAAACTCTAGTAAACCCTTAGAAAAACCTACTTCCCAAGCTTTTTTTGAAAAAATTAGGACATGTAATATCCATGTTTTTAAGAATTTAGAGCTAAAAAAATCAAAAAAACACTGAATCATTTTTTTTTAAATAAGTTTTCATCATAACATATGTTACCAGTGAATCATAACATATGTTAGCCTTTTTTTTGCACTGGTAACATATGTTATGATCAAAAATTATTTTAAAAAAAAAACGGTTCGGCGTTTTTTTGATTTTTTTTGGCTCAAAACTCTTAAAAACATGTATATTACATGCCCTAATTTTTTCAAAAAAAAAAAAAAGTTTGGAAAGTAGGTTTTTCTAAGGGTTTAGTAGAGTTTCCCGAAATAATTGAGGTTTTCCATAGATACTTCCCCTATATATATAGGGAAAGGATATTTGGAAACTCACTTGAGTTGATAAAACCTTTGAAAACCCATGTAAAAAACCATTATTTTTTTTTGAAAAAAATAACCAATGTAAAATACATGTTTTTAAGCATTTTGGGCAAAAAAATAACAAAAGCGTCGATGGGATTTAAAAAAAAAAAACAAAGTTGCTAAAAAAACGTATGTTTTCAACTATTTACTTATGTTTTTAGCAGCTTTGTTTATTTTTTTTTTTAAAAAATCCCATCGGCGCTTTTTTTATTTTTTTGGCCCAAAACGCTTACAAACATGTATTTTACATTTGTTATTTTTTTCAAAGAAAAAAATTGTTTTTTTACATGGGTTTTCGAAGGTTTTCTCAACTCAAGCGGGTTTTCAATTTATAATTGACACACATATATATATATATAGGTATAGGATCCTGTACAAAGTATATTTTTTGTACAAAGTGTGAGAAGTCTATATAGTCATTGTGTTTTTAAGTTTGGCTATAATGTTTTTGATTCGTTTTACATTGATTTATATAGAAAAGCATCAAACGTTACAATTTAAAACACAATCGAATGTATTCTAGACATTAAATTTAAAACACACTGATTACTTTCTTCGTAGGGTGTTTTAGATTGCATGTCGAGAATACATTAAGTAGTGTTTTAAATTGTTAATTTTTGTGCTTTTCTATATAATACTATGCCAAAGGAACATAAAACATCATGCCTAAATTTTAAAACACAGTGTCTATATAGATTTCTCACACTTTTTACGAAAAATGCACTTTGTACAGGAACCCCACTATATAGGTATATATAAATAAATATATATATATATACACACATATACACTAAAGAGAAGTGTCGGTGGACACTTTCTCTTGCCACCCCCGAATGTTTTAGTAAATTGCAACTTCAGTCCCCCTATATTTATTTTGTTTTATTATCAATGTTTTAATAAATTGCAACTTCAGTTCCCCTACATTTATTTTGTTTTATTATCGGTTGCACTGGCCAAATGTTTGTTTTACTTTATGCTTTTCTTTTAAGTTACGCTATATATGGTATAAATTCGATTTACTCCCCGTTTTGATTCGACCACAATGTTCGTGTAGATTACATTCTACATTTATTTTGTTTTATTATCGGTTGTACTGACCAAATGTTTGTTTTACTTTATGATCTTCTTTTAAGTTACGCTATTTACTCCCCGTTCTGATTTGACGACAATGCCTGTAAAGATTACGTTTGGTTTTAATCAATTAGATGTTTATAACAGGCCCACAACGCATTACCTGTGTGTCATTTATAAATCATGTGTTTCTGTTACTGCACGGTTCAATCTGTCACGCGCCGCTGCAACGCGCAGCAGGTAAAATTGCTGGTATATATATGAAACAAAAAAAAAAGGGCTGGGCAAACACGTGAAGGACAGTGGGCTGATTTTATTTAATTATATTGGGCCACACAGACTTTGATGCGCATCTTCACTTTGAAATTTGAACTATGTAGTTTGGCTGGTTTTGTACCACACAAAGTTTCCAGTTTTCATAGAAACATGTGACAACTTTATGTAAAGGTACCCAAAAAAACCAAGAATCTACGGAGTAATATTTTGTGCATAAATATAATATATAAAAAATTTGCGTTATAATTTAAATTTAAACACATCGATATACAATTCCATACAGTAAGGGTGATCTACTTTACCTGGACTAAACACTTATGGATTAACCGGAAGTTTAGGTTAAAAAAAAATAAAAGAGAAAAAACGTTGTCGAAAATCGAAGCAGATTAAAATGTTTATGCGTACGTGTAACATAGACAACTAAAACTGGTGTCATGGCTTTTTGGCCGAATATTTTGCCAACGGTTTAGTTTATGACATTCATGTGGTTACTACTTACTACTTCTGAGTTCTGAAAAGTTTTATTAATAAAGTTTTGAACATATCTAAGGATGTTATAAGATTTATATTTTATGATTTGTAATATCAGTGGAACCGACTACACATATTGCATAACCACAAATTTATTAGAACCTACCTCTTTAAAGTATTTAAGACCACATATTGCTTTAAAAAACGATGTTTTGTATTTGTTGAACACATGAAAACGATCATCGCAATCATGGAAAATTGTTAGTCTTTAAGTCATTTGGAATAAGGGGCATTTAGCCTTGAGTAATTCTTTGTTTGTTCCACTTTTTCAAGTAAACGTTTAATTTCTGTTGCGTCTTTGATTCTAGTCCTGTAGACTCTTTAAAGACATATGTTGCAAAATTAAGCACATCGATCTTTTTATAATTACCAATAAAAAATTAAATAATTTAAATGAAATATATATGATTTTTGTTAGTTTTCCAATTCGATTTAAACTGAACATTTAGTAATTTTTTTTTTCACTATTACCTCCTACTCCTAAGAAGTTTATAAAAAAACATATCGCTAAAATGGGCCGGCCCTTAAGGGGTGAGGGGAGGACTCCGCCCAGGCCCAATTTTATAGGGGGGCACATTGACCCTCCCGCAATCCAAGTTTTTTTTAATACTGATGTCTTTAATTCGATGGATTTTTGTATGTTTGATCCCCAAAATTATTAATCAAGTATTAATCAAAGTGAAAGGTAGTTTATATAAAACAGAAAGTGAAGAAATGTTAAGAGATGTTAAGACTTAAAGAAGAAAATAAAATGATTTGAGAAAAAAATTGCAGGTTTTTATTAATGGGTGTAGGACTAAAGAGGATGAAGAAGATGAATTTTAAAAGGCCAACACTTAGTTGTGTTTGATTTTTACCTTTTATTTTTGTTATAAAACAATTTTTTTTCTTTTAATAGCCAAACTTTCCACCATTTATATTTTCACCATTTGTGAGATTTGAACACCCAACCTCCCCAAGAGGGTTTGTTCCCTCTACCATTAGACTACAACGTAAATGGAAAACAAAATTTGATCCATCAATCTGATATTTCCTTTAATCGTAGCTTAAAATATGGTTTACATTATTTATTTCGTTAAGGCCTAAAGCTAAAGCTAAGAGGCACAATTTTTACATCTCGGCCCGAGCACCTGAATTTTCACGGACGGCCGTGCGCTAAATAATAACCAAATATCATATATGTTCTATTTATCCCAGTTAATATTTTTTTTTAAAATCAAAATATTTATATATAACCATGTGTGTATATAAACTCTTTAAGAAACTAAATTACAATTATATATAACAGTGTGTATGTTAGTGCACGATGTCCCTAGGCTAGTATATATGTTGTTTGGACGTTTTTCGGGGTGTTTGGAGGCGTTTATACGCGTTTTGAGGGTCTCGGGGTGCAGCATGCGATTAGCAGGAGACAGCATGCGATTAGCCATTGGGCTGCATGCGATTTGGGCCTAATCGCATGGCCCATTAGGCGATTAGGGTATGTTAGCTAGCGATTAGCTAGCTAATCGCCACCTCTGCAGCTGCTAATCGCCTGCAAGAGGCTGGTCGTACCCGGGTGGTATAAATACCCTCATTCTCAACCCTAGACCTTAGTTCTTGCCTCACACACCCTCCAAACACCCTCCCCTGGTCATAGGACGTCTGATTTGATCATTGTAAACACTTGAGCTCTGTTTTAGTGATTAATCTATAATCTTTTGACCCGTGTGTGTGTAGTAATTACTCGTTTCATTGTTTCAATCGTTGTTTCTGTTATTAAATCATCTTAAAGGGATTCCGCACCTTTAGGATAAAACCCGTGATTGTTGGAACGCGAGTTCGACGGTCCTAACAAGTGGTATCAGAGCCGAGGCTCTTATCACGGGTGTTTTGATAACAAAAACGAGCAAAAACAGGTTGGTTTTGGTGTAAAAGTTGAGATTTTCAATCAAAAACCTGTTCTTAGTTTGAAACTTTGAGTTTTTATCAAAAACCCACATTTTTCAAAACTTTAGTGTGTGTTTTTCGGTTAAAAACGTGTGTTTTTGATCAGGTTTTGCTCTAAAACTATTTTGGTAACTTGTCTAATCATTTGGGATCAAAATACAATGTTTTAGATAAGATTTTGGGTCAAAATAGGTGATTTTTGAGCAAAAGTGCGGCTGCAGATCAGATCAGGCGATTAGCATCAGACAATTAGGGTTTGCTAGCAATTAGCTGCTAATCGCCACCACCTTGCTAGCGATTAGCTGCTACTCGCCTTCCTTGTGCTAGCAATTAGCCATAATCGCCTGATATCTCCTAGCAATTAGGTGCTACTCGCATGCTACCTTCCATGCGATTAGCCCTAATCACGTGACATACTAAATTGCCTGAAAATTCATAATCGCCTTCAGTTACTAGCAATTAGCCCTAATTGCCTTCATTTTGCTAGCAATTAGCCCCAATCGCCTATACTTGCTAGCAATTAGCCCTAATCACGTGACATACCTATATTTACTAGCAATTAGCCCTAATCGCCTATACCACCTAGCAATTAGCCCTAATCACGTGCAAAAACCTCATAATCGCCTAAGACACATAGCAATTAGCCCCATAATCGCCTAAAAGGTTCTGGAACATAAAAATTGACTAAGTATTGGACTATTAACATACGTTAACATACCTTAACAAATGGCGAACCCTTGGGGACATCTGAGTCAACCGAGAACTCAGTATAACCAGCAAATGAACAACCAAATGAACAATCAAGCAAACGTGCCCACGAACCCTTGGCAGTTTTCGGCTGAACGAAACGCGCAACGGATGCAACAAGCGCAAATGCAAGCGAATGTTGCCGGAATGAATCCGTGGGCGCTAGCTGCTCAACAACAAGCAATGAATGCGAATCCTTGGGCACTCGCAGCTGCCGCAAACTCTCAGACAAATCATCTGTCGTCCGTTCTTATCAGTGACTTAGAGACGGGCAGTTCTAACCGAGCACCGAAACTGCAATACATGGCAGACTATCATGGTTGGAAAGGCAGATTTCAGTCACACGTTGAGGGTATCGATGGCTTGGTATGGTCAGCTATCGAGAATGGGTACACAAGGCCGCTGGTTGAAAACTCCACTACTCCGGTCTCTATAGAAGACATGTCTGAGGATCAGAGGAAGAAGTATAACTATGAGAAAAAGGCGATGGCAGCGTTGAAGCAGGCACTTCCCAAAGACATTCTTCATCAGTTCGCGCAGTGTACTACTTCGCAAATGCTTTGGTTAGCGCTTGCTGAGCGTAATGAGGGGAATCAGAAGACACGGAAGGTGAAGGTGGATCAGTTAAAGAAGGAGTTTGAGAATTTCAGTGCGATGGGAAATGAATCACTGAGAGATCTGACAGCTCGATATTATCATCTGATGTCCGAGATGTATCAGTACGGGGTTATCTACACGTCAGCAGAACTTGTGGAAAGATTTGCAGAGGCGCTCCCGGCACACTGGCATCAATGGCTGGACATTCAGAAGTCCAACAATGTTTATCAGACACTCTCCATCAACGAGTTCGTGGCCGAGCTGGAGAACAAGGAGATCGAGGAGATCAGGAGAGCTAATAAGCCGCCCGTTGTTCAGAATCCCAGCATCTATTATGGGAATCCAGCTCAGGACATCAGTGTGGGTGGATCCAAACCTCAGACTGCGTTCATGGTTAATCCTGATCCAGTCTTTGCGTTTGACAACTATGGACCCCCATCCGATGTTCCTCCACTTGTCTTTCCTTGGGGTCAAGGAAACCAGTATCCCTCTAATTTTAATGCTAATACTAACCAGTTTGGTGTTAATCCGTTTGCTCATCTTGCAGCACCAGCTCAGGCAACTACCAACTTTGGTGGACCTTCTTCATCAGGGTTTGGTGGTGCTCCATCTGCTAACTTTGGTGGATATGGAGGTGCTTCTACTTCAAATCAGGGTGCTTATCGGACCAATCCTGTTGCAGAACAGCTGAACACTTCGGGCTTTGAGAAGGTGACTGTAGAGCTAGCCCAAGAACATATGGCTCTGCTGTCAACCTTGGTCAATTCCTATAGTGGATTAGTTGCGGGGCAGATCGGAAATCCTTATCTTACACAAGAAGATTATGCCCAGATCGACAAGGATGACATGGATCTGATAGACATCCAGTGGCACTTCGCTAGTGTGGTGAGACGTGCAAAGGATTATATGGATAGAACTGGAAAGAGAGATGTGCTGATCAACAACAACACTAAGTTTGGGTTTAATAAAACAAAGGTCACCTGTTACAACTGTGGCAACCGAGGACACTTTGCCAGAGAATGTGATCGACCGAGACAACAGGGAAATCAGAATCCCTTCAACAACAACAGAGGCAATCAGAACAATCAGAGGCAGCAAGCTCAGACACAACCAAATCAAAATGCTGAACGAGCTCTTGTCCCAGTTAATCATCAGAACCAAAGGCCTCAAGCAAACAACAATCAAGCCTTGGTAGTTCAAGAAGATGAAGTGTTCAACTGGAATCACCTCATCACTGGTGAACAAGCTCCTCAGGGTGGTGCAGCATGCTTTGCCCAAATTATGTCTGATACTCAGGAAGAAGTTGAAGAGAGTCCAAGTCAATCTGAAGTAGTTATTCCTGAAGTTGAAGCTTTGGATTGTGATTCGGACTGTGATTCTGATGAAGGGGTGGATCTGGAGGATTTGTTAGCTGAAGCAGACGCCTTGATTAGCAAAAGGTCAATACTTGTGGATGCTGACTGTACAAAGAACAATCTGACTGATTTCTTCGGACCAGTGAAGACGGCTGCTCATTATGCTTTGATGGCCCTTACAGAGTCGTCTAATCAGGTATGTTCTTCCTCCAATTCAAATTCTGAATGTGTTGATTGTAGTAAGCTTAAGTACAGAATTGATGTCTTAACAGACGAAAATCTGAACTTGAAAGCTGACTTAAGTCAATGCCAAAAGAGCAATGAGGTTTTGAGAGCTAATGAGAAAGCCCTCAAAATCACCATTGATACTCTTAAGAAGGACTCCATTGAGTGTGATCAGCTTAAACTCAGAATCAAAGAATTAACTAATGAGAATCTGAATTTAAAAGCTGATGTGGGTCCATTGCAAAGGTCAAATGATTCCTTAAAACAGAAAGAGAAAAATTTTCTTAATACTGTTGATAATTATAAGAAGGATGTTTCTGAATTGTCTAAAACCCTAGCTAACAAGCAAATTGCTATTAATAATTATATAAATGAGGTTGAAGACACTAAGAAACATTTGGCCATTGTCAATTGTGACTATCAAAAGATCAAGAAGAAACTTGAGAGTTACCTGAACTGCAAGTATGTTCTTGATCATATCATTGAACACTCAGATAAGGAGGGCAATTCCACCAGTCCCAAATATACTCAGTGTCCTCCTCCGGTGAGATTTGAACATCATCACAATGATATCTTACCGAAGGAAGAGTTTATGGACTTGGCAGCAGAGGCAACTAAAGCTGCAGAAGCGCCTAAAGTGATGGAAGCAGTTAAACCTGCCAAAGTCACTAAGGCTGCTCCTCCTGCGCCTAAAGTGACAGAAGCACCTAAACCTGCTGAAGTTGCTAAGGCTGCACCCACTGCTGTTGCTGCCAAAACTGGTGAGATTGCAGATGATGCAAGCGTCTGCGAGACAGACTGTTCTGAGGATGAGCTTGATGAACCAGAGAGGTATGCACCGGTGAAGGATACGGACATTCCTATCCAAAATCACATTCTGTGTGAGCCTGAGCCGAAAGTGCAAGCCCCTGCTGGTAAAACAATCAAAGTGTTCTATCAATTGAAAGGGTCTGATAAAATTTATGCTGATGAGGATCTTCCTTATAAGCACCTGGCACCTGGTCTTGTTGGTAAGATCTGGCAAGAGTCCACCATAACAATTGAGAAAGAACAATGGGGACATGGGAAAAGGGGTCAGGGTAATCAGTCCAAAAGAAACAAAAGTAAAAATCAAAAGAAGAACACTTTGAACCCTAAAGATCAAGCTCAGGAGAACTCTCCCAAGAAACATGTTACTCAGTTTGTTGGATCTTCAGGCACTGAATTTGATAATTATCCTAAGACAGACTGGCAGAAAGAATGTCTTAAGGATCTAAAACATAAAAACACTTTTGCCACGAAATCCAACAAAAGGAGTAAGGATGTTAATACTCCACCATTTGAGGAGTATAGATCCTGTCACAAGTGCGGGGTTCATGGGCATTTAGTTGCTGCTTGCCCCGAATTGAGACGCAAGAGGATCGAAACAAATGATGCTCCTAGTTCTAGCAACTCTAAACCGCCTGTTTCTCCTAAGCTTTCTGAGAAGCAACAAGGTAAACAGACAGTTTATGACACTCGTAACAAGATTGCTATGAACCAAAAGCCAGTTGATGGCAGGGGTCCGCAGTTGAGGGGGAGCCAAGATCCCAAAAAGGTTCAAGCAGCGCCTAAGCCACAAGCACAGGCTGCAGCTAAACCTGAAGGCAACCCTAACACTGCTCCACGTGCAGTTAAGTCTGAAGTGGATCCAAAAACTATCCCACCAAAGGAATCTGAGGCTGGACCTTCTAGCCCTAAGGCAAAGAAGAAGCCCAAGCCAAAGAAACCGGGACAGACCTGGAGACCCAAGTCACCGACTAAGAAAGGAGAATCATCTGTTAGTGTAGAAACTGCCAGACCATCGGAAGCAACACCAACTCCTAACGGAAGGTGGGTTGAATTTCCGACTTTGGATGTAGATGGTAGACCCAAGACCGTCAAGGCTTGGGTCCCCCTTAACCACTAATCTTTGAATGTCGTGCAGGGAGTTCCACAGGGCCTTATCAGCAGCCTATGGATTGTTGATAGTGGAACTTCTGGGCACATGACAGGCGACTTATCTCTGCTATTTGACATCAAGAATATCAATGGGGGATATGTTGCTTTTGCTGGTAATAAAGGGGGATACATCACTAAAGAAGGCAGTATGGGAAATGGAATCGTAAGCTTTGAGAAGATAAGCTACGTGAAACAGATAGACCACAATTTGCTGAGTGTCTCACAGATCTGTGACAAGAAATACACAGTATTCTTTGATGACAATGCGTGCTTCATTTTGAAACCTGGCTTTAAGATTCCGAAACAGTGGGTTATGATCTCAGCTCCAAGAGTCAACAATTTGTATGTTCTGGATATGAGTCAAGCTGTAACAGCTAAGGGGGAGGTTACTTGTTTTCTGTCAAAGGCTACAGAGAAGGAGTCTATTATGTGGCACAGACGAATGGGGCATATTCACTTGAGGAAGATGAATCATCTGGTTCAGAATCAGCTTGTGGAAGGTGTCTCTGTCAAGAATTTTCATTTAAATGACGTCTGTGTATCATGTAAGAAAGGGAAGCAGAAGAAGAAATCTCACAAACCTAAGAAGGTCAACTCAGTCAGTATGCCTCTCGAGCGGTTGCACATGGATCTGTTCGGCCCTGTCAATCGTAAAAGCAAGAATGGAGATTTATACTGTCTGGTTGTCACTGATGACTATTCAAGGTTCTCTTGGGTTGTATGCATGCAGCATAAAAGTGAGACCTTTGAGTTTTTGAAGAATCTGTTCACCAAACTAGAAAACATCTATGGGCTGAAGATCCGCAGGATTCGAAGCGACAATGGAACAGAATTCAAGAACAATGCTATGGAGTTACTATGTGCAGAAAAGGGTATTCATCACGAATTCACAGCGCCATACACTCCTCAGCAAAACGGGGTTGCAGAAAGAAAGAATAGAACTCTTATTGAGGCTGCCAGAACAATGCTCGCAGATTCTAACTTGCCTGTCATGTTTTGGAACGAGGCAATTTACTGCGCGTGTTATACTCTAAATAGGGTTCTTACGGTTAAGAGGTTCGGCAAGACTTCTTACGAACTTCTAATCCGTAGGAAGCCGAACTTAGAGTTTCTGGAACCTTTCGGTGCTCCATGCACTATGCTACATCCCGATGGGAAGTTTGGTGCAAAGGCAGATGAAGGTTTCTTTGTTGGATACAGTACTCCTAACAAGAGGGTATACAACAAAAGAACCAATAACGTTGAGGAGTGGCTTAATGTCGATGTTCAACGTTACACTGTAAATGCACGTGGTGCTGGACCCGATTGGTTGTTCGACTATAAGAGTTTGTTCGATTCTTTCAACCTGGATAATGTTGTAGATGATGCTGTGGCGCAGATGTATTACGAGTGTGAAAACGCAGCTAGCTCACCGCTAATGCGTCCGATCGTGGTTAATGCGCCTGCGCCTGCCGCATCAGATGCTTCTACATCCATGGGTCCCCCTGATAAAGCCGCAGCAGTTGAAGTTGAGGAAGTCTTTCAGGAAGCGTCAGAGGTTATGGAATCTTCTTCAGATGAGGAATATACAGAATCTCGGGAAACTCTTACTGAAGAACTGGCTGGAAATGGTGAATCTGCCAATACAGCTCCAGTTCCTCCTACAGGGAATGATCAAGCTAGTCCTTCTTCTTCAGCAGCTCCTGGAATCGGTCTACAGATTGATTTCTCCGGTTTTAATTTGCAACCCGCTGCTCCCTCTAGTTCAAGTGCTGCTGAGACGAACATCTCTCAGGGACTTGAAAATCTCAATCTGTGGTCGGATGATCCAGTGCCGGCACATCCGGAATCTCGGATTCACGACACTCATCCACTGCAGAATGTGATTGGTGATCCGACTGGTAGAGTGATGACACGCAGTCAGCTCAGGAATGCCAGTCCAAGTGACAACTCCGCTACCCTAGCTCTTTATTCGGAGATCAGAAAAGCAGGTCATCAGAACGATTGGTCTTTTGCTCTTTATGTGTCTCAGGTGGAACCGCGATCCGTCCAAGAGGCTTTGAGAGAAGAACCATGGATTGAAGCAATGCAGACAGAGCTTCAGCAGTTCCAAAAGCTAGGAGTGTGGGACTTAGTTGACTTACCTCCAGGTGCTAAGAAAATTGGAACAAAGTGGGTCTATAAGTGTAAACGGGATGACCGCGGGGTAATTATCAGAAACAAGGCTCGATTAGTTGTCCTCGGCTTCCGTCAAATCGAAGGAATAGATTACAACGAAGTATACGCTCCAGTTGCGCGCCTTGAAGCTATCCGGATGTTCTTAGCTTACGCTTCGTACAAACGGTTTAAGGTGTATCAAATGGACGTGAAAAGTGCTTTTCTGTATGGTATCGTGAAGGAAGAGGTGTATGTTTCACAACCTCCGGGGTTTGAGGATCCACTGCATCGTGACAAGGTTTACAAATTGAACAAAGCGTTGTATGGACTTCATCAGGCTCCGAGAGAATGGTATCAAATGCTCAGCAGTTATTTGATCTCCAATGGGTTCAACCGTGGACTCGTGGACTGCACCTTATTCACCAAGGAAAAGGATGGTGACCGTCTGCTGGTACAGGTTTACGTTGATGATATTATTTTTGGGTCAACTAATGAGGTTTTGTGCAGGGAATTTGAAAAGTTAATGCAGGACAAGTTCGAGATGAGCTCGATGGGGGAAATGCAATTTTTCTTAGGCTTGCAAGTAGATCAACTTGAGTCGGGGATCTTCATCCACCAGACAAAATATGTTGTTGACATCTTGAGCCGGTTCCAGATGGAAGACTCTGCTGCAATGGCCACCCCTATCCAAACCAATCACGGGATTGGTCCGGATGAGAAAGGACAAGCCGTTGATTCCTTTCTTTATCGAGCAATGATTGGCTCGTTGATGTACCTCACAGCTTCAAGACCCGACATAATGTTCGCAACCTGCCTGCTGTCAAGATACCAGTCCAGGCCGAAACAGTCCCATCTGGTTGCCGTGAAGAGGATCTTACGTTATCTAAAGGGTTGTCCGACCAAAGGTCTTTGGTACCCTAATGACGATAAGTTTGATCTCGTTGCTTATAGTGATGCTGACTATGGCGGATGCAAGAAAGACGCAAAATCCACATCGGCTGGATGCCAGTTCTTAGGAGGTCGACTAGTCTCGTGGCAGTGCAAGAAGCAAGCCTCTGTGTCCTTATCAACTTGCGAGTCGGAATACATAGCTGCGTCCAGCTGTTGCTCCCAGGTTTTATGGATACAAAAACAAATGAGAGACTACGGTTTGAAATTTCTAAACACTCCTATTTACTGTGATAATGAATCTGCTATAGCGCTTGCTAAAGACGCGGTAAACCATTCCACGGCGAAGCATATCTATGTTCGGTATCATTTCATACGCGATTGTTATGAAAAGAAACTGATAGATATGATTAAAATCCACACGGATTACCAACGTGCCGATTTATACACCAAAGCTTTTGATAAACCTCGTTTCGAGTATCTTTTGGTTTTAAATGGCATTAAAGAAAAGCAGGATTAGATCCTCATTGGCAATCGTTTTTGTAAATATTTTCCTCAAAAACAGAAAAATCCAAAAATATTGTCGTTTTGCAAATTTTTAGATTTTTAGGGGGAGAAAATTCAGAAAAATACAAAAACATCAGAAAATGCAAAAATCAAAAAAAAAAATGAGAAAATTCAAAAAATACAAAAACATCAGAAAATGCAAAAATCAAAAAAATGAGAAAATTCAAAAATTCAAAAAAATGAAAAAATGAAAAAAATGAGTTTCTTTGGTGGCAATAGGGAAGATGATATTAACCAATCAGTCGGACTGTCTGGACTTTTATCATCTTAAAAATATTGGATCTGATAAGTAGCCTCTACAATGATGTGTTGGTAGGCTCGAAATCATTTCCAAGTTCGGCACGGTGATATAAATCTAAATCTACTGAGAATTGTGTGGATTAACGCCGCGTTGGCATATGGTCTAAAAGCCTTAAATCTTGTTGATAGAATGCCAAAATCCGAGGTTTCTGGTCTTTAAGAGGTTGGTACATCCGGGGTGAACTGGACGTCTCTCAGAATAAAATGGGGTGGCATAAGTGACGTACGTTGGGTTAGCAGCCTACAACTGAGACACCTCTTTGCCATACTCAGTAAAAGAAAAGAAAAACAAAAAATAGAATAAATTCTGATAAGGAGACGTCTGGGAATCCTGTAAGAGCAAAAAGATCATGAATGCCAAAACCCTATTCTCAAAGAGAATCGCTCTAAGGTATCAAATCATCAATACCTAAAGCATCGTACCGTGAAAAATCAAAAATGTACGGTATTTGACTTGAACCCTGGTCTGGATCTCACTGGTCTCTTTGCTGCAGCGTTCTTGCAGACCTGATCACCACTGAGTCCATTCCTTGTAAATACGGATGACAACAGCTTATTCACCGGTTACGAGGAAGCTTTGTGCATGCCTTGATACGGGAATATGTCGCGTGTGCGGGGAACACCTTTAATCAGCTTTAATATTACCTTAACGTATCTAAAGTGCCTAGCGATAAAACTTGATTTTGAGTTTAGGTGGACAACAATACTGACAGTTGTTGTAGGATGCTTATTGGTAATTTTAATCTAAAAAATGAAAGTATAAGGGTTTTAGTATAGTCCGTACACTGATATGATTCCCTAACTATCGAAACTCGCAAAAATATGATAGTGTTCAGTTAATTGTTCTTGCGTTTTTGCTTATTTTCTATTTTATTTTTAGTAGATTAGCTATTCTTGATTGCCGATGATGGAAACCTAATCCATTGTAATCTTACTTCTTCAAGAATAAAACGCCGAAAAATAAAAAGGATAATTAATTGAAAACTTGTACTTTTACCGGGTCAAAACCGTGTGTTTTACCGAGTACAAGGGTGAAAAATGAAACATTTTCAAGTTTTTGAGTCATCATCTGAGTCGCGTGTGAAATCGGGTTGAAAAACGCATGTTTTGAACCTTAACGGGTCAAAAATTCATGTTTTGGTGCTGCAGGGGCATTTTGGTAATTTGTGGGAAGGGTTATATGCAATTGTGAGCTAATCGCCCATGAGTATTGGCGATTAGCTCCTAATCGCGTGCATTATACATGCGAGTGAGGCTATTCATGTGCATATACATGCGTTTAGCCCAGAACACATTTAGGCCCAGCAACACGAGTGGGCCTGCTAATCGCATGAAGGTGTAGACGAGTGGGCCTGCTAATCGCATGAAGGAGAAGACGAGTGGGCCTTCTAATCGCATGAAGGTGTAGACGAGTGGGCCTATCTAATCGTCAGGAGTTGAAGGCGTTTAGGTCCCTTGGTGCTACTCGCGTATACTGTTCACCTAGCGATTAAGTCTTACTCGCCACAACTGTTCAGCGATTAAGGCTTACTCGTGTCTCCTATAGGTAGCGTTTACACCATACTCGTGTGATACGGCTAGCGATTAGCAGAGGGTATATATGTGAGACTTAGACTTTTTGTTCTTCATTTTATTCAAAACAAGAACACAGTGCTACTTTTCCCTCTCAACCCGAATCCAACAAAACCTTGCAAAAATTTCTTGTGATCTTTGAAACTTGTTACTCATCATCAAGGTAACAATATCTCTAATTCTCAGATCCAAATAACATAATCTAAAGGGTTAATTCTTCCATTTATGAACCGAAACCCTAGTTCTTACTCTTTGAATCATTAGGGCCAGAAAACGTGTTTATTAGTAATATTTTTGTGTGGGGTTTGTTAATCGGCATGTATAGGTTCTTTTCATACCAAAATCCTAACCTAAATCATACTAAAACAAAAAGCCCCAAATTTCAAAAGCTTATAAACCCTAACTTTTAATCCGGCTAATTAGCCCTCTTTAACTGATCTGAAATAGGAATTATGTTAAGGGGTTTTCATTTCCGGTTTGTTTAGGTCCTAATGCAACCAAAATCCAACCCATTTCGACCCATTTCAAGATTGACAAAGAATTGGTGAACTTGGTTACTGTTCACGCGATTAGGATACCCTAATCGCATGAACAGTACACGCGAGTAGGTTGTATTCAGCTAATCGCCTTCAGGTTCCTAGCGAGTATGACCTAATTGTGTAAAGAGGTATGCGATTAGCTATGCTAATCGCATGTAACCCTATGTTGACCAAAGTTTGTCAAATTTTGTCCGTTTTTTGTCCGATTTCATCATATCTTAACCTGTTCTAATGATCGTGTCGTATGTTTTGCCTTATAGAAAAATGCAGTACGGAACATCGGAGAAGCACAACTGTTTGGCATTTCTCGGACCAGTTACAAAGCCGGAATGCAAGTTGTTCGAGGGTGTTATCGAATACTTGAAGCGATCAAAGATCAAGTATGCTATCTCTACTGAATACGCGGCCTACAAGGATATTATTCGAGAATTCTACCAGAATGCAAAGGTCGACAACAGCACTGTTCCTGCAACGGTTAAAAGTGTTGTGCAGCAAAAGGACGTGGTTGTTACAGAAGAATTGATTCGTGAGGTTCTAAAGTTTGAAGATAACAAAGACGATCCTATTGTGTTCGATACTATTCTGATTCGCGGTGGCTTTCTTAGAATGAAGTATACAGATGATGTTCGTACTCAGAAAATGCTGCAAAAGGGTTGTCTACCGCCAGAGATAAAATATCTAACGCACGTTGTGCTTAAGTGCATCGGCCCTCGCAAAGGCACGTTTGATGCGATCCGGGACACTTTAGCATCAGCAATAGTTGCGTTGACATTGAACAAGCCGTTCAACTTCTCTGGAATGATTTTGCACCAGCTCAAGGAAGTGATCTTGCAGAAACCGACAAGGCATTCGTTCATAGTTTATCCTCGTTTTCTGAAAATGATCCTTGACCACCAGATTCCAGATTTGGTGAAGCATGATAATGAGTTGCTCGAAATTAAGAATATTGATGAGATTGAGCTGAAGAGAATGCTGCAGTATAAGAAAAAGCCGAAGGCGGAACATCCTCCAAGTCGGAAACTGTATGCATATCTCGCGAAAGATGATTATGAGGCACCACCTGGGAATAGGTGGAGACATGACGACAGTGACTCTGAAGATGATATTAATGTTCATAGACAGGTGTTCAAAGGTGATGATGTTATTGGCAGACCCTCTGATGAATTGGGTCCCAATGAACCGGGCAATACGGGGGAAGATGAGCGTAGACGCGATGATGATATGTTTGAACCTGCGTCTTTGGATGTTGACGCACCATCCAGTTCAGTTAGGGAAAAAGAAACATTGGATGAAGGCCCGGTTAACATTGAAGATGTTGATGATGAGGATGACGACTCAGAGGCAACTGAAGATAATAGACCTGATGTGCTCAGTTTAGAGGAGGATAGGGCTCTCACAGCCGAGGCGAGAGAACTTCAGAGGGATCCCACTTTCACACCAGGAGGTGAGGATCTCATTGCTGATATCGATGCTGATCTAAGCACGCCTCCTCCTCACAAGAGACAGAAAACCCAGGCAGCAAAGGTTAGTAGAGGTCAGAAAAGGATGTCAAAGACTGTAGTTGAGCCTGAAAAGAATACAAAGAGATTGAAGGGAAAACGCTCAGCTTTGAATCTTCCTGATACATTCGGCTCTCCAACCTCTTCTACCACACCAGCAACAACAACTAAAGCAGCAACAGCAACAACAACAGCAACAACAACTACAACAGCAACCACTTCTTCAGCTCCTCTATCTTCCAGTGCAGCTATGCCTGCAGGTATTACTATGTCTATGCCTTCTTCAGTAGTCTTCACTGAGCAAGTCTCAGCTACTGTTGAAGCGACAGGTGCACAGTTGGTTTCTAATCCGGTTGGTGACCATATCCGGAGACTGAAGGAAGCTGCAAGAACCAAAGCAGCTAAACCTTCAAGCCAATCATCTTCTTCTACTTCTGCTTCAAATGAACAACTCCAGCAAAATGTAAGCGAACTCATGGCTTTAGTTGTTGCACAATCGCGGGAAATAGCAGAGTTAAGGAGCAAGAATACTCAGATCGAAGAAAATGAGACAGCGATGCTTGAGTTGATTGGTGAAACCATTACTGCTAATACAGATCTTAGAGCTACTGTCGACGCACTCACCTTGTCTAATCAGCAGATTCTTGAGTCGAACAGGCAGCTTATGGAATCACACCAGCAGCTGATACAGTCAAACCAAAGTGCCTTGGCAAGACTGACAGGCATTGAAGGTAAGTACAATGACCTCCAGCTCGCAAATGTGAACAATGAGCGCAGAATCACCAGGTACAGGAAACAAAATACTAGATTAAGAGCTAGGTTGGATGAGTTATCTGGAACTCAGCCTAGGCTCACTGGTGGTTCTGAGGCTGGAGCGAGTACAGCTGGTGATGATAATGATGATAGTGAAGAAGAGGATGATGAGGATGATGAAGAGGATGATGACAAGTCTGATGATGATGATCAGGGTGATGGTAAAGGTGATGGTGGTGACCCTGGAGCCACAGGCGGTGGCGGGTCATCGGGTGGTTCAGCTGAGAGACGAACTAAGAAGCGCCATGATCGTCGAGGCGATGATCCCGAGGCAGGTTCTTCTGCTCAGGGGGAGCCATCAAGCAAGATGAGCAAGATTCACGAGCTTCGCAAGCAACTGAATAAGAAAGCGTTGTTTCAAGTTGAATATGTTGAGCCTCTAAACTGCTATTTTGCCTATGATGATGAAGGCAACCTGCTTCCACCGCCTGCCATGCCCGAGTATGATCTGGAAGAAGGCGAGATTCTACCAGAGATGACACCAGAGGATTTAGCTAAAGTTTATGGCTTTACACCTGGAGAATCTTCCAGTGCGAGCCAAAGTGTCCCTCCTGAGTTGCATCCTGATAATAATGAGGTAGATCTTGAAGATGGAACCAACGTCCCAACTCCTGAGTATGTGGTAAATGAGTCGGGCGCTGGTATTCCAAACATTGATGAGGAGATGGTTCGAGAGGCTGAGGAAAAATTAAAGTCTGACTCTGCTGATATTCCTGATGAAGTTAAAATTCGACAGGATAAAATCAGGGAGCGCTATCCCAAGTGGTTTAAACCTGAAGAAAAGAGAAAGCCGGTTGAGCGAGCCGCAGTCTTCAAGAAGCGATTGTCGAAGATGTCGGGTAATGTGATAAGCTGGGCATATATTGGTCACACGAGGATGCTAGGGATAAAATGGCAAGAAGGTTTGTTGTACTTCAAGGAATACAAAGACATTCTGAGCCTGCCGTTCTGGTATATTCGTGATCTCATTCGTCTTGATTATCCATTATATAAAGAAAAGGCTCCTCCACTTTCGGGTTTTTACACTAAGCTAAAGAGAGAAAGCATTGAGGGATGGAAAGAACTCGAGCCTCAGTATCCCAGATCATACCAAACAGACAAAATTCATCCCTTCACTCTAAAGCCAATCTGGGAGCACAAAATCAAGCCACCGAAATGCGTTTCAAGGATTCCCATTATTCCTCTTGAACAAGACTTTACCACGAAGCTGTATTACTGGCACTATGATGCAGCTACTACTGAAGCGGTGATCGTCTTGAGCAACAGTCCAAACCCATGCAGGAAGATTAGGATTTGGGATCCTATGTGGCTGATTAATTGCTCGGAAAAGGATGTGGAGATGTTGTATCAGTACCCGATCATGCATCTACCTGTTGAAGCCGATCAAGCTATGAAGTTTCAGAGAGTGATCCGGTTTTGTTATGCTAACAAGGTTCATGCAGGATGCGACTGGTCGAGAATCACACGGGTTAGAACATCATCAAGCTGAAGACAGAGATTGAAGATGCTGTTTGTATTTTTGTTTAGTTGTAATCGTTTTTGCTTATCGAGTCTGTAAAGTTGTTTGCTATTTTGGTATGAACGATGTCTTTTGGTTTATTTCTGTACGTATACTAGCCTGGTCCAAGGGGGAGTCTGTTAGTGCACGATGTCCCTAGGCTAGTATATATGTTGTTTGGACGTTTTTCGGGGTGTTTGGAGGCGTTTATACGCGTTTTGAGGGTCTCGGGGTGCAGCATGCGATTAGCAGGAGACAGCATGCGATTAGCCATTGGGCTGCATGCGATTTGGGCCTAATCGCATGGCCCATTAGGCGATTAGGGTATGTTAGCTAGCGATTAGCTAGCTAATCGCCACCTCTGCAGCTGCTAATCGCCTGCAAGAGGCTGGTCGTACCCGGGTGGTATAAATACCCTCATTCTCAACCCTAGACCTTAGTTCTTGCCTCACACACCCTCCAAACACCCTCCCCTGGTCATAGGACGTCTGATTTGATCATTGTAAACACTTGAGCTCTGTTTTAGTGATTAATCTATAATCTTTTGACCCGTGTGTGTGTAGTAATTACTCGTTTCATTGTTTCAATCGTTGTTTCTGTTATTAAATCATCTTAAAGGGATTCCGCACCTTTAGGATAAAACCCGTGATTGTTGGAACGCGAGTTCAACGGTCCTAACAGTGTATATATAAAATTGTTAGTTATCATACACACACGTATGTTGCGTAATTAAAAACATAGAATGTGTAAATTTTTTTCCCACTTTGTATATTCCTCTTAAGCATTTTGTTCAATAATTATGTGCTTGTTTTTTTCTTGAGTTAGTGAACCTTACAATATATATACAACACACACATAAAAATCCGCACCATTTCCATTTTTGTTTTCCGTTCTAATCAACAAAGGCAACTTAGTCGGAAAGGAAAATCAAATGTAAGATTATCCGTTGTGGCTAGAGGTGAGCATAAGTTTTATCCTCTTATATTGCGTTATGTCAGCGCTCAGTTGGCAGGGTGATAAAGCTTCTGCTCACTCACCTGATGCTGTTGTGGCTAGAGGTGAGCAGCAGCTTCATCCAGTTTTTTTTGTATTTTTATTTTTTTTCATACTTTCAAAATTTGTCAAAATTATATTAAACCAAAAATAAAGTTAACTACAAATTAGATTAATGTTTACAATAAACTATAAAAAAATAAAAACTAATCTAACACAACATCATCGGGACGTCTAGCCCACAAATGCTCGACTAATTCATGGCGGAGGTTTCCGTGTATCTCACGGTACTTGAGATTCCTTATGTTCTCGAGTCTTTGGTTATTATCGATTGTTGATTCGGCACGTGGGACAGCACCTTGGTAATTTTGACAAATCGCCAAGCCTCGGTCCTCCAATATCATGTTATGTAGAATAATACAAGTATAGACGACGTCCATGATCCTCTCTCGTGTCCAAAACCTTATTGGGTTGGCAATCAAAGCAAATCTTTTTTAAAAACGCCAAACGCTCTTTCAATATCTTTCCTTGCCGACTCTTGTTTCTTTGTAAAGTACTTGCGTTTGTCTCAAGTTGTGACGAGAAAGCTTGAACAAGTGTCGCCCATTCGTTGTAAATACCATCAACCAAGTAGTAGCCGTACTTGAAATTTACATTATTTGCGTAAAATGATTGGGGTGGCTCAACCCCGTCGATAATGTTATCGAATATAGGTGATTGGTCGATAACATTTAAGTCGTTATTTGACCCGGCAACTCCAAAGAAAGCATACCAAATCCAAAGATCATGCGAGGCCACCGGTTCAAGTATGACACTCGGCCCAGAATGATCACCCCGATGAAACTGACCTCGCCAGGCTGTAGGACACATAGCCCAACCAACATGCGTACAATCAAGACTACCAAGCATGTCGTGAAAGCCATGTTTCTCACCATGAACCTCGTATATGCGTTGGATATCATACATGGTTCGTTTACGCAAATACCGTCGTGAGTAAATAGATATGATCCCTACGCAAAAATAAATATATATATATATATATATATATGTACATATTTTAAAACGACATATGACAATAAAAGTGTAAAAAAATGTGACTAAACTAGTAAATAAAGATATACCTTGACAAAAATAATGAAGAAAGTCGTGCGCAACTTTTTCGGACATGGCAATATACTCGTCCATTGCGTTCGAAGCAATCCCGTAGGCTAGCTGCCGAATAGCGGCCGTACATTTTTGTAGGGAGGTGAACCCGAGTCGGCCCCTTGCGTCTACTCTTTGTTGAAAAAAAGGATAATGCTCCGACAAATCATTTGATATACGCATGAATAATTGTCTACTCATTCGAAAGCGTCGCCTAAAATGATCTTCAGTATACACAGGATCTGGGCAGAAGTAGTGACGGTACAAGGTATCGTTTGCTCCCTCTCTGTCACGGTCAAGGGCCGGCTGTTGGGTTAGCACGGGATTCCTTCTTCTTCGAGACCGTGCTATGAGGTACTCAATCGTTATCCTACCCACTTGCATAATCAGGTCGTCTTCTTCGAGCGAGTCGGACGAAGACAAATCATTCCATTGCAAAGTCATTTTGTAGTCGAGAGAAAGAATTTTTTTTTGATAGTTTGTGTGTTGTGATAGTTGAAAATATTAATAAGTTACCAAAAATAGGTAGTTAGCTGCCAACGGTCGGCAGCCAACGGTAACATTGACCTTCCAACGGCTAGTTTTGACCCGCTACTACATGCGAGTGTGGTAGCTTCGGCTATCTCGCGGGGTTGATAGCTGGATGATGTTATGGTCCAAGCTATCCACGTGTACCAAATATATTGTGGCTCGCAGCTCCTCGCTCGCGGCCCACAACGGATAGTCTAAGTCGATAAAATGAGACGATATAGTCAAACACAACTAAAGTTAGTAAAGTTAGTTAACTAATAAAAGTCAAGTCAATAAGCAAAAGTATGCAACCAACAAAAAACAACTTGCCTTCATTGCAAACCGTATAAAGTGTAAACTTTAATAGAACCATTTAATATATACTAGGTTAAATCTCGTGTGGACACCCGGGTTCAATAAATGAAAACATTATAAAGCTTTAAACTACAAGTAATTAAAATATAGTGTTAACGTAAATAACGGAAAATAAAAATACATATGACGGGATATTACATTATATACTTACAGTTTTATAGATCGCAATCTTAAATCTTATTGGAGAGGAAATTACAACCTCTCATCCATCCAAATTAGTCATGAGTTGTAGCCATTTCCTTTTCCAGTAGAACAGTGGGAACAACCGAACTAGGCTGCATTTTTTGAAATGGTTAATAAGGGAGTTGCATATGTACTAACACCGGCAATATGTGTCATGTAACATGTCATACCGGTTTGGGTCACAACATGCCATTTTAGGAAGAAAAAAAAGTATTAAATCGCACCTTAAGAATGTTGTCCGTCTCATTCAGTAAAACCTCATTGAGTTGATCCTCCCTTACTTTGTCTTTGTAGATTATTAGAAATATCAATCATTACTTAGTAGTTAGCTAGTAACCTTTAATATTCATGTATCATTAGTTAAGAATCTTGTCCGTCTCATTTAGTGTCATTTCTGCTTTCGATCACGGCATTTGGCCTCGCATTGTCACAAAACCTTTAATATTCATGCATTATATTTAATATTGATTTCTGCATAACACACAGATGATTCTTAATTTCTAGATGATAATGTGTGACACGAATTGAACATGAAAAATTTTGCGTTTGTTAGAGGACCATTGAAGAGGGAAGCTCTAGAGGCTATTGCATATCCTCTCCAATACCAACATCACTCATTGTTAGTTTCTTAGTTCACTCACCAACTACGTTTAGTGCCATTTGTGATGTGAATGAATTGATTTCACTACACTGTTTAATTCCTCAGTTTCACTAATCTGAGTAGAAAGTAAACAAGTTTTTAGGCCAAGTTGTAAAAAATCATGGCCAAGGTAAAAAAACAAGGGCATTTTCTATATAAAAGAATAAAATATATTTGGTATGGTATAACTTGATCAACAATACCCATTTAACAGACTCAAATTAATTCATTTGAGCTTAAGCTTACTCTTTGCCGCTTATATATACATGTTCACAACATTTTTAGTAGTTGCCAGGTTTAGTTTGTTTGTTGATGTCCAATTTTAATAATTAAATAGGAGTTAAAGCAAGTAGCTTTAAGTTGGGGTCCAAGTTCCCCAGTCTTACTCGGGTGTATTTTGATCAAAGGTGATAGCGGTGAAGACTGAGAAAAGCGACATTCCTACATCGAGAAGAAGAAGTAACTTTGTTTCTTTTTTTGTGTAACAAACTAGCAATGATCATGGGTATGAAGAAATTAATGGGGATATTTAAGAATTTGTTATTCGAATCGTGTAGATACCTCGATCACAGAAACACATACAATAATAGATGTTACTCTTATCAAAGCTTGCATCAAGAACCCAGGTCATCTTGAATCTAAGGTAATTTATTCTGAACTTTGTTGTAGTTAATGTTTTCACTAATTTTTCTGAAAAATTTAATAAAACATAACCATTTTGTGAACGATCATACATTCAGATGCGTATGTTTTTTGTCAATACTTAAACCTGCATTTAAATTTAAGCTTAGCACTTTAATTAAACTCCTCTCTTAGGAGTCATAATCAAAATTTGAGAAGTAAGAACAAAGTTGCTAGAAGAAAATTGATTTTTGTGATGATGTTAAGTTACATATCACTAACTCTAAGCACCCCTTATTTGATTACGATTCAACTAATTCTAGATTGTTGCCTCCAATCTAAACAACCTTTAACAAAATAATATTAAAATTGGGCGAATGTCATAGAACAAATATGCTTTAGTGGGTGAGCCATTTCTATAATGGTAACTTTGTTTAATTGTTATGGTTACAACGACTTTTCAAGTAGCCTACTTTGGTAACTATCACATAAAAAATAAAATTAAAAAATTGGGTGAAGTAAAACTATTATGAGAGAAAAAAATACAAGGGGAAATACTTCCTCAATTGGGTGTTTCTGTCTTTAACACCACACCAGGTTACATTCCCTTGAACTTGATTTGCTTAACAAGTTTGTGCCATTTATTTGAAACAGGCAACATGTTGGAGTAAAACTGATATGAGAAATGGACACCTTCGATGGCGACAATATGATTGGACTGATTTTCAAAAACATTTAGTTATAATTTGATCCAGTTGGGATGGATCCTTGGAAAGCACATTTACATTTAGTTAGACATCTTGTTGGAGCCAAAACAAGACGCCAATAAATTAGCATCTCAAATCATCCATAAACAGAATGGAAAGTGTTATTTTTATCATAGATTTAAGAGTATTTAGGTGTGTGCTTAAAAGATAATCAGAGCAACTAGAAAATCACAATCTTGAGTCTTGAGCTCATCTGTAACAAGTCTTTAGGAGACTGATAAAATGTTGTTATTGCCTTAATGGCGTATGCATAAAAAGTACTTCCTCTATCCCCAATCATGTGTCATGTTGGACAAGTATTAAACAAATCTTTAACAAAAGTGCTTTGAATGTTAGTGAAATATAAACCATCAATGACAAGTGTGAGGACTAAAGGAGCTGATGCTTTGTGTCAAAAGAACATGATATCAAAGATAACTAAACAGAAAAATACGACTGATTATTATTAATGAAACCAAAGTACAAACAATCTCTCACAATAACTCTCTGATACACGATCACAACACAACTCTAAACACCAAGGATTACACAACTAAATCAGAACAAGATGTTACTGATTAAAACCCTAATCTAGACTTGTGAGAGAGAATACAAAGAATGAGAGAAAAATATGAACGACTAAACTCGTTAACAGAGACGAAGACAGCCTTTTATAGGCAGCTACCAGCTTCGGGAAGAAACACACCCGAAGCTGTTTAAACCGTTAGATCTAAATAAAGAAACACAGAACGACTTGATCTGGACCATCAATTATAGGCTCGTACACAGGCACGGTGATTGCCAACGTGGACAGGCTTTGGGCTCTTTCCTTCTTGGGCTCCACCATTGGGCTATAACTATTCTTGGATTGGGCTAATTCTCTTTCACCAGACTTTAATCACAATACTTGAATACTTAGCCCAATTCTTCAATCTTGACAATCAAATCTTGTAACTCGAACATAACTCGAACATCTACACTACGAACATGACTCGATCATCCTAGTCAGCTCAGCTGCCCATGTCATCATGTGAACCTACAAATACACTTATGCAAAATATTCAAATATCTAATATATCTAATGTTTAATTGTTAAATTGCTAGTTATAATTTTAACACCTCCCCACAATTTAACAACTAAACGGATCTTCCAAATTTAAAGACTTACACATTTCTTCATGATGACCAACCCCAAGACCTTTGGTCATTATATCAGCCACTTGCTGATCAGATCCAATTTTAACAGTTTGTATAAACCCTTTAGAGATCAAGTCTCTTAAGAAAAATAAGTCTAGTTCAAAATGTTTCGTTTTATCAAAAAATACTGGATTTGCTGCAATAGACAGCGCAGCACTATTGTCACACTTTAATTGTACAGGTAACACCACATCAATATACAACTCAGATAACAAGTTTTTTAACCATAAAATCTCACAAGCTGTAGAGCACATTGCTCTAAATTCAGCTTCTGCAGATGATCGTGCAACTGTAGACTGTTTTTTACTTTTTCAGGAAACAAGACTAGTTCCTAGAAAAACACAAAATCCAGTCACTGACTTTCTGGTAATAGGACACTTGCCCCAATCAGAATCTGAGTAAGCAAGTAATTTAAAGTTAGAATCTTTCTTAAAGGAAATTCCTTTCCCAGGAGCCTTTTTCAAATATCTTAACAACCTGAATGCAATTCTTAAATGACCCTCAGTTGGCTTATGCATAAACTGGCTTAGATAATGTACAGCATAGGAAATATCTGGTCTCGTGTGAGACAAGTATATTACTTTCCCTACTAGCTGTTGATACTCAGTTATGTTACCCAACACTTCAGGATGATCATTGCAAAAGTTTGTTAAGACATGATTTGGCTCTAATGGACTACTAACTGGTTTGCATGCTAACATGCCATACTCAGTTAGTAAATCCAAGCAATACTTTCTTTGGGACAAGCAGATAGCATCATCTGTTGATACTACTTCAAGTCCTAAGAAGTACTTTAATTCTCCTAAGTCTTTTATAAGGAATTTTTCTTTAAGACATGATTTAACTTCAGCTATTTCACTAATGTTATTACCAGTCAGTACTATATCATCCACATACACAAGCAATAGAATAGTGGAATTCTCAGATTTTCTAACAAACAAACTATAATCACACTTGCTTTGAGAAAAACCAAGATTGCTTAGAACACTTACAAGTTTAGCATTCCACATTTTGGGTGCTTGTTTTAACCCATACAGAGATTTATTAAGTTTACACACTCTAGTTTCATTATCAGAGAAGTATCCTTCAGGTAAAGACATATACACATCCTCATTTAAGTCACCATATAAGAAGGCATTATTAATGTCTAATTGAAACATTTTCCAGTCATTTTTAACGGCAATAGACATCACTGTTTTTACTGTCACAAATTTTACAACAGGAGAGAAAGTCTCATCAAAATCTACTCCTTCTTTTTGACTATATCCCTTAGCTACAAGCCTAGCCTTAAACCTCTCAACCTCACCATTGGACTTATACTTTATCTTATAGATCCACTTACAACCTACTACACTTCTTCCTTTAGGAAGATCTACTAAAGTCCAGGTGTTATTTCTATTTAAGGCTTCTATCTCATCATTCATAGCACTCACCCAATTAGGATCAAGTGCAGCCTGTTTATAAAACTTAGGCTCAACAGATTTATTTAACATGCTAGCAAAGACTCTATTATCATAGGACAAATTAGCATAGTTAACTACCCTTTCCACTCCATACTTAACTTTTCCCTTAATGACAAAGTCATCAAGTCTTTTTGGAAGGGAAGACCCCCTAATGCTTCTTCTAACACTTAAACTACTTGAGTCATTGCCCTCAGAATTAGAAGCATTTTCATTTCCAGTCATCACATGGTCAACCTTGCCACTACCTCCATTGTCATCATTTCTTGGTGATTGAGGGAAATCACCATGTTGATGACTAGGAGAGGGCTGCTGATCCTCATGTGTCCCTGGATCAGACATACCTGAATCCCTTCCCTCATCATTGGGCTCTTCAGGATGTTCTGGTTGTTGATCTTTCTCATCAAATAAGTCAAAGAAATTAAGTGAATTTAAATCAGTTTGATTATTACTATCAAATTTTTCAAAAACAGGTTTATCTTTAAATGGAAAGATAGACTCATAAAATTTGACATCTCTTGAAAAAGACACAGTTTTGGAGTCAAGACTATAAACCTTATAGCCTTTCTTTTCATTAGAGTAACCTATAAACACACATTTTTCAGCTTTTTCACTTAATTTGTTAGACTCATTTAGGACTGTTGAAAAACATAAACAACGAAACACCTTTAAGTGTCCTAGGAAGGGTTCGAATCCAAACATAAGCTCATACGGGGTATTTCCATTCAAGACTGAGGAGGGAGTCCTATTAATTAAGTAAGCAGCAGTTAACACACATTCTGACCAGAAACGAACAGGTAAGTTACTTTGAAATAATAGTGACCTAGTAACATTTAGTAAATGTCTGTGTTTCCTTTCAGCAATCCCATTCTGTTGGGGTGTGTAAGCACAAGTTGTTTGATGAAAAATACCTAATGACTTACAAAAGTTACTCATTTGGTTATTTACAAATTCCAATCCATTGTCACTTCGAAAACACTTAACATTTTTATTAAACTGAGTTTTTAAAATGTTTACAAAATCTTGTATGTTTTCAAAGACCTCTGTTTTTTGTTTCATCAAACACCCCCAAACAGCCCTAGAGAAATCATCTACAATTGTTAAAAAATATTTGAATCCTTCTCTACTAGGAACCCTGTAGGGACCCCAAACATCTAAATGAACCAAGTCACCTAATCCTGAGGATTTGTGATCACTTAAAGGGAAAGGTTCTCTATGCTGTTTTGCTTTGTGACATATTTCACAAGGCAACTCAGCATCCTTAGAACCTATACTTCCTATAGAAGGTTCAAGTTTTTTAATCACAATATCAGCAGGATGTCCTAATCTAGCATGCCATAACTCATATTGTCTACTAGAGCCACCAACCTGATTACTAACATAAGATCCTCCACAAAAATACAACCCTTCTAGCTGACTACCAGTCACCAGGGTTTTCTTTGTAGACAAATCCTGAATATAGCAATTATGTTCATCAAATCCCACATACAAGTGATTATCTTTAACTAGTTTATGAACAGATATCAGATTTACACAATACTCAGGAACTACAAAAACATCATTCAACACTACATTGTTACCAAGATTTAGAGTTCCAATTTTAGTTACAAGAGCATTAGTGCCATTGGGATGTTTTACTTGTATATTCAGATCAGACACATCTATATAATCAGATAACTCATGTTCACTAGTTACCATGTGCTGATTAGCACCCGAGTCTATTATCCAACCCATTCTAATCTTTTTCCCATTCACATTAAAACAGAAAACAGGTTTAACAAAAGCATTAGCACAAAATGGAAAGTAATTACTACCTGAAACATTATTACATTTAGGAGCATCACTACTTCCTTCAGACAGCAAACTTAACAATTTAGACATTTGTTCACTAGTCAAAGAAGACAATTGAGTATTAGTTTTATCACAAGTAACATTATTATTAACATTCCTTTTACCCTGCATGCCCCTGGCCTTAGCCCAAGGTGGATATCCCACTAACTCAAAACATTTATCCACAGAATGACCCACCTTGTTGCAATGTGTACACTTAAGTCCTTGATTGTTCTTATTATTTCCTTTGTTAACAAGATTAGTTGGTTGAGTAGTTTTAGCAAAAAAACCAACTGTTTGACCCTTAGTTTTAGAAACTCCACTTGAATTTCTATGGGATTCTTCCCTAGAAACTATTGAAAAAGCTTCTTTAACTGATGGTAAGATTTCTCTTATTAACAAACTAGTTCGGACTGTTTGGTACACACTGTCAAACCCCATAAGAAACTGCATCAACTTTATCATATTACTGAAATTATTGAATTCCCTAGAAGCATCACAAGTACATGCAGGTAATTGCAGGATTTGATCAAGTTGTTTCCACATAATGTTCAACTTATGATAATATTCAGATACAGGCATACCATTTTGATTAAATGAGTTTATTCTTTGATATAAATCAAAAACTACAGACCCATCAACCTTATCATATGTCTCCTTTAGTTCAGACCACACATCACTAGCCAATTTAGAGAACACATGACCCATATACAATTCCTCACTAATGGAATTAAGAATCCATGTCAATACAATGGAATTACATCTATCCCACTGTCTAACAAGCACATCATTAGTTTGTGACCTAATACATGTTTTATCAATAAAACCCCATTTATTTTTAACTTGTAAGGCCAGTGTTAAAGCATTTGCCCAAACCGAATAGTTCTCAGACCCTTTGAGTTTTACTGTGATGATTGTAAGGTTGCTAGAATCAGATGGGTGCAAGTACAGAGGGTCACTACCATCTAATTTACTGACTAATGTCTCATTATTCACATTAACAACAGGACCACCAGGATTATTTGGATCAACGTTATCTCCCATTATTAATCAGTTTCAAATAAGACAGTTATCACAGCAATCACAAAATCACAGAACAGAAAAAACCACAAGTAAGAGAATCTAACCACAGAGAGCACACCACAAACACACACACACACACAATAAGATCAATCACACAATGGCGAAGCCTTGCTGGTGTTCCAGATCGTCGGTTCGTCACTCAAGGTGCCGACGCAGGTCCTAGCAAGGGAGCCTCCTACCAGACCTAGACCTTCCTTAAAGCTAATCAGGGACTCAAGCCCTGAGCATAGACTCCTTAGGACAAACTCTAGGAAAAGCAGTAAAGAATGGAACGATCTCACCGAGTAAGACCCAAGTTAGGGTTTCCAGAAACTCGTAGTGTCAACCTTCAAGGGTTGATCACCAGAGAGCAAAGAGAATAACACTTCCCAAGAACCAAGATCCAAGCTATTCACAGCTTCAAAGATCCACCAATCAGTTCTTCACCAACAATGTCAGATCTGACTCGATCCAACCAGATCCAGATCAGATTCAACCAATCGTCCTTGAATCAGTTCCAATCAGCGGAAGACAGTACCAAGAAACACAATAGATCAACTGATCCACAAAATCAACCCGTATCAGAGGATATAACAAACCCTAGAGCTCTGATACCATGTCAAAAGAACATGATATCAAAGATAACTAAACAGAAAAATACGACTGATTATTATTAATGAAACCAAAGTACAAACAATCTCTCACAATAACTCTCTGATACACGATCACAACACAACTCTAAACACCAAGGATTACACAACTAAATCAGAACAAGATGTTACTGATTAAAACCCTAATCTAGACTTGTGAGAGAGAATACAAAGAATGAGAGAAAAATATGAACGACTAAACTCGTTAACAGAGACGAAGACAGCCTTTTATAGGCAGCTACCAGCTTCGGGAAGAAACACACCCGAAGCTGTTTAAACCGTTAGATCTAAATAAAGAAACACAGAACGACTTGATCTGGACCATCAATAATAGGCTCGTACACAGGCACGGGGATTGCCAACGTGGACAGGCTTTGGGCTCTTTCCTTCTTGGGCTCCACCATTGGGCTATGACTATTCTTGGATTGGGCTAATTCTCTTTCACCAGACTTTAATCACAATACTTGAATACTTAGCCCAATTCTTCAATCTTGACAATCAAATCTTGTAACTCGAACATAACTCGAACATCTACACATCCTAGTCAGCTCAGCTGCCCATGTCATCATGTGAACCTACAAATACACTTATGCAAAATATTCAAATATCTAATATATCTAATGTTTAATTGTTAAATTGCTAGTTATAATTTTAACACTTTGTAATGATTAGTAAGTGGGTAATTTGTGTTTACTTGTGTAGGGGAACAAAGAATAGATCTTTTTGCTCTAATAAACAAGTTAACCCGGGTTGTGTTTTATTTCTAACGAGTCGAATACAAAGTCGATTTTAACGAAAATGTGTGTGTATATTGTTTTATTGAAAACTTGCATTATGACGGTAAAATGGGTAAAAACATTTTTACACATCAATCTAACTTAACTTGACTCATTTTGACTTGTATGACTCATTTGAAAATAAGCTTTGACCCGTTAGACGTTACTACAATAAAAATGATCTAAAATGCAGGGGCCTCTAGAATCAACTTTTCTATCATTAAGGCAAAAGGAATTAGGCAAATGTTTCTTCACCAGACTCATTTTGACCGATGCACCTCATTTGAACGTGAACGGTTATAATTTCGGACTTGGTTTTACATTTAATCTATCAATGATTTTTTTAAGAAAACCACATGGATATACTTTAGGATCTGTTAGAGCATCTAAAATGGGATTTGTGATTCCCACGGATAGCTACATTGAGAAGAGACGGTTGTGGTGGATGAGAAAGTGCGAAAAACAATTGTTGACTTTTAAAGCCAAATTTTGTATGCAAGGACTCCCAATGATGATATGTTTAGCATCCGATACCATTATTTTATAATAATGTTGTATATAAACCTACTTTTGGTATTCTTGATGAAAATTTCTTACAATTTAAATATCTAACTATTCATATAGAAATTCTAGACTTTCTTTGCATGTTGTAACCTTATAGGTTCTACGGCTACATTTCGTTGAATGAAATAAAATGTTAAAAATCCGGAATGGGTAGTGGTTCGTAATGGACATCACAATTGAATCGGATATCCATCGAACACCTGCTGCAACGTGCGGGCATTTCCACTAATATAAATAGAAAATTGAAGTGATATAATACTGATATTTTCTTTTCTTTTATTCTAGAAACGTTGATAGTCAAAAAAATTCGAATTGTTGTCCTACGGAAAGTTGGGGTGATTCTTGGATGTTCTCTCATTTGGTGGGCAATTTAAGACTTTGGCAAACAAGATTGCTTTCATATTATAAAAAAAAAATAATAAAAAAAAAAAAAATTGCTGGTCCATGAGTATGAATTCATGCTCTATCCCCTTTTAACTTTTGAAAACACCACACACATTGCAAGACATATAGTTCAAAAACCTGGATTGAATAAGAGTGGTAACTCGATCAGCTTCATCACGCCAAAGCATATAACCGAACCGAAACTCATGGAGTTAGTTACAGGGATAGCTTTACCAAACCATGTCAAGACATATAGTCGTTGGTCTTGAAGTGAATTAAAGCTTAGCATATGGTTTGGATGCCATGGAATGAATTGTAGTGGCAACTAAAGGAAATCATGTTTTATCCTATTATCGTGCCGCCTTTTCTCTGTTCGGTTCCAGTTCCACAATGGTTTGGCATGGTATCGGTTAGGGGTCGGTCGGTTCCACACCGGTTTAAGAGTCAGTTTTTTACCCAGTTTCGGTCTCTAGCCGATGCATGTACACATCTTTTAAAATTATATAAACTACATAAAATTGAACTTTTATTAATTTTTAGATTTTTCAAAATAAGAAATTTGAGATCAGTAAAAACAAAATATAATTTTATTTGTGTATATGGACAAAATCGTTTTTTTCCTAAAACGTTTTCGGTTCGGTTCCGGTTCCTTGTTGGTTCCGACTTCCAACCGGTTTTGCGGCCACCTCTTGTCTAGGCCTGTAAACGAACCGAACTGTTCGTGAACTGTTCGGCGGGAAGTTCGTTTATGTTCGTTTATTTAAATAAATGAACGAACACGAACACATTTTTTTGTTCGTTTAATTAAATGAACGAACATGAACACACGTTGTGTTCGTTCATTTATGTTCATGAACGTTCGATTATGTTAGTTCATTTATGTTCGTTTATTTTTGTTCGTTTATGTTCGTTTAATTAAACTTAACTTTATTTTTATTATTTATTTCCTTTTGTTAAGTAAGCTTAATTCATATGTTTTTAAAACTTAACCCTAACCCTAACATTCTAAACATATATATCACTTATCAACCGCTCTCCACACTTTACATCCGCTCTCCACCCTAACCCTAACGTTCATTTATGTTCATTAATCATTATTAACTTGTTTTTGTTTGTGTTCGTTTATATTGATCATTTGTGTTCGTTTATGTTCATGAACTGTTCATTTAGGTATAAATGAACGAACATAAATGAACACGAACAAGACAAATTTCTTAATGAACGAACACGAACACAATAATGTGTTCGATTATGTGTTCGTGTTCGGTTAAAGTTAAATGAACAAACACGAACATGCCTGTGTTCGTGTTCGTTCGGTTCGTTTACAAGCCTACTCTTGTCCCTCGTTATCAGCATAAGCCTATTGGGCTCTACAGTCATAAAACAATAATTACGGGCCAACCCTCTCAATTGCACCAGGCTGGCCCTTATCACTGACTTTCTGTCATATAAATATACAAATTTCGCCAACTACTTTTGCTGGCCATTGAATATGTTTTATTTTGGCATAGATGGTATTAATGCTATATCCTAAAGTGTGCCAACATTTTTGGATAAAATTTATTACAAAAAGACAAACATAATAAAAAAAAACAAAACAAGGATGGAGGAAATTAAAGTTGGATTAAACGTTCAAATGAACCATCAAACAACATAACGTGGGCTAAAAACTAAGAGAGTATATGGTATAAAGCCCCTTAAAATAAGAAGCATAAGAAGGCATCAGTGATTGACACCTGTCAATCTAACCTAACCAGAGTCAAACATAATAAAACCTATCTTCTCTGTTTTAAACCTAAGCCATTCTCATTTTGAAACAAACCAGCATCATCACCACCAACACCCACCAACACCACCATCACCACCACCATCACCACCACCACCACCACCAGAACCGTCAGTCCAACTTTCCTTGCACTCAACCCAAAACATCCCCTCTTTCCTGCAATTAAATCTGGACATTAAAGAAGAGAGAGGGAGAGAGAACGTGAGGGAGAGATGAACACCACCGGTACCGACCGCCTTTCCGGTCATCTTCTCCGGTGGGACTCCTCCTCCGAGTTTGCAGGTATGACAGGAAAAAATCAGTGATGATATAAAAGGGAGATTTCCACCCTTATGTCTTCAAAAATAAACAAGAGCACTATTGTTCAAGGTAGACATTAGCTGTTCTTCAGATTTGTTTTGTTCTACTCGTATTCATTTCATTATATGAGTTAATAAAATCTCAATTCTTCGCTTTTACTTAAACCTGTTTTTGCCGCTTACACTTCAATTACCATCATTCTCTTCTTCAGTTTGGTGTAAGGCATGTTCACTAACGATCCCGAGAGTGCGTTTGTTTTATTTTTTGAGTGAATGTGATGAGTGCGTTTGATTTTTGTTTGGGTTTGATGAGTGCGTCCAAAATTTTCAATGTGTGGTTTTCAAATTTTTTAATAAGTGTGTCCAAACTTTTTAATGAGTGCGTTCAAAATTTCAATGAGTGCTTCCAAACTTTTTAATGAGTGCTTCTAAATTTTCAATGAGTGCTTCCAAACTTTTTAATGAGTGCGTTTGAAAAATTAATGAGTGCGTCTGAAAAATTAATGAGTGCGTCTGAATTTTAATGAGTGCGTCTGAATTTTAATGAGTGCGTCTGACTTTAATGAGTGCGTCTGAATTTAATGTGTGCGTCTGAATTTTAATGAGTGCGTCTGTTTTAACCCAGGTATGGTTAGGGTTTTTAATCTGCATCCTTAATCTAATGACTGAGATTGCTTCTTACGCTTCTTACGTTAAGGGGGCTTTATACGTTATCTCTCCCCAAAAACTAATTGTCACTAGATGTCATTTATACCGAATATGATCAGTAAATAACCTTTACTTTAAGAATGTAAAGATCATATAAGGTGCATTGTTGCAACTATCAATCAACCAATCTGGCAAGTTGGTGTTCGTTGTACTAATTGACGATCAAACCCCAATGAGATATATACAAAAGACGTCATCCCCTTGGCTCTCCTAGATGTGCGGAAACCCGACCTCCACTCGCTCGAAGACACGATAGTGAAATAATCGGTAAAACCTCACCGTTAGAGGAAAAGCGCAATCTTTTTAAGTTGAGTTCTGGAATGATGTGGTGTGATGAAGTAGCGGGTCTGGATTTTAGACATGGTGTAGCGACGTTGATGCTCTTAAAGGTTCTTTTATTTTTTGGGAAATTCAAGACTTCGGCAAATAAATTATTTTTGCTTTCATATCTATACAAAATAATAAATGAAAGTATTTTAGGACACACGTCACTTTCTAGTGCATCTCACTCGTATTTTCCCTCCTATCTCCTATTAAATAATGATAAAATCATAATTTCATGTTTCTATTTTTTTTTAACGGCAAACAACTTTCATTCGATCACCAAATATGTACAAGCGTTTGTCCTTAGCAAGTTGCTAGATCAAACTAGTTTACATCACCCAACTCGTTACACCCATGAAAATCACATTAAAAGTATTAAAAAGTAAAAGATGCCAACTTCTCCCAACGTATCTCATCTTTTTTAGCCTTATTTTTAACCCATAGAAATGACGTCGCTTGTGTTTCTCCAAATATTCCATTCACACTTGCTCTTTTGCCCGAAAAAATCACTCTTTTCCTTGCCTTCCAAATTGCCCAACATGTCGTGAGGATAACCAATCTTACCATTCTTATCTTCTTTGTCGAGACCGGTAACAACTTATGGACCTGAATCAAATCTTTAAAATGGAAAACATACAGTTGAGGGATGCCACACCGTATTTAAAAATTATAATTTAAGTTCCCTTCCTGTCGCAGATTGATGACACCCTCATGGATGTAATTCGAGAGGATTGTTTACACGGTCACTATGGCAACGGTATTGAGAATTTGCCACGCGGGAATATAAAGGCTTTTGAAGGAAAGTTTATTCCGGTTCCAAAAATAGTGGAGATGATTAAGGAGGATGCATTTTTGTGGGTGAGTCAGAGGTCCAAGTGTCATTCCCCTGCGTGGGATAAATGGGTTAAATTGGATGTCATTGACATTCTGTAATCACTAATCAGGGTGTGCCATTACGGCCATGTGTGTTGTTTTTTTTGTTGTTGTTTTGTACTATTTCTAGTTTTTGCTGAGCTCTCTATATAGATGCATTTTCGTTATAAAAAAAAAAGATATCCATTTGCTGACAGATATGCATCAAACACCAAAAGTACAAATTCATTAATGAGACATTTGAATTTAATATTTAAAAAATTTGTAAGTAAAATAAATTAATTTCAATGTTTTATCTATGTGAGTGAACTAGATAAGATTATGCTATGATAACACTATATTGTAAGCCATACCCATACATAAGCATTATTTATTAGAGTATGTTAGTGTTTATCATCTATTAATTCACCTCTAATTACATCTGTTTGAAAATAGCTTAAATGTAAGAGTCTTTTACATACATAGTGCCGTTTCTATAAAAATTTTCATCTCTAGTGCCACTCTCTCCCACTTTTCACCTCTAGTGTCGTCACCGTAAGTAATGGAGAAAGCTTACAACCTCTTACACAAAAGTTGCCCCATAACTTTTATTCCTTTTCAGATATGTGTAAGAATTGTTGTCTGATTTCGCCGTTAGTAACAACGATGACACTAGAGGTGAAAAGTGGGAGAGAATGACACTAGAAGTAAAAAGGTCGAGAGAGATGGTACTATTTGTGCAAAAAAAACACTCTAAATGTAACCTAGCTGATTTGTTTTAGAACTCGCTACAAATCTTTTAATGGATGGTGTAGTGGTAGGACTTTATTCACCTTTAGGAAAGGTCTAGATTCAAATCTTGCTTCCATTAGTTTCCTACCATACGGTCTTGAAGACCACCTGCCTAACGCAAACTGCGATTTATTCGATCGCGTTGGTTACATGGTATTGACCGGTATTGAGTTTTTTTAATAACGGTTCTCCTGGCTAATAAAAAAAGCCCTATCATAGTGATTATAATACATGCATTACAAGTTGTATACTGCATCAGTTTCGGTTAACATCTACATTGTTTTTAGATGTGGTTAAGAGAACTTGCCTTGTTTTAAGAGCATTTTAATAATTTTACCACCGAAGTAACTGCTTAACTGGGACTTAACCCAGTCTTCAAGTAACTACAACCATATTGTTGATGATTTTAGTGTCACTAATAATATCTTAGTAATGTTGGCTTTACTTACATACCAAAGTAGAAATCACATAATATGTTTTTACTATTTAGGAGGCGTGGAGTGCATACTTGATCATACTCTTTTGATTTCAAGCACCACCTGCCTAACGCAAACTGCCATTTATCTGATCGTGTTGGTTACATGGTATTGACAGGTATTGTGAGTTTTTTTAATAACAGTTCTCCCGGCTAATTAAAAAACCTAATTAAAAAAACTCTTCATTGTGATTATAAAACATGTTGTATATTGCATTGGTTTCAATCAACATCTACATTGTTTTCAAATGTGTTTAAGAGGACTTGCCTTGTTTTAAGAGCATTTTACTAAGTTTACCAACGGGGTAACTGCTTAAGTGGGACTTAACCCAGTGTTCAAGTAACTACATCCATAATGTTGATGATTTTAGTGTCACTAATTATATCTTAGTAATGTTGGATTTACTTACATACCAAAGTATAAATCACATAATACGTTTATACGATTTATGAGGCTGCAGACTTAATCAAAACCTTTTTATTTCAAGCGTCACATAACCTCAATGCTTCTAAGCGGGCAGCCCCTTAGTGGGTCAGGGCAGCGCCTGTGCGGAGTTTAGGAAACACTTTGATGGGTCTAAATGGCAGAGCCCCGATCGGGCTGCCTGATTAACACTGAAAAATAATTATTTTGCCCTCACATAACCTCAATGCTTCTAAGGGGGAAGCCCCTTAGCGAGTCAGGGCAACGCCTAAGCGGAGTTTAAGAAACACTTTGATGGGTCCAAAAGGCAGAGCCCCGATCGGGCTGCCTGATTAACACTGAAAAAAAATTATTTTGCCCTTCGGAAACTTCACTGAAAATGCTTGTAAAATGGCAATTAATGGGAACTGATGATTAGATGGATTTGATAATCAGTGGGAATTGATATCAATATAAATTGATTAAAGTGGCAAGAGATCATCAATGACGAATGTGTGTTATTGGCCATTTTTTTACTAGTCGCATGATAGAGCAAAACAGAAACAATAATCACAAAGAACTTTTGCAAAATCGGATGACTATTATTGATAACAGGCAATGCCTTTTAAAGTAATACAAGCAAAGGGCTAGAAAAGTTTAAACAAATGAAAAATAACAAACAAGTACATAAAAACAGGATCTGATGCATGGAATATGGAACAAGCTTGACCATGCACATTATTCTCATCCGATCTCAACAACCCAAACGGCTACCTAGATTGAATTATGTCCAATACCCTCCTTTAATTCAATCTTTCTGATCACTCCAAGTGCCTCTCTCAAATAACTGAACTAGTCTGGTCCAAGAGGCTTTGTTAAAAGTTCAGCAATTTGTTCTTGAGTTTTGCAAGACTTTAACTTAATCTGCTTTGCATCTACTAGACTTTTGATGTAATGGAACTTGTTGTCAACATGTTTGCTTCGACTATGTAAGCCAGCATTCTTTGACAAGAACATGGCCGACACATTATCACAATAAATTTCAGTTGCCTTTTCTTGTTTATAACCAAGCTCTTCAAGTAACTGCCTGACAGGCTGCCCCATTTGCTTAAATGTACTCAGCCTCGGTACTAGAAATGGCCACAACTTATTGTTTCTTAGAGCTCCAAGACACTACACTACTACCAATAGAGAAAACATATGCTGAAATACTCTTTCTATCATTATTGATCCAAACCAATCAATGTCTGAATAACCAATCAACTTGATAGCTATACCCTTTTCATACCAAATACCATAATCAAGTGTGGCAGCCACATACCTTAGAATTCTTTTTGCAGCCCCATAGTGTGTTGCAGTTGGTGACTGCATGTATCTTGTAATAAAACCAACTGCAAATGCTAGTTCAGGTCTTGTGTGTGTTTGATACAACAAACCTCCAACCAAGCTTCTAATTTGGTCCCATCAACCTTTCCTAAATCTTCACCTTGCAGCTTTTCTCCTTTGTTCATAGGTGTTACTACACCTTTGCATCCCTACATACCAAACTTCTTAAGGAGATCAGTAGCATATTTCTTTTGAGACACAAACATCCCTTTCACTGTTTGATTGATTTCCAATCCAAGGAAGTATGCTAACTTCCCAAGATCAGTCATATCAAGCCCACTGATCATCTTCATCTTGAATTCTTCTGACAAAGACTAAGATGAACTGGGATATATTATATCATCAACATAAATGCAAATTATAATAATATCACCTTTGTCAGTCCTCTTAACATACACAGTTGGCTCACTTGTTAGTCTCAAATAGGAATTGCTATTTAGTTAGGAATTGATAAACTCATACCAGGCTCTTGGGGAATGTTTGAGACCATAGAGAGCTTTATGCAGCTTGTGGACTTTATGTTCTTCTCCTTTAACTTCAAAACCAAGTGGTTGTGTCACATAAACTTCTTCTTGTAAAGGACCATTTAGAAAAGCTGACTTGACATCAAGTTGGAAAATACTCCACCCTTGTTGAGCTGCTAATGACACAATCACTCTAATAGTCTCAAATCTTGCTACAGGAGCAAAACCCTCCTCATAATTGATTCCATACTCCTGAGCATATCCCTTTGAAACAATCCTGGCTTTGTACTTCTTGATATCTATGAACATCCATCTTGACTCTAAACACCCTTTTGAGTCCAATAGCTTGTTGATCATGTGGCGGCTCAACCAGAGACCAAGTCTTGTGTTCTTCAAGCGCCTGCCATTCTTTTGTCATAGTTGTCTTCCAATGAGGATAGTGAGCTACTTCTTCATATGATCTTAGCTCTATGGAAGATAGAGCCAATTGACATTCATATAATTGTTGGACTTGATCCATATCAAGTGGAATTGTATCTTGATACACTTGATTTAGAGATTTGATTCTAGGCTACCCACTGGTATTACTGCTACTGGAACTTACTTCACTTGCTTCATTTGATTGTGTAACATCATTATTGTTCCCATTGTCTTCAGAACTTGGCTCATTGTTGGGTTCATTGGTTTCTTCAAGCTGCTAGATACTAACAAAGTCAGTTGGTAGCCCATGCTTGTCATCTTGATTATCACTCCACTTGGCATATTCATCAAAAACCACATTTCTAGTGGTAATAACCCTCCTTTCGATGGGATCATACAGTCTGTACGCCTTAGAATTGGGAGAGTATCCAATGAAGATGCACTTGCAAGATTTTTCTTCAATTTTTCTTCTTTATTGCTTGGGAATCATGATGAACTGAAGGAATATGATTATACCATACCTGAAATGGAGTAGCTTCATCAAGTGCTTTTGTTGGGGACAAATTTCTAAGATAAACAGTAGTAGCAACAGCTTCACTACAGAAAACATTGCTTAGGTTCTTCTCATGCAACTTGCTTAAAGCCATCTCCCCTACAGTTCTGTTTTTCCTTTCTGAGAGACTGAGACACCATTGTATTCTAGTGTGTAAGGAGGTGTCAAGTCCCTCCTTATGCCTTCTTGCTCACAATAATCCATAAACTCTTTGGAACAAAACTCTCCACCCCTATCAGTTCTGAAAGCCTTAATTTTTTTATTTTTCTCATTTTTAACTTTAGCTTTAAAGACCTTAAACTTATCAAATACTTCATTTTTAATATGCAAGAAATAAACCCAAGTCATTATACTCACATCGTCAATGAATAACAGGAAATACCTGCTCCCACCTAAGGATTTTGTGGACATTGGGCTACATACATCAGCATGAATCAGGTCAAGAACCTCTGATGATCTGCTGCCTTGTGATAAAAATGGGGCCCTTGTAATTTTTCCACTTACACAGCTTTCACAAACATTTCAGTTTTTAACTTTAGGTAGCCCATATACTAATTACTTAGTGCTTAAACTATGTAAGCTTCTTTCATTTAAATGCCCAAATCTCAAGTGCCACATATAGGAATCATCAACAATAGTGGCAAATGCTACATTATTTGCATTAGAAACATCAAGGGGAAAAGTATTGTTACTAGCAACAGAGATCATGCACACCTTTTCACCAGTTTGCTTCTTGGTTATTACACAAGCACCATCATCAAAGACCAACTTATGTCCAATCTTCATTAGTTGTCCCACACTTAGCAGGTTATAACCAAGATCAGGTGCATAATGAACATCATTCAGAACTTTAAACTTACCACCTGCAACTTCTAGCCTCATAGGATCCTTTTCCCTCAACATTGATCCTTTTTCCATTTCCCATTCGAACAGCCACAATGTTAGTTTTATCTAGTTTTTTAAATAGTGACAACTGACATGTCATGTGGTTTGAGCAACCACTATCAAGAAACCAGATATGAGAGGGATTTGCTTCACTTTTAGTGGCCATAAAAGCCATTTCTTCATCATCCTATATAGCCATGAACAACTGGCCTTCTTCTTTTTCATTTTCTTCTCCTATGGCAGGAGAAGCCTGTGGTTCACTCTAGCAATCTCTACTGAGATGACCAAACTTATTACAATTATAACATTGCATACCTGCCTTTCCTCGACCATTGGTTCTGCCTCTGCCACGACCTCTACCTCTTGAAGGTCCTCTTCCTCTTCCTCTCATGAACAAGCCAGTGTCTTCTTCCTTGGCTTGTAAAGCTTGTTCCTCGGCCATACTTTCATTACCTCTATTAACTCTTGCTTCATGGGACTGTAACGACCCCATTAGTTGATCAAAGGTGAGCACAATTAAGTCTTTAGATTCTTCAATGGCTGCTACAATATGATCCCACTTTAAAGGCAAACTTCTCAAAACTTTCTCCACAACCTTCTGATTAGTCACATTTTCACCATAGGCCCTCTGCTGGTTCACAATCTTCATAACTTTGGACAGAAAATCACCTACTGGTTCCCCTTCCTTTATGTGTATGGTTTCAAAATCCCTACGCAAGCCTTGCAATTTCACCATCTGGACCTTTGTATCACCTTCATATTCATTTTGCAAGAGAGTCCAGGCCTGCTTGGAAGTTGTAGCACCTGCAATATGAGAAAATAATTCATCATGGACACCTGATTGAATAAGACAAAGTGCACGAGCATCCTGATTGAATCAACATCTATTTCATTGAAACCATTATCCACAAAATCCCACAGATCTTATGACATAAAAATAGTTTTCATTCGAATCTTCCAGAACTCATATCCTTCCCCTTTGAAGATAGGAAGGACTGCATTCAAGGTACCAGGATTGACGTTATTGTTTGCCATGAATCAAAGAAGGTTTGAGAGTGATAGGAAAGAATTGAGAGTGATCAAAGACCTGGTTTGCTCTGATACCAAATGATAGAGCAAAACATAAACAATAATCACAAAGAACTTTTGCACAATCGGATGATTATTATTGATAACATGCAATGCCTTTTATACTGATACAAGCAAACGGCTAGAAAAGTTTAAACAATTGAAAAATAACAAATGAGTACGTAAAAACAGGATCTGATGCATGGAATATGGAACAAGTTTGACCATGCACATTATTCTCATCCGATTTCAACAACTCCAACGGCTATCTAGATTGAATTATGTCTAATATCGCACATGGTTTTGAAATCTAAGGGATGACAAAACATTGTTGATATCTCAGGCGATGCAGTGTTCTTAGGCGGACAAAACTAAACTGAATGAGGTTGGATTAGCCTATGGAGTCACGAACACCTTCACACTCATTGTTGAAGATGTGATTTGCCCCACCTTCGTGAAAAGAGCATAACAAAAGTGACTTTGATACCATCAATAACACATGACATCACATTCCAATCTTTACGTATATGAGATTTGCATAAAATGTAACATATTTTTTTATTATAGTATTTTCAATATTTACTTTTTTTTTTCTTAACATCAAGCAGCACCTCATCACCTTAGGTATGACAAACTCAATAAAACAACCCAATGTGTCGGGGTAAGGTGTAACCCACATGGCCAGTTAAAAAGAATAAGAACCTATTCATATATCAGCTCAATAAAAGAACTTCAAGTGAACTATGTGGGTGTTATCTCATTGTGTAATTGAAGAAACAAAAAAGATTGTTTTTTACTAATCAATACCCTCATTATTAGGACTGAAAGGGGGTCATATGGACCTCCATATTATTGTCCATGAGTTTCAAATAGTCCACAAATGGCACATGCCACTCAATAATGTTATAATTATGTTTTGTAGATTCTAGACAGGTAGAAAAAAGTATGGGTATCATATGTATTATCATAGTATACATACATGAGAATATAATATTTTTTTTGAACGACTAATTTCCTCCCCAATTTTTTACACCCTTTTTTGCCTCTTATGAAGTTTGAATTCATAACCTCCTTTTTACAACTCCAACACCTTTACCAGCACACCACAAGGGCTGGGACACATGAGAATACAATATAGTTAATAGAATTGAATTATGTGGACGGTTACTCTTATATTTCTTAAATTTTTATTATTTAGGTTATAGTTTTTATTGGTTCACTCAAGCATAATATGTTTTATCTATTTTACTAAGGTGGTGTTTGTTTTCTTGTTGGAAGCACTTCTAACCACTTATGTCTGCACCGTGCAGACGCGGGCAGACATAAGAGACGCGCAGACCGTTTGATTTTTAGAAGACAAATCCATTAAAAAGCTCTTCCAAGCCTCTTCCCCAAGCAGACATGGACCATTCACTTCTTAGCTCTTCCCACAAACAAAACACTCATTCCCCTCATCCTCCTCATCAAAACCCTAGATGCCAACCCGCCTCCCTCCCTCCTCCTCCTCTCTCCGGCCACCTCCCTCTCTCTCCACCCTCCTCCGGCCTCCTCCGCCTTGCTCCTCTGAGGTTATCCCCAAAAGGGTTCGCTGCTTTATTTTTACGGCTTGTGTGATATATTATTAAAATCTATCCATCAAGTAATAATAATCAAGTTGTGTAAGAAAATGCTATTTTCTGGAAGCTACATGTTGAAAGCCTTTTAGATCATTTCATTTTGGTCTCGGTTTATAAAGTGTATTTGATTTTATATATTAATTTAGATCTACTTCAATGTATCACAATACTACTTTATGTTTTCTTTTAAAAAGAGCGTGTATATATAAATTTGGTTTTAGTTCAGATCTGTTTATGATTGTACAACCATGTTTTCTTTTTCTTGTTCATGTTTTTAGTTCAGTTTTTTTTTTTTTTTACTTTCTTTTTCTTGTGAGTTTTTTTTACTTTCAGATATGTAGTTTGATTGGTGGTTGGGTTCGTGGTGGTGGTTGGGTTCGTGGTGGTGGTTGGGTTCGTGGTGGGGATGGTGGTGATTGGTGGTTGGGTTCTTGTTTCGCGATGATGATGATGATGATGATGATGATGGTGGTGATTGGTGGATGGGTTGGTGGTGGTGGTGGTGTTGGTGACTAGGAAGGTGGTTGGTGACTAGGAAGGTGGTTGGTGGTGGTGTTGTTGGCTCGGGTCCGGGTCAAATTCGGTTCAGGTGGGTTGTGGTTGGTTATGGTTAGGTTAGGCCGCAGACGTTAACAAACAAACAGTCTTCTTCTTGCAGACTGCAGACCTTTGGTCCGCCTCTTCTCCTGCAGATGTCTGCAGATGTGGTCCGCAGACTGCAGACCTTTTACCTCTTCAAAAACAAACACCACCTAACACTAGTGGGAAGCCTGCGCGTTGCTGCGGGACAAAAAATTCCAGCGCTATTACTATTATAAAACTTGCTACTTAAAAATAGGTCCGAAGGGGCTAGCACGACCGACCACATTTGTGTGCCGCCACCGCCTGTTACTAATCCCTGCCATTGCCACTCCCATAACCACTCTTGCTGCCACCTCCACGACACGTCGACACCCTCTACCTACCGATGTCACCGCTGACTCTGCCATATTGATTAATGCTAATGTGAAGGGCCTTATGATTAGAAGTCAATTAATGTTGGCCGCCCTCATTGTTTTCATTTTGATGCTTTCAAGTTTCACTTTCTATAGTTAATCTTTTTCACTTTCTTAGATAAATGTCCACAACACCTACAATATTATCGTATTCAAGATTCATGTCACTTTTCTTTATAATTAATTCGTTTATTATTTTGATTCTCGTGTTATGAGTTTGTTGTAAACTTTAACAAAATACTTCACTTAATATACATTTACTTGGATCGAACCATTTTAAAAGAGTTGATACAATTTATATTATTCAAGCTAAAATGCTAATGATTGATTTCATAACTGCTATTCGCACATGGTAAATAATTGTAATCGTAAAAACACTGCATAAACATTGTCAATGTGTTAACATAATTATCTTACAATTATCAACTATTAATTTATCAAAATAATGTATAAAATATATGACGGTCCAAAAACTTAGTTTGTTCACTTGTGAGATAAATACTTCTGTTGATAATTTATTAAACGACTTATCAGCTTATACTAAACTTCGACCATAAAAACATTGTTAAATAATAAGTCTTTTAAATATTTAGTATGGATATTTGCATAGTGATGCTAACCACATAAACCTAGGGAAATATTTAAGTAAATATTGAAGTGAACACCAAACCTACTGGTGTAATATGACAGCAAATAAACGGGTAATGGTGAAATTTGTAAATTCAATTATGTGTCATTTAATAATAGATTTAATGACAATCGTAGACAGTTCTTCTTCCCCACCCACAACATAAATTATAGAAATTTCAGGCACTGTTAGAAACAGAATTACAAATGAAATCGTAGCTAAATAGTGAGGTTGGACCGATGCTGGTGATCGTGGCCTGAAGTGCAACAGTAGTCCCAAAACTCTCGAACCAGGGACGATAATTGACAACGATCTAACAGGGGGTGTGGAAGGGGTGACGATTCTCTAGCATAACATTTACCTCAAGGGTCGTGCCATCGTGACAGAACTCGCGGGAAAAATCATGCAACGAATTAACGAAAAATAGAAGAGTTGGGATCAGATTTTGTGTTTCGCTATTTGTATAATGGAATGTATATATAGGATCATATAAGGGTTTCGAGTAGTCTGACAATGATGAGGCTTGATGATTGTCGGTTTAACTTCACATATAATCCTCCGTCGGTTTCATCAATGAGTTTAAGGAGAACAAAGAAAACAAAAAGTTTTCTTTGCATGTAAATTTGATATTATCCTTTAACCTCTTTAGCATTAGTAATGTACATTTTCTAAACCTAATAGTTTTGTATAAATTTAATTGAACCATATACCATTCTAACTATAAATTTAACTATTTTTAACATACAATAAATACTACTAATATTTTTAATAAGACATAAGTACAACTTTCTATGCTTATGATACCAACTTAAATGAAGTTAGAGAGTAAATTGTCTTTTTAACATAACATCCTCCTAGGTTTTTGTCATTTAGAATGTATATAAAATTCAATTCCTCATCTTTACCCAATTCTTAATTATTTATACTTTTACTTTAAAATTATTTTATTGGGTAGGATTTTTAAAACCATGCTATGAGTGCTCCAAAACTAACAAATGTGAAGGGGATACATCTTTATGTGGGTACAAAGAGTGCATAAGAGATATATACAATTAGTATTAAATGTTGTACATGAGGACATAAAAGGAAGAATATGACACAAAATTAGAGACTTGTAAAGAGACCTTTGGTATGCCATCTTAACTTTGGACAATTTAGACATATTTACCCATGTCTCCTCCTTTATAATGTAGTATAGTAAAAATGCCCGCGCGTTGCCGCGGGTGTTTATGTTTTTGCCCTGCTCGTTGCGCTACAAGTTTCGCTTAAGTTATTTATAAAATTTATGTGCTAATTCAACAATATATCAATTTTTAAAGGACAATTTATTAATTGACCACCAAATGCAAATTGGTATATATTTCCCTCCTCGGTTCGAGAGAATGGTAAACTGTAATTTTCAAGCTCAATAAATGATTTTATGTTATTTATAAAATTTATGTGCTAATTCAACAATATATCAATTTTTAAAGGACAATTTATTAATTGACCACCAAATACAAATTGGTATATATTTCCCTCATCGGTTCGAGAGAATGGTAAACCGTAATTTTCAAGCTCAATAAATGATTTTGGTGCTTCTATACTCATATACGATAGCATATTGCATCTTGATCACCTAAAGAAATGAAAAATCCTTTGTCATTATACCAAAACAAAAATAAAATAAAGAATTAACAAATCTTTTGCAACAATATTATCTATAAGATAAAACATATAGAGAGAACATGCAAAATATAAGTATTGACCAAGTGAAATGTTATGTGAACACTAATACATGTGAACTGTGGTTCATTACCTTGACACCGTCCATACAAACCAATCAGTTGTAAAATAAGTACCTAGCAAGCAGCTCGTCATACATGCATAATAATAATAATAATAATAATAATAATAATAATAATAATAATAATAATAATAATAATAATAATAATAATAATAATATTAATAGAGATGACTTGCATTAGTCATTTATACAATTGTAATCAAATGTTGCACATAGGGGCATAAAGGGAAGGATTTGGCAAAAATATAGTTGTTTACCTTGTGACCTTTTGTATGCCATCTTAAAACGATGGTGAAATTACCTTCTTACTCATCTCTCCTCCTTAATAAGGTAGTAGAGATTAAAATTCCTATAAAGTTTATACGAAATTACGTTTTTTCTCCCTTATACCTAGAACTTTTTATAAAAAGGTATAAAAGCCTACCACTCCACCCCTTATTCTTCTGTATTGATATGCACGTCGTAAACTCAAGCCTTCTCTTGGTCTCTTCTCTTTCGTGGGTAGAATCAGTGACAGTATACTATAATAATACAGAGTTATGATCAAATACACACTGAAAGAAAAATAGGAAGTCGTAGGAAGGGTATCAAACGGACTTCGATTGAACTCATTCAAGCGGCATTGGAACCTTCTTATTGAACCCTACGACGTCAGTTTTCAGGTCTTCATTTTTTGGGGTTTTAGCTTGTAGTTTTTAGAATATGCGTTATATCATTGTGTCTTTTATGTACCATTGTGTCTTTTTCTTATTTTCATCACTGTGTCATTTTTTCAATTCATTGTGTCTTTTATCTTCGGCATTGTGTTATATTTTTTGGTACTGTGTTATATTTTGTGGCTCATTGTGTCATATTTCATGATATATTGTGTTTTTGTATCCTTCTCACCCTTCTCATTTTTGTTACACTGTGTAGAATAACTTGACCCTAATAATATATATGCGTATCTAATACATAAAGTTCAAACGATTTCTATGTTATTTTGGTCAAAGTATTCTTGAGACTATTAACCCTTTTTTAAACATAATTCTAAATAAAAAAACAAGTCTAGAAAATCACATTCTCATAATAGCGAAGAATTCATTCACTTATTCAAAACTTATTCAAAACTTTTGCATCCCTAACATGAATACGGTCACAAATAAAGTTACAAAGTTTAAGAATTTAAGAATATGCTTTCGAGTGAACAATATCATTCTTCAAGTTTCAAAACATAATTTAAAATACATCATAATACTAGACCTATTATAATGTTGTGAGTACAGTACAACTTAACAACCCAGGGTAATCTAAAAGCTCATTCACCTAAGGTGTACATCTTTATCACATAATCACATTATCAATAATGCCGGTATGCACACAAGTGCAAACTCAACAACAATTAAAATATAGAGTGGAAAAAAGGGCATTGTAAGCTTACGTTACGAGAATACCACATTAGCTATGTGCCCCGAATAAGCGCTTTTCACCGGTGCTTGTCATAGACTAACAGGACACGTTAGAATTAACATATCCTATCTAGCCTAAGGTGCTAATGCATGCCACAAACACAACCCTTGATCAATTAAATATTAATTTAGGAAATCATCCCAAATCCAACCCCTAAATTTATATACAATCTAAACCACTTGATGTTCTATATAAAAAAAAATTAAAACCACTGAAAATTGCATCTCAGTCTTAAAGATATAATAGCATATTTACCACTTTAGAATATATTTCTCAATTCATCAATGTTATACAGCGTGACTTGAAAATTCTAACCTAAGAAATTTGAATGTTGGAATAAATATACGTTATGTCTTGTATATTTATCGGTTTAGTCATTATAATTATTTATATGATGTTTGATCAATTGCTAAATACTCTAAGCCCATAACTGACAAGTCTTTGATGGACGGACTTGTCATTAGTTGGGCCTAACTAGAGTGTCCCATAGGTATGCATAAATAGGAAGAGATTACTAGGGTTGAGGGATGATGATGATCACAACTTAATCAATCATAACACCTCTTAGAATTCGTCCCTCTACTCTCTCTCCCATAACAATTCTAGAAAGGATCATTAGCCATTATAACTGCATACCCTAAAGGGAACTCGATCAGACTGACAGTTATGTCGACCTCAACGCTTTCAGCATCAGTAACAGGTCTCACGAATCTATCAGGTATATTCTTATGTGTTTTCCATTACTCACTAACAAAATTGATGCAACATATGGTATCAGAGCTATGTTGCTCATGATCGATTTTGTTAGTTCCATTAGTTTCGGTATCAAATCGGAAAACGAATTATGAAACCTGATAATCAGATTAAAAGGCTTTCGGCTGATGATGTTTTTAACAGCCGTATCAGACCAATCGAAAAAACAAAAACCTGTTTTGGTTCATTATTTTGGTCTCATAATGCATTCGAGATCGATGATGGACGTTTTTGTCTACATAAAATCTATTAACATTCGAGGATTATGTTTCCTGTTATGGTGTTTTTTTATGATAATGTTCTTAGTTTCGGTTTAAGTGTTCTTAGAATGCATGAGGAAAACCGAAATTTTGATTATGTTTTGCTTAAGAATTAGGATTGATTGTTGTTAGCTAAAATTTAGGATAAAGATTTATCCCCTTAAAATATGGCAACAACCTAAAAGAATCCTAATTAAATTAAGAGATAATATTGGTTCCTAAATTAGCTCAACAGAAACTTGCTCACGAAGCCATAAAGAGAGTTCGACCTCATTAGCCTGAGTTCGACCATAAAGAGTGTTCGACATCATAAAGAGTGTTCGACCCATAAGAGTGTCCGACCAAGTTTTCTGTTTCCGAGCATTAAGTTATTTACGAACCATTATGTCATTAGCGAAAACCCACTTATTTTTAGCAAATGCGAACCCATTCATAGGGAAACATCTATAAAATCAGGGGGGCCATGCCCCCCGCACCCCCTAGATAAGATTCCGTGGGTTTCAATATGCACTAACGGGAGGTTTATCGTTACCTAATGAAATATTTTGATGAAACCTAACGTATCAGTTTTATCATTACTTAGACCTTGCTTAACTTGCATTAACATTTGAGGTGTCACTTCTGCCCAAAGGTGATGTGTCACATTAGGTGGTTATATAGATCTTGGTAAGCATTGTAGCTCGTTCACATAAGTGCCATAAGGTTTCACTTCTGCCCAAAGGTGATGTGCAACAGACTATGTTAGTGAACTGAGCGTATTGCGTTAGGACTTTGAATGTCTCACTTCTACCCAAAGGTGATGGGTTACATTCACTGTCTGCAATTTAATACTTAAATAAATAGCGTATAGCTAAAGCTAAAGCATTGTACTTAAGTAGCTTATGTTTTTTGGTGTTATAAATAGTTATCACAGCTTCATTAGTGTAATGGTCTTCGTCTTACCTGGCTTAGATAATCAGTTGCCCCCTTAGATCACTGTGAGTTCTTCTCTAATGTTGTGTCTGACTATTCTCATCTATTCCACTATTAGCTCCCAACTACGGCATCACTACCTTAACTAGTGATAACTATGCTGCCTGGAAAGATTCGCTTATGTTAACTTTGGCATTACTGGATTTCGATTACGCACTTAGAGAGGATGCTCCTCCCAAACTCACTGAAAAAAGCACCGTTGCTGATAAACTGGTGCATGAGAAATGGGAGAGATGCAACCGTATGTGTCTCATGTTCATTAAGAATTCCATCAGCATGCCTATTAGAGGATCTATTCCAGATTCTAAGGTTGCTAAAGAATATCTGGCTTTTGTGGAGGATCAGTTCAAAGGAACCTCAAAAGCGCATGCTTCCACTCTTATTCTGAAACTTGTGACAACTAAGTATGACGGGAGAAGCGGTATTCGTGAGCATATTATGTCCTTGAACGATATGGCCCATAAGCTTAAGGGTTTAGAAATGGAGATTAGTGACGGTTTCCTGGTGCATTTCATCATGACTTCTCTATCCTCTGCTTATGATGCTTTCAAGATCAACTACAACACACAGAAAGAAAAGTGGACAATGCAGGAGTTGATCGCTATGTGTGTGCAAGAGGAAGAACGGATGCATCTGGAGAAACCTGAAGTTGCTTACCTTACCACCGCTAATCCAAAGAAGAGGAAGAGACAATCTAACAAGAATCATAATGTTAAAACACAGAGGAATGAAGCAAGTGCCTCATCTAGCCATAAGAACTCCAAAGGTAAGTTCCTCTACAAGTTCTGTAAGAAAGAAGGACATAAGCAGAAGGACTGCCATGACTTTAAGGAGTGGCTAACTAAGAAAGGTAATAATCTACTTATGATACTAGAGTCCTTTAACTTAAATGTTCCATCTAATACTTGGTGGTTTGACTCTGGTTCTATGGTCCATGTGACCAATTCTCTTCTGGGATTCCGTACGATCCAGAAGCTGGCAAGAAACCAAAGAACACTTAATGTTGGGAATGGAAAGTCACTTATTGTCGAAGCCGTGGGAACATTAGAATTAAAATTCAAAACTGGTTTATGTATTGTTCTTTATGATACCTTACATATTCCTGAGATTACTCAGAATCTTGTATCTGGACCTAAGTTAGACATGGATGGTTTTGACGTTTCTCACGGTCATGGCAAACTTACGATTACTTATGATTTCCAAGTGTATGGTCATGGTTTTCTAGATGGTGGTCTCTATAAGTTAGAACTAGATGATGATTTTTCCAAGTCTTTGTTATCATATAATGTTAATGAATTACTAACAAAGAAGAAACGCAAGAGAGACTTAGAAACTTCATCCATGTTGTGGCATCAACGTTTAGGCCACATATCACGAGAAAGGTTAACCAGACTCGTGAAGGATGGGGTATTACCCTCTCTTGATTTCGATGATTTTGGAACATGTGTTAAATGCCTTAAAGGCAAGATGACGTCGGCAAATAAGAAAGGTGCAACTTAGAGCTCTAATTTATTAGAACTTATTTATGCTGACATTAGTGGCCTTTATAACGTTGCTGGCTAATGAAGATCCATCAGACACTCATCACCATGACAATGCTGAACCTGAAAACCCGCTTCGAAGGTCATCAAGGTCTAGACGGCCTACTAATTTTGATGATTATGTTACCTTCCTTACTAAAGCAGATGTGGATACTGGAAAGCTTACCGATCCTAACTCTTATAAAGAAGCCATTAGCAGTGATCAGTCTTCTGAATGGACTAAAGACATGATTGACGAGCTTGAATCCATGAATAAAAACGACGTTTGGGATTTGGTTGAATTACCTAGCGGTGCAAAAGCCGTAGGATGTAAATGGGTGTTCAAAACAAAACTAGATCCAAATGGTAACGTTGAACGATACAAAGCAAGATTGGTTGCGAAAGGCTACACTCAGAAAGAGGGAATTGATTATCAGGAGACGTTTTCACCTTTCTCTCGAAAATATTCCTTAAGGATCGTTATGGCCCTCGTAGCTCATTTTGATTTAGAGTTACATCAGATGGACGTTAAGACTGCTTTCCTTAATGGTGACTTGGACGAAGAAGTGTTCATGAAGCAACCTGAAGGCTTTAAACCTGAAGGTCAAGAACATCTAGTCTGCAAGTTAAAGAAATCCATATACGGTTTAAAACAGGCCTAACGTCAGTGGTACTTAAAGTTTGATGAAGTCGTTAAGAGTAATGGTTTCATGAAGAATCAAGTTGATCAATGCACCTACCTTAAGATGAGTGGGAGTATTTTTACTATTCTTGTCCTTTACGTTGATGATATCTTACTGGCAAGTAATAGCTTAGATATGTTGCATGAGTCGAAGCGATTACTTTCGTCTAATTTCGACATGAAGGATCTCGGAGAAGCCTCTTACGTCATTGGCATCGAAATACACTGAGACAGACGCAATGGGATTTTAGGTTTGTCCCAAAGGGCCTACATTGATCGTGTTCTCACACGTTATAACATGCAACATTGTAAACCTACTCCAGCTCCGGTAGCTAAGGGAGATGTCTTCGGTTTATTCCAATGTCCGAAAACAGATGTGGAGAAAGAACAGATGAGAATCATACCTTATGCCTCAGTAGTCGGTAGTCTCGCTTATGCTCAAGTCTGTATGCGTCCAGATATCGCTTATGTCACTGGAATGCTAGGCCGTTACTTGAATAATCCTGGCCATGATCATTGGAAAGCAGCTAAGAAGGTGTTAAGATATCTGCAAGGGACTAAGGACTATAAACTGACCTACAGAAGAAGTGATAATTTAGAAGTGGTAGGATACTCTGACTCTGACTTTGCTAAATGCAAAGATGATAACAAATCCACTTCCGGGTATATCTTTATGTTAGCAGGTGGACCCATTTCATAGAAGAGTCATAAACAGAGACTTACGGCAACATCCACGATGATGGCATAATACATAGCTGTCTATAACGCCACCTGTCATGGAATGTTGATTAGGAATCTCATTACTGGACTCAAAATTGTCAATTCCATCTCTAGACCATTGAAGCTTTACTGTGATAACTCAGCCGCCATTAGTTTCTTGAACAGTAACAGTTCGACTGGCGCCGGTCATTTCTTAGATACGAAGTATTTGTTCATACGTGAACGAGTTGAGGAAAACAATCTTTGTATCGAACACATAAGTACTAATGATATGTTTGCGGATCCGATGACTAAAGGTCTCCCACCTAAGGTATTCGAAGATCACGTTTCGAAGATGGGACTTGCTAATGACCTTACTTAGAAGCATATGTACTTATTTGACCACTTATGTTTAATTATGACTTATGTTTTATGAATAATGACTTACGTTTAATGAAATTTCCTCATTATGATTTGTTTGTCTATTAGTATGTTAAGCTAGCATAATGACATAAAGACAATAATGCAACAAATCAACTAAGGGCATAATGATAATTGGTCCTAAGGTTATGTTTTAGATTTGGATTGTAGCATGATTAATGGGGGTCCTAAGTCGAATAAAGACTTAACGGCTGTATTTCTCTGCTACAGTTTGGGTTTAGAACTAAAATGAGTATTGATCTCCGGAGACTTATGGAATACTCATAATAAATGATTACTCGGCTAAGTGGGAGAATGTTGGAATAAATATACGTTATGTCTTGTATATCTATCGGTGTAGCCATTATAATCATTTATATTATGTTTGATCAATTGCTAAATACTCTAAGCCCATAACTGACTAGTCTTTGATGGACGGACTTGTCATTAGTTGGGCCTAACTAGAGTGTCCCCTGGGTATGCATAAATAGGAAGAGATTACTAGGGTTGAGGGATGATGATGATGATCACAACTTAATCAATCATAACACCTCTTAGAATTTGTCCCTCTACTCTCTCTCCCATAACGATTCTGGAAAGGATCATTAGCCATCATAACTGCATACCCTAAAGGGAACTCGATCAGACTGACAGTTATGTCGACCTCAACGCTTTCAGCATCAGTAGCAGGTCTCACGAATCTCTCAGGTATATTCTTATGTGTTTTCCATTACTCACTAACAAAATTGATGCAACATAATTTTGTTTTACGCGCGCTTATGAACACCACATATACCATATTGAAGACTAGGTACATAATTTAAAAAACACATGTAAACATTTCAATACTATTCTTAACATAATTACATAATTTCGATGTCTATGTTATCTTGCTATATCCTTCACTTATATTGGCACAACAATCCTTCTCTAGCATCAATCTAGTATCCAAGTTTCCACCATCAAAACCTAAATCACATGGTGTTTGATAATTAGGTTTCTCTCTCTAGGGTTGTGAAGAATGAAATGTGAATAGGGGTGTCTGTGGAATGACAAAGACAAAGGAAAGTAAAAGAGATGTGTAACGCAAAGGACACGTGTCCACCGCCCAGAGTGACCAATCACAGCCGCACTGGTAAAGACAAAGGAAAGCAAAAGAGACGTGTAACGCAAAGGACACGTGTCCACTGCCCAGAGTGACCAATCACACATCAGCCGCACTTGTAAAACTATTCATTAAGTTAATCTTTAATAGATAGGATAATTTGCCAAGTATAGTTTCATGATCTATTTCCACGTAGTAAGGCCGATTTCACATGAGTGTATAGTTTCATAATTTGGAGCTTATGGGTTAGAGTATATTCTGTGGCAAATTTTGTCTCATGTTGAGTTGGAGGTTTTCCGGTTATGGGTTTCCTCCTGTGTAGGTGGACCGGGTCATCACATTGTATTCTTCAGACGGAAGAGTGGTCAATTTGCTAGGGTGATCCTGGGTGTTTAGAACTTTGTTGTTAAAAAAATTGGAAAAAAAAACTAATTAGATTTCTAGTATAATACATCCACTTAATTACATTCTTTCTATTTAAATGAATTTAAGCCTTAGTCTCTTAAAATTCTTGATTTTAACTCAATCTGACTCGTTGACTACTAAAATAATTCAAATTGAGTTTTACCACTTTCCCACCTCAAATCCTTATTCCCATTTCCCATACATTTTGGAGTATTTTAAATGTGTTAAAATCATAGTTGACCAAATTGGTCAACCAAATTCCAAATTTTCACACCTCAAATGACAAATCCTATGTCTATGTAGAGAAAAAAAAAAAAAACCCTTACTAATAGTATAAGCGATGTTAGACGAGCGAATACAAATTATTGTATAGCCAAACAATATTGCAATATAGAAAAGGGATTCTCGTGAACTATACCATAATGTTGTGTATTCTAGAGACAGAAAGAAGAGAAGGTGTGGGTATCATACGCTTAATAGGATGTGTCAAGAATAGAGTACAATGTACGAGGATTGTATTTGCGCTCATATCATTGTCACAAATAAGTTAACAAAAGGTCACTCTAGCATACGTAGTAGCTACTACTAGCAAAATCAGTACGTACGTGATTGTTCTCAAATGACTAAATACAATTTACGTAAGTGTATGACATGTCAACGTCTATGCTATTATACGGAGAAGAGTTAATGGCCAAAATCGTCCCTGAGGTTTGGTCATTTTGCCACTTCAGTTCAAAACCCAAACCTTTTACATCTGAGTCCTTCAGTTTTATTTTTCTTGCCAAATTCGTCCCTGACAACGTTTAAGGTGTTGTTTGTTTTTTCTGCAGGAAAAGGTCTGCAGTCTGCGGACCACATCTGCAGACATCTGCAGGAGAAGAGGTGGACCAAAGGTCTGCAGTCTGCAAGAAGAAGACTGTTTGTTTGTTAACGTCTGCAGGCTGCTGAAATAAACATAAATTTAAATAAACTGAGTTTTTACAGCAGTCTGGTGGTAGACGGTGGTGGGTGGTGGTGGACGGTGGTGGATGGTGGGTGGTGGTGGGTGGACGGTGGTAGGTGGTAGGTGGTGGTGGACCATGGTGGTGAGTGGTGGTGGACGGTGGTGGGTGGACGGTGGTAGGTGGTGGTGGACCGTGGTGGTGGTGGTGGGTGGTGGTGGTAGTGGTGGTGGACGGTGGTGGGTGGGTGGTGGTGGACGGTGGTGGTGGGTGGTGGTGGTGATGGACCGTGGTGGGTGGTGGTGTTGGACCGTGGTGGTGGTGGTGGTGGACCGTGGTGGTGGTGGGTGATGGTGGTGGTAGGTGGTGGTGGTGGGTGGTGGTAGTGGTGGTGGTAGTGGTGGGTGTTGGTAGTGGTGGTGGGTGGACGGTGGTAGGTGGTGATGGACCGTGGTGGTGGTGGTGGTAGTGGTGGTGGTGGACGGTGGTGATGGTGGTGGTGCTGGACCGTGGTGGTTGTGGTGGGTGGTGGTGGTGGTGGGTGGTGGTGGTGGGTGGTGGTAGTGATGGTGGACGGTGGTGGGTGGACGGTGGTAGGTGGTGGTGGTGGGTGGTGGTGGTGGTGGTAGTGGTGGTGGTGGACCGTGGTTGTGGGTGGTGGGTGGTGGTGGTGGGTGGTGGTAGTGGTGGTGGACGGTGGTGGGTGGTGGTGGGTGGTGGTGGTGGTGGTAGTGGGTGGTGGTGGTGGTGGGTGAGAAGAAGAGAAGAGGAGAAGACCTTAGAAGACTTTGGTCCGAGTCTGCACCAAGAAGAGGTCAGGAAGAGCTTTTGGAGTGAAATGTCTTCCGAAACACAAACAGTCTGCCCGCCCAAACGTCTGCCCGCGTCTGCGCGGCGCAGACAAAAGAGGTCAGAAGTGCTTCTGGGAGAAAAACAAACACCACCTAAGTTGTGGACTGAAGTGGCAAAAGTGACCAAACCTCAGGGACGAATTTAGCAAAACCCAAACCTTTTTTGGGACGAATTTGGCAAAAAAAAAAAAACTGAGGACCCAGATGTAAAATGTTTGTGTTTTGGACTGAAGTGATAAAAGTGACCAAACCTCAGGGACGATTTTGGCTATTAACGTATGAATACAAGTCATTGTGAGACCCTTCAAAGAGCGATTCTAGTTGTAAGATATCTAATGAAACCGTCGCTGGAATTGAGATATTATTCAAAGAGAAAGATCTCAAATATCTGGAGTTTGTCTTTGTATATTATAGGGATGATCCGATCCGCAAGGACCATGGTTGGGAATTTTTTGATCGTCTTTCTCTGAGGAAGAGGCAAAATAGAATCAACTTGAATTCGGGACCACTATTCGAAATCTTAGTGAAACACTGGATTTGTTATCTAGCAAACTAATACAATGGAACATAGAAGACGGTACGGGATGTTATAACTCTCTAACATATAATGTCCTCTTTTGTATTACTAAACACAAGTTTTTAATGAGTTCGTTAGTTCATATATCAATCTTGATAAATGGTCATAACCCGAAAAGAAGATACATATTCTTAGGATACAAGTATATGCCTACTTGTACTTTTGTTTCTACTTTAAGTATGAAGTGAGTCAAGTGACTTTTAACTTTATGGTCATAAATTGTGTTGCATACAGCATACATAATCAAGAATTCCATTCAATTTATTTGAGGTCAAAAAGCAAATATATCAAGCATCGAGTGGTAAAAAGTGACTTCAATCAACCTCTCGTTGATTAAGGAGGGTGCTTACACTTGAATGGTGCCAGCTTCTTTATGCTCGCTCATTGCTTCCACTTTTCTGCTTTTCGTTCATGATATGTATTACTTTAACCACATTTTACTTGTAATATATTTAATTGTTTTCTTTTAAAAGGTAATATGATGGTTTCTATTTATAGAATATTTTGATTTAACTAATACTTGAGAGTTTGTAACCTGTTTGATTTAATACTCAAACCTTATTATTTAACTTAGGAATATTGGATTTTAATACTCCCAACTTTCAGAGTTTGGCCGGTAATACTCCCAACTACAGAAATGTTTGCCAGCACTCCCAACTTTCAAGGTATTTTCCACTAGCACTCCCAAACTAACCCAGTTAGTTTGTTCAGTTAGTTTGCTGACGTGGCATGCTGACATGGCCATTATTGCTGACGTGGCATGCTGACGTGGATGACACATAAGATGACACATCATCTTCCACAGCATGCCACGTCAGCAATAATGGCCACGTCAGCATGCCATGTCAGCAAACTAACTGAACAAACTAACTGGGTTAGTTTGGGAGTGCCAGTGGAAAATACCTTAAAAGTTGGGAGTGCTGGCAAACATTTCTGTAGTTGGGAGTATTGCCGGCCAAACTTTGAAAGTTAAGAGTATTAAAATCCAATTTTCCTTTAACTTATACAAAATTCAACGTTAACATTTCCACCTACAACATACGGTGATCAACGCTTAAACAATTGAACAATATGAAATTAAATGATGAGTTTTCTTTTCTTCTTTTACTCTTTTGTTTTTTTAATTAACATTTCACAAATTGAAGAGTCCACCTAAAAAAGGACTACGCTAAATACTGTGTTATATATATTTAAGGTCGTATGTTTAATGAAAATGGCTTTCCTTTCTGGTCACAACATAGTTGAGGGCCCTTTAATTGTTGATGGGGTTTTGTCTTAGCTTAGGAGCAGAGCCGTCCCTGAAAATCCCTAAAAATTTACGTACCCTATCCGAGCGGTTAAAAAATAGGCCTCTTAGACCTATGTTTAAGTGTTAAATGAGTTACATAAAAAAATATATACATATATATGGGTATTTTATTAAAAAAAATATGCCCCCAAGATTAATGGACCCTGCCCGGTTGGCTTTCTCGGACCTCCCCAAAGACGCCCCTACTTAGGAGGCAAACATCTCAAGCTTTTCTCTTAAAATGGATGTCGGGAAGGCATTTTACATCCTAAATTGGGAGATTATAGCTCTTGTGTTATTACAAATGAATTTCTCCTCACTTTGGCGTAAATGAGGACCTGTTTAGGTTGTATTCGGAATGCAAACAGCTTTCCTTTTTGGTCGCAACATAGTTGAGGACCCTTTAAACAATGTTAATTACCTGGGATTGCTTTTCCATCTCTATCTGTTTACTAATATTATGTACTTTAAACAACTTTTTTTGGTAAAAAACTAGCAATCTCAAATGGTTATGTTGCATAACAGAGTTAAAGAGGTTCGACATGCAACGAAAAAAAGCAGAGCTATTGAAACAACTGGGTAATCCAGGCAATCCTCCACCGTCCAGAGTTTGATAAGCGTGTCACATTTTGTGGGGAAGTTGTAATTTGACAACTTTGTCGACTTTGGGGGAACTTGTAATTTGTCAATGGTTTCGTGTAAACCGTAAACTCGGAATTTGATAACGGTGATGCATTTTGTAGTTAAACATCTGAACAGAATATGATAACCGTATCTTAGTTAATAGATTAATATCGTAAAAAGATTTTTATAAGAAAGCTCTAAATTTTAAAAATTGGAATTTCTTTTCTTAAATTTTTATAAATTATTTTATTACTAAAACATTTTGGTCGGAAAATAGCAGGGAAAATATAAAAAGTAGAAATTTTTGTTGGTAAATGGTTGGAAATCTACAAATTTTTGGACAGTAATAGGTTACAATGTAATAAAAGTAAATGAATATTACATTTAATCGAAAAGGGTCGCAAAAGTAGATAATAAATAAAAATTGGTAATAAAAAATGTAGTTAGAAATTAGTCAGAAATCAACACACAGTTTTTTGTTGGAAATCTGTCCCAAAAAAATCATCGCAATCTTATTGGGAAATTTTACCGTCTAGATTTTTTTCAACGAAAGCAAGTTTTTTTTCTATCACGATACATAATATTCTAAAATCTATACCGTAAAACATAAGTTGGTTCTGCTTCGTTTTAGAGAAGAAAAAAGTTATCTAAAGTATCATATCCATGTATCTTCATATAACTTTTTTCTATCCTTTCTAATAAAAATATATAATAAGTTAATAACATTGTAGCAGTGGGGTAAAGGTTCATCTTTGTTTCAAATTTAAAAAATTGGCGTGGACACTTTGTATATTTAAAGTCGATACGTAAAGGGGCCCCCCGACTTGATTGGAGGATTACGTAAAAAAAAGAACCAACTTTACTGCCTCAGTTAAGGACACTGTAAATGCATTAGAGTATTCCCAACCCATCTCTCATTCCCTCCCCCATTCTTAAAATTTAAGAAAATCCTACAAAAACTCACTCCATCCCAACCCCTTTTCCCATACCCCATTTCTAAAATTTACAAAAAACCTATGTTGAGCCCCCATATATGGGGTCTTTCATCCTTCCCCCATATCATTTAATAATAATAAAATAATACAAATGAAAGGTGGAGTGAATTAATGTTAGTTGTAAAAAAATAAAATAATAATAAAAAAAGCTTATAGGGGATATGAATGGGGAATGCGATGTGAGAGATTTTGCAAAAGTGAGTGGCAAATTTAGAAAACTATGATTTTTCCTTAAATTATATGGTTGGGGATGGGGGATGGGTTGTGAATGCTCTTATAACTCAGATATCTAACCAAGTACCTACATGTATTTACGAAATATCTCCAACTTTAAATGGGTTTAACTTTAAAATTGAAGTGATAATACTTGAAAATGTCGCTCAGCATCGTAGGGGAAAGTTGATCAATCCATAGGGCTCAAAATTCTTCTGCTAGGATACTGTTGAAAATAACTATGAAATTGAATCAAGAATTAACGAACAAATGCTTCGAAAACTTATTATTGATGAAAACGAAAAAGATTACAAACTGACTTTGAAAAGAAAACGACTTATCAAGCTAATTGAATCTAACCCTAGATTTATAGCCCTAATCCTCTTTGGTTCGTTAAAAGTTGTTAGAACTTTCAAACTTGTCAGGATCAGCCCCTTCACTCTAACAGACCTTTTATTATTAACCAGAACCTTATTAAGCAGTAATAAACTTTGAAACTTGCCACAACTGGTCCCTCAAACTTTCATGACCAGTTTTGACTTTGATTTTGACTTATTATCCAACAATCTCCACCTTAAGTCAATATTAATCACAAGTCCATCCATCACATCAATCACCTAAATATGAATCAAACACCATTTCAGAATTGATTTGACCATCACATTCTGCTGAATTCATATCAGTTTCATTCTGGACCAATATGCCCTTCTTCACACCTTCATTCATAACCACAATTTTCTGATTCTGCAATATCATCAGCTGACCCATGTTGTAACTTATCTTTCTAGCTCACAACATCACCAAAAACCTGATTTGTACAAACAGATTTGACCCACTCACTGCTTACTACTTCTGCACAATCAGAATCCACAAGACTTATGACCAAAATGCCCCTGTCTTGAGTTTTGTCTTCAAAAAACACAACCTCATTTCCAGGCTTTCCAATCACCAACCAAGCATTAACAGAACATAATGAACACATTTTCCCATTCATTAACTCCCACCACTTGGTCATTTCATCATTAAAAGTCAAAAACTTCATGGCTGTCATTTTTTACCTATCCCTTTCTCCACAGAACAACTCATTACCAAAACCAGTTCTGAACATCTGAGAATCTTTTCCTGCATACTTTCCAGGTTCCACCTTAATCTAAACAGGTTCCACCTTACTTTGTGCAGCCTCCACCTCAGACCAAACATCTTTTAAACATAGTCTACATATCCTGAACACCTTTTTATCATTAGAATACCTCAAGAACAAACAATATGCTGCTCTAGAACACCTATTCTCTTAAAAAGCCAAACAATTTTTCACACTTTTCCAGAAATACCCTCTTGGAAACTCATCTTCATAGACCAGAAAACTACCATTACCTCCACCTAGAATCCAACCCATTGATATCACACACACACACACACCATTATGAACAAATGATTTTTTCACCTTAGATACACTGTGACAACTCTTTATCACACAACACTCTAAGACACCATCCTGTAACATATCAACACCTTTCTGTTCACAGGATTCAACCAATCATTGTCCACCATTGTGACCAATAAATTCTATTATCTGAGGTATCATAACATGTCCATCAAGAACATAGAAATCATTCCTTTGTCTAGTTCCTGACATTACTATCATGTGTCTTCTCATAACAATGGCTTTACCATTCTTAAGAACCACATGACAGCCCTCTCTTTCAAGACAACCTAATTACAATAAACTCTTTCTAAGATTTGGTACATACCTAACACCATGCACATTCACCAACAGTCCACTGTCCATCTTGAATGTCACTAATCCTATACCTAAGACCTTACAAGATCTACCATCACCAACCTTGACTTCACCAAGGTCTCTATACTTCAAATTCCTAAAGTACCCTTTCACATGTGTCATCCCAAATGAACCTCTTGAATCCATCACCCATCTTTCTGAACAGAAATCATCACAAGTAACAACAAGAACATCAGAATCCTCATAACCTTCTGATGAATCATCTTGTGGACTGTGATCACACATATTGCTCTTTTCACCCTGTCTCTTCTTCAACTCAAGGCAATCTTTCTTCAAATTATTTTTAGAATGACAAACATAACATCTTCTCTTGAATCTTTATTCTCCCCTGAACTTAGACCCCTTTGATCACATTTACCTCTCACCAAAAGTCCTTCTCCACCTTCTTCCTTAGGCTCTGCCCTTCTTTTCAACTCTTTTGAGTTCAGGGCTGCAAGAACTTAATCCATGGTGAGAGTTTCTCTCCCATACATTAGTGTATCTACAAAGTGTTCATAAGATTCAGGCAATTATGTCAAGAAGATTATTGCCTGGTCTTCTTCATCAATCTTAACCTCAATATTTTCAGGATCCAACACCAACTAATTAAACTCGTCTGTATGATCTTCCATTGTCTTCCCATAGCCCATTTGAAATGTATACAACCTCTTCTTCAAATACAGCCTATTGGCCAGGGACTTAGTCATGTACAATGACTCAAGTTTAGCCCAAATACCTGCTGCACTTGTTTCTTTGGACACTTCCCTCAGAACTCTATCACCAAGACTCAGAATTATAGCACTATGGGCCTTTTCCAACATATCTTTCTTCTCCTTCTCTGTCAATCCACCAGGCATGTTATTTTCACCCAACAGAGCATCAACAACACCATGATGGACCAACAGTGCCCTCATCTTCAACCTCCAAAGGCTGAAATCGTTTTTCCCATCAAACTTCTCCAAGTCGAACTTTGTTGTCACCATTCTTGATCTTTACAAACGGATAACAATAACCACTTTCACAGATTCGAGCAACCTGGCTCTGATACCAATTGTTGAAAATAACAATGAAATTGAATCCAGAATTAACGAACAAATGCTTCGAAAGCTTATTATTGATGAAAACGAAAAAGATTACAAAATGAATTGAAAAGAAAACGAGTTATCAAGCTAATTGAATCTAACCCTAGATTTATAGCCCTAATTCTCTTTGGTTCGTTAAAAGCTGTTAGAACTTTCAGATTTGTCAGGATCAGCCCCTTCACTCTAACAGACCTTTTATTATTAACTAGAACCTTATTAAGCAGTAATAAACTTTGAAACTTTTCACAACTGGTCCCTCAAACTTTCATGACCAGTTTTGACTTATTGTTTTGACTTTGATTTTGACTTATTATCCAACAGATACTAAATTCATAGTTTGGGTTTCATTTTACGATTCTCCATTGTCTTTTTATTTTCTATTTTTTAGGCTCAAAACACAAACTGTCCATGGTTTCTTATTGTTGGCTATCTCGCGATATTAGAGGTGACCAAGACTTGATTCAGTAATAGGTTAAAACTGAATCTATAACTGATGTTTCGTTTTTTATGACAAGTCAATTTTAGTTGCATACAATTCTTAGTTAAATAGGGTAACCATCACTCATGGGTTAGCTAAGCTTAGCGCATTGAAGCTCATTTCAACTAATAAATATGATCAAATTTTTTGCCTGAGAAGTTTAACCAAAGTAATACATATGTTAATTTACAATATTGTAAGTGCAAGTAAGATAATATTTGTAAAAAAAATTGTAACACAACCTTTTGACATATTGTATACTAGCTTATACCCGGGAGCGTCCCGGGGTTAAAAAATATAATATGATGTAATAAAGTCTTATATGGCAAGATTGTACATTTTTCAGGGTATTTTCACCAAAACACTTCCATATCAAAACTTAACCTAATTTGAACCCATCAGATTTAGGAAGATTTAGCATTTAGAATAGATGTTGGCTTAATCAAAGTAGGCTTGACCATTCCAGCCTTTGGCTTTCTCATACTGTTGACACTATGACCCACTTAGCCTCCACCAATAGTTGACCATCTCAAACTATTTCTGGGAACTGCACAACGACCAAGACATTAAGGGTTCTGCAAATGACCAGTTTGTCCGGTGGTTAGCTTTTATTGACCGGCTCAATTAACAACTGCATAGACAATTTGGCAGTAACACAATCAGATTCAATGGAGGGATAATCTATAAACGTTAAGATGAATCAGATCTTAATATTTTTAAACGTGTTCCTATATTTTCTGAAACTATTAAAGATCACACAACGCATACACTACAATACAATACAATTAATAGTCTAAGAAGCAAGTTGACAGAAATAATCTTCAAACTGAATCCAAACCCGAACCCGCACCGATGAGCACCCTTAAAATTCTATACAATATGAACACCATCATTTCAGCTACATCACTAAAAGCAAGAACGAACAGTTAAAAAAACCGCAACCTCAATAAGGATCAAACTGCATCCATGATAGGTCATCACCTCAATAAGAACTAAACCACTGTAGTTTTCAAATTGCAATGTGTACTCCTAATTTTTAATTCCTATCTAAACCATTAACATGTATATATTTCTTAATTTCTTGTCATCAAATTGCACGTCACCCCCTAAATAACTACTTCAAGTTCAATCTTTCATAAGTTTTAAAACGCATATGCAATACATGAACCGTAAACCAATACAAATATATACACAATACAAGAACAACTAACCTGCAGAGACACATTACTCAACTGCACCTCAAACCCCTGCAACTTCATCTTCTTCTCTAAAAACTCCCTATCCTCTTCCACCAAAGGCGGCTTCGTCCCGCCCCAACCATATGTAACCGACTGCCTCAACTCCTTAAACATCCTAACCACATCCCTCCCTCCTTTCCCATGATCCACCACATCCCTATTCTCAACAACCGCACCCACATACGCAACGTCCACCAAAAACGCTCTCAAATCCTCACTATCCCTTATAACCTGATGCGCAGTCAGCTTCTTAAAATACTTCTCCAACGCCACCCTCCTGTTCTCAACAAACTAATGCTTCTGCATCACATGTCTCTCCACCACACCCTTATCCGGTCTCTTCGGTATAAAACACCCTCTATATCCCTCCAACAACTAATCTGATAACCTCACTACATCCTTAAACCGTCTCCTGGAACTAAACTCCATCCCGTTATACCCCGAAAGGTTCGTCCATGTTGTAATCAAATAAGTCAAGTAATTCTTCCCACCCGAAACACCCGGTTCACCTAAATCATGTTTCTTCAGTGGATCCTTAACTGAAATTTTTAAATAATATTCACTTACAGAGGGTGTTGGCGTGGAAACATCATCAAATTCGTTTGATATATTAATTTGACTGGCATCGAACGATTGAAAACAGCTTCAGCGTATGAGGGAGGATCGATGAAGGAATTGATTTGAGCGAACTGTTGAATGTGGTTGGAATTGGAAGAATTAGGGATTGTGAAGTTGTCGTGTAATTGGGGCTGTTGGAAGCCCTCGTTGGCTATGGTCATCATTGATTTGGTGGCCGCCTGCTGTAAAAAAAAAAAAACAGAGAGGGTGAGGCGATTGCGAGAGACAGAGAGAGGGGTTGGAAAGCTAGGGTTTTTTAGAGGGAGTAAGAGAGGCGATGGTTTTAGTTCTGATGGAGTTTTTTTTTTAATAACTTAAATACCAATTGCCATATGGGATGACACATGGCACACTCAAGGGGTAGAATGCACCATTGAGTGCCATGTCATAAAAAATGCTTTGGTTTATTATATGTATAGATTATCATCACCGATCCAACTATTTTAGTTAAGATTATGTCATTAATTCGTTTCTCTGTAATAGAATAAGCTCACATTTATTTTATATTTCTCTAAAATAAGATGACCTCGCGTTAATTTTATACATTGAAAGGACGTGCATCTCTATAAAAAAAACTTTCGTATGAGGAGCACCTTAATAGTTTTCGATTTAGTGATCTATTATGTCATTCATGCAATTTTCTTTTCAAATAATTCAGTCACTGTTATTTAAATTAAACTAATTAGTAAAACACAAAGTGAAAAACATTAAAAAATTTAGGCTATATATATTTGGAATAATAATTTAATTAAATTATTAGAGTGGAGCCCGTAGCTTTATGTAAATCAAAAGTTCCCCTCATGGTTCAATCTCTCATTGATTAGCCACGTTTCAAACATGTCAACTTCATCTATAATTTTATTTATTTTGCAAAATTGAATACATATTAATATTGTGTGATGTAGTCAAGATTATTAGGCCTGTAAACGAACCGAACGTTCATGAACTGTTCGTGAACTGTTCGGTGGGAAGTTCGTTTATGTTCATTTATTTAAATAAATGAACGAACACGAACACAATGTTTTGTTCGTTTAATTAAACGAACGAACATGAACACACGTTGTGTTCGTTCATTTATGTTCATGAACGTTCGTTTATGTTCGTTCATTTATGTTCGTTTATTTTGTTCGTTTATGTTCGTTTAATTAAACTTAGCTTTATTTTTATTATTTATTTCCTTTTGTTAAGTAACCTTAATTCATATGTTCTAAAAACCTTAACCCTAACCCTAACATTCTAAACATATCACTTATTATCCGCTCTTCACACTTCACAGCCCCACACTTCACAGCCACTCTCCACCCTAACCCTAACGTTCATTTATGTTCATGAATCATTATTAACTTGTTTCTGTTTGTTTTCGTTTATGTTCATTTGTGTTCGTTTATATTGATCATTTGTGTTCGTTTATGTTCATGAACTGTTCGTTTAGGTGTAAATGAACGAACATAAACGAACACGAACACGACATATTTCTTAATGAACGAACATGAACACAAAAATGTGTTCGATTATGTGTTCGTGTTCGGGTTCGTTCAGTTCGTTTACAGGCCTAAAGATTATCACCTAGGGTTATCCAATAATATTGTGTCACCTGAGTGCTGATTGAGCACTAGGTAAAACCCTTGCCCAGCTCACTTGACCCTATTATGGATAAAGTCTTGCTCGCTCGCACACCTAAATATCCAAACAAAATGAGCCATTAGACCAAGTGAGCAGCCTCACGCCCTCTCGCTCGCGCCGGCCCTCAAACGACATCGTTATGATGATCGCGAGCCACGTGGCTCTTTTGATCACTCGCGCCGGGTGTTAGCCTGACCACAACGGATAGTATAAGTATAAATAAATTATAATTCTTACTTTAAGCTTTGTAAACAAATGTGGTAGTTGTGGTATTTATATGAAATACCTCTTTTCATGTACAACGTGGATGCCTCACATTTACGACATTCACACCAAAACCAGGGCTCCACCATTGTCTACTACGTGCCTTTTTCGGTTTTTTCTTCTTCTTCTTTTTTTTTCATATAATTGTGATATTTCTGTAGATAGTATAATTTTTTTCTTATTGCAATTAAATAATTATTAAGATTGCTGTTTTAAGTCAACGCAATTCGGGTAAAAAGATCATGCAAAAAGTAGAAAGGGAACATGAGCTATTAAAAAAATTAAAAGAGGGTTTATTTTATTGTAATTTAAATAACTATAAATTTTGAGAACTTTTTTTAAATAAAATTGTGTAGAGTGTAATGAACGCTGCTACATGTTCCACAGTCAAATTGACAGCACCCGCCATTAATGACGACTTTTGGTCATCTGCATCCGATCCTATTTTCTAGCCAACATTAACTATTTTTTTCTTTAAAAAAAAATTGTTGTAGACTTACTTGCACTCTAAAATAAACCACAATTATTATAACTCAATTCTTTAATGGTATTAGTATTACCATTTTAAATCGTTTATATACATGCACACACACATCAAAAAAAAAAAAAAAAAAAAATTGAAGGGCAAGGGAATTATTTTAACAAAAAAAAAAAAAAAAAAAAACCATCCTAGTAAAGATACTAGGCTGTGGACATTACCAAATTACAAGTCAATTTCGAAATTACACCATCGAGTCTAGTCAACATTACGTAAACGATCTCTATTTTTAACCATACATATTAGTATAATACATAGAGATTTGCTTTCACGTCATTAAGAACTTTTTCTGGCCCCTTCTTGACTTTCTAAATATATACATCAAATAAAGTTCGATTATTTAGATAACGTGCAGTTAGCGCAATTGTTATTTTTCGAACTGATGAGGTCATGTAGAAAAAGGCAGGAAATTGTATTTTATACCCAATATTTTTTTTTGAACGGCCAACAAATTGGAATCACTCACGGAACACTGGAGTATCATCATGCGTCTTATACCCAATATTGAGGATCTATTATCGACCTCATTTTGTACAACTAAAGCGGGGCTAAAACAACATAATGAGATCATCGTGATGTTGCGGTGGATTTTGTGATGGCATAAACGTTGATAGACTTTGTGGCATTTCTTCCGTCTCTAAAACAAGTTGTCGCTAGTCGATAGATTTTTGAATTAATGTTTTGCCGCATACATACCTGAATGTTAGATCTAGTCATATTTGGTTGTAGAAGTACGTACCCCGAAATAGTTTCCACACGTGCGCACATGCGTGGTTAAATAAAAATTCACAAGCTGTGTTAGAAAAAAATAATCAGTTGTGGCAATGCAAATGATTTGTTAGAATTGTTGGTCTTAATTAGAATAAAAAATGGGGTGAGCTAAATGTACCCCCTATTGTTACTTGTCATACCCCACCCCCTATAAAAACCATTTTAAAAGTTGTCAAATTTTACCCAATATAAATCCTAATTTTTTTTCTAATGGTTATCAAATTCTACCCCAATATTTACGAAGCTACACTTTATATTATCTTCAATCACATATTTGTTAAATCCATTTATAATGATAAACTACTTGTTCTTGTAAATCACATTATAAAAAACACATTTTAACCTATAAATCTTTCAGTTCAGATATATAACATCATAAAATAAATAGTGCACAATACGTAATAATTTTATTTTTATGATAAATAAATTTGTTAGTTTTATCTTATATCAATGTATCGTGACATGTGTAGTTTTATTTTTAAGGATATATAATATGCGTTTGAGACTTTGGCAACAAAGCTTTTAGGTTTTGGATGATATCACTCTATTTAAATATTATATTTGAGAACTGGTAGTAAAAAAAAAACCTATTTAATTAAAAAGTAATAATCTAATTTTTCCAAAGAAATTAAAATTAGAAGATTGTATTTCGAGTTTTAAAAGGAATTTTGAGAATCTTTTATACGATTATAAATTTGAAGAATTACATGAATGCAATTTGGAAAGAAAAAAAATAAAAGGTTAGAATTGTATTATATGAAAACTTGAAGGGAGGGGGTATGATTAGTAAAAATAATGTAAATGGGGGTACGTTTAGCAGCCCCCTAAAAAATTTACCACATATCACCTTGAATGTTTCATCTTCTCACATTTGTTCTATAGGTATCTCAAAAAGGTTTCCACATTTGCGCATACGCGTTGTTAGATACCGTACGTACTTGAACAAATACTTTAAATGTGATAGTGATAATGTGTTAGAATCTATAACTTATAATAAAAGAATTGGACTTTGATGATGTGGCATTCAATGGAGGCCTCAACCCCTTTTTGAATATGCCACATGACATGATGTAGCATTTTTTAATTTTTGAGTTTTTTTAATAAATCTATATATATTATAATTATTTTAGGAAAAGATAAGAATTTAAAAACAAAATTAAATTTTCTCTTTAACGTTTCCTCCCATAACTTTTAAACGTTAATATCTTTTATATACGAGATTTTTTAAAGAAAAAAATTACACCAAATTAACGAGCGTTTTATTATCTTTCCAACGAGTACCATAGTGCTATATAAAAAAACGGAGAAAAAAAGAACTATTTTTGTGGGGTTTTGTTTTCAAATATATTTTACTCTACTAATAAATTACAAACGATAAACATAACTTCATAGGCAGAGATTCTTTTTTTTTATATATATATTTGAATATGATAACTCATGGTAGAAATTTGTTTAAAATAAATAATAATATTATTATTCATTAATCATGTATTGGCAAATCATTAATTATGTTGTCATATTAGATATTTTATTATGTTATATTAGATACTTCAACCCCGGGACACTCCCGGAATAAAAGCTAGTTTGTAATATTAGAAATTAAAATATGCCATACATATCGAATATTACATCTAGTCGTATTTGATTAATATTAAAATTATAACAACTATAGTGATTAAAACTTACACTATTTTTGTTGATATATGAAGAATATTATAAATTAATAATATTCTTTTCAGAAAAAAAAGAAAGTTAAGAATAATAATAAGATCTTAAATTTTACAGGAAATTACATATATTCCTCTACAAAATTCATTAATTGCATACATATATATATATATACATAGTCTAATAAATAGGGAGAGGATAAATTAAAAACCCCCTTAAGTTAAGAAAACTAAGAAAATCCTTATAAAAACCATCTAAAAAAATTTTTATACACAAGGTTACATACATGTATTAAAGCGTTTTGGGCTAAAAAAAGCGCCGATAGGATATTTTAAAAAAAAAATTAACAAAGTTTGTGTTGTTACATTGTAACAGCTCTGTTACATATGTAACAAACATTAGTTGTTTCATATGTAACATCGCAAATTTTGTTTATTTATTTTTTAAAATATCCAATCGGCGCTTTTTTTTTTATTTTTTTGGCCCAAAACGTTTTAATACATGTATGTTACCTTGTGTATTTTTTTCAAAAAAAAAAAAAATTTAGATGGTTTTTACAACGGTTTTCTTAGTTTTCTTAACTCAATGGGGTTTTCAGTTTATAATTTCCCCTAATAAATAAATTACATATATCCCTTGCTTAATAATAAATCACCAATAGTATTTTACCTTTTTTTTTATTAAAACTAAAGTTAACTTCAGTTTAGAATTCTCGCTATTAACTTTAGATTTCATCGCCAAAACAAAAACCCCTTATCGATATGAAACCAAACTACACACTAACCACTCAGATTTTTCTTAAACACGGTCATGCCGTTGATCACCAACAATTGCACTCTCAATCGAGCACCAACAATTGCACCACATTAGCAAAAACTATAAGCGAAAGAAAGGGAATTTAAACGTGTGTGTGTATATATATAGGTTTTGATTGAGTATATACAAAACTAGATTAGTATATAAGATGATGTATGTAATTCTTTATATTTTATAGTATCCATATATTTAGTTTTTTTTTTTTCAATTTTCATTCCATGTATTTGTATGGAACTCTTATAAAGTGTAAGCTTCATGTTACCTTCAAACATTTTCAACAATGTATTATAAAATATCTTTTGATCCAAACTTGTTACATAAATTGTCTTCATTTGTCTATTTAACAACTTCATAAATAAACTATTCACTTTATTTCCAACACATTTCCCCTTTCAAACCTTCAACCTGTCCCAACCCCATATCATATCACCCATCCATCTCCCCCTAATAACTAAAGAGAGAGAGAACAAAAAAAGCCTCTAGATCTTATGCTTTCACCAAAGATATGCCTTCTTCAACCCTCTCTTTAATAATACTACCAACACTTCTCCTACTCACCACCATCACCACCACCACCACCACCACCACTCTTTCCTTCAAAGAAGCACCCAAATTCTACAACTCACCCACCTGCCCACCAGCCACCGACACTTGCTCTCCCAATGCCGTCCACGTGGCCATGACCCTAGACACCGCCTACCTCCGTGGCTCCATGGCTGCCATCCTCTCCGTCCTTCAACACTCCTCCTGTCCCGAAAACATCCGTTTCCACTTTGTAGCCTCTGAATCTGCCCACACACATAATATCCACGTCAGCATCTCCACCTCCTTCCCATACCTCCACTACAACGTCTACACATTCGATGACTCCGCTGTTTTAGGCCTCATCTCAACCTCTATCCGGTCAGCTCTCGACTGCCCGTTAAACTACGCCCGTAACTACCTAGCTGACCTTTTACCAACATGTGTAAAAAAAGTCGTGTACCTAGACTCCGACCTCGTACTCGTTGACGACATTTCAAAGCTAGCCGCCACTCCCTTCGGAGAATCCGATAATAATAATAACAAAGTTTTAGCTGCACCTGAATATTGTAACGCTAACTTCACATCATACTTCACACCAACGTTCTGGTCAAACCCTTCTCTCTCTATAACATTCTCTGACCGTAAAGCATGTTACTTCAACACCGGTGTTATGGTCATTGATCTTGAGAAATGGCGGGAAGGGGATTATACTACAAAAATAATAGAATGGATGGAGTTACAAAAAAGGATGAGGATATATGAATTGGGGTCTTTGCCTCCTTTTTTGCTTGTGTTTGCTGGAAAGATAGCTCCAGTGGATCACAGGTGGAACCAGCATGGGTTAGGTGGGGATAATTTCGAAGGGTTGTGTCGCGATCTGCACCCTGGACCGGTGAGTTTATTGCATTGGAGTGGGAAGGGGAAGCCGTGGGTTAGGTTAGATGAGAATAGAGCTTGTCCTTTGGATGCGTTATGGGCGCCTTATGATCTTTTGCAAACGTCGAATGGTGTTCTTGAATCTTGAGGTACAAGATAGTTGAGTGTTGAATGATCAACAATTTTCCCTAAATGATCATATACCCTAGATAGCCAATATGTTATACTTATATGTATATGAGTTTATGTCTACTTATTTTTTGGTTTGATTCGATCCATTGATGGGTGCAAACAAGTCCATGAGATCGTGGTTGATGTATTTTGGGGAAAACATGTGTTGTGTGTAAATTATGATGCCGCGATAGATATACACGTATTAGATTTTCGTATTTTGGTAGCATAGTATTGTAGAAATGAAATGGAAGGAAATGCAAGATATGATATCTTTCATCATATGTTATGATGAAGGGAATAGAGCTACAAGTTATAACCTGTTTGATTCTGGTTTCATGATTGTTGTTTTTAGTAGGCTATGTTTGCTAGGTTATTAATAAGAGAAATTATACCTTGTTGATATATATGTGGTAATTCATAATTTGTCATCTATAATTATAGGATGTGAAAAAGGGAAAGAAATCAAATGTTGAGCAGTAAAAAGAATTTTTGAGCCTATTAATGCTTTGAAAATATGGAGGCAAATGGAATATTTCTTTGGGTGTCATTCTTAAATTCAACAACAGAAATTGAAGTTTGTATATACATGTTTTAACTCACTTTTATGTAAGTTCTTAGTTTTGTATAAATCTTGTAATATAGTTTTACATTCAAATAAACGAGATAACTTTTGTGACTGAAGAATCCACGGACCTTGAACCCTGTCTAGTTCTAGCCACATAATTATGTATATGTTCTAGACTTCACAAAATTTTGAAATTTTTGGGAGGAAAGGCCAAATACTGTGGCTAGCTAAATCATTTATTTCATTTTATTTGTTAAATATTAAAGAATTAATGGGTCCTAGCCCATGTGAAATGCCGCGTTTGGGCATCTACACACCTCAACTCAGTGGTTTATGTTTCGTCATGTAAGGTTCTAAGTATATATGCCTTCCACAAATCTTTGAAATATATACTCATCTAAAGAAAATGAAAATCCCTCAACTCCCTTGTGTTTTTTAAGAATATACAGGTTTGTGTGACATGTATTTATCAAAGGATTTGTAGCTTAGTGGCATCGATGTGTGTATATATAGTAGTATTCCCCCATGAGTTTAAGCGTTCGAGTTCCGTAACAAACGATGATGCAGATTTAGGGGTAGGATAGGGGGTATATGTATTTTGTTCTAAAAATTTTTGAACATCTATTTATTAAAATAAAAAAGAAAACTTGATTTTACTAAATGTATATTTTTTCATTTTAAAATACAATTTACTATTTACTAAACAATCTAGGGAAAGCATAATGATAACTGTTAGATCGTCTAAACCCATGAGTATATATGTTAAAAAGGTTTAAAAGAGTGTCGGTGGTCGCAAATTGTCCTTTTTTTTAAATAAGATATTATTATCCCTAAATAAAATGAAAGCGAGACGAGGGAAGGATGAATAGTGAGGTTGATAGCCAGGGTGCACATGGTGAGCAATTAAGTCATTGGTGTATGCACGTCAATACGTTCACATCACTACCTATTTCTATCTCATATGATTTTCTTTTTTCTTTATGTCCTTGCTTTTTTATGCCACAACTTTTATTTCGATAATCAAGATTTTCATTATAAATAAGTCCATAATTAATATATGTTTTAACCCATATTACACATATGTACGTGTATATATCATGATTTTGGTTATGTCAAAATTTTAAATCATTTTTGTTTTGTTGAATGTTTAAGATCTTGTGGTTGCGGGAATTTAGCGCAAATTAAGTTTGTATGATTAAACAAGACAAAAATGATAATTTTTAATTTCGAAATTGAGGAAACTGATTGCACATGCATGAAGATCATGATAATTAATGCAAGGGACATAATTTAAGTTACTAGATTCAAAGCTATCATTTTGATGCACAAAATTTAGTATGCAGTATTTACGCTAGAAAAGTATTTACGCTAGAAAAATATATTTAGACCATAAGTAATGGTTCAAGCCCTTAAAGGGCATTTTCTGCCATGTGGACGCCACATCAGCAGAGGCATTTTGAAGCAAAAATGTGTGTAATGGTTCAAGCCCATTTCATGCCCCACCAATAATTGCCTATTTATTTTTTAAAAAACTTATTAAATATCTGGAACTACAATCAACACTTAATATTAATAAATAATTAATAAAGTATAAAAAAAACTTCATATGAAAATAAAAAAAAAATCTTAGTTTAGAGTTACAATCTATACTTAATAAAGTAAAAAACTAAAAAAAGAGTTTTCTAGATGTTGACAAAAAAACTTAGGTACGGAAAAGTTAGAAAAATAATAAACAAATTAAAAGAAAAAAGAGTTAAATGAATAAAATATTGATTTTAAACCCATACCATCATCTTCTTCATTTGTTCACCACTTCACCTGTATATTTTTTCAACATCTGACGTATTTTTTTCCGGAACTTTGATAAAAAGGGTTGGCAGCGAAATACACATAAATGAAGTGGAGGTGAATTATGTAGGAGTGTGTGAGCAACAGGCGTGATACACAAAACGCCTTTGGCACTTCAAGCCCTGAAAACGCCCGGAGGGGTGGTGTAGGGTGGCGTTTTCCATGACTTCAACCCCCAAAAACGCCCCATTACGTTTGGTCTTAGGAAGGAAAATAATTTTTTTTCCTTTTAAAGCATCTAGATATTTATTAAAAAAATAATATTTTTATTCAAACATAAGAATATGATATAATCTCCTTCAAAACCCTTGATCGATCTGGATGACAGTTCGTTCATGAAAATTTTGTTCTTGCGAGCCTTCTATATAAACCAAACGACACAATGGATATGTTTGCGTAGAAAATTTTGTAATAAAATTCCTATTTTTTTCTATCATTATATAACTTTTATTCTTTTTTTTTTGTTTTAAATCTGAATTTTTTCATTTATAAAACTTGCCAAGTTACATCAAAATAGTCTACCAAATACAAATCTTTGCCCCCTGGAGATGAACTATTGTTGTGAATTACTCGTTGGACTCTGGTCAATAAACGAATAGCTTCTGGTGCTAGGGAGCCAAATGTATCAAAAACCAATGAGACAAAGACATGCTGTTCTCTGCACAAACTTTAGCGTAAGCGTGCTTATCAACTTTTATTTACCGCAAACTTTAATCTACTTATATTCTTAGTTAATAAGCGTGTTTATTTACCTTCATTATATAATTACTAAGCATGTTATATCATTTGAATTCAAATTTCAATTTCAATTCATCATGCTAATCAAATGTGCTTTCAATTTCATTAAATTAAGACAAATTCGAACAAGGGGTGTTTGATTAGTTATGATCTTCTTTAAGCAATTCAAAATACATCATTGATGAGCTTTACTCAACTAAAGAGATATAATACCAGATCCATCAACTGCAAGTCAGATACATGTGATCAGTAAATTTGAATCCACGGCTCCGAATTATGTGAGAAGCATTGTGAAATTCAGTTGATGTGGTTGATACTGCCCACGTCTCCTTGAAAATGATTGGAAATAACACATGTTATAAATAGTAGTGACCTGATGTAAGTTAGGTAATTCAATCTCTCTCAACTTTCTTTTGTACATACTTGTTTTCCCGTTATAAACAAATACTTATTCTCGTGTCAGTGAGTGGTCACTATGAGTATTTCCTTTTGGTGACGAGGCTAATGATGTTTTGTTTTGTAAATTACATCGTTGATCATATCTCTTTGGTGCTTGGATAGGTCTCCTTTGGAAGCAGCATCCAGATACTTCTTGGTTTCGAGTCTTGTTTCTTCATACAGCTCGGGGAACTCGTCATTCTCCTTAGCGTCCTGAATGATACATGATGGACTCCTAAAATATTTGCACAATATCTCTCTCACACCAAACATTATTGTCTTCTTCGCTCACAAGAAACTCATAAATTTATTTTGGGTTGCACGAGTGAAGACTTCCCAAGAGGTCCCTAATCCTCATGTCGCTTTACCCGAACACGCTTAATTGATTCCCGAGTTCCCTCAACCACAACCCGGAAATACAAAACATTTACATAATATTCAAAGCTTGATTTACCTTATCCGCCGTATATAAATTATTTTATTTTAAACTTTAATTTCGTTAATGTAATCTAGATACGGTCATTGTTTTAAAAAGCGAACAATTTGACCAATCGAACTTATTAACTTATTAAACTTGGACTGCTTACCTAAACAATTTGATTTTAAATTTGTATTACCATGTGTAGTGATATACTTTATTTGGTATTAAAGGAGAACTAAAAAGCATGCCACTGAGGCGCTACATGGGCCCTGTAATGGGGAACACACCCACTCCTCCTTGCAGCCATCATTTAACCATGTGCCAATCATTGTCCCTCCTCCTTGCCCGCTAGCCCAACTGAGCCCTCGTCCCACGCCCCCTCTAACGCCCCCATCATGGTGGTGTGCGTGTCTAGCATCCTGTCATGGTGGCACCTTACACATCTCCTTCAAAGTCATCCACACATAGTCTGATCGAATTACCATTACTATAAGAACAAAGTTTATAGATGAACTCACCGATTTATGTAAACATTGAGCATATTGGTAAATATGGAGGGCCTAAAATGATATGCATAGGGAAATCTACCTTACGTCCTACGGATATCTCTGTGTTTGGCTGGGCGGGGGGCAAGCATGCATGTGTCGACCTCACTAGGGTCTCCCCGTTGGTGGGGTTGAGAGACAGTGGCTTTGTTCCGGGACAAGCAGTGTTGAGGGCGGAAGCTAGGAATGTGGCTAAGCACTAGGCAACATGTCTAGAGAATCAGCACGTGTTCCTTCCGTTTGCCTTCGACACATTTAGGTCCTTAGCCCCGGAGGCGGTTCGTTTCTTGGAGCGGGTTCAGAAGGTGGTTCATAGAGACTCGCAGAGCCCAAGAAACCAAGGGTTTGTTTTTAGTAGGGTAGGCTTTGCAATTTAAAAAGAGATAGCGGCGCAGCTTGTTGCTCGCTTACCCATTATCCAGATGTAAACTTGACTTTTTTTTAATGAAAAAAAAAACATATTGAAACTTATTAGTTTGGATGATTTATCCACTAAACAAAAAATAGTAATAAAGGTTGAATCAGGCGTCTTTCTTTTGACTCAATTTGGAAAGCCACTTTTTGTAGGGACAAAAGAGACTAGATGGGTGGTGTAGTAGTGCCGACACTTGATGTCTTAATGCATGAAGACTTAACACATAGATTTTTGTTTGAAAGGCACACTTCGTTAAAACACACCAAAACGAACTATCTTCAAGGCGGAGATAGCCGCAACCCCAAAAGTTTACATTACATCAAAATTGAAAGTTTTCTAACCTTCCAATCTAAACCATCGCTTTTGCCCCTACTTCTATACCAAAAAAAAACCCAATGACTTAACATCCAAAATAATATCGATGATCTTCACATTTGTCTTTGCAAACGCCTTCTCGTTTCTCGCCTTCCAAATCCTCCAACAAGTTAGCACTAAGATGCCACATATAATCTCCTTTCTTTTGTTCGAACATCCTAACTGAGAGACAATAAGCTGCACATCATGAACCGAAAACAGGAAGATAGGAGGTAGGTTGCACCATTGAGCGATCCCACTCCAAACACCGTCGGCGACTCTACAAACAGTGAACAAATGATCCACTGTCTCTTCGGCATGTTCACATAACCCACACTTCCAGTCCCCCACATTTATGTTCCTTCTTCTAAGGGCCACCTTTGTCGAAATTCGATCTAGGGACATTCGCCACAAAAATATATTACACTTATCCGGAAGCCATTTACACCATCGACTTGTCTGAGCTGAATCAACTGCATGGGAGCTTCTGATCCAAGTTTTTGTGTCCTGAACGGTCAGCAGCTGTAGCCTGCTTCGGTTCCATTCCCAGACGTCCTGACTCGAATGTAAAGAGGTTCCTGCGACCATACGAAAGCACTCTACCAACTCAGCGACTTCCTGGACAGTGCTTGGATATTTCTTCCAATCCTAAGACATGACCCCAGGCGCTCCATTGTAACAAACTCTATCCTCGACCGTACACCACTTATCCTTTTCTAGCCGAAACAAAGCAGGAAATATATTCTTTAATGGCAAGCGATTTATCCAAGGGTCAATCCAGAACCTTAAGATCAACCCCTTCACAGCCTTACCTTGGAACAGGTCATTGAAACTAGACCCATTAACCACAACCCGAAAGCTACTATTGACAATCTTAGACAAAATGCCCGATAAATTGTTTTTACTTGAAACAGTTTGCCACCGCCTTTTAGAGCCATGCATAAAGTCTACGACTTTCCGCCACATAGCGTCACCTTCCATTCTATATCTCCATATCCACTTAAGTAGTAACCCGTTATTACAAATATCCAACTCAACCCAAGGCCGCCGTGCTTTTTAGATCGAGTAACAATATCCTACCCGAACCAATGGACTTTGTTAGTATCCATGTTTCCTCCCCATAAAAACTTCTTAACCATCGATTCAATAAGCTTATTGACAACCGCTACCGGAGCTTTAAACAACGAGAAATAGTATGACGAAAGGCTCTCCAAGACGGATTTAATTAAGACTACCCTTCCACCGATTGAGAGAACCATCGATTTCCACTTCAAAAGCCTATTCCTAAACACTTGCACCACCGGCTCCCAATTAAGAATTCTACTCATGTTAGCGCCCACTTGGATCCCTAAATATTTAAAAGGAGTAATCCCTGGACAACACCCCAATTCTTCCGCTTTCACACTAACTTCTTCCATTTTCTTCCCAATACCAAATATAATCGATTTGGTAATATTGATGTTTAGACCCGAACACAAATGAAAAATACGAAGGATTCTTTTAAGCGTCTTGAAATTGGAATCTGACCATTCACCCACAATCATGGCGTTGTCCGCATATAATAAATGAGAAATACTAGGGCCATCACTAGGAAGATCAATGCCCTTGAAAACCGTGACATCACACGCCTTTTTAACAAGACCTGATAGAGCCTCCATAGCAATAATAAACAAAAAAGGCGAAATAGGGTCACCTTGTCGAATTCCTTTCCCGCAAGAAAACTCGAACATAGGTGAACCGTTAGCAAGCACAGACGACCTAGCCGAGGATAACACCCCATAAATCCACTTACACCAATATTTGGGAAACTTCATTTGTCGCATAACCATCTACAGAAAACCCCAATTTACGTTATCATAGGCTTTCTCAAACTCGATTTTAAACATAAAGAACTCTTTGCCACTTCTTCTCACCCAAGATAGGACTTTATTAACAACTAGAGGCCCATCAAGAATATACCGACCCGCAGTAAATGCCGATTGCGTCTCGTTAATCAACGAACCCATAATTTTTAGTCTATTGGCTAAAACTTTAGAAATAACTTTACCAACAATGCCAATTAAGTTAATAGGTCGATATTCCCCCAACTTCACCGAATCAGAGACTTTAGGAATTAAAGTAATAAAAGATGACCCCACCCCACGACTGATCGACCCATTATCAAAAAAATACAGAAATACGCTATTAGAATATTGAGCAAAATAAGACCAAAATTTCTTTACAAACCGAAAGCTGAAGCCGTCTGGACCCGGAGCTTTATCACTCCCACAGTCAAACACCACGTCTTTAATCTCCTTTTCAGAAAACACCGTAACTAACTCGGCAGCTTCAATCTCGTTCAATGATTTAAGACCATAGCATTCGAGAAATGGTCGGTCACCAATCTCCTCCACAAACTTATCTCTAAAAAATCCGAACACATCTTTCTTAACTGCACTCAGTTTCGTCCCCCATTTCCCATTAATCACAAGGCCAGGTATCGCATTTCGCACCTTTCGACTATTGATCGATTCGTGAAAAAAGCTTGTATTTTCGTCTCCTTCCTTCGCCCACTTGACACGAGCCTTTTGACAAAGATCCTTTATTTTAAACTCTTCAATTTCTTTCAACCTCTGCTTACCCTCCTCAAAACTCCACTACTCTTCCACAACGAAATCCCTACTATCTATCATAACCTCAAGCTCCTTAACTTCTTTTTTCAAGCATGATTTCTCCTCCTGTTCTTTGGTCGAGACATCTTTGAGCCACACTTGAATATCAACTTTAATTTTCTTCAATTTAGCCATGAAAAATTCATCTGGATTTCCATGAGCGCTTTCGAACCCCAATATAGCCTGAGTGACAATATCTTCAAACCCGCTCCTATACATCCAAGAGTTAAAAAAATGAAACGGTTTTGTGCTAAATTCCGAGACACTATCTTTATAAGTAATGGACAATGGTCTGATCCTCCCGAGCCAACGCTCGATACTCCGCATTGGGCCATTCGTTTAGAAAATTCCACGAAACAAATATCCGGTCAATGCGACTTAACTTATCACCTGCACAAAACGTAAACCTCCGGTCTCTCAAACTAAATTCACCAAGTCCCGTTTCATCAATGAAGTCGTTAAACTCCGAAGATGCCGCCGTGTTAAGTTTAGGGTTTCTCCTCTCGTCTCGGTATCGCACACAATTAAAGTCCCCTCTTACTATCCAATACCTTTCATCCGATTGAATTACTCTCTTTAACTCGTTCCAAACCACCCGTTTTTCAGGAAATTTGTAGATGAAGAAATTTTAGCTAAAACAGGATTATATGATCATACAAGTCACAATTCCAGGTGCGGAAACCCTAGAACTGAACAAAATGATAATACGCAAATCACAACACGTAAAATACCTTTTCAATCAACATTTCATAGATAACTTGTTTCATAATGTTCATACAAAGACCTTTCAAGTTAATCTAAAACACTTTAACACAACCTTAATCTAGAGAGAAACCTGACCTCAACACACACATTATCAACAACTATTCTAACTTACAAAATGAGCCAAAACTATATATAGTGTGTAACAACCGGCAAAAATAAGGTAATTCCGTACAAATTAATATATGATTAACGTAATTAAATGCGATTATGTGTGATTTAATTATCAAGGCCTTAGGAGATAGCAATTTCCAAATAATGCATAGGTATGCATACGTTTAATGGTAAAGCATGATTGGATCATGTGCGAATAAACTATCCGGTATGGACGTTGGCAATTACCCGGTAATAATTAAATAAACGAAAAGGATCCCGGACACCCAGGATATAAAATAAAGGGTATTTTCATAAAATATAATGAGTTTTGGAACTCCAAAACCATAAGTGGAAACGTCTTGTACAAATCTCCCGGTAACAAATAAAGTGCGCGTACCGCACCCGATACGCGCAAAACTCATAATTTCACCCGGCAAAGGCCTAAATAACCAATCAACGCTTAAATTAGACTATATTTAAGGGTTATTAAAGGTATTTTTCATGTCCGAATAACGCGCGATTAAAACCCGAAAAATACCCGAACGACACCCGAACGACGGGGAATTAAACATAACGAATATTGGGTAAATATTTGAAGTTGTGGACCCCACTTAAACCCACAAAGGGGCCGGCCTAATGGCCTTGTAATCTCTTCACATTGTGTTTTAATAATAACCTATAACCTAGTAAAAAAAAAAAAGCATGCATGGACAAAAGATAAAGCATAAAATTTTGCAAGTACAAAGCATGCCTACATCTTGTCTCCTCTTGGTGAAATTTTCGGCCCTATGGCCATGTAATCCAAGACACAATCTAGTAATGATGCATTAGTACATGCACATGCTTAATATCTTTTGAAAGATCAAGGATAAATCTAAATTATTTGGCTAGATTTGCAAGCAAAATCTCTCCCATTTCTCTCTAAAAACACACGGCACACACACACACATATCATATCCTCACCAAGATCCCAAGTACACATACAATCTCCCATTAAATCTTACATAATCTATGGAGGATTACATGTGGTAAGGTTATATAAACATGTGTTAGATACTTAGTGAAACAAAGCAAAATCTTCTTTTTCCTTTTTCCTTGATGCCGTGAGTTTCACCCTCCCATATACACATTTCTTTCAAGTTTTTACCTCTCCAAATCACTCAAAACAATCCATCATCCAAACCCCTATTGTGTGTTTCAAGAGCTTGGAGCTAAACCACTTGGAAGAACACACTAAACCCCTCTCAAATCCAAGGTTTTTGTCTTCCCTAGCCTTGTGCTAGTAGTAAGCTTCTTAACCTTGTTTTTGAATTATTATTATTCATGTATGTGTTCTTAGAAGCAAGTTGTACATGAAGGGTTTAAAAGGTGGTTTGAACATAATCTTTAATAGGTTTTACATGTGTAAAATGGATGATTAAAGATATGTAAATAAATCATGGATTTGATGATGATGAAGTAATGATCTTGAAAATATATAAAGTTTACACTTAAACTAAGTAGGATGATGATTTGGTTAAGATTTGAGGAAGAAACTTGAATGTATTAAAAAGTAGTTTTAATCATCTTAAAATGATCATCTAAGATATGATATATGGTGGAATATATTGGAATGTCATAAATAAAGAAGTTGCAAAATTAAAGTTTACACACTTAGATGAATGAAATTTGGATATGATGAAGAAATACATAAAACACACATACTAGTAGCCGTATGTATGAAATATAAGACTATTAAAAGTGAATTGACGAAAAAATAACTTAACAATAAAGAGATGGATCTTCAAAGTCTACTATTTTGAGTGAAAAATGCTAACTTTGGAAGTTAGAGTGGAAAAATGCAACATTTGAAAGTTAAGGGACTAATATTGTAACTTTGAAAGTTAGAGGACTAAAATGGATATTTTAGAAACTATTAGTCCAAAAATGCAAGGATGGAAAGTTTGGTGTCAAAAGTGTAAGCAATAAACTTCTAAGGATGATTTTGGTAAATACTAGTAGATACTTGGGTATTTTTGTATAAAAGTATATTTTTGGAAAGTTATAAAAATATGGATTTTATTAACATAAGGATTTTTATAAAATAGAGATTTTATAAAAATATTAAACAAACTTGGGAAACTTATACAAAAATGAATACTTTTATATAAATGGGAATATAAAAGTGTTGGAAACATTTTTGTAGTTAAGTTAACAAGTTGGGTTAAAAATACATAAGTATTTTAAACCTTCCAAGTAACTTGTGTTAGGAGGAAGAAATATGGATAATATTTCTATAAAACACATGTTGGGAAAAACTTGGAAAAATTAACTATTCGAGCTAAGATATCGAACTAAGACGCGTTAACGAACCGTACACGGACAAAACATGAGAAGAATGCCATTGCGGCAAGATAAGAAAATATATATTTTTAAGAAGTAAAATATATATATACATCACGGGTGAAAAATGATAAACACTTTCCTAAGTGTTGAAGGAATTATTCGTGGGAGAAAAATATAACGTAAACAAGTAAGACGCTAAACAAACGTATATATTTAACAAGAAAAATTACACATTTATATATATATGTACGCTCGTCTCGGAAAAATTCTAGTATATCTACTTAATGGGAAAGTAGATATGTGGGGAGGAAAGCCGCGACGAGTAGACAAAGATATATATATGTGTATGCCGCGCCGACAAGACCCTAGTATATTTATTTGAATGGGAAAATAAATATACGGTATGGTGAGTTGGATCGGGTGTTAAGAATATACAATCGAACGACAAGATCTTAGTATATTTGTTTAAATGGGAAAACAAATGTGCGGCAAAGTGAGTCGGGTCGAGTGTTGAAATATATATTATATCGAGCGATGCGATCTTAAGTGTAATTATTTAAATGGGAAAATAATTATATGTTAAGTGAAGTCGAATCGATGATAATGAGGTACAAGTTAAGGAAATATTAACAAGAGTAATATATAACTTGTAACGCAAAGGGTAATCTAACGCCAACGAAACCTAGGATACTCGCTAAATTAAACGGGATTTGGAATAACTTGTGGTCGGGAGTTGGGTGTACAACTTGCCAAGGCACATGCGCTATAGGAATAGTGACTTACACGTCTAGGACGTTTGTAGGTGCGAGACCACCCATTTGCTATCTACCTTTTGAGCCGGACACTGATTCAGGTGAGTCTCACAGCCCCATTTTAACTATTTTTACGTTTTCGGGGGAAAGATATGTTAGGGAAAATGTTTGACGGATTAGTTACTTGAGGTGTGACCGCCACTCGGGGTTGAGTCCTCGCCTCTATAATCATTTATTCGAAGTATGAAACCGGAGGAATATCTGAATAGTACTATTGGTGCCTGACAAGGCCCACCCCTAATCGATAGCGTCGATTATGCATTAGTGTATGCCTGGGGTGCATATATTCTGAACTTAAGTCGTAGGGTACCGAGTAACGACTTGGAGCGGGGCATTTTTATTATATGTCTTGGTTTGATTATAGTCTCAAGTAGAGTATAGGAATTTGCAACTCCTATATATTGTCATAACATGGAATTTCCCAAGTAATCAAGTTTTGGAAACTAAAAACCTGTGAACTCACCAATATATTTATATTGACGAAATTTTAAACATATCTTTCAGGTAACTAAGCGAAGACTGACATGGCAGGCCGGGTCGTGGAATTCTCCTTGAGGCGTCGGATATTTTGTGGGGTTTCACTCTTATTTCCCAAGGCTATGGGATATATTTGAGAAACCTCATCTATTATGTTAAAAACTATTTTCTTGGTGTGTAATATATGAACAAGATTTGACGCCTAAATAAATGACCCGTTTTCTAAAATTACTTGTGTTTAGCATTAACCTTGACTTTATGCTCTTGAACCGTCGCGCCACGTGTTTCCGCCATTGTCGTGGTGTGACAGAAAGTGGTATCAGAGCCAAGGTTATAGCGAACTAGAGTATTTTCTTTAAAAACTAGACTATAACCGGATTTGGTTCAAATAATAAAGTTTTCAAAAGAAAAATATGTAAAGATGCTAAACGCAATAAAGTAATTTTTCAAGAAGCGTTGGGCATGAGGAGATTCCGACCAAGCCAGCCATGGGTATTGTTATGCATTAGCGTGAAATTAGAAGTTAGGAAGGTTACTGATAACGTATGCCATAACTATCTAATTCAAAAAAAAAATCATATATATTAGTACGGTTCTTTTGCCAGGGATGTCAGACACAGACGCAGGGAGCGTAGCACCGAGCTACGATAGCAGTATTCAGATCATCCCAGCGCCGCCAGCAGAGCCGATCGAGGTTGTGGTACTTGATTCGGAGGATGACGAGATGGAGATTGACGCCGCCGTGGAGGGCGCAGGAGGAGATAGCTCGGATGAGACTGACCCGAGCGAGGACCCGGCGTGGGCCCCCGCTGAGGGCGACGTGGCCGACCTACCTATGATCGAGGCACCACAGGCTGACTTGCCTATAGTGCCATTTCAGGCAGCGCCACTGCCAGTACTGCCCCTCCAGGCCATCAGAGACTTCCCAGAGGGCTGTGCAGGTCCATCGAGGCCTGTCCCCGCGCAGTCCGAGACCGTTGAGTCTCCCTATGACCGACACGCACCTATCGACCGTGAGCCCTCACCTACCCCACTTATCCCCGTACCCCCGGGCATGATGCTCGTGCCCGTTCCCCGAGGGCACAACGGGTGGATTTCTGATGACTCCGACGATGAGTCGACCGCATCGGTGGAGCACATTGCTGTGCCGATCCCACCAGCAGACCCGGAGGAGCACGTCGCTCCGGTGATCGAGCATGCCCCTACTGCACCAGCTACCCCACCCACCATACCCGAGCCCGTACACCAGGATGGGCCAGTTCCTACTGGGCACATCCTGGAGGGGAGCTCTGCCCGCAGCTCGGAGCTGCACCGGGCGGGCATGACGGCATACGCCACCGCGAGCCCTCCCACACCCCCCATAGTGGTGTCCACCCCAGAGTGGGCCACTATCTTAGAGCCCCTCTTGGCCCCCTTGGCCGAGCTTGTACCACCACCCACCATGACTATGACACTACCGATCCCCACTGTGCCCGGCATGCCACCTGCACCGTATCCTCTGGGTGCAGGGGACCCCTACATGATACCCCCACACTTTACCCCTAGTCCACAGGGTTTTGCCCCGATATTTTTCCACACACCGATATCAGACCCCTTTGGCCCATTCCCACCAGTTCACCCAGATATACCCGGACCATCCCAGCCACCTAGGATGACACCCCTATCTGGACCAGCATGGACCTCTGCCATCACACTGGAGCGAGACTTTCAGACCCTCGCCAATACGGTGCAGCGCACCGTGAACCAGGTAGAGCAGCAGACACGATTGATGTGGACGCGGATGATCGATGCCCGTGATGCCTTAGCACATTACGCGGAGGAGTTGTTGCGCATGGATGCGCAGTGTGGGATTACTGGAGATGCGCATTTGGCACACCGACAGTTCTTATATGAGCGCATCACGGAGATTAGCATGACTATCAGTGTGCATGCACCGCAGTATCAGTTCCCTCCGCCACCGCCACAGTAGGGATACATCAGGGACGCACGGAAGAATCACCAGCTCATGTACATAGTAGCAGCAGTATGGTAGTATAGCACGGGTTATGACACTCGTTTGCATTTTGCCTAGCCGTACGGGTACGACGGCACATGATATGATGTTTTATTTATTTCAAAAACAATGTAATGTATGAGGGATGTATTCCCCATTTTGTTATTACGAACAAGCATTGTACTAGTACTATTGAAATTAATGAAAAATCTTATTATTATGATGGTGAAATATGTTGTTGTCTACGATTAATATTGCTTACTCCATATATTGTGATTCGTGTGATTGCGTGGTGATGTTGTGTTGATTACTATTTATTCTGTATGATGTGTTGGTATGTTGTGTGATGACATGGTGATTGGTTATTTGTGTTCAGATTCTGGTTTGTTATTTATATATTGTATAAATGTTTGCCAAATTAACCTTTGATAATTATTATTGAAGAAAATGGCACCAGCCACCAGAAGCAACAGCGGTGCAGACGGGCTGCCCACTACACCCGCTGAACTCGAGACACTGATCTCGGAGCGCATAGCCCGCGCCATCGCAGAACATGAAGCCGCCCGCTCCGAACACTCGCATGACAGGACAGGGAGCGAACGACGAGAAACCTCCCCTATTGGTAAGAGGTTTAAGAATAAATGAAAAAGTGATGGGAGAGTATTTCGAAACTCCTGTCCCATAATAACATACTACATTACTATTAGAGGAACAGCCTCAGGAACGCGCGGCTGCACTTTCAAAGCTTTCCTGGACTGTAAGCCGATTAACTTCAACGGCACTGAGGGATCCATAGGCCTGGTCAAGTGGTTCGAAAAGACCGAGGCAGTTATCCGCATCAGTGGGTGCACCCCTCGAGAGTCCGTCATGTACGCCACCAACCTGTTTCTGGATCAGGCACTAACTTGGTGGAATGACCAAGTACAGTCGTTAGGAGATGATGCTGCATACTCCCTATCATGGGCGGCACTAAAAGAACTTATGATTGCCGAATACCGCCCGGCAAGTGAGGTACAGAAGTTGGAAACCGAATTCTGGAACCATACTATGGTAGGAGCAGATGTTACTGGGTACACGTCTCGATTTCATGATCTCGCTCGACTAGTACCTCGTTTGGTTACACCAGAGACTAACAAGATAGAGCGCTACTTGTTCGGGTTAGCACCGCAGATACGCAGCATGGTCACCTCTTCCAAACCCACGACCATGCGCGAGGCTATTGATCTTGCACTAAGCCTCACTGAAGACGCTATCCGAATGGGTACCTTGATCCGACAGGTTTCGGGACTGAAAATTTCTGAAGCAAGCAGTGTGGAAGGTAAGAACCAGGGAACAAACTCAGCAGTGGTGACAAATGAACAGGGAAACAAAGCAAGGTTTGGGAAACGTAAACGGGAGGAAGGAAAGAAGGATGGAGCATCGGGTAGCTCCAACAAGAAGGGGAAAGGGTATGTCGCCACAGGGCGTGGGAACGGTGGAAAACAGGGCAACCGGGGGAGAAACAGTGGGATGACATGTGGGAAGTGCCACCGATCGGGACACAAGACGGAAGAGTGCCGGTCAGGAGCACCGAAAAATGGAGGAGCTAGACCCTGCTTCGCTTGTGGGTCACTTGACCATTGGAAGAAGGACTGCCCCAAGGTCAACAACCAAGCCCGCGGGCGGGCATTTGTGATTGGAGCCGGTGATGCACGACAGGACCCCAATGTGGTCACTGGTACGTTTCCTCTTAATGGTCATTATGCCTCTGTATTATTTGATACCGGTGCAGACTTTAGCTTCGTATCCATTGAGTTTAAAAGACTACTTGGATTAAAAACTAGTAAATTAGATACGCCCTACTCCATAGAACTGGCTAATGGTGAAACTATTGAAACGAGAGAAGTAGCGAGGGATTGTAAATTAGAACTCCGTGGGCACGAGTTTGGGATTGATCTTTTACCAGTCGTATTGGGAAGTTTTGACATAGTTGTTGGCATGGACTGGTTGTCCGCGCACCATGCCGTCGTGGTTTGCAACGATAAAGTCATTCAAGTACCTCTCGCAAGCGGTGAAACTCTCTCAATTCAAGGGGAAAGACACGGGACGCCGCTAAGGATTATTTCAAGCATGAAGGCTCGTAAGTGTCTAAGAAAAGGACTTGTCGCATTCTTGGCACACGTAGTGGACAAGAAGGCCGACGAGCGAAAGTTGGAAGACATTCCAGTAGCTAGAGATTTTCCGGGTGTATTCCCAGAAGATTTGCCGGGGTTGCCACCACCTCGACAAGTCGAGTTCCGCATCGACCTCGTTCCTGGAGCTGCTCCCGTTGCACGATCGCCATACCGCTTGGCTCCATCGGAGATGCAAGAACTATCCAGCCAGCTGCAAGAATTATTAGACAAGGGCTTTATAAGACCGAGTTTCTCACCTTGGGGAGCTCCCGTCTTATTTGTGAAGAAGAAGGATGGCACATTTCGCATGTGCATCGACTATCGAGAACTGAACAAGCTAACCATCAAGAATCGCTATCCTCTCCCCAGGATCGACGATTTATTTGATCAACTCCAAGGATCCAGCTATTACTCCAAGATTGATCTAAGGTCCGGCTACCATCAGTTGCGTATCCAAGAGGAAGATGTACCAAAGACGGCCTTCAGAACTCGATATGGGCATTATGAATTTTTGGTAATGCCATTCGGCTTAACCAACGCACCAGCAGTTTTCATGGATCTAATGAACCGCGTGTGTAAGCCGTACTTGGATAAATTCGTCATTGTTTTCATCGATGACATTTTGATCTATTCACGCACTAAGGAAGATCACGAGAATCACCTTCGATTAATCCTTGAGGTGTTACGCAAAGAGAAGCTATATGCTAAGTTTTCAAAGTGCGACTTTTGGATTCGAGAAGTCCACTTCCTAGGTCACGTGGTGAATGAGAAGGGCATACATGTCGATCCAGCCAAGATCGAGGCAATTAAAAATTGGGAAGCCCCTCGAACTCCTACCGAAGTACGACAATTTCTTGGACTTGCGGGTTATTACAGAAGGTTCATCGAGAACTTTTCAAAGATAGCGCAAGCTTTAACCATGTTAACTCAAAAGGATAAGAAATTCGAGTGGACGGAGAAGCAAGAGGCAGCATTCCAATTACTAAAAGACAAGTTATGTGGCGCTCCGATACTATCGCTCCCCGATGGTACGGAAGACTTTGTGGTTTACTGTGACGCCTCGCATCAAGGCTTAGGATGTGTATTAATGCAACGAGAAAAAGTGATAGCATATGCTTCCAGGCAACTGAAAATCCATGAGAAGAACTACACTACACATGATTTGGAATTAGGTGCAGTGGTATTCGCTCTCAAGATATGGAGGCACTATTTATATGGAACCAAGTGCACAATCTTCACTGATCATAAGAGTTTGCAACACATCTTTGATCAGAAGGACTTGAATATGCGACAACGGCGATGGGTTGAGTTATTAAACGATTACGATTGTGAGATAAAGTACCATCCCGGTAAGGCGAACGTCGTGGCTGACGCCTTAAGTCGCAAGGAACGGGTTAAGCCGTTGCGTGTTCGAGCTTTGGGTTTGACTATCCACACGAATCTGACTGAACGAATTCGTGAAGCTCAAGTTAACGCCCTTAAACCCGAAAATGTCAAGGGTGAAAGATTACGAAAGATGGTTGATTCACTAGAAGCAAAAGCAGACCAGACACTGTATTTCATGAATAGAATTTGGGTTCCAGTATACGGGGGATTGCGTGAACTAGTATTGGCCGAAGCTCACAGTTCTAGATATTCGGTTCACCCTGGTGCAGACAAGATGTTCCACGATTTGAAAGGATTTTATTGGTGGCCAAATTTCAAGAGAGATATAGCGGCTTATGTTGCGCGATGCTTGACTTGTGCAAAGGTCAAAGCAGAGCATCAAAGACCATCCGGCTTGCTCCAGCAACCGGAAATACCTGAATGGAAATGGGAACGAATTACCATGGATTTCATTTCTGAGTTGCCTAGGACGACGAGCGGCCATAATAAGATTTGGGTAATTGTTGATCGATTGACGAAATCCGCACACTTCCTTCCAATCCGTGAAACGGATGGAATGGAAAAATTGACCCGTTTGTATATCAAGGAAATAGTGTCTAAGCATGGTGTGCCTATATCTATCATCTCCGATCGAGATGGTCGTTTCACCTCAAGATTTTGGGAAAGTTTGAATGATGCCCTGGGTACCCGCCTTGACATGAGTACCGCATATCACCCCCAAACCGATGGTCAAAGTGAACGAACCATCCAGACCTTGGAAGATATGTTACGGGCATGTGCAATCGATTTCAGCGGTAATTGGGATACACACTTGCCACTAGTGGAATTCTCATATAACAACAGTTACCATACGAGCATTCAAGCTGCACCTTTTGAAGCTCTATATGGACGTAAGTGTAGATCTCCGCTATGTTGGGCGGAAGTTGGAGAGAAACAACTCACCGGGCCCGAAATTGTCCAAGAGACCACGGACAAGGTCTTTTTGATAAAGGAGCGCCTCAAAGCGGCCCGTGACCGCCAGAAAAGCTATGCTGATATGAGACGAAAGCCTTTAGAGTTTCAAGTCGGAGACAGGGTTCTACTAAAAGTGTCACCTTGGAAAGGTGTCGCGCGCTTTAGGAAGCGCGGAAAACTGAACCCGCGATACGTAGGACCATTTGAAATCTTGTCCAGGGTAGGCCCAGTGGCATACAAACTCAAGTTGCCTCAAGAGCTCAGTGGAGTACACGACACATTTCACGTGTCAAACTTGAAGAAGTGTTTATCCGACGAAACCCTCATCATCCCTGCTGAGGAAATCCAAATTGACGACAAGTTACATTTTGTTGAAGAACCAATCGAGGTAACCGATTGGAAGGTCCAAAAACTTAGGCGCAGCAAGATCAGATTGGTCAAAGTGCGCTGGAATGCCAAGCGTGGACCGGAGTTCACGTGGGAAAGGCTGGACCGAATGAAGCAAAAGTATCCCGCCCTATTCGAGAAGACATCTATACCGGAGAGCTCGAAGTGAATTCCGGGACGGAATTCTCTTAACGGGGGGAGAATGTAATAACCGGCAAAAATAAGGTAATTCCGTACAAATTAATATATGATTAACGTAATTAAATGCGATTATGTGTGATTTAATTATCAAGGCCTTAGGAGATAGCAATTTCCAAATAATGCATAGGTATGCATACGTTTAATGGTAAAGCATGATTGGATCATGTGCGAATAAACTATCCGGTATGGACGTTGGCAATTACCCGGTAATAATTAAATAAACGAAAAGGATCCCGGACACCCAGGATATAAAATAAAGGGTATTTTCATAAAATATAATGAGTTTTGGAACTCCAAAACCATAAGTGGAAACGTCTTGTACAAATCTCCCGGTAACAAATAAAGTGCGCGTACCGCACCCGATACGCGCAAAACTCATAATTTCACCCGGCAAAGGCCTAAATAACCAATCAACGCTTAAATTAGACTATATTTAAGGGTTATTAAAGGTATTTTTCATGTCCGAATAACGCGCGATTAAAACCCGAAAAATACCCGAACGACACCCGAACGACGGGGAATTAAACATAACGAATATTGGGTAAATATTTGAAGTTGTGGACCCCACTTAAACCCACAAAGGGGCCGGCCTAATGGCCTTGTAATCTCTTCACATTGTGTTTTAATAATAACCTATAACCTAGTAAAAAAAAAAGCATGCATGGACAAAAGATAAAGCATAAAATTTTGCAAGTACAAAGCATGCCTACATCTTGTCTCCTCTTGGTGAAATTTTCGGCCCTATGGCCATGTAATCCAAGACACAATCTAGTAATGATGCATTAGTACATGCACATGCTTAATATCTTTTGAAAGATCAAGGATAAATCTAAATTATTTGGCTAGATTTGCAAGCAAAATCTCTCCCATTTCTCTCTAAAAACACACGGCACACACACACACATATCATATCCTCACCAAGATCCCAAGTACACATACAATCTCCCATTAAATCTTACATAATCTATGGAGGATTACATGTGGTAAGGTTATATAAACATGTGTTAGATACTTAGTGAAACAAAGCAAAATCTTCTTTTTCCTTTTTCCTTGATGCCGTGAGTTTCACCCTCCCATATACACATTTCTTTCAAGTTTTTACCTCTCCAAATCACTCAAAACAATCCATCATCCAAACCCCTATTGTGTGTTTCAAGAGCTTGGAGCTAAACCACTTGGAAGAACACACTAAACCCCTCTCAAATCCAAGGTTTTTGTCTTCCCTAGCCTTGTGCTAGTAGTAAGCTTCTTAACCTTGTTTTTGAATTATTATTATTCATGTATGTGTTCTTAGAAGCAAGTTGTACATGAAGGGTTTAAAAGGTGGTTTGAACATAATCTTTAATAGGTTTTACATGTGTAAAATGGATGATTAAAGATATGTAAATAAATCATGGATTTGATGATGATGAAGTAATGATCTTGAAAATATATAAAGTTTACACTTAAACTAAGTAGGATGATGATTTGGTTAAGATTTGAGGAAGAAACTTGAATGTATTAAAAAGTAGTTTTAATCATCTTAAAATGATCATCTAAGATATGATATATGGTGGAATATATTGGAATGTCATAAATAAAGAAGTTGCAAAATTAAAGTTTACACACTTAGATGAATGAAATTTGGATATGATGAAGAAATACATAAAACACACATACTAGTAGCCGTATGTATGAAATATAAGACTATTAAAAGTGAATTGACGAAAAAATAACTTAACAATAAAGAGATGGATCTTCAAAGTCTACTATTTTGAGTGAAAAATGCTAACTTTGGAAGTTAGAGTGGAAAAATGCAACATTTGAAAGTTAAGGGACTAATATTGTAACTTTGAAAGTTAGAGGACTAAAATGGATATTTTAGAAACTATTAGTCCAAAAATGCAAGGATGGAAAGTTTGGTGTCAAAAGTGTAAGCAATAAACTTCTAAGGATGATTTTGGTAAATACTAGTAGATACTTGGGTATTTTTGTATAAAAGTATATTTTTGGAAAGTTATAAAAATATGGATTTTATTAACATAAGGATTTTTATAAAATAGAGATTTTATAAAAATATTAAACAAACTTGGGAAACTTATACAAAAATGAATACTTTTATATAAATGGGAATATAAAAGTGTTGGAAACATTTTTGTAGTTAAGTTAACAAGTTGGGTTAAAAATACATAAGTATTTTAAACCTTCCAAGTAACTTGTGTTAGGAGGAAGAAATATGGATAATATTTCTATAAAACACATGTTGGGAAAAACTTGGAAAAATTAACTATTCGAGCTAAGATATCGAACTAAGACGCGTTAACGAACCGTACACGGACAAAACATGAGAAGAATGCCATTGCGGCAAGATAAGAAAATATATATTTTTAAGAAGTAAAATATATATATATATACATCACGGGTGAAAAATGATAAACACTTTCCTAAGTGTTGAAGGAATTATTCGTGGGAGAAAAATATAACGTAAACAAGTAAGACGCTAAACAAACGTATATATTTAACAAGAAAAATTACACATTTATATATATATGTACGCTCGTCTCGGCAAAATTCTAGTATATCTACTTAATGGGAAAGTAGATATGTGGGGAGGAAAGCCGCGACGAGTAGACAAAGATATATATATGTGTATGCCGCGCCGACAAGACCCTAGTATATTTATTTGAATGGGAAAATAAATATACGGTATGGTGAGTTGGATCGGGTGTTAAGAATATACAATCGAACGACAAGATCTTAGTATATTTGTTTAAATGGGAAAACAAATGTGCGGCAAAGTGAGTCGGGTCGAGTGTTGAAATATATATTATATCGAGCGATGCGATCTTAAGTATAATTATTTAAATGGGAAAATAATTATATGTTAAGTGAAGTCGAATCGATGATAATGAGGTACAAGTTAAGGAAATATTAACAAGAGTAATATATAACTTGTAACGCAAAGGGTAATCTAACGCCAACGAAACCTAGGATACTCGCTAAATTAAACGGGATTTGGAATAACTTGTGGTCGGGAGTTGGGTGTACAACTTGCCAAGGCACATGCGCTATAGGAATAGTGACTTACACGTCTAGGACGTTTGTAGGTGCGAGACCACCCATTTGCTATCTACCTTTTGAGCCGGACACTGATTCAGGTGAGTCTCACAGCCCCATTTTAACTATTTTTACGTTTTCGGGGGAAAGATATGTTAGGGAAAATGTTTGACGGATTAGTTACTTGAGGTGTGACTGCCACTCGGGGTTGAGTCCTCGCCTCTATAATCATTTATTCGAAGTATGAAACCGGAGGAATATCTGAATAGTACTATTGGTGCCTGACAAGGCCCACCCCTAATCGATAGCGTCGATTATGCATTAGTGTATGCCTGGGGTGCATATATTCTGAACTTAAGTCGTAGGGTACCGAGTAACGACTTGGAGCGGGGCATTTTTATTATATGTCTTGGTTTGATTATAGTCTCAAGTAGAGTATAGGAATTTGCAACTCCTATATATTGTCATAACATGGTATTTCCCAAGTAATCAAGTTTTGGAAACTAAAAACCTGTGAACTCACCAATATATTTATATTGACGAAATTTTAAACATATCTTTCAGGTAACTAAGCGAAGACTGACATGGCAGGCCGGGTCGTGGAATTCTCCTTGAGGCGTCGGATATTTTGTGGGGTTTCACTCTTATTTCCCAAGGCTATGGGATATATTTGAGAAACCTCATCTATTATGTTAAAAACTATTTTCTTGGTGTGTAATATATGAACAAGATTTGACGCCTAAATAAATGACCCGTTTTCTTAAAATTACTTGTGTTTAGCATTAACCTTGACTTTATGCTCTTGAACCGTCGCGCCACGTGTTTCCGCCATTGTCGTGGTGTGACATAGTGTCTGCATTTTCGCCCTTTTCCAAGGTGCGAATGTGGACTTTGTCCACATTCGCCCTGTTCCCAAGTACGAATGTGCATTATACTCTTCAGCATCCTACCTTCGCCCACTTTAAGTCTTCATTCGCCCTCTAAATCATACATTCGCCCTTCAATACTCACCTTCGCCCCTTCTCAAACAATCTAACATATGTTAAAGACACAATCAAAATCATTAGTCGCAAAACGTGCATCTACAAACTCCCCCTCGACTATTGATTGGATTGCCTTCTAGCTTCATCCATCGCCTTGTTCATTAACTTGAGTCTCAGCTGCTTCTTTTGTTCTTTAGTCATCTCAGGCTCAAGTTTTCTTTTCGTATATCACTTCGGCACATCAGCTATCTTCACCTTCTTGCCCAACTTAGAATCCAGGTTGCTACCGGAGTTGATATCATAAGCAAAACACACTCCGACAACCTGTTGATACTTCTTCGCTTGCGATGCATCATTGGGATCACTGTAAATCGGGTTATAGTAAAGCATGATGATGTCTTCAAATGTACAGTTAATGAGCCACATCGGGTCAAAAACGTGTATCTTCTTATACTTATCCTTCCCATCTCTCAACACTATCACTGCCTCTGCATTCCTCCAATCGTAATACCAGAAGATAAAGTCTTCACTAAAGTGTTGTTGTAATGGCATCAAAGGAATCTTCCTCATCACTTCAGGAGCTTTGTAAATCAAAGTAACCCGCTTCTTACCCGTTCTAGGATCAACATCCCTATGAACTTTCCTCCTTGGGTATTGTGGCTTAAACATATTCCACTTCGTTCGACTTTCCCAGACCAACCTATCAGCAAACCAACCCACAGCCGTGTTATTCACAGATGCACCAGTCATTGGGAATCTGCAAATGTCTCTAACCGCCCAGTACGGTAGAGTTATTAAATCATGAAATCTGTAGAAGTACAGAATTTCTGATTCCCACTTAACTGCAATACATTTATGTCTTCCAAGATACTTCCAACAAAGAGCTCTGCCTTTGAACTTCTGATTGTGATACCTATAGAATCCACCTTGAGCTTCCGGCTTTGGTCTTTTGTTATCAGTTTCTTTCAACTTCTTTAACAACGTCTTCAATTCATCATTCTGATCAGACGGTTTCTGCTTATCTTCATCAAATACTTTCTCAACAAACTCCTCACTACGCTTCTCAGCTTTCTTTCTAGCTTCTCTTTGACGTAGTTCGGTGAAGTCTGGGAATACCTCATTTTCATTATTCTCTCTGAAGTATTGAGGGTACTCTTCATGAGTAATATCCTCTATTTCAATCTCCTCCATCTCCGGTGTATGTTTATCATCAGAATGATTTCCAATATCCTTTTCAGGAATATTTGGAATCATCTGATCCATCATGATTTCCTCTAGTGTCTTCCCCACTCGCTGTGCTATACCTTCCAAAATCTCCTTAGCCACAGCAGCAGACACTTCTCCTTCTTCTAAATCAGGATCATTGTATTCTAATTCATACCTCATATCTTCCGTTTGAAAGATTTCAGCAAACTTTCCTGTGAATTCAATCGTCCACTCTCTAGAGATAGAGATCTCACCTTCTCATTCCAGAATATACTCTCATCTGAATCTACAGTCTCACCAGCTTTCTTCTTAGAGCTCGACTCTCCTGCATCACCTTTCTTTGTCTTTCTTTTCTCAAAGGTGAATTTGCTTGAGTCATCTCCACCATCATCATCACTATCATCACTCTCATCATTATCTTTACTACCCGATCCCTCAGCATCATCATCCTTATCATCTTTATCCGATTCATCATCAGAACCTTCCTCTGATTCATCCTCTTCATCATCTTCTTTCTCTTCATCTGAGGGCTCAAAATCTACTTGCTCCTCATCTTTTTCATTATCCTCCTCTCCATCTTTTAACTTTGGAGCTTCTCCATAGAGTTTATCAAGTAAATCACTCATTCGTTTGTTCTCTTTCTTCAGCTCTTTGTTATCAACTTTCACGAGCTTTATCATTCTCCTGTTTCTATTACACTTTACCTCAAGTTCTTTCTTCTCTTCTTCAAGCTGCTTCAGTTTCTTATCAATTTCATCTTGATTTGTTTTTTATGCAACCACAATCTGAAGCATCTTCTCTTCATTCTTTTTGAACTTATTGATTTCAGCTTGTTGAGCAACGATCATCTTCATCATATCTTCCATCTTTTTGTTAACTTGTTTCATCACATCGTCTAAACAGTAACTTTGGATGATTTGGAAGATTCAATCTCTTTAGCCTTCTCTTTCTCAGGATTCTTAAACATATTGAGAACATTCTCTAAAGTAGCTTCAAAATCAGGTACTACTTCAGGTTCTTTTGTCTTTTTCTGCTTCTTAGCAACAGGTGAAGATACCTTGGATGATGTACCAGCTTCAGGTACTTTCTTACCCTTCAGTAACAATTCAATCTCTTTTTCTCTAAGCTTCTTCGTGCTAACTTTCTTCGCCATCGACTTATGCTTGGGCTTCTTCAAGTTTACAACCACTGTTGATCCTTCAAAATCTCCAACATCTAGTCCCAAGTCACCTTCAACATCAATTGACTTTTTCTGCAATACTTCTTCAACAGTTTTATTGAGAGATTCAGACTCCCCAACCGCAGTGGCCTTGCGTTTGGTAGTCTTTACTAATTCTTCTTCAGAATCCCACTGCTCTTCCTCCTCAGTCTCCTCTGAATCTACCGAATCTTCATCTACCAAACTTGTACCTTTCTTTGCAGTTGTTTTTTCATTTCGTGCACCTTGTTTCTTAGATTCACCCTGATCAATCTTCACTTTGCCCTTCCCTTTGGCTCCAGCGTTTTTAACTTGCCTCTTCCTCTTAGTACTTGCATCAGCATGCACTAAAGGATCATCTGTATCTGAATCACTCTTATCATGCCTTGCTTTGTTCAATCCAAGGTCAGTGTAACCCGGATTAACTAAAGCTCCAAACAATCTTTTATGTGGTGGCTTCTCATTGTCAGACACACCCTTGTAACCTTTCATCCTCACAAGTGTTCTTATGTTCATGTGATCTTGACCCATCACCATTGTCGGATCTTTCCTCAAATGTGAATGGGTTTGAGAGATGAGTCCCACCCCAATCTAACCAAACACATTATTTATATGTGTGTGAGAGAGTGTGTGTGTGTGTGTGTGAGAGAGAGAAAGAGAGAGAGAGAGAGAGAGAAAATTACATAAAACTACCTTTATGTATATTTTTTGTTGTAGGTTACAACTTTTAACACAAACCTAGTTAATTTGTGCTGTTAATTCGAGTGCAAATTGATCCTTTTACCTACCCCTTTTATCTCCGTCCTCCCTAACTTGTGTTGTATTTTCATTGTATAACAGTTTCACCTCTCTTTTCTGGCAATTCAATCTTCATTTCTTTACATTTGATTTTGGTTCTTAAAAATAGCTCGATCTTTATAGATTTGTACATGTCTCAACGTAGTTAATTTTTTAAGCTCGTTTTATCAAAAGGCCAGATATAATTTGATCATTATGAACAAATCCAAAATCCTTGTAGACAAAGCCAATCATCAATTCCCAACCATGGGGCGAATGATATCCAATACATAAATCGGGAACAACACACTTCTTGCTTTGTTCATCCGCATTTTGTTTCTTTAATCACATAATATATAAATCTTCTTCTTTTCTAATTTTTTTTGAGAGTGAGATTTTTATATATCCGGTCTTATTGATATAAAAATTTGATTTTTATTTAATTCTACGGCTGCTGGCCTTGAAACTTTTGTTAAATTACTAGCAACAACATCAATATAAAGAAAATCGAGGTTTCTATTGTCAATTGTGTCGACAATGAGTTTTTAATTTGTCAATTCCTATGATAATGATGGTTCTGTTATTCAACCGATTATTTGATTAGGCTTGGTTTAGGTGTCGGTACGTGGATATATTTTATTTTTTTGCAAATAGTTTTTATATAAACTAAACAATTTTTATACACAGTCTTAAAAAACATAACAAATAGTAGGTTGAAGTTGTCAAAAGCTCAAAATTGTAAGAATATATATAACTATTAAATAGTGTAGTTGAGTATTTTACAATTCAAGTCAATTTTGAGTTGTATTTACGACAAGGTTTCATATATTGCATGATACTTGCAGGTTTACCTGCAATCACAATGCGTAAAGATTAACGGGCATCGACAGGTATGATTAATAAGACACATTTTTATAATGGGGATGAGACTAAGTTAATATTTTGAACACATTCTATTCTTGGCCCATTGCCATCCCTAGTAATCACATGGTCCAAGAGGTCATGTAGCCTTTATGGCTAGACGAGGAAGATAGCTCGGGTGGGGTTGTGTGATGAAGAAAGCAATAACAAGCGAAGAACCATCTTTGTGGTCTCGTATTGGAGTTTAAGGGCTTGGTGGTATGCGTTGAGCCGGAGATCTGGTCGATGATGAGGAAGAAAGAGAACGGAGGGGCTGATGATGATGGAGATAGGAGGAACGGGTAAAAGAAAGTTTCTTATTGTTTTTTAAGTAAAAAAATGAAATGTCGAGTTTGGGTTGCTCACTTGGTAGAGACTCTTGCCTCTTAGTATGTGGTTTTGGGTTCACCCTAGTGGCGGACCTAGGGGTGTGCAACGGTTCAGAACCGGACCAAACTGACTCGAACCAGAACCGAACAGGAACCATTGAATGCTAAATATACGAACCGGAACCGGGGCATATGATATTCTACCGGTTTGGTTTGGAACCGGGTTAAACGGTTCTTATGTAAACGGTTCTTGTCAGAACATGTTGTCAATTAAATCCTAAAATTAGCAATTAAACAAAATACAACTTTAGTATGTAACATGCATTAATAATGTTACATGTTACTATTAATAGACTATTTAAAAATTCCCACTAAATTGATAAGGTTTTTAAATATCTATACTACATTATAAAGGGGGAGACATGGGCAAATATGTCCAAATTGTTAAAGTTAAGATGGCATTTTAAAAGACACATGCTTTAAACCTATAATGTCATATAAATCTTTCTATGTCATATAAATCTTTCCCATATTACCCCTTGATGCATTGTTACTTTTACATTCATTGCCTTCACTCTTGACATATCATTTTACATAAATTTTAAGATGACATAGGAAAAGTCTCATGCTTAAAACCCAAATGTCATGTAATTTTTTTTTCCTTTCTACCCTTCATGAAAAACCTACTTTATTATAACCTTCAATTACCATTAATCTATATCTATAATATCCTTATGTCTATGTTTGTACCACAAAAAACTACACGATTTCACCTCCGCGATGATATCCACCACAATTTCATGTTTATTTAGAAAGATAGTTTTCGGTTGTAGTATAGACGGACTTGTGCCATATGACCACATATCATGTTTTAAGAAAAATGTTTTTAATGTGGATTTACTATATATGGTGTATGAAAAAATATTAACATCTTTAACATAAACAATGCATTTACTTATATACTTTGCTGGTTTTAAAAATACATGTTTTCTTATATATTTAAATTATTGCTATTATCTGTATTCATTGAAATTTTCTATGACATTATTTGGTTTTAATTACATACTACATATAATCTATAATCTATAATCTATATCTATAATCTATAATCTATACTACATTATAAAGGAGTCAGTATGGGCAAATATGTCCGAATTGTCCAAAGTTAAGATGACATACTAAGGGTTTCTTTACAATTTTCTAAATTTTACCACTTTTCTTCCCTAAATGCCCCTGAAAGATAATTAACTTTTATATGAAAATGGAACTCACTCAAACTAAATAAACACACAGGATAGCAATATTTTTGAACAAATTTCATATAATGGCGATGAAATATAATAATTTATGTTACCACAATGAATAATATTATCTCAGCTAAACTTGTATGAATTTTAAACTTTGCCATAATAATACTTATATTATTAACCCTTTTCGTATATATATATATATATATGTGTGTGTGTGTGTGTCTACCCAGCGGCAAAGTGGACGAGATGTTCGACTCAATGGCTACATTGGGCAATTTTTTAGCTGCTGGGTCAAGTTGGGCAAGTCTATTACAAACTTACAAATCACAACTTTTAATTTCTAAATGGACAATGACCTTCATATGATAGTTTATATAATATCATATTATTACTACATGCTTTTGTCATATAAATGAACTTTAGCATTTAGCAAGGTGTCTTCAATGGCACGGTTATGTAGATATGCAATGATTGGAACTTACACAAGAGGGATGTTTATGTTCATATTGGTCTGTTACAATAACATACCTTTGGTTTATTAAAATTTGTTCAATAATAAATACATGGTTTTTGTGGTGAACTGCAATCAGTTGTAAGTGGTGGTGGCACGGTTATTTCTATTCTTTTTGTGTAACTTGCGGCAAAAAATCTAAGTATTATAATGTTGTATTGCAACCCATTTGTGGATCCCGCTGCAACGCGCGGGTAAACCCACTAGTAATATCTAAAGTTTAAACCTAACTCGGTTCTAGCGGTGCTTTAAATGGATTCGCAGTTCCGAACCAAACCGGGAACCGTTTTCACTAAAATTTAAGAACCGGAACCGAACCCTAAATATGAAAATACGGTTCGGATCTAGTGGTTCAGTTTCGGTTCCCCGGTTCTCGCGGCTCCGAACCGTGAAGTGCTCAGCCCTAGGCGGACCTATGATTTATTTTATTGGGGTGCGATCATGATTTTTACCTATAAAATACACTAATTATTTTTATTTTACAGAAGCCTCCGCCCTTCGTAGGCTACACTTGGGTCCGCCCATGTTCAACCCCAAGCAAAAAATGTATTGTTTGTAATGTATGAGTTTGGAGCGACTAACATTAGCCGCTTAGTAGAAGTAGAATAATGAAATAGTATTTAATTTAAGTTCACTTCAAATAACAATTTTGTTACAAGTAAGCAAACTCATTGCTTAAAACTAGACCTGGCAATTTCAACCCATCTAGTTGAGTTTGGTTGTTTTGGTTTAAAATTTGACCTTATAGGTTTAGTATAATTTTCAAGAGGGTTAGGATGAGTAATTTTAATTGTATGAAATAAGTAAGTGGGTCAGGATGGGTATATCAAAAAATACAAATGGGTCAGGATGGGTATTTTTAGATAACCATATACAAATCAAAATTAAAACTCACCCAACACCAAAAGCGTTGATACCCCCTAGAAATCAATGTCATTAAAGACAAAAAAAAATATATCTTTTGCATTTGTTGATAACCCCAGTCGGTTCGAAACCGTTCGGGCCGTTAACGGACGACCATGTCATTAACGAGACCGATCTCATCGAAACGGTTCGAGTTGTTAGCGGGCTTGATCGAGTCCAAACGGTCTGGGTTGTTGACCGGCCCGTTCGGGTCGAAATGCTCTGGTCGTTGACGGGCCCGGTCGGTTCGAAACGGTCAAGGTTGCTAACGGGATCGGTCAGGCTGAAATGGTCCGGGTGCCTAACGGGCCCGGTCAAGTCGAAACAGTACGGGTAGCTACGGGACGGGTCTGGTTGAAACGGTCAGGGTCGTTACCGGACCCGGTCGGGTTAAAACGGTCCGGGTCGCTACCGGGTCCGGCCGGGTCGAAACGGTCCGGGTCACTACAAGACAAGTCCGGTTGAAACGGTCTGAGTCGTTACCGAGCCCGGTCGGGTCGAAACGGTCAGGGTCGCTATCGGGCCCGGTCGGGTCGAAACGGTGCGGGTCGCTACGAGACGGGTCAGGTTTAAACGGTATGGGTCATTATCGGGCCCGGTCGGGTCGAAACAGTCCAGGTCGCTACCGTGCTCGGCCGGGTCAAAACGGTCCGGGTCGCTACGGCACGGGTCTCGTTGTAACGGTCCGGGTCGCTACGGTACGGGTCTGGTTGAAACGGTCTGGGTCGCTACCGGGCTCGACCGGGTCGAAAAGGTCCGGGTCGCTACGGGACGGGTCAGGTTGAAACGGTCTGGGTCGCTACAGGGCCCGACCGAGTCGAAACGATCCGCGTCGCTATGGGACGGGTCAGGTTGAAACGGTCTGGGTCGTTACTGTGCCCGGTCGGGTCAAAACGGTCCGGGTCGCTACCGGGTCCGGCCGGGTCAAAACCGTCCGGGTCGCTACGGGACGGGTCAGGTTGAAACGGCCTGGGTCGTTACCATGCCTGGTCGGGTCGAAACGGTTCGGGTCGCTACCGGTCCCGGTCGGGTCAAAACAATCCGGGTCGCTAACGGGCCCCAGTCGGTTTGAAATAGTTCGGGTCGCTAACGGGCCCAGTCGTTGACGAGCCCGATCGGGTCGAAACGGTTTCGGTCGCTAACGGGCCCGTCTGGTCGAAACGGTCCTGGTCACAAACAGGTCCGGTCAGGTCGAAACACTCCGGGTCGCTACTGGGCCTGGCCGGGTCGTAACGGTCCGTGTTGTTAACCCGCCTGATAGGGGCGAACCGGTCCAGTTCGAAATGAAATATTTCGGATCCCTTAAAATTTTATTTTTAAGTTTTTTTTTTTTGTTATTTTAAATTTGTTTTTTTTTTTACTTTTTTAATTTTTAATTGTTATTTTAATTTTTTTTAAATTTAATCTATTTTAATGTGAACCTATCTTAATCCAAACCCAAACCCAAACCAATCCTGACCCAACCCATTCTAACCCATTTTTTTAATCTACCCATCTTGACCCAAACCCATCCTAACCCAAACCCATCCTGACCCAACAACCAACCCAACCCAACCTACCCATTTTGCCACCCATACTTAAAACCGTAATCAGAAAATGCGAGAAATAAAACCTAAATGTAATCTTAAATACATGGGCATCTCATTAACATTTTTGTTCACCAGCAAGGCAGCAATACCCGTTTCATAGGTCATGCACTCATGCCTGCATTGTATCGGCCCAATAACAAGAAAACCTTACAACATTTTTGTTCTGTTTTAGGCCCAAATATAGTAGACCATCTTCTTCATGTGACATTGTGATGTGGTGAACCTCCTATTTACTCTATATTTAAAAACTAACGTTGTGAATAGTCCTTTGAAAATCGTAGCCATCTATTTTCAATCTAAAGGTTGGTATCAAAAGTCAAAACCTATCACAAAGAGTGAGAGAGAGAGAGATATTTAAGGGAGAGGAAAGAAAGCGACATATATTCGGTTAAGAGAGTAGATTCATGGCAGAGGATCTGGCCATAGCTTCCTGACGGCCTCCTCCTTTTTCAGGTGAAGAGAAACGGAAGGTCATCACGGTCGTGCCGGTTGTTTTATTATATATTCCTAGATGAACTTTTCATACGACTCTTATGATACTTTTCTGTTGTTTCTGTAAATGACTGTTTTGAACCTCACCCATAATTCGAGTTATTACACACGTAACACAACACCTTCTTCGCATATTATTTGTTTTGTTAGAGATGTGCAACACACACACTTTTTGATTTTACATCACCTAAAATCCACCTATTTAAATATTCATAATGGGCTTTGAACCCTCAACGTTAGTGAATAGTCCTTTGAAAATCGTAGCCATCTATTTTCAATCTAAAGGTTGGTATCAAAAGTCAAAACCTGTCACAAAGAGTGAGAGAGAGAGAGATATTTAAGGGAGAGGAAAGAAAGCGACATATATTCGGTTAAGAGAGTAGATTCATGGCAGAGGATCTGGCCATAGCTTCCTGACGGCCTCCTCCTTTTTCAGGTGAAGAGAAACGGAAGGTCATCACGGTCGTGCCGGTTGTTTTATTATATATTCCTAGATGAACTTTTCATACGACTCTTATGATACTTTTCTGTTGTTTCTGTAAATGACTGTTTTGAACCTCACCCATAATTCGAGTTATTACACACGTAACACAACACCTTCTTCGCATATTATTTGTTTTTGTTAGAGATGTGCAACACACACACTTTTTGATTTTACATCACCTAAAATCCACCTATTTAAATATTCATAATGGGCTTTGAACCCTCAACACTAGGTTAATGGAAAATCACAAATTCTATTGGATCAATAGCCACCTAGCGCATATAATTTTTTATTGTAGAGAAATATTGATTTTGGCAATCCGGGATCTGAGCACACTTAGGACATGTTTGGATAACCAACAAATTTTTCTTTTTTTCTCCTTTTCTATCTCATTTTCTATTTAATAAAAAAGTCACAAGCAACTAACTTCTCCTATTCTCCTTTCAAAGCACAAAAATTCATTTTCAAATCATTAACTAAACACTATATTTCTCCTTATTAACTTCTTAAGAAATTAACAAGTCAAAAGGAAGGGCCAAAATGGAGAGCTAAACACCCACTTAACTGTGAACTTTTCATCTGATCAACAACCAATGACTCCATAACACGTAGACAATTTAAGAGACAAAGCATTTCTTATGAGCTATAAATCTCTGATTCACGACCAATGCAGAATTTGCCTTATTGCATATGCAATGCTAATATTCTTTGTGGTACCATTACTTTAAGGGATGTGGCCTTCACCCCTAAAACAAAGAAAATATATCATTTTTTCATTGTAAACCTTATTAACAAGTTTACTTTCAATGTAGTACAAATATGCGGAAGCTTTACAGAATTATTATGAAGCTATGCGACTAGAAATTGATCCCTATGACCGAAGTTATATACTCTATAACATAGGACTTATCCACACAAGTAACGGAGAACACACGAAAGCTTTGGAATATTATTTTCGAGCGCTCGAACGAAACCCATTCTTACCACAAGCTTTTAATAATATGGCCGTGATCTGTCATTACGTGCGACTATCTCCACTATAGAAAGAAAAAAGTAAAGAAAGATCCAATTCGCTAGTAAATACTAGAAAAAGGGCTTTCTACATATGCATCGTCTAAAACAACGATTTTTATTAGCTGTAGAAAAGAAAGAAACTTCATAGAAGTTGAAATATGAAGAAATAGATATGCCTAGCTATTTTAGTCTATGGGTAAAGGATCTAATTGATAGAGTAAGCACCGTAAAGATCAATTAGCGAGGTTTTTACAATAAGAACTGCTTAATTATGTCATGATGTGAGACAAACGTTAGGAATCCACTTATGTAATAGAGTCGATCCACTAAGGTATTGAGCAGCGGTGTAGGATCAGATCCCAAAGATAGTAAGTCTTTCCTTTCGAAAGTCTTTTTCAAAAATTCTATATAATATCAATTTCTATATGATATGAAACTGAGATAGTTACCTTTCAGAAAAGTATAATGATAGGCGAAACGTCTATGTTTTATTCTTCTGAAGGTGGGATAAAAGATAAAACTAAAATAAACCGGATTTTTAATCCAAACTTAAGATTTAAGTTTGAAACTCATTTTATTAACTTCTTTTCGTTAACCCGAAAAATGGGATAGATCTACGAGAAATCTTATTGAGTTAGATATGGTAGATTCAAATGGGATACAAAAAGAGTTGACTGGCGAGCCGTATGAGGTAGGAAACTCTCAAGTACGGTTCTAAGGGAAGGAATTAACCCACCTATTCCGACCGGGGAGAACAGGCCATTCGCCAGGGGGATTCTGAAATTGAAGAACTTGATGTTACATATACGTAGTTATATTGTTTCATATTTTTAATTATGTTATTCCATATTGTTACTTAACTAATCATATGCTAGTACATATATGTTTCGGTCTTAGTGCTTGATCAAACTTGATTATGACATACATAATTAAATAAAAAGACTAACAAGTCTGGATATCGCCATCGAATTTGAATTCTTTCTATGAAAAAGAAAAACTATTAATAATGGTAAGTTCAATGGGTATTTCTTTTTGTTGTCTATTCTGGTTATTGTTTGGCAAAAGGTTAATACGTCTTTTTTAAAGAATATTTCCATCAAGACAACCTCCCGACATCACAACTGAATAATATCAATCAAGATTATTATTTATATGGTAAATTCAAAGGCTTTTACATATTAACTTAATTAACAATGATCCATCTCTTTATATATTAAGGTGTAACCTATATTATAAGATAGATAATGCGTTAATAATATCACGTTAATAACCAAAGGGCATTTTGCCTAGTGATATCACGGTGATGGATAAAGCTCTGCATTTTCAACTGATGTGGGTTTCAAATCCTATGGGTGAAAAAAATTAGCCGTTTAAAAAAAATAACACATTAACAAGTACTATCCTTCAAACTACAGTTAGATTAGCAATTAACAAACAAACTTAAAAGATAAATGATTTATCAAATAATAATTATTATTACTATAAAATAATAAACTCGGCCATCAATACATTTCTTTATTTTAGCAAGTTTTTACATCATATGTTATGACTATTTACATATATGACATCCCCAAAACTTCAAATTACTAATTAGTTACACACACTTAAGCTTGATCAAACATGGTATCTGAGTTTTGTGCATCCCTTTGAATCATCATGAGGGTGGAAACTATCTCATTCACGCTTAATCTTCGCGACGGTTCAGGTTCCAAACAAGCTAAACTCAGTTTCACCAGGCGCAATGCGAGCTCACCATGATCTATGACAAATCCAAGAGGGTGTCTAGCTTGCAAACGAGGGTCAATAAGATAATTTACCCTATCTTTTGCATGCTTTTCATCAACCATACATGCAATAACATTTTCAGACAACATAACTTCATCACCATCACTCTCAAACACAGCTTTCTTTCCTGTGATCAGTTCCAAAAGAACAACTCCAAATGCATAAACATCAGTCTTTGTTGTCACAGTTCCTGAATCTATGTACTCTGGTGCATGGTAACCCTTTGACTCAAGTGGACACTTTATTGATGAATTTCCATTTTGGTCCCTCTCCGTTGACCTTGCAAGACCAAACTTAGAAATCTTGGCTCTTAGATCTTTACTCAGTAGAATGTTACTACTGTTTATGTCTTTATGAACATATGCTGGACTTGCAAAGTTGTGTAGATATTGCAAACCCTTAGCAACATCTAAACCAATCCGAATTCGATTAGTCCATGTATGACTTTCTTGTGAGGTTTTATCTTGAAGCCACTCTTTTAAACAACCATTCTCCATGAATTCATACACAAGATAACATGCTTTATCATGTTCACAAACACCATAAAGTCCTATGAGATTAAAATGGTTAAATTTTTGTAGAATTTTCACCTCTTTATTTGCATTTGCACCCATTTGTTTGATGACCACTTTCTTCCCCTTTAAAATCCCTTTATAAACTGAACTAGTCAATCTGTTTTGAAGGCTAAAACCATCACTAGCCTCCTCCAACTCCTCAAATTTGTATACTTTTAAATGTTGGTCAACACTAGCAATACCAAGTTGAACATCTTTAGGTAATGCCCATTTTATTACCATTTTGCCACTATTTGTTCGGTTTTTTCTCCAAAGAAAAAACCCGATACACAAACCGCATATGATAGCTGCGAAACCACCCGCGATGGTCCCAATTAACACGAATTTCTTCGACAGGTTTTGCTTTTGACCAAGTGTTCTTGTCATGGAACTCAAAAGGTTGGTTAGAAAGTGGGACAAGAAGAGTTGTAAATGGAAAAATATCATCTTCATTAGAAGAAGAAAAGCCGTTTGCTAAAGCTAAATCTTGAATGCTTACCTTAAACCTTTTACTAATCTTTTTGATTGAATCTTTCCATGTGATCAAGTATGTCAAGAGATATTTAGCTCCAACCGCGGTTTGACTAGCCGTTGGACATGCACATCTAAGTGGCACTTGAAAGTTTTGACCAGCGTGCAAGTCATATTGGTCATAAATGTTGTTTCTCATAAGCGAGTTACAAGTGGTTAGACCTTGGTATGTGTAGTTTGCTATGGTAAAGTAAGTGTCATATTCAGTGGGGATAACAAAAGACGTGTTAGCTTGATAATACTTACCTAAACAAGAACAAGTAACTGGAATGATGAGCTCTTTGTTTAGAGGCAAGATTTTTTTGAAATCGGTGATGTTGTTGATCTTGGCTAGAGTCACATGGTCAATAGACATAAGGTTTGATATGGTCATAACCGTGTCATATAGAGGCTGGGTTCGAAACACAAGGAAGGCGGGACATGACGATTTTACGCCATTGCAGGCGTAGAGAAACGCTGGTGATGGGCCGGTTTCATCGTTGTTGTCACAGTCCATAACGCTGTTTCCTGAATACATTTGTTGGCCATGGGACTTGATGGTGAAAAACACAAGCAACATGAACATGTAATGGAAAAGATTCATGTTGAAGTGTTTTGTTTCTTTCTTTTTTGATTGTTAGGAATTTAAAGTGATGTTTGGAACCTTTTGGCCTAATGTTTGAACATAAGTAGTTGTTAATTTCAAACATGTTTCGTTGACTAAGTGAATGTGAACTTTTACCAACTAATATAGTTGATTTTTCCCATTAAACTAAAGGGTTTAAGTGATGTCATATGTAGCAATTTGCAATCTTATATAATACAAAAATAAAGGCAAAAAGGTAGAGAAAGGGACATATTGATACCCACCAAAAAGGTAGTGAAAGAGAGTTAAATCATAAAAAATGTGATTTGGTATTCCTAATTATATGTTTAATCGTATGTTTAATATTCGTAATTTAGATTTCCAAACGTATATGTTTGACAAAGAAATTAACATTGTGTGACATAATCAAAGATAAATACCGAGAAAAACAATATAATATTTAAATCATGTTTTAATCATTAATTAAATTAATTATATTCAAAATATTCGTAGTTTACGCCGGCATTAAATGATTAATTACTAGGAATAAAACGTCTGAAATTTGCTTTTCAAATACGCCCTGGAATTATATATATATTTTTTTGAAACTACGCCCTGGAATTATATAGGGCCCACCGAAAAACGATTTTCCGTCTAGGGCTGTTCAAATTGCTCGTCGTTTGTGGCTCGCTCGTCGCTCGTTCGGAAAATGCTCGAAAAATGATCGCTCGGTCTTCCGCTCGGTTGTATATGAGCCGATCAGCTCGGTTCGGTTTGTAAATGAGCCAAGCACGAGCAAAGGTACGCTCGGCTTGGTTCGGCTCGAATAAATTTTTATTTATTTAATAATAGATATACACACAATTTATAGATGAATTTATGGCTTTTTATATAACATTATATTGGATTTGGCTTAGTATATGCAAGCAAAATATAACTAGCCCACTTAAATCAATAGAAATTTAACACTAGATTTAATAGTAAAACAATAAGTCATGAGGTGACAGTGTTGACTTCTTTATGTTATTAGTCATTCATCGCTAATTGTTGCTTGATATCACACCTACGTCACAATGCAACAACTATTCTCTGATGTATGCTCATCACCTCACCAGCCTCAATCTAGGCCTCATCATTGGACACTACGATCTCAATATTAGTGTTACATAGAACATTTCGATCTTAGTATCACCCGACAATGAAAAGATCGAAGGAAACATCACAATTTTATGATTGTCAATATTACTCTCCGCTCGATTCTCGCTCGGCGCTCGCTCGGAAAATTTGCGCTCGAAGAATGCTCGTTCGGTTTTACGCTCGATTGTAAACGAGCCGCTCCGCTCGGATCGGCTCGGCTCGTGAACACCCCTATTTCCCTCAATTTGGCATATTTATTATACTAGATTATACCCCGGGAACGTCCCGGGGTTGAAAAATCTAATATGACATATTAATTTTACATATGAAATAGAATGATGCGTTTTACAGTTACATGCATGAAAGCTTCGAGTAGCAGCTAGCCTAAAACAATTAAAAATATATCTCCAATGTTAACGCCTAACCTTAAACAATGTATAAATCTAATATTAATATTTAACCTAAAACAATGTATAACTCCAATGCTAACGCATGTTGAAAATAGAATTCATATTTACTGATTTGAACATAATTAGTGACTTGCCTATACATGAATAATGATTTACCTGAACAATTTGTGTTTTTTCCTGTTTGAACAAAACCCAACAAAAAATAGTCGTTTTTTTCTTCGTTTTTTATATAGCACTATGGTACTCGTTGGAAAGATAATAAAACGCTCGTTAATTTGGTGTAATTTTTTTCTTTAAAAATATCGTATATAAAAGATATTAACATTTAAAAATTATGAGAGGAAAACATAAGAGAGAAAAATCTAATTTTGTTTTTAAATTATTTTTTTTCTAAAATATCTCAATGCCACATGGGATGACACATGGCACACTCAAGGAGGAGATTGCGTCTTTGAATGTCATGTCATTAAAATGGCTTTGGTTTATTATATGTATAGATAGATTTTATGTTATCATAAAATAAAAATGCTATTATAAAAAATTTGGAATATTATATATTCCTTTCGGACTAAGTAATGGCTGAACTGGTCTGATCTGGGTAATGACATTATCAAAAAATGGGGAATGTTTTGGAACCCACTACCCAGAGCAAGAAAGGTTTCAAAAATGGGCTGTATGGGTCAAGGCCCAAGTCTAAACCGTGGATGTTTACATTTTGTGCTTCTTATTTCTTAAATTTTGGCGACAATAAATAAACTTTAAAGTTACTAAAAAGGTTTAAATATTTTTTTTCTCTCTTCAATAATTTTCATTAAAAATAAAAGGATAAATTATATAAGAATAGTACTTTATTTTTATATATATATATATATATATATATATATATATATATATAAAATCAACATCTAAGATTCTAATCTATTGGCTATTGCTTATAAATTAATAAAAACCAAATAAAAACCGAAATAACCACAAACCAAATAAAAACCAAATTCAACAGACGAGAATTTGGTTTCAGAATACAAAACCAAATAAAAACCAAATAAAACCAAACCAAATTCAACCAAATATGTATTTTCAGAATAAAAATTTGGGGGTGTTCAGAATAACCGCAAACCAAATAAAACCGAAAACCGAACCGTAACTGTAACTGAAAAAACCAATCCGAACAACGAATTTGGTGTTTGGTTTGGTTTTAACCGAAACCGAATTGCTAATTTGGTGTTTGGTTTGGTTTTTGGTTCTACATGTTTTTATTTGGATTACCGAATAAACCGGTAAAATAATTAATTATTAAATAAAAAATAATAATGTTTAATAAGCCATATATAATATATAAGCCCAAAATTGTAACACCCCGCCCCTCTCACCACCAATATTGTCCGCTTTGCCCATCCAGAGCTCACGGATTTGTTTTTGGGTGCCCAAGTGGAGACTTCCCAGGAGGTCACCCATCCTGGAATTTCTCCCACCTGAGCACGCTTAACTGTGGAGTTCTCCTCTCATCCACTAACATTAAGCCCCAAACGCGTTGGTGATTTAAGAGGCAAGACATTACTTATGAACCAAGGATCTCTCCTGGCCACGGCCGATGTGGGATTTTCCTGGGGTGTCACATTCACCCCCCGTTAGAGTCTCATCGTCCCTGATGAGGTATGCACCCACCATCCCGAACGGCACAGGAGTGACTCTGATAACATCTGTAACACCCCGCGCCTCTCACCACTAATATTGTCCGCTTTGCCCATCCAGAGCTCACGGATTTGTTTTTGGGTGCCCAAGTGGAGACTTCCCAGGAGGTCACCCATCCTAGAATTTCTCCCACTTAAGCACGCTTAACTGTGGAGTTCTCCTCTCATCCACTAACATTAAGCCCCAAAACGCGTTGGTGATTTAAGAGGCAAGACATTACTTATGAACCAAGGATCTCTCCTGGCCACGGCCGATGTGGGATTTTCCTGGGGTGTCACAAAAATATTGAAAGGTAAGGCCAACCCAAAATAAAGCCCACCTATTTATAAGTAATATTCAGAGTATAAGTCTAATATCCATGTATATGTTTCCCGATGATTGCATCAAGCGTTGGTCTGATTATCAAGGTACATGATTTATATGTTTAATATTAATATCTTTATTTTTCGTATGCAGGTTCACTAGAGTTGGAGAAATATTTAAGTTTGAAGTTTATTTATATTTTGTGGAATTGGCAAAGACTTATTTATTATTTGTAATTTCTATGATGTTTGTGTTTGTGTGGTTTGATTTTTTGGTTTATATTAATTGCTAACTTTATATTCGGATTTCGGAACACTGAGGTATATAAGTTAGGGAGAAAAAAAACTTCATTTCAATTTGGTTGAATTTGGTTTGTTTGGTTAAACCGAAACCAAACCGAATTCAATTTGGTTGAATTTGGTTTGGTTTCCATATTCCTAATTTGGTTTGGTTTGGTTTTTGGTTTGGGATACAAAATTTTGAAAACCGAATAAACCGAATCGAATAAACCAAATAAACCGTAAACCGAACCGATGAACACCCCTAAATTGTATTGTATTAATTAAAACTTATTTTGCATGTGTTCTTTTAAACTATTGAAAAATATTTTTGAATATTGAAAGCAATTATTAAAACTTCTTTTTTTTTAAGTTTGAGCCTAAACAAGCTGATCTTGAGCTTAGATTCTCAGCTCGGTTTCATATCCGAGCCAGCTCGGTTTATAAGCGAGCCGGGCCCAAGCGAGCCCTAGCTCAGCTCGGCTCTCATGAATAACCCTAGTTATGGATCAAGAAACTCAACATACGAGTTGTATCATTTTCGTTTGTTGAGTATGGAAAAACAAAAGACCCGTTCTTTGTTTGTATGGCATTAAGAAGATGTTATTTAAAGAGAACCGAAATAACATGAGTCAAGAAAGTCAACAGACGAGAATTGTATAATTTTCATTTGTTGCATGTGAAAAAAAAGATCCATTCTTTGTTTGTGTGGTATTAAGAAGGGTACGGGAGACATGAAGATGAACAAACAAAAACAGTTTCAAGAAATTCTATGATAATTGTTTGTTGAATCTAAAAAAACAACAGATATGTTCTTTGTTTACTAGTACGGTGCCCGCGCGTTACGGCAGGTAACAACATTTAGTGGTTAGGTTAAACAGTAATAAGTTGACTGAATTATTTTTCTTGGTGTGTTGTATAATCATTAGTAGGGCTTGACTGCATTTTCGGTAAAATCAGAGGGCATACCCAATATATAAAAAATATTCGGAATATTTGGGTAAAAAAATACACTATGAACAAAATAGGGCTGCGGGGGCTCGTGGCTCCAAAGAAGTTCTGCCAGTGGGCATAACCAAATTAACTGATCAGATTATGCATAATATATATAGATTTCAACTATCAGATTATACATTTTCAAGATATTTTTCTTAAATATGTATATATATATATACACATATAGGTAGAGGATCCTGTAGGAAAATTGATTTGTGTGAGAAGCGTAGGATTAAGAATTGACATGTAGTCATCATGTTTTTTTATTTTGGAATGATGTTTTGGGTTGTTTTGGGCTTGAAAAACACTTAACACAACTATATACAACAATTTAAAACACAATCCAATGTATTATAGTCGTTAAATTTAAATTACAGATAAAACACCCTACTAATTACTTAAAACACTATGTTTATATGTTCTTGACATAGTGTTTTAAGTTTTTAAAGCCTAAAATACATTGTTTTCGGTTATTAATTGTTATGTTTGTTGTTTTTCTAAGCAAAACAATTCAAAACATCATGGATACGTTCAAAAAAATGTTGCATACATATCAATTTTTAATCCTTCCTACACTTCTCACACAAACCAATTTTACTACAGGAACCCTACCATATATCCAAAAAACACAGAGTAGTGAACTGTATTGTAGTGTTTTTCATTAAAGAAATCAACTTGAGAACTATGTCACAACGTGTATCTTCTCATTCAACAACTTATTACACAAAGTTTTTCTAGAAACACAAATGTGATAAAACTCTGACATTAATGTATAATATTGTCTGAGTAAGTGGTAAACAATTTTTAAACAAAATTTTGAATTCAATAAGTAAAAATACGTTTTGACCACAATCGAATCCTATGTGCTAGCGGAAGTGTAAGCACATGAACATCTATAGCAATAATTTATGTGATACGCTAAGCAAAAAATTAGGGTGACTGTGAGGAAGTAAGAAGTTACATGTGCAAATGTAACTTATCACTTCCTTTGTTTTCGTTTCGGTTATTACTTAACTCTAACATATCATTTTCTAAATTAAAAACTATAGCAATACTATAATCAAATTAAAGGGAACAAAATGTTCATTTATACGGTGTAATAATATTAAGAAAATATTAATGTATGAAAAAGTTTGAACGTTTAAAAATCGTGAGATAGTTGGTTGAAATAAGAGTGAAGAAAAAATTACACCATTAGTCCTTATGGTTTCCACCTAGTTTCAATGTAAGGTACTAAGGTTTTATTGTTTCTGCTTAAGGTATTAACCTTTTAATTTGTTTCAATGTCAGGCATTACGGACTAACCTAGTTAAAACTTAACTGAGTTTGAAGGGTATTATGGTCCATTCACCTATATATTTCTTTTAACCAATTAATAAATGTATTAAAACTAATAAGAAACCGGTCGGACCCAAGGGTCGAACCCGACACCTTCAATGTACAAGATAACAACCCAACCAGCTGATCTACATGATCAGTTGGTTTAATAACTTGCATAAATATTTAAATTAAATATCAATCTCTGTTTATAAAGAAACAAATAAAAACCAAAACCCAGTTGTCCAAGACTCGAACCTGGGACCTTGGCTTATTAAAAGAATAGGCAAACCAGCTGATCTAAGCGACCAGGTGGTTATTATTTTGGTCAAAATCTTTATAAATGAAATCGCTGCAGGTCATCTTCCCCAATTCAACCCAAACCAAACCCTAACCCTCGAACCTTGATCAGAAACTGTATGGTACTATTAAAGCTTTTTTTTTTGAATAAGCATTCATTAATATCAAAGGACATCAATAATTTCCCGATACAATCCTTTTGATATTGAAGGTTAATAATTTCCCGACTCCCGAGTATCATTAGCTTTTAGAGCAATCATATCCTCCACAGATTGACCGTCATAGTTGGTTGAAGACTTGGAGATTTGAAAAAAATATTCTAACATAAACTCAACATAGTTTACGGAAGTTAACTTATTTCCAGTAATCCTTGAAAAGTTTGCACATGCGATCTCCCTTTGTGTAGTTAATTACTATCTTCAACCAGTTCTAACAGATTAATAAGAAATATATCACACCCAGGGTCTAGTAATACCCTTGTTTATCAGTAATTTTTAAAGCAGATGTATAAGATTTTGCAATTCAAAGCAGTAGACATCTCTAGAACCATAAATATTTTTAAAAGTATTGATGTGTCTAAGAACTGATCCAATAGATCAGATGGTTGGTGCTTGCTTTTGTACAATGAAGGTGCCGGGTTCGACCCTTGGGTCCGGCCGGTTTCTTATTATTTTTAATACATGTATTAATTGGTTAAAAGAAATATATAGGTGAATGGACAATAATACCCTCAAACTCAGTTAAGTTTTAAATAGGTTAGTCCCTAATACCTGACATTGAAACAAATTAAAAGGTTAATACCTTAAGCAGAAACAATAAAACCTTAGTACCTTACATTGAAACTAGGTGGAAACCTTAAGGACTAACGGTGTAATTTTTTCAAGAGTGAAAAAATGTAATTATTATTTAAATAAACAAAAGTTGAGTAAAGTTGAGGGGCAAATGTGTAAGTATTGTATAAAAGACATATTATCCTCAAAAACAGTTAATATGTGCATTGTGTGTTGTACTCTTACTAATTGTACTTGTAAAACTTAAATTATATGAGGTCTTTGGGGAATGTATAATAAGATAGTATAGATATAGAAGCTTTCAGTTAATTTTCGTTTGTTTTTGTTTCGATTATTACTTAATCTTAACAAGTCATTTTTTTAAATTAAAAAAACTATAGAAATACTATACTCAAATTAAAGAGAAATAAACGCTCGTTTATACGGTGTAATAATATTAATAAAATATTAACGTATGAAAAAGTTATGGACGTTTAAAAATCGTGAGGGGTAGTTGGTACTTATAATAATGGTAAAAAGTGTAATTATTATTTAAATAAACAAAAGTTGAGTAAAGTTTAGCGGCAAATGCATGTGTAAGTATTGTATAAAAGACATATTTACCGTAAAAAATAGTTAATATGTGCATTGTGTGTTGTACACTAAGCGGTCCTTATGAAATGTATTATAAGATAGTATGGATATGGAAATAAGAAGACACAAAGACATGCGCTTTTATGTTATCTGATGATAAAAAAACACGTGCGTCGATTCACTATATTTTCTTTGTTCATTGCATGTAGTTGCTTGTGCCTTGTGGGACGTCAAGAGTATAAGCTTTTGTGAAGAATGTGATTTAGAGAAGGTTTTGGCCATCGATTTGAAATTAAGGATGATGTAGGGTTTTGGCCAAACAACATTCACAACCACAACCACAAAGACAGAAGAAATCGCGACAAAAGAATCTGACAAAATCTTATTAAACTAACCCAAATCGTCACCCCCCCCCCCCCAAATACCCAAGGTTCAACAATAGATGAACCCTAAAAATAGAGATACAAAGTTAGCTGTGACGACTGATTGTTGAGATCAGTTGTCACAACATATACGAAGGATTACAACCCAACTTACAAAGATGAAACCCTAGAAATACTGATGAAGATTAAGATAATGCTAGACATAGAAAACAATACAGAGAGAAAATACAAATAACAATGAATAATAAAATACGATAACAAAACTATATATAGCAGCTCTCGAAGCTTCTTCACAAGCAATCCCAACGAACTAATCTCCACCGTTGATCTCATCTAACTCATAACAAACTTCTCAACCAGGCTCACATATGGGGCCGAAGATAACACATCATATTTAATTAGCCCAATACAAACTAGCCCATACATGCCAATACTAAACCAGTCCATTAGCAAAATATTATAACAACTTATCATAAGGTTTGAATTATAAGATATATATTATTTCAACATTCCCCCTTAATTCAAACATTCTTAAACAAGTAGACCATTCCAAGCTTATTACACAAATGCTCATGTTGTGACCCATTTAGACCTTTTGTAAAAATGTCTGCCACTTGATTTTCAGACCCAATTTTCACAGTTTGAATTATGCCATTAGAGATCTTTTCTCTAACAAAGTGTAAATCAATCTCAAAATGCTTTGTTTTTTCATGAAACACAGGATTAACTGCTATTGAAATAGCAGCTTTACTATCATAGTTTATACATACTGGTAATTTACACTCTACATGTATTTCTTTTAACACATTAATTATCCACGTTATCTCACATGTTCCAGAACACATAGCACGATATTTAGCTGCAGCTGTTGATCTTGCTATAGTGTTATGTTTTTTACTTTTCCAAGATATCAATGACCCACTAAGAAATACACAATAACCAGTCACTGATTTCCTAGTGACTTGGCATTTTGCCTAGTCAGCATCAACAAATGCTTCTAATTTAAAATCATCTGATTTTTTAAACTGTATCCCTTTTCCAGGAGATAGTTTTAGATATCTTAGAAGTTTGGGTGCAGTTTGTAAGTGACCATTTGTGGGTTTGTGCATAAATTGACTCAGAAGCTGAACATAATAACTAATGTCTGGTCTAGTCAAAGATAGATAGATAAGTTTACCTATCAATTTTTTATACCTAGAAATATTGTCAAGAATGGTTTCATTTTTACCAGTTTTACTAGAAACAATATAACTCAACTCAATAGGTGTATTAACAAGTTTACACCCCAAATAACCAAAATCACTTAGAAGTTCCATAGAATACTTTCTTTGTGTGAGACACAACCCAGAATCATTATACAGATTCTCTATGCCTAAGAAATACTTAAGTTTCCCGAAGTCTTTGATTTGAAAGTTTTGACTTAGAAACTATTTGACCTTTTCTATCTCAGTTAAACTATTCCCTGTTATAATGATGTCATCCACATATATAAGTAATATAATAAAGACATTATTTTCAGACTTAATGAACAAGGAATGATCACAAACACTTTGGATAAATCCAATGTTTAACAAGACACTTGTAAGTTTTTCATTCCATTTTCTGGGTGCTTGTTTTAACCCATATAAAGACTTAATCAACTTACAAACTTTATTATCAGTTTTAGAACTATAACCTTCAGGAGGAGTCATATAGACATCTTTAGTTATTGATCCATACAGAAAATCATTATTAATATCTAATTGAAACAAAGACCAATCATTTTGCACAACAATACTTAATACACACCTAATGGTAACCATTTTAACTACTGGTGAAAAGGTTTCACCAAAATCCAAACCTTCCCTTTGATTGTACCATTTGGCAACAAGTCTTGCCTTATACCTTTCAATTTCACCATTTGCCTTATACTTAACTTTATAAACCAATTTGCACCCTATAGGTTTTCTACCTTTTGCCAACTCAGTTATTTCCCAAGTATTGTTCCTATAGAGAGCTTCCATTTCTTTATTCATAGCTTCTACCCACTTTGGGTCTTTTGAAGCTTCTGAATAAGAACTGGATTCAAAAGTTTTATTAAGACTAGAAGTAAAACACATATTATCAACAGACAGGTTTGAGTAGTTAACTATTCTCTCAATACCATATTTAACTTTACCCTCTACAATATAGTCACTAAATTTTCTAGGAATATTAGACACTCTTTCAGACCTTCTCATTGTTCCCTCATATGGGTTATACTCTTCATTTGGAGGGTCAACATCCTGGTCTGCCATACCAGGAGTCCTACAACCTAGACTGTCAGGCTGCTGACTTAAGTCTACCCTCCAGCAGCCCTGGGAGGAGTCCCTAGTTGCAGACTAGTTAACCCTTCCTGAGTAACATTGTTTCCCCCTTCATCATTGGGAATCTTCTCTTTCTCAGTCACATTAGAAACATCAGATGCAATTGACTCAAACAAATCAAAGAAGTTTAAACTATTAACATCATTATTTTCAACAGAAAAGGTTGATTGTTTTTCAAAAACTTGTTTGAAAGGAAAAATTTCCTCATAAAATCTAACATCCCTTGAGTACTCAACTGTTTTTGAATCAAGACACCACAACTTATAACCTTTTTTAAAATTTAAGTATCCAATTAGGACACATTTCTCAGACCTACTAGACAACTTATCAGGATTATTTAATACTGTATTAAAACACAAACACCCAAAATTTTTAATGTAACTTAGTGTGGGGGGGGGGGGGGGGGGAACCCATAGACAACTTCATATGGTCTCTTACCTAAAAGGACAGATGAGGGGATCCTGTTAATCAAGTAAGTAGTAGTTAAGACACAATCACTCCAAAACCTAAGTGGTAATCCACTCTGAAACAACAGAGCCCTAGTTGTGTTTAAAAGGTGCCTGTGCTTTCTTTCAACAATACCATTTTGCCGAGGAGTATAAGCACATGTTGTTTGGTGAATAATTCCATTTGTATTACAAAAAGATTGAAAGTGTTTATTTACAAATTCAGTTCCATTACCACTTCTAAATACTTTAACTTGTTTTTTAAACTGAGTTTTAACTAACTCATAGAAAATAACTATGTATTCATACACCTCAGTTTTAGACTTTAACATATAACACCAAACAGTCCTACTAAAATCATCAACCACAATTAGAAAATACCTATAACCTTCCCTACTAGTGATCCTATATGGACCCCAAACATCAAGGTGAATGAGATCACCAATTTGTTTGGTTTGATATTTACTTATAGGAAAGGGTACTCTTACTTGTTTTGCCTTGTGACACACCTCACAAGGCTGTTGTGAGTTCCTATGACCTAAGTTTAAATCCTTTCTTAACACAGCTAAAACCTGGTCAGAGGGATGACCCAGTCTACTATGCCACAAGTTGGCATCATTAACACTATTGAAACAACTACCATTAACACTTACATTTTTACTAACAAAATACATGCCATCACTCTGTTTACCAGTCACCAGGTTTCTCTTGGACTTGGAATCCTGAATGAATCAGTTTGTTCATCAAACAACACACTTATCCTATTATCCCTAGCAAGTTTGTGAACAGACATGAGATTAACACAATAATCTGGAACAAGAAACACATCATATAGAACAACACCCTCAGCAAGTTTTATATATCCTATTTTTTTACCTTGGCACTAGTGCCATTAGGGTGTTTAACTAGAATATCATACTCAGAGACTTCAATAAAATTAAACATATCTTTGTCACTACTAGTCATTTGTTGGTTTGCACTAGAATCAGTGATCCAACCATGACTGACTTATAGCGGTTTGAATAAAACTGGAACAACTTGAAAAATTTTTGAAAATGTTCTCTAAGTTAGAAATTTTAGACAAACAAGAAAAACCATTTATAAAAACACTCTTACCTCCTGAATTACTTGGTTGAGACTCATTTCCACCTTTATCACTAATCAGATTCATGATCTTTGATATCTGTTCAGATGAAAAAGGCAAACCAGAAGAACTAGACATAGATGGTTTATTATTTGAAACATTTGAAGACATGTTAGCCCTAGAATTTTGATAAAATCCTTTCCTTTTAGCACCAGGAGGATAACCTACAAGCTCATAACACTTATCCACGGTGTGACCAAGCTTTCCCATAGCACCAGGTAGGGCATACCAGGATGTTACAATGTGTACATTTAAGGTTGGGATTAGGTCCTCTATTAACCACTCTTCTATTAGCATTCCCATTATTTGTTCTAGATAGAAAAGACACATTTGTTCCTTTAACATTGCTAGTACTAGACCTTCTATGTGACTATTCCCTGGATACCATAGAAAAGGCATGTTTCACAGAAGGCAACAGATCTTGCATCAACAGATTTGTTCTAACTTGCAGATACATGTCATCTAGATCCATTAATAATTGCATAAGTTTTATCAAACCATTAAAACTGTTAAACTCTTTTGAGGCTTCACAAATACAAGGTGGTAACTGAACAATGGAATCAAACTGTTTCCATATAGTATTTAACTAGAGTGCTAGGTAACCCGTGCTTCGCTGCAGGGGGTTAACAATTATGTGCGGATTTTGCAGCAGTGCGGTCGGCTCATTTTATAAACCAAGCAATACCATAATGCAAGAAGCATGTAATCTTCAAAAGTCAAGTAGGTCAGCATCGTAATTTGGCAATTTATAAGAGGGCATAAAAGGTAATTTAATATCTACTTGACACTGTAGATGTGTCCTAACTTTATTAGATATATATATAATTATTAGACATTATTGAAACGTAACATATCTACTGGTTCATTAGACAAATGACGTCATAAATAATTTAATGTTTTTTAGAAAAGTATATGTATAACTAATTCATAACAAAATATGCAAATACTTTATCTTTTAGTGTGAATTTGTGATAATATTCTAAAACAGAACTTCCATTTTGACTCATAGAACAATTTTCTTGATGCAAATTAAACACTACAGACCCATCAACCTTATCATATGTTTCCCTTAGATCAAGCCATACATCTCTAGCAAGTTTTGAAAAAACTTGACCTAGGTATATTTCTTCATTAACAGAGTTCAATAACCAAGACAAAACCACTGAATTACACCTATCCCATTGATTTGCTAACACTTCATCATTAGTAGGTCTAACAACAGAACCATCAATAAAACCATATTTATTTTTAGTTTCAAGAGCAAGTTTCATAGCATTAAACCACACTTTATAGTTTTCAGTTCCTTTTAGTTTTATACTTATGATGGTTAATGAACTGGTATCACTAGGGTGAATATACAATGGGTCACCTATGTCTAGTTTACTGATTAGGGTTCCAACCCCATCAGCACCACCACCTCCAGCAGGATTTGGTTGTGGTTGATTGAGAATAACAACATCACCCATGCTGAACACACAAACAAATCAAGAACACACAAAAAACATAGAACATAATACAAGACAAACAGAATACAAGCAACAATCCTAGAAGGACGAAGCTGAGTCAGTGTACAGATAGTGGGTTCGTCACTGAAGGTGCCCACCCAGTTCTTAACTGAGGAGTCCTCTTATTAGCTAGATATATATGTATATATATATATATATTATAATCAGCAAAAAAAAACACAAGAATCAATATCAGATAACCAAACAGTACAAGACAAGAACACAGAAATTACAAATACCAAGACAATCAATACCGGTCCACCCTAACCCGATCAGGACTCCTAGACACAAGACCAAAGAATGAGAAGACTTACATATGCTCCAAGCAGCAAGCCAACATCAACAACAATATACTAACAAGAAACAGATCAGAACACTTACAGATTGCACAGCTTTCCAGCCCAACACCACGTACCAGAATCAGTATCCAGAGTCAAAGGCCAACAATGGTTGACAAACCCTAGATCTACAAATAATACCAGACACGAGTAACAGACAAGATCTATATAGGTCAGATCTATTACTAAACAATAAGGTCAAGATCTATTAATGAAGATCAAAACCCTAATAAAGACACACAGACAACGGAAGACTTAATAAAACTCAGAGTCAAAAGCCTTAGGCTCTGATACCATGTCAAAAACTATAGATCTAGAACTAAAACAACCAAACAACATTCACAACCACAAAGACAGAAGAAATAGCGACAAAAGAAGGTGACAAAATCTTATTAAACCAACCCAAATCGTTACCACCCAAATACCCAAGGTTCAACAATAGATGAATCCTAAGAATAGAGATACAAAGTTAGCTTTGACGATTGATTGTTGAGATCAGTTGTCACAACATATACGAAGGATTACAACACAACTTACAGAGCTGAAACCCTAGAAATACTGATGAAGACGAAGACTATGCTAGACCTAGAAAACAATACAGAGAGAAAATACAAAGAACAATGAATAATAAAATAAGATAACAAAACTATATATAGCAGCTCTCGAAGCTTCTTCACAAGTAATCCTAACGAACAAATCTCCACCGTTGATCTCATCTAACTCGTAACAAACTTCTCAACCAGGCTCACATATTGGGCCCAAGATAACACATTAGATTTAATTAGCCCAATACAAACTAGCCCATACCTGCCAATACTAAACCAGTCCATTAAAAAAATATTATAACAACTTATCATAAGGTTTGAATTATAAGAAATATATTATTTCAACATGTTTATTGACTTATTGGATGTTTGTCTATCACATAAGCAATTTTAGTTTTAGCTTTTTGATATAGGTTGAAAAGCTGTTTAATTTCAAGAAGTCACAATCCTGGCTTTTGGAATAAAAATTACAAATCTGCTACCCATACAATAAATTTTCACAATAAGCTAAGCCAAACACTTTAAAAAAAATATTGACTTATTGTCTTTTCCCATCATAAAAATCTGATCCAAACACTTTTTTATAAATTCATTTTCAAAGAATCATAAGTCAATAAGCAATTATGAAAAAAACACTTTTGATGTTAAATGTTAACAAAGGAAATGATGTATAGAGTTAACAAGGGCTAGAGTTTAGTTTTCAAGAATGTCAATAATCTCTTATCTTCGAAATTTGAATTTGGGCCACGTTAAAAATTGGCTAACTTCACCCATGCATGTGAAATAGATACCCTATTCCAAATCTAAATAGGATGTTAATCTATTTGAATCACTCATCATGGTCTCTTTTTTTCAAATATTCATAATCAAAATTCGGTTGCAACGCACGGATTGAAGTGAAGTCGTTTTAACACAAAACGCAAGTAGTTTGTCAACGAGTAGACATTGAAGTAAAAATCTACTATTTTACACCAATTAGATTGACAACAAATAAAATACTTACCCTAATTAGGACTGACAAATGTCTACTGCTTTTGGCTATTTAGAAAGACAACTAGCAACGCATAATGTAAATGATGCAAAAATGATTATTTTGATACGCAATAAGTATTTTGATTGTTTGTAATCATCTGGAACTATTTAATTAAATTGATAAACTAAAAAAATGTCAATGACATTATTATTATTTAAAAGATAAAATGGCTATTTACGTACCCTGAGATCTGCATTCGGCCTCTCTATTGTAAGAACACACAATATTTGGGTTCATCCTTTGAGAGTCCCATCTTTGAGTCCTTGATTAAAATGGTTCCAAAGATGCAAGTCATGGGTTACAAGTTACTTAAAAAATATTTTGTGGAAATTTGGTGCAAAGTGCAACAAAAAAAAATGAGATAATAATACTGTAATTAGTTATTGAAGGGATAGGGTTCTAAATCCCAGCACAGATAAGAACCCTAACCCATAAAACAACCCAGCTACGAGCTCTAGCGGAAGAGTTCCACGCGTATGAAATCTCCCATGCGCAATGTCTCCGCGTGACAAGCTATCGTCATCATCACAAAGGAATCAACGCACGTGTCCACACGCCCGGAGCAATTAGGAAATATCGTATTCAAGTACAGATGTGTACGGACGATCCTAATTCAGAATGATCTAGTCAGGACTTGGGCGCATGCCCAGCCAACCCGAGGATGACGCATGGCAGGTCGGTCCATCAACAGTGATATGACTGCCAACATGCTTCCACCATGTTGTGCACATTACTATTCACCCCACGTCCATCTGCCACTGGTCAGATGCCCCCCGCAGGTCAAAACATGCTGTTGTAAGAAAAGTACCCACTTGGAGCCAATCACACTGCGCCACGTGGATCTATAACAGGGCAGTACACTCTTTCTCTCATATCAGCATTAATTACCACATGCCCTTGTACTAACTTAATGGGACGAAGGGAGGCAAGCCCTTAACCCGGGCCCAAGCACATCGTCATGGTTAAGGATTGGTGATGTTTGGCCCATGCATGCTCTATATAAATGAGGTCACTCCTCCTTGTATAGACATGTTATGTAGCACTTAGCAAGCTAACACCAATTTTGTGTCTGTACGTTGGAATCATAGTGACTACCTAGCAGTCGCCTCCCTTTGTACGGCCATCATGCACTTTTCATATAGGTTCAGTTCGAGCTACGAGTGTGTGCAAGGGATTATAACCTGCAGCAACTACGAGTTCTACACCATAATCATCTTTGACGAGGTAATATAACTCGTTGTTTCCTGAGTTATATAACTTGTTATTTATTTATTTATTAATTTATAATTTAACTAATTTCCAATATATAATTAAATAATAATTTTAGTTATGAAATTTAAGTAGAGGTGTACTTAAAAAATGTAACGATAATTGTTTGAGATGACACAACATTGAAACTTGTAATCACAAATCAAAGCACTTAAAGAGTGGACATGCTCTCATAAACCTTCGGTTGATTTACAATATTTATCTTAACTAGACTGAAACTTATAGTCTATTCATAACACACAACTCATTAATTTACGTATTAAGCTAAGCCGTCATCATCTGCTGAAACTCATTAAAATCAACAGCTCCTTTGCCATGAGTATCAAACATTTTAATCATCTGCAAACACTCATCATAAGTTTTCGGGTCACCAAGTCGGCTAAGTGTCTTTTGCAAGCTCTTTGGGCTAATCTGCCCACACCCTTTCTCGTACTCAAACATCTCAAACGCGGCCCTCACATCGTCCCGTTCATTGTCACTCACCTTCATCAGCTTCATAAAGTCTTGAAAATCAATAAAGCCGTCCCCATCAGTGTCCAAATCATCGATCACACCCTGAGCCTCTTGGTGTGACATGTACTCTCCAATGGACCCGAAGTATGACCGAAGCTCTAAAGCGGAGATCTTTCCATCGTTATCTGAATCAAAACGCGCGAAAACTAATCTGAACTCTTGCTCGCGGTTGTTGGTGGTGGTGGTGTTAGGTTTTGGAGATTTTGGAGACATTAAGGTTGGGGAAGTGGTGTTTGAGTTAGTGTTACTTTTGGAACGAAAACTACTTAGCCTTAAGATGAGACCCTTTGGTGGGAAACAACCAAATGATTTTGTAACTTTGGTTGGTTCCATTAGAAGACAAAGAAAAGAAGGTTTATTTTAGTGATTTTGTTGATGAAAATATGTAATGGAGATAAGTATATATATATTACACACTTGAGTATAAATGAAGATGAAGACAGGTAACTTATGTGTGAGGATTGGAATCAAATGGCATGCAATGGTGGGGAAAAACATGAGACAAAAGTGTAATGGGAAATTTCGAAGAAGGTGTAGTGAAAATGTTTAGGGTTGAAAGATTGCGTGAAGTTTGGTTAAAAGGAATCTGCATGGCAACTTCCTTAAACGACTTTTGAGTATTTATGTCGACGACTTCTAGTATAACTATGTCATAGACTCATAATGGGGGCCTTATGGTCCGTTTTTAACAATATATGTCACAACAATTTGGATTTTAAATGTTTGTGAAATTACCTAGATGCTTTTAGTTTAATTTATATCATTTTAGTATAAATGGATTTAGTGAAGAAGTTGTAATCATCGTCTCTGATTTATCTACTGTCATGTCGTTTCACGAAAGAAAATTTAATGGTTCAACTAGATTGTTGTGATGGTTCAACTTTAAGAAAGGGATATGTCTTGTCTGGTCAGTTAACTAACACACATGAATTTAAATTTTCATATTTACGTAAAAGAACATATCGTTTTATTGAAGATATGTCTTATTTGAATATTTGATTATTAATTTCGTATACACACGAAATACTTTAATCTAAGAGTGTGATATGTACAATTTAGAACTTTATCCAGGTTTGATTGACCTACGCAACCTACGTATATGTTCATGGTTGTTCGACTAGTCATTTGAGTCGAGTCACCAATATCACTAGCTCATCAGCTGAATAGAATACATATGCTGTTGTTAATTGGCAGTTAAAATACTACATATACAACGGAGTGGATTCATGGTTGATATATTTTAACACGGTTCAACTTACAGCCAACAATGCATTAATGTGCCTCTAGTCAGTGTATTGTTCACAGGAACACACGTATATGTTTTATGCCCTTTTCCTAATATTTTGGTGGATTGGTTGACAATTTTGGAGCCCCTATTTTGCTGCGTTTTCACATTTCAATTTAGTAATCAATACCCACGCATTAAATCTATTAGAAATAATGGTTTGTAAATGGGGATAATTGCATAAATGACCATTTGGCCAAAAGAATTTGTAAAAATAAACATACAATGCGTCTAAACAACAAGGACGAGACACTCTTTGCGTCTACCAATCAGACGCTTACACGTGTAAAGCCTTATACGCCTTAATTTTTAAGGTCTCTCCGTCTAATCTTTAGACGCGAGGCTGTTATTTAGACGCGAAAAACTTAAGGTCCCTGCGTCTATACATCAGACTCGAAGCTGTTCTTTAGACGCAAGGTACAACCTTTTAAACGCATCAATTTAAGAGTCTGTTCTTTAGACGCAATAATTTTCCTTAGAGCCAATCTCAAATGTGAAGGCTAGAGTTTAGACGCCATGTTTTGTAGACGAATCCGTACACTTGTAGACGTATCCGTAGACTTGTAGACGTATCCGTACACTTTGTAGACGTATCCGTACACTTGTAGACGTATCCGTACACTTGTAGACGTATTCGTACACTCGTAGACGCATCCGTACACTTGTAGATGTATTCGTACCTTTGTAGACGTATTCGTACAAATGTATACATTTCAGTACATTGTTAATAATGTTCACAATATATATATCATACAATGGAGTCGTCTACAAGTGTACGAATACGTCTACAAGTGTACGGATACGTCTACAAGTGTACGGATACAACTACAAAGTGTACGGATACGTCTACAAGTCTACGGATACGTCTACAAGTGTACGAATACGTCTACAAGTGTACGGATACGTCTACAAGTGTACGGATACGTCTACAAAGTGTACGGATACGTCTACAAGTCTACGTACATGTCTATAAGTGTACGGATTCATCTACAAAACATGGCGTCTAAACTCTAGCCTTCACATTTGAGATTGGCTCTAAGGAAAATTATTGCGTCTAAAGAACATACTCTTAAATTGATGCGTCTAAAAAGGTTGTACCTTGCGTCTAAAGAACAGCTTCGAGTCTGATGTATTGACGCAAGGACCTTAAGTTTTTCGCGTCTAAAGCACTTTGCGTCTAAATAACAGCCGCGCGTCTAAAGATTAGACGCAGAGACCTTAATAATTAAGGCGTCTAAGGCTTTACACGTGTAAGCGTCTGATTGGTAGACGTAAAGAGTGTCTCGTCCCTGTTGTTTAGACACATTGTATATTTATTTTTGCAAATTCTATTGGTCAAATGGTCATTTATGCAATTATCCCTTGTAAATGTTGAAACAAGGATATTCAACAAGTACTGTAAAGCGACTGTAAAACGATATTTTATAATATGGGAAAATGACCGATATAGCCCGTTGACCGGGCCATTTGCACAAATGAACCTTGCACCCCCCTTAGGAGAGACGGGACACGGCTCCCAATGAGCCTGAACCGTCTCCCAAGGGGGCTTACCGTTTCAGCCAACAGACGACCGCCACGTGGCGTTGTTGATCCCGAGGCTGTCCCTGCCGTCTGAAGCCGTCTTGGGAACCGTCTGAACCGGCTCAAAGTGTTTCGGGAACCGGCTTTCGGGTCTTTCGGGAACCGGCTGAAGTCGGGTCACATTTTACAATGGTGACTCGCCGTCTCCCGAGACGTCGTCTCCGGTGAGTCCCGATGGTTCGACCGACGCTTCGGTGTCCAGGTCACCACCTATAAATACCGTCTCCCGTCTCCCGTCAGAACATCCAAACCACCACCACCGTCTAACAGTAGCAGCACTATCCAAACCACCACCACCACCGTCTAACAGTAACAGCACCACCACACAACCACACCGTCCACCACCACCGTCTAACAGAAATGGCACCCCAAAGATGGACAGAAGAACAAGAGATTGCACTTGTATCAGCTTGGCGCCACGTTGAAGAGAGCACCCACCAAACGAACAAATGGTTTCGTATCCAACACGAGTATAACCGGCTGGTTGGAGGGTCTGACCGGACAACGGACTCACTTAGCCGGAAATTGAATGATTTGACAACGAAATGTCAAATCTTCAACTCGTACCACAACGCGACACTTCAGTTGGTACCCCATGGCTTTCCCGAAGACACGTCAATTCGACACTCCAAAAGACAGTATAAAAACGGGGAGGGCAAAGAATTTAAACATTTGTCCGCCTGGCAAATGATGAGGGATTATCTTAATTAGTTTATTTGTAATCGAATTTTATTTATGTTTTTTATGTTTTTTTTATTAATGTTTATTTATGTTTTTTTAGTGTTTTTTTATATAAAAGTAAATATTTCGTTAATATTACAATAACAATATTATTACAAAAACAATAAACAAACTATACTATTACAATAACAATAAACAAACTATACTATTACAACAAACTTCCCAAACTATACTATTACAACAAACTTCCTAAATTTACTTGCTAAGAACTAAGAACTTTGTTTGAATGGTGTATGTGCGCTACATAGACAAAGAACTCTTCTTGCAAATAAAATAGACTACCACATTGTCAATGCAAATTACACGGGTTAACCCACGCGCAGATGCAACAACAATCCAAGTAGTCGTACGCAGATGAAACAACAATCCAAGTAATCGGACATTATTTTCGTAAGCCGGTAGGCTTCGGTTGGCAAACCAAAAAACATTTTGGAAGATGAAAGGTTTGGAGAGGGTGGTTGGTGCAAATTTTGTTAAATGAAATCCGGTATTTATATACAATTTTCAGACGGTTCAGACGGTTCCCGAGACGGCTTGAGACGGCATGGGGAAGTGTGAACCGTCTGGGGAGAGAGACGGTTCAGCCTCGGGATCAACAACGCCACGTGGCGGTCGTCTGTTGGCTGAAACGGTAAGCCCCCTTGGGAGACGGTTCAGGCTCATTGGGAGCCGTGTCCCGTCTCTCCTAAGGGGGGTGCAAGGTTCATTTGTGCAAATAGCCCGGTCAACGGGCTATATTGGTCATTTTCCCTAAATAATTCTTGTCGTGGAATACTTAATTGATTGCTATTGTTCTCGGCTTTCGCAATCTTATCCTAGCATACGTCACTTAAGAATTATATATATATCTATATTAAAAGATTGACAGTTTAATAGTGTATTTATGAGACTTTTGGTTTACTCACCCAAACTTTATGTTTTGTCATTTTTTGCCCAAACTTTGTATTTTGTCCTGTTTTTTGGCTCATTTTGTTCACCTGTGCACAAATTTGCCTTTCCTATACTTCTTTGCAAATAAATTGTCAAACTTACGGTGGCTATTATTTTATTTTTTTATTTTATTGATACATCATGTGATAAGTGGAGCTACAAATAATTTCGTTTTCCTATTTCACCTAACTACGTGTACTCAAAGCTTCTAATAAGGGTTCAATTGTTGCATCGAGTGAATGAATGTGAAAAATCATTACCCATAGGACAACTAAACACTCTTGCACAACAAACGCGCCTCGCCAGGAATCGCGGGGTAATTTCTACCGTGTACCCGCAGCATGCGTGGATAACAATTTTTTTATTTACCTTTGAATATCAGTACCGTACCGTGGCAATCATTTTTTGATACAGTTACTGGTGCCCAATTTAACCATTTTTTGGGAACCGGTACTGGTTCCGTACCAGTATAGTGATTATACGCGCGTCCCGCGGCAACGCGCGGGTAACAAATACTCTAGTTTTCATTGAAGTTATTGTGATGTTTTAAACTATTATAGGAGGCCCCGACTATTGAAAATCCCTAAATCTTAATTTAACACCCCATAAGTTTATACCGCTCATATAGGTTTATATAGGTCATATGGATTTTTTTTATTCTGCTTAGCTCATATGAACCTATAAAACCTATATAATATTGTAGTATCGACTTTCGGGTCAACTGACAATAACGAGCTATATTATTCAGAGTGCGGAATCCTCAGAAAAGTTTCGAACAACAAAACGACAATGAAACAATGATAAAAGAGGTATCAACACACACAAAATTTGGTCAAAGGTTGTATTGATTAATCAAAAACATAGCACATGTGTTTACAAGACCAATCTCAGACCTTCAGACCTTGGGAAGGGTGTTTGGGGGCTGTGTGATGTGACAACTTATGATTAGGGCAATTATTGGATGCTTTTATACCCCTGGTACTCGTGCAGGACCTTGCAGGCGAGTAGCTCAGCTATCCCATATGCACTACAGGCGATTAGCAAGCTATCTCATATTTACTACAGGCGATTAGCAAGCTATCCCATACGTACAACAGGCAATTAGCTAGCCATGGGGTATGCAATATAGGCAGTTAGCAAAGCTAATCACCCTTAACAAAAGCTACTCCCCCTTAGCAATCCAAACACCACAAATCACTTCCAAACACACCCAAACACCCTAAATACTATCCAAACATTACCTATACTAGGCTAGGGACATCATGTACTAACAGACTCCCCCGTGGACCTAGCTAGTATGATTACGAGCCATAAACCACTCGATAAACCTAGCCAACGACCTATAGGGACCTATCACTAGCTAGGGACATACAGATAATGCACTTACAGACTCCCCCTTGGACCTAGCTAGTGATTTACAGACCCAACCTATCACCTAGTTAGGGACACACACGAAGTGTATTTACAGACTCCTTCTTGGACCTAGCTGGTGATATATGGTCTTCGAGTCTTCAAGTCTTCATGTTTAGCCTTCTTCAACTTTGTGTAACACCGCAGTGTATGACCTCTGAAGACTTAAATATATCAACTGATTTGAGCTTTAGTCATGGCTTCATAAGATCTCGTCTTGGTCGTCGATTTTCTTCGATAACTTGGGAGGAATCATGAAATCTTCGCTTTTATGATTGACGATTCTGTGACTTGGACGAAGATCAACATCTTCTTCACTTTCATTTCTTGACTCTCATCTTCTTCAGCTTCGATTTTCGGAGCTCTACCACGATCTGGTTTCTCTGAAGATGAAATATCGGGTTCTTGCTATTCAGGATGATTTTGTTGTTCAGGTTCGGGCCTTGTTTAGCTGCAAGCGTTGTCGTTTGAATCATGATCTGCACACTCGTTGTGTTTGATCCTGCAGAAAAAATTAATAAAAACTGCACACAAACTACAACTTGTATTAGATACGACAAATAATCCGGACTCAATCAAATTCTTGAAGTTTATCATTTAATGAACTTTCAAGAATTGTCCATTGGGACCACCATTTGGAGAAATGAATTATTCTCCCCCTGAACATTTAGATCTTTTCAAATTTCACCCTGAACTCTCAGGATTGACTATTTGTGCCCCTGAAAGTGATATTTGACCCTTGAATTTTGTAAAATTTAGATTTTATTTGTGTTCCGGCTTCGGTTCTGAGATTCCAATTGAAGAATACTTGTATTCCAACATCGGTCAATCAAAAATAAAGACAAAAGAAAAATCTTTTTGGGTTTTTCAAGATAATCAAACAGAAATTAAAAATGCAGGAAATGTAAAAACTATTCATAAGCATATTTTTGTGAGTTTCATCTGATAGGGAAACATATCAGTGCACGGACTAAACTGGATCCCTTGTTTTCTCAGTACATTACTCTTTTTACCAATAAGCATCCTACAACAACTCCCAATATTGTTGTCCACCTAAACTCAATATCAAGTTTTTATTGCTAGACACTTTAGATACGTTAAGGTAATATTAAGACTGATTAAAGGTGTTCCCTGCACACGTGACACATTCCCGTATCAAGACATGCACAAAGCTTCCTCGTAACCGGTGAATAAGCTGTTGTCATCCGTATTTACAAGGAATGGACTCAGTGGTCATCATGTCTGCATAAACGCTGCAACAGAGAGACCAGTGAGATCCAGACCAGGGTTCAAGTCAAATACCGTTTATTGATTCTTCGGTACGATGCTTTAGGTATATGACTTGATACCTTAGAGCGAATTCTCTTTGAGAATAGGGTTTTGGCATTTATGATCTTTTTGCTCTTAAAGGATTCCCAGACGTCTCCTTATCAGAATTTATTCTATTTTTTGTTTTTCCTTTTTTTTTTCTTTGGGAATGACACAGATATGTCTCAGTTGTAGGCTGCGAACCCAACGTACGTCACATTTGCCACTCCCTTTTTATTCCAAGAGACGTCCAGTTCACCCGTATGTACCAACCTCTTAAAGACCAGAAACCTCGGATTTTGGCATTCTATCAACGAGATTTAGGTTTTGAGACCATATGCCAACGCGACGTTAATCCACACAATTCTCAGTTGATTTAGGTTTGTATCACCGTGTTGAGCTTGGAAATGATTTCCAGCCACTGACACATCATTGTAGAGGCTATTTATCGATTCTCATACTTTTAAAATGATAAAAATTCAGATAGTCCAACTAATGAGTTGATATCATTCTCCCTATTTCACCAAAGAAACTCATTTTTGTTTTTCTCATTTTTTTATTTTTGATTTTCTTTTTTTTTTATTTTTGAAATTTTCTGATGTTTTTTGTACTTTTCTGATTTTCTCCCCCTAAAAATCTAAAAATTTGCAAAAAGACAATATTTTTTTGGATTTTTCTGATTTTTGAAGAAGAGTATTAAAAAACTGATTTTATGATGTCGTTTACTCAGATTTTCCCAAAATGCCTTTTACCTTGCAAAGATAGTCAAATTTAAATTTGTCAAATGATTTGGTAAAAATTTTGGCAATTCGGTAGTCAGTGTAGACATAAATTGTGACACCCGGCAAACTCAGGGTAACATTTTTCTAACATATGAGTCTACCTTAGTGAAAACATTCATTTAACATACTTAACGGGGTCAGTTAAGTGGGGTTACGTTACGTATTGTCCAGGGTTCAATGATCCAGAGGATCATTGGGGTCACCTTTTTGCACACACACGAGTCTTGAGTCCCGTTGTTGGTGAACTTACATAATTGGATTGGATGATAAACTTGAATCGCTTCGTGTATGATGAGTAACGTGTGGATACTTATTTAAGTGATGCTTATATGGTTCTACATGATTGTATATGCTTAACATATGTTACGATTGCATGTTCATGTGTTAGGATGTGTTAAAATGCGTTTAAACGAAAAAAATGGAAACTTGGGAAAATGGGAAATATGGTTCGACCTAGGGGGTTCAAACCATGCATAGATGCTCTCATTTGACCTCTGTAAAGGGTCAAATGGAACTCTATTATAAATACTACAATTTGCAACTTTTCATCATTTCACAAACCCTAGTCGCCTCTAAACACTCTCTCTCGACTCTAATCACTAAGGAAGGAGTTTTTGAACTTGTTTTGCATAATCTAACCTAAAATCATCTTCCATATCACAAAAAAAGAGAAGATTCAAGGTGTGTTCTTGATCTAAAACCATTTTCATTCATTTTGATTCGTTTTTATCAAACCCTAAGTGTCCAAATCTGATTCAAACATGTTTTCATGGATAAAAACCTTTCTAACATCTTTCTAAACAAAACCTTTTCATTAACAATGGGTTTTGTTGAACTAATTGATAGATGATTTCAATAAGTTTCCATATCGGGTAAAGATTGCATGCGTATGATGTGACATTTCCATAATTTGCCATTTTGGGTAACTTGTAAAATGGACGGATTTCGAGATAAAATTGGTAGGGTTTTGTGGGATTAGGTTAATGATAGTTGACTGCTGATTGGTGATGTTTCATGATGTTTTCGGACTGTTTAGATGCGTTTTGGTGCGTTTTATGAAGTTTTGCAGCAAAAGAGTCGAACTTGAAACTCATTCGACCCTTCGTGGGGTCGAATGAACCTCAAATAGGTCGAACCAACCTCAAATAGGTCAAATGAGCATGCCTGGGGTCGAATGAACACCATTTAGGTCGAAGTAACACGTGTTAGGGTCGAATTAACATATGTTAGGGTCGAATAAACATGTGTTAGGGTCGAATAAACATGTGTTAGGTCAAATGAACTTGTGAATAGGTTGAATGAACATCATGAGGGTCGAACCAAGGGACCATGGGTCGAACCAGAAGCCCTAGGGGTCGAACTAAACCCATAAATCTTCTAGTTCGACCTTACGACTTCGTATATGCAAATTTTTATGCAAACTAAGTGTATTATGCTTGAAACTTGTGTGTTAACCCTATGTACTTGATTAGTTGATGTAATGGGTCACCAACGGGATGTCGGGTCTGTCTGGTGTGTCCGGTTAACGTTCAAACACACTTTTAAACACGCGTAGTCAAGATCTGGACAATCGGGGACTAGTTAACCCTCGGGTTAGTAGTCAAAACACTTATGCAAACTTATTGATAGGTCGCCACTAGTTGGGGCTATCGAATACGTGTCAGATTACTTTTTATTTGAAGACGCAACCAAAGGTGAGTTTCACGGCCCCTCTTTCTGTGTTTACGTTTTCGGGGGAGAAACATGCTACGTACTCGTTTTTATGCTGATCATGTTATGCTAGTGTTACTTTGTGTTCTTACTATATGATAGTTCAGTTTTGCCGTTGGACGGCAGTTCAGTTAGCCGTGGTTTGGCAGTTCAGTTAGCTTGGCTCGGTCGTTCAGTTCACCGGGGGTTCGGTAGTTTAGTTATTCCTAGGTTGGCAGTTCGGTTGCACATAAGTGTCATGCACTTGGTATCGTATGAGTGGTTCCTAGGTTGGCATCCTTTTAGCATAACAGTAACTTTGGAAACTCTTGGTAACTTTGGAAACTCTTGGTAACCTTTGGTAACATTTGGAAACTCTTGGAAACTTTTGGATGGAACTTTTAAACCTTTGGCTACTTTTGAAAATTTTTGGAAACGCTTTACTCAAAAACCTGTGAACTCACCAGCATTTTTGTGTTGATGTTTTTAGCATGTTTTCTCAGGTCACTAAGGTAGCAGCTGTTGATAGGCGCACGGTGTCGCACGACGTCTAGGGTTTCAGTTGCATGGTTTTCAAACGTTTTCGAACTCATGAATGTCTATGTCTCTGAGTTGTTCAGATGTTTAATGCTTCCGTTGTTGTTAGTTACATTTTGAAAACTTGATGAATGGTTTACGTTTCTTTTACATTTAGTTGTCGTTTATTGTTACTGTTGACTTAGATCCTGGTATGTCACGCGCCTCGCGGTAAAACCCCGCACGTGGAATTTGAGGGTGTGATATAAATAATCACTGGATCCTTAGTGATTGTTATGGAAGTTAAACTATAAATAAGAAGATGGAGGTAATAAGAAAATGCAAACCGTAGTCAAGCATGTGTGTTGATGTATCCAAGGACAAACCTGGAAACAACATCTCAATGCAGCTACCTGATTCGGCTTCGTAGGTTGCAGGTTACACATGTGACGACCTCCCAAGAACTGATATCCACCCGTTACGGATCCAGCTTCAATATTGTAACCACCATCGATAAATTCACTAAAGTCAACGAGATCCAACTTATCGCCATTAGGGTACCATAGACCTTTGGTCGGTAACCCTTTAGATAAAGAAGGAACCGTTCTGCAGCAATCACCCAGTCCACTCTTATTCATTACTGACATTCGTTGTTAAGTCGAAACAGCGAGTCTTGAATTATTCTCATCGAGCATTTTCTCTTCTTTCTTCTTCTTCGATAACAAATCTTCTCCTTTGATTGTCTAAGGTTACATATCCTCCAAAGATATTCTGATCAAATGGCCGGAGTGATATGACACCTATTTTGTGCTAAGCTGCCCCACTATCAACAATCAAATGACTGCTGATCGTTCCTCCTGGAACACCCTGCACACTTGTTCAAAAATTAGTTCTGGAGGGGGACCCAGGCCTTGACCATTTCTGGTCGGCCTAGCTCATCAATCATAGGTAGCTCCATCCATCTATCATGAGGGGTAGGTGTATTCTCATCAACAGCAGTTGATGTAGATGGTGCTAATGAAGCAGATAAACTCACAGATGGTGCTTCAGCTGCTTTTGGCTTCCAAATCAGGTCTTGCTTAGCCTGTACAGGTCTTTGCTTGATAGATTTGGGTGGTATCTAAGGCTTCACCTTTGGGTCAGCCAGTGGCTTTGCCCTTTGATTAGTCTTTGGATCTACTTTTGGGCCTCCCTTGGGTTTTGCAACCTTAGGTGGGGCCTTTGAGCTTGATGCCTGGTCAGCTTTAGGCTTTGCACCATCAACAACAACCTTTTATTTCTTTTTCACATTCTTTGGTGTCACCTGAACTTGCTGTTTAGGTGACTTGTATCTTTGGTTGTTGTATTTAGGGGGTTTAAATTATTTGCCCTTTAATTTTCTCAGATAGGGACAATTAGCAATCAAGTGTCCAACCTCGTTACATTCATAGCATGACCTCCACTCCTCGTAGTACTGAGGTTCATACCGTGACTGTCTCGAGCTAACCTGAGAAGATCCAGGGCTACAACTCCCTTGGGAGTTTCTAAATCGAGAAGTACTCGAATATGAATCATAATCAGATGATCTTGGTGAAAAATTTCTTTGATGATTTTGATGAGAATGTCTCATCTGATCAATATATTTCGATTTGATGGGCTTAAGTTCATTGATCTTGGGACCCTTTTGATTTTTCCCAGACCGATTCTTTTGATTCACATATTTGGTGGGTTTATGTTCAACATGTTTCTTCTGATCAACGAGTTTTTTGATTTGAGCATCGGTAACCGGTATTTCCTCAAAAACATGTTTAATTCAGGATTGATCAACATTTTTAATGGGAAACTCTTTATCAGAAAACATTTTGTCAGATCCCACCAGCATGTATAGCCTTTCCGTGCCTTCAGGAAATTGAAAGTGCTTCTAAAATACATGTGTTAATGATGTTAAATGATGTGTTATGAACTTGTATAGAATTGATTGATGATTGACTGCTGTGTAGATGTTATAATAATGATCTAGGACTATTGTTGATGATGATTTATGATTGAGATGGGTCACAATTGGTTACTGATGATGTTTTGCTCATTTTGGGGGTTTTGTGTTAGATCTAGGGTTTGATTCGTGTTGTTATTGTTGATGAAATGATTAGGGGTTTTCTTACACATGATAATCTGAACACAAAATGTGATTTTTAATAGAGCTATGTGAACCTGATTGAGCCTTCTTAGTTTCCTGGGTTTCTTTGTCAGAATCCCCAAGGTCTACCTCTAGTACAGCCTTTGGTTTCAATTTCACTTTCTGTCTATTTACAAAACGTTTATTGTAACCAAATCCTTGATTTTCCTTTTGCCGAGACTGGTTTTTACAATCAACATCATTTTTACTTAGCACAAACTTTGCAAACTGAAAACCACCTAGCTTATGTTGGGCTCTTTCATAATTAGATTTTGTTTGCGCTAATTCTTTCTTTATTTCCTCAAGAGTTTTAGAAAGCTGAGAATTTTCTTTCATTAAAATTTCATTTAAGTTTTTAAACTCCATTTCATTTGCTCTCAAAACTTCATTGATGGTTATGCAAATAGCAAGATCGCAAGTAAGGGTCTGTTGGTTTTCAGAAAGCCTTTCAATCTTACCTTGGAGCTCGGTACAGTTAGAGCAGACGAACCTGGAATGTCTATTTGCAATAGAGTCAAATCCGTGCATGACTTGAACTCCAACTTATTGATTTTGAACATCTGCATCTTCCAGAAGATGAACAATTTGCATCATCTCTATTGGTTTCTTCCGAACTTCATTCAGAGTCTTGTTCACTTGATGATGTCTCACTAGCTGCATCTGTACTCTCTTCTGAGGCTTGAGTACTCTCTAACACTGCTCCCGATTCCACAGTCTCTACTCGTTGAGCAAAACACGCAATTTCCCCGTTATCACCTCCCATGATTTGTGTCTTCTGGTCAAAACCTTTCTCAGTATGCATAGTATATACACTCGCAACATCTGTGTTTGCTGGGACAGAGTGAACTGCATGAGTAACCGAAACCACAATTGTTTCTTGATTTGTCTGAAACTGGTTAGGTTGCCTGGTTTGATTTGGTTGACTTTGACTAGTGTGTGACATTGATTTCTCGGATTGGTTCCGGCAACATTAGCTTGTTGTTGCATTCGTTGCGCGTTATGCTCGGTCGAAAACTGCCAAGGATTTGTGGGCACATTCATTTGGTTGTTAATTTGTCGGTTATATTATTGTCTCGGTTGATTTAGATGTCCCCATGGGTTTGCCATATATTATAATTCGTTAAAAGTCAGATACTTAGGCAAATTTTGGTTTCCGCAGACTAAGACACGAGTAGCTTTGCTAATCACTAGTACTTCAGGCAATTAGGAAGCTATCTGGTGTGCTAAGGGGGCGAGTAGGAGCTATCTGGTGTGAACAGTAGCATAAGTAGGGAGCTAATTGCCTGCTGCAGGTCTGAGATGAACTTTTGCACAAAAACTACCATTTTTGTTTCAAAATCTTACCAAAAATGATGTGTTTAATCCCCAAATGATTAGAAAAGTTTCCAAAATACTTTTAGAGCAAAACCTAATAAAAAAACAAACGTTTTTATCTGTAAAAACACACTTAGATTTTGAAAAATGTTGTTTTTATCAAAACCCAAAGTTTCAAACTTTCAAAACAGGTTTTTGTATAAAAATTCAAACTTTTAACCCAAAAACTACCTGTTTTGACTCATTTTGTTATCAAAACACTCGTGATAAGAGCCTCGGCTCTGATACCACTTGTAGGATCGACTTTCGGGTCACCCGACAATCACGAGCTTTACTATTCAGAGTGCGGAAACCTCTGAAAAGGTTCGGATAACAGAAACGACAATGAAACAATAACAAACGAGGTATCAACACACACAAAATAAGGTCAAAGGTTCTATTGATTAATTAAAAACAGAGCACAGATGTTTACAGACCAATCTCAGATCTTCAGACCTTGGGAACGGTGTTTGGGGGCTGTGTGATGTGACCACTTATGATTAGGGCAATGATTGGATGCTTTTATACCCCTGCTACTCGTGCAGGACCTTGCAGGCGAGTAGCTCAGCTATCACATATACACTACAGGCGATTAGCAAGCTATCCCATATGTACTACAGGCGATTAGCAAGCTATCCAATATGTACAACAGACAAATAGCTAGCTATGGGGTATGCAATATAGGCCATTAGCAAAGCTAATTGCCCCTAACAAAAGCTACTCGCCCTCAGCAATCCAAACACCCCAAATCACTTTCAAACACGCCCAAACACCCTAAATACTATCCAAGCATCACCTATACTAAGCTAGGGACATAATGTAGTAACAAATACTATATGGCCCGTATAGAGGGTGTCAAAACAATATTTATGGTGTACTACTATTAACGCCTATTATAAAAGACTACATTTCTTTGTTATTTAAACACTATAGTAACCACAATAGTTACTTTGTATTTCGTTTTCTTTATATTATATATACTAGTTTAAGTATCCATGTGTTGGACGGGTTACCCACTGTGACATATATAATTTATAAGTTTGTAAATGAGTTTTAATTTGAAACGAGAAATGTTGTATTAAATCTGTAAAAAAAAATTACAATTAATTCACAAACAAATAAGTAAAAATATAATTCTCTAAAGATTTTCTTGTACACCATATATGTTTTTCTTATTTGTAATCTGGATCTATCTTTATTTTAATTACAATGTTAAACTGATGAACTAGTAATACAAACGAAATCTATAACATATGATAACAAAATAAAACATTTTGAGATATAATTAAAATCAATATTGAGAAGCGAAAATAAAAAAAAAATTGAAAGGCAAACATGTAAATAGTAACGAAAACGTGGAATTTTATAGGTAGAATTACCTTCGAATTTATCTATTACTACATTATAAAGGAGGAGGCATGAGCAAATATGTTCAAATTGTCCAAAGTTAAGATGTTATACCAATGATTTCTTTACAATTTCCTAAATTTTATCACTTTTCTCCCTAAAATGCCCAAAAACAAGTTATACTTGGGTGTTCTGTATATACATCATCCTTTAGATGTTGGAAGATAAGGACATATGGTTGGAAATTTAATTTAGATAGTGTGGCATGAAAAGTTATAAGAACTTATATGTTGGATCTAAAAAAAATATAGTTTCTTTTCAAAGTTTAAACAATGAAGAGAAATGGATTAATTTCATAAACATCGGTTTGTAATCAAAGACAATTTCATATACATCGTTTTGCATTTAAAGACAATGGAAGGAAGACAGTATGTTTTTACACTTTTCCTATAACTTGGTGGACTAACACGGCTACGCTTGTACATTGTTCAAAAAAATACATTTATCTTAACCGTCCCGCAGCAACACGCGGGTTTCCCACTAGTTAGACATAGTTTGATGGTGATGATGGGATACAAGATATGAGCCCTTTACATATTTTTCCTTGCTAAAGTCGTTTATTACATACTAGGTTATCGCCCGTGTGGACACACGGTTTAACAAATAGTAACCTATAACTCATTTGACAATTCACATCGATCAAATTTTGCCCAATTTTCGGGCTACGTGTTAGAAGTTCTACAATTAAGTTAAGTTATTTGACAAAGATCCGACACTAGGAAGATTGAGATTTACTGCTTTTGGAAAAAGCATGCCATTTGACTATTTAAGACTATTTTTTGAGAAGTGTTGTGATTAAACAGTACACCCAATACCTATTTTTTCTAACATATGAGGGCAAATATTCCCAAAATAATAATAAAAAAAACACTCTAAAAACGGACAGATTCTCTTTTTCTACTGTAATAACCGATTGACAGTCCCTAACCTATGTTTTTGTTCTAACCTAAACCCTTTTCTCATATATCTATTCTATACATCTAATAAAACAAAGTCAATTATGACACATGGCACTCCTATATTGCACCTTCAATCCTCTCTCTTGCCATGTGTCTCAACCTTAGAATTTATAAACTTTTCTATTTTTTTTAATCCAAAATTCAATTAACTAGGGTTTCTATTCACACAACCCCTCCACGGGTCGTCTGGGCCTGGACGGCCCGTATAGGGCCAAATGGGCATTTTGACGGGTCGTCCAGGCCCAGACGGCCCGTTTAAGGGCTTAAACCCTAAACCCGACGGCCAATCAAGGCCAGGACGACCCGTCAAAAAGCATCAATTCCAAAACAATCATTGCTAATCATTGGCAATGATTAGGTGATGATTAGGTGATGATTATTTTATTTTTTTATAAGTGTAGTGAGTGTGGATGTTTAAAATGGGTTTGAATGTTTGGTTTTTGGTTTGAATGTTTGGTTTTTTATAAATGTTTGGTTTTTTATAAATGTTATTTTTTTTATTTGTATAATCTGATCTTTTTTATATAATTGTGTATATGAATATGAACTAATATCGTTTATGTTGCCGAACTAAACAAAACCCAAGATACGAACAAGATGAACAATAAAACATAAATAAGCATAATATTCCAAAAATTTACATAAAAGTAAGAGTTCAAATGTTCAACCAAAATACTACCAACCCGTCTAACCCGACCCACCCTGCTGATCCGACCCACCCGGCTGATCCGACCCACCCGGCTGACTGGTGGACGCCCCACCATGCTGACTGCTGGACGCCCAACCCGGAAGTGGACGCGGCTCCAAACCAGCTTCCCGCCGTCTCTCATTCTCGCTCTCCAACATCCACCGCATGTCAGCTCCCATCGTCTGCACATCAGCCCGCAACGACCCTAACTGATCCAGGATCTGCTGAAGTACCTGGGTCGTGTCATCATGCAACCTGACAGCATGATAAACGCGGCCAGGACGCTGTCGCTCATCAATGGGAGCATCTGGCATCTCTATATCCACCGGTGGGTCGCCGCCAACGTGTGGCATCTGGACCTCAGGGGCATTCGGCCCATCGAGATGTACCAGCGGCTGTGGCACAAAATGCTCGCCACGGTCGCCAGCCTCACCGAAAGCACGCTGGTAATAAGCGGGTGGGTTGCTATTACGGACCCGTGCTGCCACCTTCATCTGCTGCATAGTGGTAATATTTAACGGCCTGAAATGCACAACAACAATAATAATATTAAATAATAATATATAAAATTAAATAATAATAATAAATAATATTAAATAATAATAAATAATAATATATAATAATAATCTTACTTGGGTCTCATCGGAGGTGGTAAGGCATCCTCCTCAACAGCAGTCCACAACTCGCCCGGGCAAATACGCAGCGCGATGGCGGTGATGATCCCACCAATCGGAATACCACCCGACGGGTTCCTGTGAGGGTAGGTCGCGATGTACTCGGCAAAGCACCTGTGTAGCGCAACCGGCCTACCCCTCAGGATGCAGTAAAGGAAGAAAAGGTCATTCTGCTGGACCCTTTCGTTACAGTTACACCGCCCGGCAATCGACCAGGTAACCAAACGGTGTATGTAACGGATCAGAGGGTCCCGAATGTTGCTGGCCCTATCCACCCTGCACAGAATAATACTAAAATTAAAAAAATTTCGGCAGAGTTTCCTCTGTTTTTGTACGAACCAGACAACACAAGTCGTCTACAAAATCCAAAAACAAACAACCTAAACTAACTAATTAACAATAATAATTAAGTAACTAAGCGAACTAAATAAATATAATAATAACGAACTAAATGAACACGAACTAAATGAACTAAATAACAATAATAATAGGAAATAATACCTCTCGCCATCCTCCCCATACGCCTCACCACCGATAGTGGGCCACCAGGCCATAAGCATGTCGTCTGGCAAGGTCGTGATGGCCGTGGTGTACATGTCCTGGACAAGCTCGTCCTCTCTGTACCAGCAGCAAGTCGTAGCCCACTGGTCCATCGTATATGAGTAGAGCTGTCCGAATAATCGGAACTGTACCTCAGGCTCAGGCTCGCCGTCAGGACCTACTGGAGGGTCAACACCTGCTGGATGCGCCGCGTAGCGGAATGTCGAGATGAACTCGATCGTCAGTGGCCGATGCGCATCTTGTTGAAGATCAGCTAACATCCGCTCCCAAGGGCTGTCGTCTGGGATCCACTCCTCAAACCTCTCCTCAGCACCGATCGCGCGTAATGCGGCCCAGTCAACACTGCGCGATCCGTGTATCGCATGCAGCTCCATCTTCTCCCAGCGCGCGATCTCGTAGTCGTCGTTATCGAGCCTGTACCGCCAACCTCTCATATCGCCCAGTGCAAGAGGATTCCCGTCCTCAGGCTGGATACGGCGTCTTCTGTTGCCTCTGTTTGCCATATCTGCAAAACAAAAGCAAAACACTTTAGGCGCGCGTTTATATTAAAAGGAACTAAACAAACACACTTTAGGCGCGCCTTTATGTTTAGGCGCGCGTTTGTGTTTAGGCGCCTAAACACAAACGCGCGCCTTTATGTTTAGGCGCGCGTTTAGGTTTAGGCGCCTAAACACAAATGCGCGCGTGCGTGTTTAGGCGCCTAAACCTAAACGCGCGCCTAAACAAAAAGGCGCGCGTTTGTGTTTAGGCGCCTAAACCTAAACGCGCGCACGCGCGCCTTTATGTTTAGGCGACTAAACCTAAACGCGCGCACGCGCGCCTAAACATAAAGGCGCGCGCCTAAACATAAAGGCGCCTAAACACGCCTAAACACAAACGCGCGCCTTTATGTTTAGGCGCGCGTTTAGGTTTAGGCGCCTAAACACAAACGCGCGCCTTTATGTTTAGGCGCGCGTGTGTGTTTAGGCGCCTAAACACAGACGCGCGCCTTTATGTTTAGGCGCGCGTTTGTGTTTAGGCGCGTAAACACAAACGCGCGCCTCGCGCTTAAACATAAAGGCGCGCGCCACTGACCACCCAACCACCACTGACCACCCCACCACAACAGCCCCACCACCACTGCCCCACCCCACCACCACAGCCCCACCACCACTCACCACCACTACCCCACCACCACTCACCACCACAGCCCCACCACCACCCAACCACCACTGACCACCCCACCACCACAGCCCCACCACCACTGCCCCACCCCACCACCACAGCCCCACCACCACTCACCACCACCACTCACCACCACTGCCCCACCACCACTCACCACCACTGCCCCACCACCACAGCCCCACCCCACCACAGCCCAACCACCACTGCCACTGCCCCACCACCACTCACCACCACTGCCCCACCACCACTCACCACCACCACTCACCACCACTGCCCCACCACCACAGCCCCACCCCACCACAGCCCAACCACCACTGCCACGACAAGAACCCCCAAAAAAAACCCTAATAATTAAAAAAACCCTAAATAATAATAATGACAACAATAATATATTACCTGTACGGTGGAAATAAGACTTCGGTGGTGCTTGTGGAGGGGTGGAATATCAACGGTGGTGGTTGTGGAGGGGTGGAGTATCAACGGTGGTGCTTGTGGAGGGGTGGAATATCAACGGTGGTGGTGGTGGAAGGGTGTAGGAGGTTCGGTGGTGGTGGTGGAGGAAAGGTGGTAGTTGAAGGCGACGAGAGAGAGAGAGAGAGTGTGGTGGAGGTGGAGGAATGGTTGTGTGTGGTGGTTTGAGAGACGAGAGAGAGAGAGATGAGAGGGATAATGAAAAATTTTGAAACCGTCCCTGATTTGGGGGAAATCTGGGTTTCACTACGGGCCGTCTAGGCCTTGACGGTCCGTAGAAATTTTTAATTTTTTTTTTTAAATCAGAAGCTTCCAGAGGAAGCTTTGTGTTTCAAACGGCCCGTTGAGGCCTGGACGGTCCGTTGAGGAGCATGAGGACGGGTCGTTTGGGCTCAACGAGCCATTATTTTTGGTTTTTATTTTGTTTTTTTTTTTAATTTAAAAAGGGGACGGGCCGTTGAGGTCTAGACGGCCCGTTGAGGCCCACTAGGACGGTTCGTTGAGCCTCAACGAGCCTTAGATTTGGGCCTCCAAACGGGCCGTTTGGGCCTGGACGGGCCGTTGGGGAACAACAGGGACGGCCCATAAAGGCCTGGACGACCCGTCTTAACCAGTTTTTGGGCCTTGGACGGCCCATCAAGGCCTGGACGACCCTTATATTTTTATTTTTTTTAAAAAAATTTTAGTGTATTTTATATATTTTAAGCTTGGTATTTGTAATTTTTATAAAAAAAAAGGAGTATATTTTTATAATAAGTATAAATGAACACATACAACAAATTTTTTCGTTCGTCCGGTCCGTTAACATAAGATAAGCTAAGCTAAGTTAAGTCGCAGTATTGAGGTGGTGGAATATCAACCCTTTCTATACGGTCCTCATATACCGTCTCCCACTCGCTTGCCTCTTCATATCGCCACCTACGCCATGACGGATTCAGTTTTGGCATTGGGGCGCCTTCTGCTAACTCAATCTTGATGAAATGATCTTTGTTAACAAAAGCAAACGATACGAACTTATGTTCTTCGACGCTGTGTGGACCATCGAACATAGGGAAGTACGTCTCACTTTGATCATACGGAGAGAGAAATTGAACAACCACCCTAAATTTCTGAGCAGCCAGTAATCCTGCGGCGGGCATCTCCATCCATTGGTCGCGCGTTGCTGGTCCCACTCCAGTATGATCTAATGAGTTGGAGACTCTGTCGTAAGTATCGTAATCTATTTCGTTTAAAATTGGCCTCCACCGGTCTTCATAATCGACGATCTCCTCCTTAAGCTGTCTGCGGATGAATCCCCACATATCCTGGTGCCACCCTAAGCCCACAGCTATGGATCGAAACCCACAGTGACCGTCTCCATGGACATCCCGGATGTCTGTAATGTATCTATAATATGCAGGTGGAAGCCATTTCTTAAACCTTTTGATCTGCAGTTTGTACCTGTAACCATTAAAAAGTGAGATTTAATATGTGTATAAATATGTATGCATGTGTGAATTTATATATCAGTAGTTTGTACCTATCCCTTTCCAACAGTGAAAAATCTTCATCGTAAACAATCGGTTTGTCTCTTGATTGTTTACCTCTTCTGGAAGGCTTTTTGCCCTACGTTGAAAAAATTATATAACAACAACAACAACAACAACAACAACAACAATAATATTAATAATAATAATAATACTAACCGCAGCCTTATCTTCCTTTTTTTCCTTTTCACTTGTTGTTGGCCGACCCCGAGTATCGGTTTGTACCTCAGGAGGTTTATGTTTAGTCATAATCGGATTCAACACCTCCTTCATCTTCTGCAACATGCTTTTTTTCACTTGCACCGGTTGCGACCTTAGTTGCTCAGCGAATGCATTCATTTCGTGCTGAAAGTCAAACTCGGGATTCTCAGCTACTTCTGGCATAAAGTCAAGTCGTGTCCAGAAGATGTCGATATCAGCCAGTGACACTCGTGTATCTGATATATATATTCAATCACAACAACAACAATCAATAATCTACAAAAATTTCGGATTTTTATAAAAATTTCGGCAGAGTTTCCTCTGTTTTTGTACGAACTAGACAACACAAGTCGTCTACAAAACGCTTCAAACATTTATAAATTTGACTATTATATCCTAAAAAAAATAATAAGTCTAAAAAATGATGTTACCTTTCGCATCATACAATTGCAATTGACAGGAACATGGCAGTCCATAAGTCTTCTTGAGTCGGTGTTCACAAGACCTCTTACTAGTTGTATAATAATTTATCTTGTTGACCCCTGCGAGCATCAAATCAAGCGCTAGATGGGAAACCCTACCGATTACGTCTTGAAACAACGGTAGTTGATGTTTCCACATTCTTGTTGATCGGCTTTCTTCAAAGGAGTGCTTTATCGCTATGCGCCGTGACTCCATAACTTTGTCTATTTCCATCACAAGCGCGTGGAGCGAGCTGTTCGGGCCTTTTATGTACCTCTTAATCAGAGCATGCTGACTCTCGACCCTGTTGGTCGTAGTCTGACCGAACGTAAGGTTTTTATCTGCCCATGCTTCCACAAACATTTCTTTATAATCTCGGAGCCAAACTGACTCCATGTACTCGTAAACCCCTGTAAAAAACAGAATAGTGATGTCAATACAGAAAATATGTACGCTTGTAAAGCAAAATAAAGAATAAAATATATACCCGTTCGATCCTAATTCCAAAGTCGTGTGTAGAGCGCTTCAAGATTCAATTTGTAAGCCTCTTCGTCAGGCGATTTACACAGTCGACCAAAATACTGCAAAAATATTTCCCATTCTTCTTTTGGAAATCCTGCTTTATGATATTTTGCAATATTTCGTTGAATATGATACCTGCAAAACAACAACAATAATATTAATAATAATAATAATAATAATAATAATAATAATATTATTATTATTATTATTATTTTGTTGAATATGACACCTGCAAAGCAATTTCGTAGCATCCGGGAAAACTGTAGCACATGCACTCATCAGAGCCAGATCTCTATCTGTAACAATTACACGTGGCTCCATACTCTTCTCCAGCAAATCTTTGAGCCTCTCAAGCACCCATATGTAGTTCCTCGTTTTCTCTTTAACGATAAATGCATGGGCGATACAAAACGACTGGTTTGTCGACGTCATACCCACAATTTGAACAAACGGGATTCTGTACTCGTTCGTTTTGTAGGTGGCGTCGATCAGCATCACATGTGGAAAGGCACGCCAGAGATTGTAGGAGACCCGGTGTGAAAAGAAAACATTCTCAACAGCATCTGTCTCTGGATTCTGGTTGGTGAAGTAGGTAAATTTCTTTTCAACCAGGATACTCTCGAGTATCTGCATAACAATAATAATAACAATATTTAATATTTAACAACAACATAAATTAGTAATAGTCTATGACAATAATAGTAATTAATAATAATACCTGCATTGGGGTTTTATCGCCGTAAATTCTACGTTTAATCTTGCTCACTGTATTGTGTATGTCTCGTAGAATACATACATTATCCGGGTTTTATGCTCTGATGGCCAAATGTATGTTCGCCGGTTCCAGGCCTTGAAAATAAAGCGTTTCCACCATTTTTTCTTCTTGTGGTGTCAGCCGCCTAGCAAAAGCGTGACCCTCAGCATGTATAAAAGGGTCGTGGTTATGATTCGCGTGTTTAACCTCCAACTTCCAACCCTCTTTGCGTAGCCTCCCTATTAACATAAACGGACAGTTAAGCTTTTTGCTACCCGTAGACCTTACTGTGGCTGTAGTATGGTATTCGCCATAACGGTCGCATCTCAGGTCTATCCTAATTTTTCTTGCATTATTTCCACTGCCTTTTGAAACAGAACGTCCTGTCACTAGGACGTAACCGCTAGCAAGGGCTCTATCGTAAGCCCATTGTTTCATCTCTTCAACAGACCCGAATACCTGAAAATTTATACAAGAGTCTAGTCTAAATTCATACTACTCTAAATTATATACTACTGTAAATATATACTAGTTCAATCCAGCAAACCCTAAAACGTGTAAAGATATACTAGTGTAAATAAATAAACGCACCTGCTCGGTTTCATACGAAACATCCGGGTTAGGTTCAACTTTTATGTTAACATCTTCATAAGCGTCTTCCTGGTTGTCATCATTCGGGTTAGAGCCGTTATAATCTTCCTCTAAGTCATTAGCACGATTCCCGCGCGAATGGTAACTCCCGTACGTGTACTGCGGGTAGCTTGGTGGCACGAAAAATGACTCCTGTTCCTCTACATATTCCTCGTTGAGATCGGGCAGCATGTTCCCGTCATTACCACGAACCCCGGATTTAACCTCCTCTTCACCAACTTGAACCCCGGGTTCATACCCTACGCTTTCAGAGACGTAAGACTCGTTCTCAGACAGGTCAACGGTTGAAAAGCTTGTTAAATATGTCATCGTGAGACCGGGAAGTCGAAATGGGTCGAGGGTTTTGGTGGTGGTGATGTTTTAAGGTTTTGTTGAAATGGGGAAGAAGCTGATCGTGTAATGGTTAAATCAGGAAATCTCAACGGGCCGTCGAGGCCTAGATGGGCCGTCGTGGGAGTAAATGCCCTAACCTAACACGTCTCTACGGGCCGTCGGGGCCTGGACGGCCCGTCCTAAAGTGCCTTTTTCAGACTTTTCAGTCTGAACTGCCTGCTTTTGCAGGAGTTCAGACTGAACAGCTGTTACATCGTACTTATACGGGCCGTCTGGGCCTGGACGGCCCGTCGTTTTTGTCTTTTCTGCAAACAAACGGCCCGTCGTGGCCTGGACGGGTAGTCTTGAAACCCTAATTTTGCTTAACGGCCCATCTAGGCCTCGACGACCCGTCTAGAGGTTGTTTAGGGTTTTTTTGAGGTTGTGTAAATAATATCACCCTTTTTCTAACATATGAGGGCAAATATTCCCAAAATAATAATAAAAAAAACACTCTAAAAACGGACAGATTCTCTTTTTCTACTGTAATAACCGATTGACAGTCCCTAACCTATGTTTTTGTTCTAACCTAAACCCTTTTCTCATATATCTATTCTATACATCTAATAAAACAAAGTCAATTATGACACATGGCACTCCTATATTGCACCTTCAATCCTCTCTCTTGCCATGTGTCTCAACCTTAGAATTTATAAACTTTTCTATTTTTTTTAATCCAAAATTCAATTAAAATATAAATATGGTCAAAATATGTGAATTAATAACCTTCCTAATCTCCAAAATTCAATTAAAACATAAATATGGTCATTTATTTCTTTTGTTCAGAATTGGTCAAGAGTTTTATTGACTTTCCTAAATCACATTGATCCTCATTACCACCATTCCTAAAACACAATCATACTCATTAAATAAACCGATTATTATACATTCAAACCTTAAACCAAATAAAACCATAAATTCATCTCCTTCATCTCCTCTCCGGCGTCTCAGTCCTCGCGTGCCCGGCGTCTCCTTCGTCTCCTCTCATTCAAGGTATCAACCCTTCCATTCTTCTGTAACGTATTCGTTATTCATCTATCACGTTCCTCTGTTTTTTGTTTTCGTTTTTTTTTCTGATATTATTATATTCTTAATCTTTCGTTGTCGATTATTGTTTTTGTGTCTTTCTTTTAACTGATTTTCGTATCTACTTCCATCTGTCAACAACAATTCTACATCTTCAAGATATATTGTTTCGCAAGATAGATTGTTAATTGCAGGTAAGTCAATCGATTTTAATATTTTTCTTTCCTTTAATCCGATTTTGCATCTTGACTATTTATATCTTGACTATTTACATGATTATTTGCTAATTTTCACGTATTAATATTTTTCTTTATCCATCTATAAGAACATAAGAGGTTTTGATAGATCACTATACGTGAAACAAGTAATTTTTATTTAGGAACAACTGATGAACAAAATACTTAAATTATTAATACAAAACGGTATATGCGGACAAGGATGGTATGATTCATGGCATTATTAATAATTAATTGCTATTACATGTTTATGTTGGTATTTTACAATTGACATCACATTTTGTCCTTTCAGTATAATTTAAACTAATTAAAGAGAGGTTACCTATTATGGTATAGATTCATGTTTTCATCATGAATCGTTTATTGATGGATAAATCGTTTAATACACGAGTTTTTTCATCTCGATATACAGGACGGCGATTATTAGCTTCAATCCCAGAGACATTAAACCTCACGGTAAGAGTTTCTAATCTTTTTTATTTAGTTGCTCATCAATATTTCCCATGCTCATGTATTTGATTACCATTTCATTAATAACCTTTAAACACAAAATTATTAATCATATATAAATATAAATATATTTATAAACAAAGTTAAATTTGAATTTTTTGATCACAATTGATACGCCTATTTTCATTTGAATTACTTTATTTTTAAACATTAAAAATAATTTTTTTTAAAAAATCCGGTTTTTAAAATTAAAGACATTTAAACACAAAATAAATGCTTAATTCTTTGATTTGTCACATTACTATTTTTAGCGTACAATTAGCATTTATCATGATTTATACAATATTGGAAACATCTAATGTTAATAATTATGATTACCATTTCATTAATAACCTTTAAACACAAATTTTTTAATCATATGTAAATATAAATACATTTATAAACAAACTTAAATTTGAATTTTTTTCATCACAATTAATACGTCTATTTTCATTTGAATCACTTTATTTTCAAACATTCAAAATCAAAATTAAAAAAAAAATCCGGTTTTTAAAATTAAAGACATTTAAACACAAAATAAATGCTTAATTGTTTGATTTGTCAAATTACTATTTTTAGCGTATAATTAGCATTCATCATGATTTACACAATATTGGAAACATCTAATGTTAATAATTATGATTACCATTTCATTAATAACCTTTAAACATAAAATTATTAATCATATATAAATATAAATACATTTATAAACAAAGTTAAATTTGAATTTTTCATCACAATTAATACGCCTATTTTCATTTGAATTACTTTATTTTTAAACATTCAAAATAATTTTTTTTTAAAAAATCAGGTTTTTAAAATTAAAGACATTTAAACACAAAATAAATGCTTAAGTGTTTGATTTGTCACATTACTATTTTTAGCGTATAATTAGCATTTATCATGATTTACACAATATTGGAAACATCTAATGTTAATAATTATGATTACCATTTCATTAATAACCTTTAAACACAAAATTATTAATCATATATAAATATAAATACATTTATAAACAAAGTTAAATTTGAATTTTTTCATCACAATTAATACGCCTATTTTTATTTGAATTACTTTATTTTTAAACATTCAAAATAATTTTTTTAAAAAAATCGGGTTTTTAAAATTAAAGACATTTAAACACAAAATGATTATACATTCATGGTAATGGCAATGTAACTTGGAATACACATAACTAGGGTAAATTCAATAAGTTCTAATTAAACTTTGCTAAGTTGTTTATATATATATACTACTAGATCTCTATATAGTCTTATGTGTTATTTTTGTTTTGGGTTTTGTTTTCATAACCATCAATGTGAGAAGGAGTGGTAAAGAGAAGTAAGAATTAGATTGAGCAAATGCACTCTGTTTGAACAAATGCTTGAAGAAACCAAATGGTAAGTTGTTTATTATTGCATTGTTTTATGTTTGAATGATGAGATTGTTTATCATTGTTACATAATGTAGTCAAAGTAAGCATTGCCTCAGACTATTTTGCAACTACATTATTTTATCTATTTAGATATTTTATTTCAATTTTGTGAGTTGACTATTATTTTGTTTCCTTTTTTTTAATTATAAATGACAGGTCGTAAAATATAAAGAGTGCTATAAGCAATGTGGTGCATAGGTGGTCATGCCATGAATACACTACAAATATATACAAGTACGATGTTATGTTAAATATGTTGATGCTTTATTCATTTTTATACATCAGTAGCCATGCATACACTGCAAATATCATAGACGCATCAGGTCTAATATGGTAAGCATATATTTTCAAGCATATTGTACTCCCTTCAAACATACATTAAAGAATTTTCCTTTTATTTCGTTTATTTGGTAGTTAGAACTTTTTTTTTCAAATTATCCTCATATGATTCATGTAGTTATTCTTTCTACAGTGCTTGGCTATGTGAGTCTACGAGTTTTTTTTGTTATATTTTTATGTCTTACACGCGGGGCATTATCGGTGTCATGTATACTATCAATGTATATGTTCGCATAAACGTTGTTAAGCTGTTTCTATAATTTATATTATTTTTTGGTTAGTATGTTGTATGCATTAGAGGTACATTTTGTAAAAGTTTTGTCCAATTATTCCGCTTAGCACTAAAGGTGGGTGTACCTGTTATGTTGTTGAGAAACATAGATCAACAAAATGGCCAGTGCAACGGCACGAGATTAAAAATCACCAAACTTGCAAAGCGTGTTATTGAAGCCGAAATCATATCAGGTGGAAACATTGGCACCAAAACTCTTATTTCCTAGAATTAATATGATACCATCTGATAACAAGATTCCAGTGAAGTTCCAAAGGCGTCAATTCCCAATATACGTATGTTTCGCAATGACCATCAATAAAAGCCAAGGACAATCTCTATCGAAGGTTGGATTGTATTTAAGAGACCCTGTATTATCACAAGGCCAACTTTATGTCGCATTGTCAAGAGTTAAAAGCAGGGCAGGAATGAAATTACTTATACTTGATGGTGATGGGAATGTCAAAACTAAAACAAAAAAATGTGGTGTATAAGAAAATATTTAGTGATATTTGAATAAAATGTGTAGTCGTTGGTTTTAAATTTTAATAAAATATTTCTACTGTATTTTTTTATACGTTATACTACTCCAAATAAGCGTACGTTGGTGAACCGCGTGTCCACGTGGGCAAATATCTAGTTAGTTACAAACTAGTTTGGTTACGGTTATTGAAACCGTTTTTCTAAACCTACATATTAAATGCATGAAATTAAATAAACTAAACATAGTTACATGGGCTTATTTATAAGGCTATATGGTGTGCCCCCTTTCCCCCAACTCCCCCAAGTGCCACATCAGCGCCACATCATTTCCTTCATTTTCTCTCCCAAAGTTTGGAAATGTCTTCCCCCAATTCCCCCATTCCCCCTTCCTTTTTTTATTGGATAAAGTTTGATTAAAAAAAAAAGAAAAAAAATGGGCCAATCAGGATGCACGGGGAGAAAGGGGAAAATTCCCCCAACTCACCGAAAAAAATACGGGGGGCGGTGTTCCCCCACCTCCCCGACGCCACCTCATCTCCCCGGGTCTCCTCCCCGGGTGCACACCATATAGCCTAATGTTTTTTTAATAACTTAAATTACATCAAATCTGTCTTTGATGAGGCTCAAAGTCTTGACCTTAGGGGAGCAAAACACCACACTAACACGTTAACTCAAATGATTTTGTCAATTTGACTAACCCTACCCTACATGGGCTTATTTATTATTAAATACATTATTTGTTTGTTTTAATTCCAAGGATAGCAATTATGTTCATGACCATTTTAACGTGCTGGTGTTTAGTATCTTATACACATGGGCTAAAGTTTATTTCAACTCCCCCCAAAACTAATTGGGCTGAGTGAAGATAATTGGGCTGCCAATAATCTGCTACAATTATAAGCTACAGCTGGTCAGCTGCTGCCTGGTACATAGATATCACATAGCCTTGTTTTGCATATTTGAAATCATTAGTGGATGAGCTAAAAAACAATCAAGTAGCTAGAGCTAGTGCCTTCAAAAAAACGGAAGAATACATTTCATATCAGGGTTCTAAGATAGTATATAATATAACCCTGCACAAGGGTCAAAACTAAATATTGTAGAGCATCAATAATACTATGCTAAAGTAGTTAGTCATCCATGGGAACTTCTTAATAGCAAAAAAGTTGTCATCCAAATACGAGAGGAGCCAACCGACTAATAGAATGGTCGTAGTTATGATAATCTTTGGCAACTAGTTGAGATTCATAGCAACTAATTAACGAATCCATCAGGATTTATCTTAATGTGGTAGATTCAATTACAGCGAACAACATAATCCTAGGAATGAATAGACGCTAAAACACAATATCAATTAAGAGTGTAGAAAACAGTTTTTATTTGTATGATCTCACAACACACTAGCCATTACTGTGCTTTTTTTTTCAAACACCGTATATAAAGTAGGAACCATAACAAGTTATTATGCTTGAAAGAAAGCAAAAGGCTCCGTATTAGGAATTTAGGAGTCGAGAAAACATAGAGGAAAGCATTACTAGAAAAGTTTTAGACCAACGAAATTATTTATATCACAAGAACGCGTGTAATCAAAGAGCACGAGGCATGAGAGGAGGTTGTAAAAAGTATGACGAAACAAAAACAAAGAGAGCAATGGTAGTACAAAGTATACGTGTATCATAACATTGTTATACTAAATTAAACACTATGACACTCAAGAAAGACGTAATGAATGAATGTTAAGAAACAATATGTCTGGTCGAACAACCTATAAATTATACAGTTAATTATAAAGTTTATAGAATTTATAAATTTATTCATTGAATTTGATTTTATTAGTGTAGTCTGAAGTATAAATTGTAGTTGCATGTAGAAGGATAAGTATCCACGTCAATATATAGTCAATAAGGGGCGGCCTTACGAGATAAGAGAAATATCAAAAAGAATGAGAAAACAAAAAAAAAAAAAGATAACGATTAGATAGTTGTGAGGTGCAGCGCACCGTCGCAGCTCTTTTCAATCATTCCAACGGTTTCTCATGATTTAGATGCTTGTCTTCTTCCACATTTTTGGTTCCGTCTAATATTCATGTCCTTAAATATCTTATATAGTAACATATAGTAACATTACAAAGGCAATTATAAAGGAAGAGATATAGATAAATATGTCAAAATCATTCAAAATTAAAGATTGTATACCAAGAGCCCTTTACAAGTCTATAATTTTTTTGTCATTTTCTTCTTTTTATGCCCTCATGTACCTTTATTACTAATTGTATATATCTCTTAGGCACTCTTTGTATCCACATGAAGAGGTTATCCATATGAAGATTTAACCTGGGTATTTTAAAGAGTACATAACCATGGGTATAATTTAACATGGGTATTTGAAAGAGTACACTATAAACACCCAATTGAATGTTACAATCCTTGAACATAAATATTAATTTGATGAGTAAGTTAATATAAATATTCAATTTATAAGTTAATCATGAAATTAACATGGGTATTTGAAAGAGTACATAACCATTTATTTAGGGGTGTTCAGAATTCGATTCGAATTCGAAAAATTCGAAATTCGACTCAATTCGATTCGATTATCAAAAATTCGATTCGACTATCGAAAATTCGAATTCGAATTCGATTCAATTCGAGTCAAGTTAATCGAATACGAATCGAATAACGAATTTGTGATTTTAAATTCGATTCGAAATTCGAATAAAAATAATACATATTTATTTATTATTTTTATATATAATTATATATACACATTTGAATTTGGGATAATATACAAATTTATATTTGGTGTTAAAATTATGATTTTTTTTAGTTTTTTTTAACATATAAAAGGCATAGAATCAAAACGAATTTATTCGAATTTATCCGAATTCGAATAACGAATTTATTTGAACCTATCCGAATTCGAATTGAGATTCTTATTCGAATCGAATTTTCCAACTCTTATTCGAATTCGAATCGAATTCGAATTCAGCAAAAAAAAATTTTATTCGAATAATTCGAAAATTCGTTATTCGATTCGATGAACACCCCTACATTTATTCATTACCCACTAGTATAACTAAAACATTTAAACTCAATTTAAAGCGGAAAGTGGCGAAGTTTGAGTGGAAATTTTGGGGGTCAGAAGTCACCGGTTACGGGGGTCGAAACCGTATATACCAAAAAAAATCTATACGGATACCATATAATAGGAACTTTTAGCGAAACTTTCGGGTGGTCGGACGCCCCTCCCTGCCCCTATAAAGCTACGCCCTTGAAAACAAACTCAAGCTTAAATTGAATAAGCTTGAGTCCTAAGTTCATACGCCAGCAACGTAGCTTACGTCAGACTCTGACGAGGAATTCTATAAAACGCCCAAAAAATTAGGTTTGCGAGGGGTGCTTCTTCTCCAGCCGTCGGGCGATTCTAGGCAACCAAAGGGTCGACTTTCATGCCTCCTTCACCACTCCAGTCCATCCAATCCATCTACCATTTTATTCCATCATGATTGAAGATCAAACCCTTCAAACGAGTGGTTAGGTTTGCTTGTGGTTTCCTCCGGGTGGAGGATTCTTGTAAGTGGATAATTGTTTTTAGTTGTTCTTTGTATTTGAGATTAGCAATCTAAGCATTCGATGCTTTTTGCTTAGTAATTTATTAGTTTGATTATAAACGGTTGATTTTATCTAAAACCTAGTTTTGATTCTTTCAATTCCTGAGAATTCTAGTAATTGGGATATATTAGATAAGGATTGGGTTTGGTAATCTTCAATTGATAACCGCGTGATAACCTTTCGTTGTTTTGCAATCAAAGTACTTAGTCCTCGTTTATCACAATCAACTACTTAATTATCTTAATCACGTCTATATGATTTTCTCAATAAAAACTAATTACTTGAAACCACTTTGAATCTACAACCTGAAGGAATCACCTTTTCTCCAATTGTTTACATCTTAATTTTTATTTTGTTTTCACAATCACTCTCAACAACCGAATTTTACTTTTCTTGCAACTAGTTAATTAATAATCAATTAAAGCAATACATACCACATGTTCCTCGTGGATTCGATACCTGACTTATCCTAGCTACCTAGGTTATTTAGGTTTTTGCATGACCCTAACGACAGGGCATCAGTATATGTTGATAAAAGTGTCAACTCACCGAAGTAAGCAGGTTTATAAAGAAGTTGAAGAATCAAAGAACGATATGTTGAAAACTCCGGCTGTTCCCAGAACCACTAGGGAGAGTCCAGCGACTACGGCTCGCAAGAATGTCAATAACCAACTGAATGAGTGTGAAGATGAGCCGAAAGAAGAGGTGGCGCCAAGTGCGAAGAAGGGAGTTGAAAAGGCTGTTAAGATTTATTCATTCTTAGATCAAGGTTTGCATTTATATCTTTGTTTTATTACTGCTAAAGTCTTGGAGTTTAGTGTTGAAACTATAATTAAGCTAACTGGAAGCCTTTAATAAGCAGGAAACTCGACTGTAGAAGTGGAAGACAATTTTAATTCATTTGAGAAACTTGATGTGGTGGTTATAGAGGAAGAGTCTACATACAAAAGTGCATAAGAATATGAAGAAAACACAATTTCATGTGAAGATGGGAATCTAGAAGACAATGTGAAGATCTCAGAGGTGGAAAATGATGTGAAACAAGAATCAGATGGCGCCTCAAGCGTATCTGAAGACGGTACTCATGAAATTGGGAAGAGGATGAATATTGTGAAGTGAACAACACTCTATAGCAGGATCTTGAAGATGACTTAGAGGTGAAGAATGACGAAGTATATGATTTGATACCGGACTCAGATGACATCTCAAGTGAATGTGAGGATCAGAATTTAATGCAGAATGTCGATTCAGGGGACAAATGTAGTGGTTCAAGAACATTCTGATGCAGATGACACTTAAAACCCATCTGATGTTGACAATTTTGAAACCAAAGAATACAAATTTTTCTAACAACCTTCTGGAATCAGGTAAGAACTTTGTTACACAGAAGTATGGTAGTTTAATGAACATTAATGTATCAAACAAGCTAATGATATACTACTTTATGCAGGAGTTGATTCTGAAATGGAACATCAAGACACTCCTTGTGTTGACTCGGAGATGGTTATTGATGGTAACATTGTGAATGTGATCACTAAAATAACCACAAAGGATGTGGAAGTTAGGCAGGTAATCAAAACTTAAATTCGATGTCGTTTATACATGACTTTTAGAAATATAGTACTTAGATGTAGTGGTATTCTATTGTAATTATTAGTGACCAATATAGAAAATCAAATCCATAGGGGACCAATATAATTGAGATGGTAGCGCATTAGGTGGTTAGGGGATACGGTAACTGTTTAAATGGTAGTTTTCCTTTGCAGCTGTATTTGGTTGAGTTTTTGTTGTGTATATCAAATTTTGAAGATTTTATTACGTCATATAAGATTTGTCAACCCCGGGATTATCCCGGGGTATAAACTAGTATATATAGATTGATTGAAAATTCATTTGAATTGATATACGTTGTAGAAGAGAAGAATTGGTGTAAAGCAATGCACATGACACGTGGAGCGTAACGTGACGTATATTTACCGTTCTCAACACCTACTTGTCAAAAATATATTTGGTAAAGAAGGAAAATTGTCACAGAAGGTACGTGGTACAAGTATAACATACTAGATTATATCCCAGAAGTTTTTTGGGATAGATAAATCTAGTATGATGTGATAAAATATGTCTTATGATGTAACATAGAAATCAATGTACTATAATATGAAAAACAACAATTTTAGTCATGTGAAGAAGAATGAAAATGTATATTAAAAAGAAGATGTATGTTTGGATGGGGAGCAGAGCTAGAAACAATCATTTCAGGGTGTGATTGAGGCGGTAATTTTGAAGGTGTGACTTTTTTTTTGTTTTTTTTTTTGGGAAATGAGTGGTTTTATCTATTCTGCTCTTGATGAAAATAGAATTCCTAGTTTGAACATGATTAGTAACTTGCCTAGACATGATTAATGAATTACATGAACACATTGTGCTGTTTTCCTGTATAAACAATTTCGACAAAAAATCATTTTTTTTCATTCTTTGAATAGCACTATGGTACTCGTTGGGAAGATGGTAAAACTTTAGTTAATTTGGTGTAATTTTTTTTTAAATCTCGTATATAAAAGTTATTAACGTTTTAAAACTGTGGGAGAAACATGAGAGAGAGAGAGAGAGAGAGAGAGAAAGAGACTTTTGGTTAAAAATAAAGAGGATGCCATATATGTGGCACACTCAAAGAGGGATGATGAGCTCTTTAAGTGCTATGTAGAATTTCATGCTTTGGAATATTAATGTATTATATTATATCCCGGAATCTTTCCAATATAGATGTATTTAATATTAGGTGATAAAGTATGTGTTATGATATAACTTAGAAATTCTACTATAATATGAGAAAACAACTTAAATCATATGAATAAAAATGAAAATGTATATTAAAAATAAGATGTATGTTTGAATAAGGAGTAGAGCTAAAAACAATCATTGTATAACGTGATTTAGGCGATGGTCTAGAAGGTGTGACTTTTTTTTAAATGAGTGGTTTTAACATTTTCTGCTCTTGATAAAAATAGGTTTCCTGGTTTGAACATGATTAGTGACTTGCCTAGACAAGTAGACACGATTAATGAATTAGCTGAACACATTGTGTTTTTTTTCTTGTATGAACAAAAACTCACAAAAAAATTCGTTTATTTTTCGTTTTTTGTATACCACTATGTACTCGTTGAAAAGATAATAAAATGTTCGCTAGTTTGGTGCAATTTTTTTTAAAAAAATACCATGTATAAAAGTTAGGGTGTTGCTATTTACACCCACTCTACTACACCCTACTCTATACTATCTCTCAATAAATACAAAATATTAATTACCTAAACTACTCAATAACTATCTCAATAAATACAAAACATTAATTACCTAAAAATTTTTATTTATTCTTTAAGTATTATTCATACCCTTATTCATTTATTAGTTTTTTAATTTTTCCTAATAAATTAACTTTTTATAAGCGAAGTTTTTATAACTTTTAGGGTTTTTATTTTTTTTTTCTGATAAATGGACAAAACATTAACTTTTTTTTTCTGATTAATGCAACGTAAGTTTTTTTATTTCCTATTAGTAACAAACAACATACAAAAGTAAGTTTTATTTCCTTTGTCCAGTGGGTACTTTGCAAGTGATCGAAATTGATTTGTTGGCAGTTCAAAAAAATTAGTAACAAACAACACCATATAAACGCTTTCTCAAATAAAAGCACACACATACAAAAGATAATAAGTCTAAAAGATTATAGATAATAATTCAATACAAAAAAAACACATCATAGATAACACTTCAATAACTTTAAAAATTAACAACTATCCTCGATGTGTATGAAACTTTTATCACGATTGCAAGAGTTTGGCATAATTATAATTATAACATTTATTAAATTATAGTGCTAAACGATTAAAAATTGGCAGAAAATTATATATTTGTTGAATTTAGAATACATGTAAGAAAAGAAAAAGATGAAATAAAAATTGTTTAGAATTAAAAATCAAATAACGTAATATATATAACTTTAGAATATAAATCAAATACTCTAGTATATATATTATAAAAAAATAGTTACGTAGCATTTTTTTATATGTAAAAAAAATATTTTATATCATTTGTTTTATATGTTGCTAAAAAGACTCTTTCAAAATAAAATGATTTTAGTATTACTTTCAGATTAAATGCATTTCAGTTATTTATATACAAAACTAAAAATATTTTTTTATAGGGGTGAAATTTGACAACTTAAAAACTTACTTTTAGAAAATGGAGTGTAACCAGTAAAAAAGAGAGTGTAATTAGTCAACCATTAACTTAAATTGCATTGGAATTAATGATCAAATGCAACTAATATATAATTAATTTTATAGGTTGGGTGTAAATGAAAAATAGGGAGGGTGTAAAAGTTATTAACGTTTTAAAATTGTGGAGGAAACATGAAAGAAAATACTTTTGAATGGAAATAAGGAGGAGAATGTCATGTGCCACACCTAGGGGGGTGGTGGCCTCTTTAAATGTCATCTAGGATTTAATGCTTTGGTTTATTAGTATAGATATATATTATTTTTAATACATACGCTGATTTTATATCCTTAGATTATTAAATATTTGTTTTCATGATTTTCCTATAGCTACTAACTTCTAAAAGTGAAAACAAATATTGAACTGATAGACACAAAACACAACCCGAATATGACACGGTTTTAATTGGGTTTGAGATAACATGAATAAACATATGGATTGAGTTAGGGTTGAAGATTCGATATGCCAAATAGTTAATCCAATGTTTTCAAAATCGGACCGAACGTCGAATCAGTCTCCTTAGCGGTTCACTGGTCCGACATGTCCAATCGGTCGGACCTGATGTAAGAACCGGATTGTATCGTAAAACTAATATGGTAAAATTTTAAAAAGTGTAAAAGAAAAATCCAGTTCAACCCCTTTAAAACCTGCTTCCCGGTCCGACCGCCAATTCACAAGTCCAACCCCCGGTCCGATGCACCCCCGATTCAATACCTCAACCCAGACCGGTTCAACCTCCGGTTCCCGGTCCGACCGGCCGGTCCGGGTTTCAAAACAATGAGTTAACCTATCAACTCGACTTGGTGGACAACTATGACCCTGTTGATTAGGTAATTGTAAATAACCTTTTGTAATATTATAAATTGCATAGAATATCATATATCATGTATTGTGCATTACTAAAAGCTTTTGTCTTACCATATATTTTACAAGTTAAAGGCCACGATCAGCCACGTAGGTGTTAAGGATAAGATATAAACTCACTCCAATTCTATGTTGGAAATTCGAATACATACACATCATATCATGTAATTTGTTCAGTTAATATATGTGTTAAGAAAGCAACATCGATAATTTGGTCGCACTTCCAACCATCATAAAACACATTTGACAATAGCCAAATGGTTAATGTTTGATATAAATTTATTTTGGGAAACTCTTTGGTCTATTGATGTTACCTTGTTAGTTAGTCTTTTTTTATATATAAAGCCCGTTTGTTTGTTAAAAAAAATAAAACACATTTGAGGACAAGCAATTAGTGGTTTCTCATTCTCATATAGTCTCGTCTCGAAGCTATATACAACAAATATAATAAATATATATTTTACTGTAAATATATAGGATAAAATAGAATTTTATATTCGAATATGTAAACTAGATTCTATGAAGTAAAAAGAATATTATATGGTAGATGCCTTCTTCCGATTGATCGTACTATAATCCTTAAGCCCTTTACTACCGCACACGTGTCTCCAAAGCAACGAAGAAGGACAATATAATTGTTTTCTATTTGAAAAAAGTAATTATTTCCTTAAAAAGTAGTAATATAAAATTATCTTTGTCGTATGTATTTATTTTCTTTCCAGAACATACAAGATGTGAATAGATGGGCTCGATAGAAAAGTGATCTTGATTTTTATAAATCATATGGATATGAATAATAATATGAATAATAATATTTAGGAAAAATTACAGAAATCGTCGTTTTTGTTTACCGTTTTTTAGTAGGTGTCCTTAAACTTCAAAAGTGATGAGAATCGTCCTTTATGTTCTAAAATCTTTCAAGACTCGTCCTTTAGCACTAACCTAGTTAGTGTTTTTTGGTTAAGTTTAGTCATGTGGACCCACATTAAGGCCAAATGACAGTTATACCCTCGTCTCTATCATCTCCATCACCACTACCACCTACATTCTTCATAACCACCCCCACCTTGACCACCAACCTGCCACCACCATGAGCAATCAACAACCTTACACCACCACCACCATCTGCCACCGTGTCTCTACCTCCAGGTTTCACCACCACCACCTCTACCACCAGGTTTCACCACCACCACCACCTCTACCACCAACCTGCCACCACCACCTGAAACCTTCAAACAATCACCTGAAACCTTCAAACAACATTCAAACAACCACCACCACCACCTGAAACCTTCAAACAACCACCACCACCTGAAACCTTCGACAACCACCTTAAACCTTCAAATAACCACCGCCACCTGAAACCTTAAAACAACCACCACCACCTGAAACCTTCGACAACCATCTGAAACCTTCAAACAACCACCACCGTACCTACCTTCAACACAACCACCACCATCGAGCTGCTCACCACCCCCACCACTATTATCTCCGACCACCACAGTGCCAGATCCCCAAATCAACATACCACCAGATCCCCAAATCAATTATGTGTGCTCATCTTTTTCCACCAACCTATCACCAACACAACACAACAACCACCTGCCCCACCAATGTCACCACCGTCGTCTTCCTTCTTCTTCGTCGTCACCACTGTCGTCTTCCTTCTTCGTCATCACCACCGTCTCCCTCTCACTCATCTGCTTCGGTTTCTCTCTTACTCCTCTCTCTCTACGTTTCTGCTCGATTCTCTCTCTCTAGTAGTTTGGGGGTAGGTGTGTGTGGATAGGTGGTGTGACACCCGGCAAATTCAAGTTAACAACGTCGTCTAGATTAAAGTCTACCTTAGCGAGTCACGCGTAGTCTGTACTTAACTGGGTTAGTTGAGTCGGGTTATGGTTCGGGAACTGTTATGGGAGTCTAGGGAATCATTAGATGTTGGCCTAGAGGATCGTTAGATGTCAGTCCTTAACCAAGTGTACAAGGGGTGACGATTCGGAGAATCGTCAAAGCATAGGGAACATGCAAGTCTCGAGTCCCGGGAATTGGTGAACGAGTGTGAATGTGCTTATTTACAAGTGTTATGTGTTTACAATCATTATGTGACTTGTCGGTATGTGAAAATGTGTTAACATATGTTAAAACGGGGTTTAACGCGCAAAATACTTGGAACGGGACACTACAGGCGATTAGGGTGAGCTAATCACCTATAGGGTGGCGATTAGCTCACCCCAGATGGCGAGTAGGCCACACCAGGTGGCGATTAGCTGCCTCAAGGTGGCGAGTAGGGGGCTAATCGCCTAAGGGGGTGGCGATTAGCAGCCCTAATCGCCTGCAACTGGACCATAATCGCCTGCAACGTGGATTACGACTAAAAACGACTATAAATACAATATTTGACCTCCTAAACTTCATAACACTAACCCTAGTCGCCCCACAACCCATCCCAACACCCACATAACCTCTGGAACACGATTTTGGATCAAACAACTCGATTTCAAGCATATTTCATCAATCTTTCACAATCCTAAGGTGTGGTTTTCATCCATGCAACCTTGTTAATGTTTTTATTCAAAACCCTAATGTTCCAGACCTGGTTTCAAACAATTGTATCTTCTGAAAATCGTTAATATTCATTATGGTGTGGATTCTAAGTGCTATGCATGTTGTATGTGTATGTTTTGATGAAAAGATAGGATTTTGATGATCAAGAAGGGTTATTAACATGTGATTAGGGTGGTTACTGAATATTGATGTTGATAATATGTGGAAATCTGATTGATTGTTTATTAGGGTTGTGTTTACGCATGTTAGTGTGATGATTACATGATACTTGTGTTATGTTTTAGAAACATGATTGCATCCAGGGCTGCTAGAACAAGGTTAAACGATGTATTTTGATCTGAACATGTTTAGGATACTTGTTTGTTTGATATTGGAGGTTTACACACGTTCTAGGGTTGATTTGGAGTGTTAAACGCGCGAAAAACCGGAACAGCTGGGTAGCATGCGATTAGCAAGGCTAATCGCCTAAGGGTTAGGCGATTAGCAAGCTAATCGCCTGCTATGATGGGCTAATCGCCTGCTATGCATGCAATTAGGGGCTAATCGCCTGCTATGTTGTGTTTTTGCATGCTGCATGACCCTAATCGCCTGATAAGTTCTGAAATGCATGTCACATGACCCTAATTGCATGCAAACTCAAAATTTGCATGTCACATGACCCTAATCGCCTACACTGTAGGCGATTAGCATTCATAATTGCCTGTTGACCAACGTAATTGCTAGTTGACTTTTCCTAATCGCCTGTACTGCTGCTGTATGTATATTTTAGCATTCCGAGACCCGTTTTGACACCTAGGAACATGCTAGGAACCCCGTAACATGTCTAATAACTCAGTAACATGTGTTCGGGTCAGTAACGCGTTAATTGAACTATGTGCTAGAACTTGTTGGACTGTAACGTATGTTAAGTGTGACTGCATGATTGTGTGTTTGTGAGTACTAGTGTAACACGGGAAGTCTCGGGTCACCAATGGGATGTCGAGTCTTGTACATTTGGTCATGTTAACAGTGAACGTGTTTTCAAACAAACTTGGTTATGGTCTGGACATCTAGGGACTAACTAACCTAAGGGTTATTAGTCTAAGTACTTGTAACTGTCATATGTTAGGTCGCTGTTTTACGGGACTAGCATAGCTTGTTGAACTATTCTATTATCTGAAGTTAACGCAACCTAAGGTGAGTTTACGGCCCCACTTTACTTGGTTTTCGTTTTCGGGGGAGAAAACATGTGTTAAACAACTATTTGGTAACAACTGTCATACTATGGGTTTTCAAACGGTTTACTATACGATCTTTGGAAGTCCCGGGGGGAACCATGAATGTGCTGGTTTGCACAACGGGGAAATGTGAATAGCGCTATTGGGAGTGACCAACCCCACCCGTCGGCATGGAGCGCCGGGCGGGTGCATATTGTCTCAAACAGGAACAGGTTTACTATTCGGGCACAACATCTGGTTTGCGAGTTAGTAATGGTTTTCCAATCGTAGTAGTAATGGTACATGCGCCTAGCTAGCGTACTTGGTTTACAATTGTTATAGTATGGACAGGTTATACTTGGAACTTTGATTACAAACCTGTAAACTCACCAGCATTTTTGTGCTGACGTAAACTCTTACATGTTTTCTCAGGTCGCTAAGGTAGCAAACTGGAACTAGGGCGCACGCGTCTGCACGGCGTCTAGTTAGAGTTGCATGGTTTTGAACATTAAACATTTGGTTTTGTTTTGTTTATGTAACGACATTTAGCTTCCGCTGATGTTTGGGATTTTTTTAAACTATGTTTTTGAAATTCATTTAGTATTGTTTATTGTGATCATTGACTTGGATCCTGGTTTGTCATGCGCCTCGCGGTAAAACTCCGCAAGTGGATTTTGAGGGTGTGACAGGTGGTGATGGAGATGGGTGCTCCGCCGCTGGCGGCAGTCGGACACCATTCGGCTCCTCCTGCTTTGTCCCCTCTCTCTCCTTATGAATTCTATGTTTTTGATTGGGGTGAGGGAAACCTAATTTGGTTGAATTGGGGAAGATGGGTTGCAGTGTTTGGAGGGTTTTAAAAGAGGTTAAATGAAAATGAGGGTGAAATGTCCTTTATGCCCTCATGTGCCCTTCACGTGACTAAACTTAACCAAAAATACTAACCAGGTTAGTGCTAAAGGACGAGACTTGAAAGATTTTAGAACATAAAAGACGATTCTCATCACTTTTGAAGTTTAAGGACACCTACTTAAAAAACAGGTAAACATAAAGGACGATTTCTGTAATTTTTCCTAATATCTATAGCAATGTTATGTAAGCTCATGAAAAAAATGGCCTCCAATCTCCATAACTTAAGAGCAAACTAAAGTTTAAGTTATTGAATTTAATAGACTGAAGCCGTCAAGGTTGTATTTTCAGATTTAGTGGTCAATAGTGTGTGCGTTTTTTCAAGTCTTTTTCAGTGATGAGGCTTCTCGACTTTGTTTTCTGTCCTATGTACTGTCATCATTCTATGCACTTTCGAAAAATATACACAAACTCAATTTTTTTATTAAAATGATAAAAAAAAATTGCTCTATTTTATAGTGTAATTTATTTATAAGATTTTATATAAAGTTTTAAAAAAGCCAAACAATTGGGCATTTTTCAAAGATTTCCTTCAAACTCTTTATCTTCCATAGCTTTGATCTCAATCATTGATTTTCTTAATAGACTTTGTATAACTCTTCTTAGTTTTCTTATGCAGTTTAAACTTTTTATTTGAACATTCCTATACACACACACGAAGAATCACACACAAAATGTTTTTCACGTTTTATTTTAGCTAAAAACGTAAAAAAAGCATTTTAGACCCTTAAACACATTATTTTAAAGAATAGAACAAAATTCGGGGACCATTTTCTTTAGTAATACCTGAAAAGAGTTAAAAGAGTAATATTTTCCCACACTGTTGTTTTTTAATATACAGAGAGAGGGCAAGTTCAATAGAAAACTTATAGGGTTAGTTTTTTTTTAGTTTAGCTTGTAAGCTTTATATTTTGGGGGTGGACTAGGGGTGGGTAGGGTGGCTTTAAGTTTTTGGGTGGGGGTTAGGTTTTTAGTTGTCATGGGTGGGGCTTAGGTTTTTTGGTAGGCGGTAGGTAGGGTGGGTGTGGATGGGTGATTTAGGTTTTTGGGTAAGCGATTTAAGTTTTTGGGTAAGGGTGTGGGTGGGTGGGGTGGAATTAGGTTTTTGGGTAGGGGTAAGTTGGGAGTCAGGGGTTTAGGTTTTTGGGTTATACTACACATATGCAGTAGCGTTTTTTAGTTTTTTTTAATTTTTTATTTTTTTCTAAACGAGGATGATATGGGAAAAGAGAAGCTCCGAACTAATTTTCTATTTTTTTACTTAAATTTTGAGTTATGATTTTTTTTTATTTATTATTTTTTTGCATTTAATAAGGAGTCTCGAGCTCTCTCAATAAAATGAGTTTTCTATTAAACCATCCCTATATATATTGAGCAAAGTAACCATCGTAACCGATAACCGAACCATAACCGACATAAACGAATCAAGCTTGACCGATAACCAACATAACCTATGGTTATGAAATCTCTTTAACCAACAGAGCGGTTATGGTTATGATTATGGTTATGAAGCTTTGGTTAACCGATATAACGAAACGAACTAGTAATGCTAAGTTTAAGTAATAGATATATGTTTCACATTAATTATGTAGAGGTTTTTTCTATAATAAGAGTATGTTATTAACAAAATGATCTTCATGTGGTGCTTTTTTTTATGATGAATTAAACTTGTAATCAAAGGCTTAAGTATGTTTTTTTTGTTAATATCATATTAAAGGGGATTCTATATTGGTGGTATAACTAAAAAGTGTTGTTTTGATTGACCTATACAAAATTTGCTCAGGCTAAGTTCAACATTATAAGTTCCGGTTTTTTTAGACCTGTTGGCTTTTAATTTTATACTTTAGCCGAAAGTTAGTTTTAGTTGATTTTTTTGTTAATAACCGAAATAACCATAACCGGGTAACCACAACCTAAGTTTGGTTATGGTTAAGGAAATTCCATAACCGAACTAGAAGTTCCGGTTTTTTTAGACCTGTTGGCTTTTAATTTTATACTTTAGCCGAAAGTTAGTTTTAGTTGATTTTTTTTGTTAATAACCGAAATAACCATAACCGGGTAACCACAACCTAAGTTTGGTTATGGTTAAGGAAATTCCATAACCGAACTAGCGGTTATGATTAAGATTAATGGTAAAAACTGAACCTTAACGACCCATACACACCCCTATTAAAACTATTTCCAACAACATTTTTAAACCCACATAATTTAAATACTACTAATTACCAAGGCATTAGTGCATTGATGGTTTGTACCATGTGCTTTGAGAGTTTTTCAAAAAAAAAAAAGTTGATGTTACACTTTTAACCCAAAGGTCTGATTTTCCACTTTTAACTCAAAACTTCTCATTTTTTTTACTTTTAACCCAAATATTTTCGTCTTATACAATTTAACCATAACACGTTTTTGCTTTCAACTTTGGTCCCACATAATTTTCATCTTTCGCAATTTTTTCGTTTTAATTTTAGTTCTAAATTTTGCGAGTTAACATGCAACAATGTGCATTTGTGGTTTAACATTTTTTTGTCTAATTTTTCTTTTTTGACAAATACGTCGCAATACGTTTATTTCCCCCCGTTTAACTAGTTCATTGCAATATGCGGGTCTAGACCGACTTAGTCACTTCACATTAACCGTAGATGTTAAAATTCATCGATTTTACGCCTTTGGCATTAACACGTCGTAAGGAGCGTATGTGGTTCAACGATTTTACGCCTTCTTTTCATTCGGTGTTATTTTTTCGTTTTGTTATTTATTTTACTTTTACGAGCTTTTTGGTGTTGGTGGTCGCTGGCGGTGATATGACATTGATGCTACTTGGTGTGATTTTACTCCCCGCGCGCAATGCGCGAAGGCTTAATACTAGTTTTATAAGGTTGAAAATAAGCATACCCATAGAAATTCGAATGTTGGTTTTCCTCAACAATCTTTTTATCCTCAAAAGCAATTTTATAACAAACCAAATTTTTACCAAAGAGTAAACCGACCGGTTGTTTATGACAATCGAAACCGAATTGCTATGGATAACAGAATGAAGAGACCTATGGTGAATCCGACTTTTGATAAACAAAAGGTTTGTTCTAAACCTTATGTTAAATCAAAGGTTGGGCCTTCGTCCGCTAACTCAGACAAGGTATCTAAGAATGTTCCACCTACCAATTTTCAACCAAACTTTCAAACTCAAGTTAGAATTTTAAAACGATCGGAACAATTTTGGACACCAAATTGAATGATCAACACAAGAACATGGCTGCTCATAGACAAGCTCTCCATCTCCTAATGCTATGTATCTATCATCTTCAAGACCCTCGATGATTATTGTATATGAACTACTCTACGATCCCATCATTGGCCTTGATGATCAAGGTAGGACGAGGCCTAGCCATGTTGGGTGTGTTAGGATGGACCTAAGGCCTCCTACAAGACCCCAAGACCTCTAGAAGACTCTTGGAAGTCGACCAAAGAAGGCTCAAGAAAGAAAGAAATGAGATGTACATGGGATGATCAAATGGTGAGGTTTAGCTTGCTATTTATAGACCTCCGGGGCAAGCACGGGCGTGCACAAGAGTGGCAAGGGCATGCTCCAGCATCTCATACATTCTGTTGCATGCAGTTCTGTCTTGTCTGTCCTTTTTATCTTGAGCACGGACGTGCCATACGTTGAAGCACGGGCGTGCACATGATCTTTCTTATATTTCTTGTTCCCTAAGCTTGCTGCTTTGTCTTCTAGTGTGCAGGGCCTCCATGCAAGTGTGCGTGGGTGTGCTGAATCTGTCTCCGGCCGTTTTTATCACCGTTTAAGTCCCGGAAGGGCCTTCAAACATACAGGGAACATGCTATAAGTCTCGTGTCCTCAGGAATCTCCAGATTTTGCCTATTTTTGCCTGAAAATCTCTTGTTTCCGGCTTGGAGCTCCAGTTTCCTGATAAACACAAATAGGAACGAATTAATTACCTAAAATTAATATTTTAAGTCCAATTCTAACCTATTATGGGTCTGTTTATGCAGGTTTTATATGTTAATTATTCATACCAAAGCATTATTTTCATTATCATTTTTACCTATACCTATCCCAAATGGCAAATGAAAACCCAAATACAAACCCAATCCCGCCCCCACAAAACCCAATCCCAGCACGACGTTGGACTGTGGAGGAAGAACTCGCGTTGATCAACAATTATATTATCACATTTCAAGAAGGAGGACATTAGCGAATGAATACTTTTTGGAGCACGGATGTGACTAGATTCTATCAACAAATTAATGGGTGACAATATTCATTAAAGGGATGCGATATATGGAAAATTTATGGCTTTACGGTCGAAGTGCACAATATTTGAGGGGTATTCGTAAGTGCCTTGAACAACAATGAGGGTTTAAACGAAGACGAGGCGATTGAGGAGGCCTGTAAGTCTGTAACAAGTACCGTGCCATACACAATGATAACTACCCGAGCGTTGCGGTTCAGAGAGCTACGAGACTACGCTTTCAACAATAGTCGTGTTTTTAATATTTATTTATGGTTTTTAATATTTATGTGATGTTTTGATGTGATGTTTTTTTTTAATATTTATGTAATGTTAATTTAATATTTATGCAATGTCTTATAAATAAAAATATAAAAAACATTAAAAATAAAAAACAAAAAACTGGATAAAGCTATCGCTCAAGGTGAGCCACAACAGGGTCAAGTGAGCAGGATTGACACTTTAGCCAGTGCCACATCAACGTTAAATTGTTTTCTTCAATAGGATAAAGTCTTAACTCAAGGTAAGCCACAACACATAGTCTTATATTTTAAAAAAACTATACTTCCTATTTGATCTTATTCCTTCGTATGAATTGTTATTGTTTTATTTAGAATTTATTGATTGCATCTATTATATGTACTTTCCATATAATCGTTTTTAAGAGTGGTTCTCTCATAAAATATGCAAGATGAATCACTTATGTTAAAACAATTCAATTTGCATCTTTTCTTTATTTAGGTCAAAGCTTTCTATGTTGTAATGCTAAACCAGAATCGTGAAACTAAGTAGTAAGTACCAAAACAAAATGTACAAAATTTTCATATAAGGTTAATACTTAATTAAGATTTTTTTCATTTCTTTAAAGAGTTTTCATCATATCATTCCACCCATTTACTCAACTAATCGATATTTTTCTAATAAATGATCTTTAATTGTTCAATTTTAAAATTCCATAATAGACGAAATCTCAAGAGGATCTATGATGTAAGACCAAAACTTTTTGTTTTCACTGTTGATTCCACATAACTTCAAAAACCTATTTTGATTCCGTTGTGCATTAACCACATATATTCTATTTATATAAAGACAATACCATAAAATGCGATAGTTATCGTTGAAACCAAAGAATTTATTATTCATAAGTCATAAGACTCATAAGTACTGAAGATAACTTTTTCAAAAATAATTAGCCATATAAAAAGGTCAGGCTCCGAATAAATCGAGCATGAACGGACTTTTTACGGTTATCAATTTATGAGATAACTACACAAGTAGTCCTTATGGTTTATAAAATGTAATATTTTAGAATACTAACTTATTTTTTAACATGTTAAGGATTTATGGTTTCAGTTTTGTAACATGTTAGGGTACTAAGGCCAACTCTGTTAGTTTTTCTATGGTATTTTAGTCATTTTATCAAAACCGAACTAGAAAAACTAACGAACTTAACCTTAGTACCCTAACATGTCACAAAACCAAAACCATAAATTCTTAACATGTTAAAAAAATAAGTTAGTATTTTATCATTTAGTTGGCGCCTAGATGCCTTAGCCCTCAGTTTGTTTAGCCAGTAACAAAATTGACTATTTTAGAAAAATATGAGGTCAGACTAGCTGTATAAATCATCAATAACTTTTGACTTGGTTGAAAAGCCAAAATAGTCACCTCAAACGTCTCATGCGAGACGCCTCACGGAAAACGACGCCAGAGTCGCCTGAGTGGTATTCAGAGACGTCTGAGGGGCTTCATAGACGTCTGAGGGGATTAAATTTGACTATTTAAATTTAAATAATTTTCAGTTAAAAGTTAAAACTCGCTACTTAAAAAGTGCAACTACTTTCGCCTATCTCTTTCTTCATTGATTTCCACAGCTTCACATATCTTCTATATAACATAGTTACAACATTATTATTCTCGTACACCAAACCCCAGGCCACATTTTGCTTCCGGGTCAGACACTGAACCCACAATCTTAAACATGAAGCTGTCGTTCTTGAATAATAATAATAATATTACAACCACGAGTAACTCGTTATCATACTGTGTAAAACAAAACAAACCATGTGTTAGATGGGTTGACAAGTATTTTAAAGACTGTTTATGCAATATCAGTGACGAAATCTCTTTCGGTTTAGGAATCATAAGTCTTGTTTGTTGGGGTGTCGCTGAAATCCCGCAAATCATCACCAACTTTCGTACCAAATCTAGCCATGGCGTTTCCCTTTTGTTCCTTCTCACTTGGATTGCTGGGTACTTTTTTTTTTTTGCTATTTTTTTAGTTTTTAATATATTATTTTTTCTTTATATTTGGTTGTTTTAATAATTAATGTTGCAGAGATATATTTAATCTTGTTGGATGTCTTCTTGAACCTGCTACGGTAAATAAAATATTAGTCGTCTTATTTGCATTTCTTTTTTATTTTACTATTTGTATGACCTTTAAACGTTATAATTCTCATTTGTTTTTTTTTTAATTATTATTATTATTACAGTTGCCAACGCAATACTACACAGCCGCGGTAATTATATATTTACATTTGATGTATACCCTTTGGATTAATTAAATTTAGAACATGTTCTTATTCATATTATAATTTATGTTAATTATTTAACACAGCTTTACACAATAAGTACAATAATATTGGTATTGCAAAGCTTATACTATGATCATATCTACACATGGTTGAAGTCCAGGAAAGCTGATGCTAATGCTAATGTTAATGCCAACACAGAAGTATGTACTTATACACCATATGTAACTATATGCACTTTTTAACAATAAGTTGAATTAAAAGTTATGAGGTTTTTAGGTGGAAGAAGTCAAGAGACCTCTTAGGCCAACAAGTTTTGAGGAACCGCGCGGTTTAAATTCAAGAAGCTGTGCGATTAAATCACCATCTCCGCGGCAGGATTATTTCTTCACGTATGTGTTTGTTTATGTTCGTTCATTTGTATATGCTTCATTGGAATTGTGTGGATGAAAGGAATGGATGTAAAATGTGTTTCCAGGTCAGCAAGATCAATGGCTGGAAGTGCTACGCCACCCATTCGGTCTTATCTGTGGACAACAAGCAGTGGTCCAGCTTCTGCAATGGTTGTTGATGATGATTCATCTTCAGACGACGAGTCATCTGTTCAGATACCCAAGCCAGGCACCCAACCCAAGCCCATTCCGCGCTCAGTAAGCCCATTTCTTTTAATTAAAGTAGTTGTTTTTTCTTGTCAACGACCTACGGCTCGATTGGCATTGGGAAATGAACATAAGAGCTAGAGGTCATATGGTCTCATGTTCGAATCCGATCCAGAGAGGTTTTACCATAATGGGCCTTCGGGCGGCGAGTATTTGCCAGATTGGTAACTTGGTGGACTTGGGCTGCCCAGTGGGCAGCCATTTGTCAGTGCTAACCTGCTAACAGTACAAGTGATATTTTGTTAGCCATAAAAAAATGTGGCTGTCTTTTGATTTGTTTCTTTTAGTGTTTTGGCTCATTAGTTGTTTGTAATTTTGTATCATTATAAAGAAAAGTATAACATTGTGTAAAGGTCTCCATCTTAAACCTCTGCAAGTTGATTTTTTTTATTTTTTTTGTAATTTGGAACATGACAGGCTGGTTATGGAGCGTTTTTGGCGACATCGTTAAACTTGCCATCGAGGACAAAGGCGTTGATGCAAGTTTATGTTGGCAGGAAGTTGCTACAAGTACGATTTTTTCTAATTGCGCCGTAGTGAAATGTATAAAGAAGTTGTGTTAAGTTTAAATAGCTTAATTACATGAGTTTTGCAGGAGGGTAGTGGAAGTAGTGCAGTGTATGGGCAGTGGTTAGGTTGGATGATGGCTGCTATTTACATGGGTGGTCGAATTCCTCAAATTGTGTTGAACGTAAGCCCTGCGTCTTGGGAACCGCAATTGTTATATCTGAATATCTGGTCAGTCTTAGACTTACTGTTTTTTTTTTCAATCATTGACAGATTAAAAGAGGCAGCGTTGAGGTGAGATCATGCTTCGTAATTATTTGAGTTGTGTTTTATCTCGAATAGGGTGGATGGGTCAAATAAGTAGTGAATAACAAGTTTGGTTAAACAGGACTCGTGTCCGGTTGGTATAATGGGTTATACAGGTTGAAAGGCACACGACGTTTATTTTCTTGCATACAACCTCCCTAACAGTTTTTTTTTTTTTAAAACGAGGTTAACTTGGACATAACGCGCCTCCCTTGTATACAGATTGTTCTAACTTCTAGTTATTATATAAAAAATTCTAACTTGTCATAACTTTCAGGGTCTGAATCCTCTAATGTTCATCTTTGCTCTTATTGCAAATGCGACTTATGTTGGAAGGTCCCCCCCTCTCTCTCTCTCACACGCACACACACACACACATGCGCGTGTCTTTATTTCTCTCCTCATATATCCTGACGGGTCATAATTTGTGTGCAGCATACTTGTAAGAAGCACAGAATGGTCCAAAATCAAAGCCAACTTGCCTTGGCTACTTGACGCTGCAGCCTGTGTGGCCCTTGATGCATTTGTATCCTTTATATGACTCATGCATTGATCTTAAAACTAATGACCAACGCTTATTAACCACGGTTTGACCTTAACAGAAGTAATTTTGTACAGATAATAATGCAGTATGTGTACTACAGATACATGAGAAGGAGAACCGAAGATGTGGAATACTATGGTGACTATGCAGAAGCCGACAAAAGCCAAGTCTCTTGATTGCGTGACAAGAAATGTTGGTGAGGATCCTTAAGAACATACAAGAGATGCATGCTCCATGTTAATGGGCAATTAACCTAATTGTTTCTTCTGGTATTGCATTTACACTTGCTTGTAAGAAAACAATTTGGGAACTTTTAGGAAACATATCAATTTAAAATCGTTATCAAGTTCTAATTTAGTTTTTATTTTCAACACGAAATCACACGCATGTATTTATGTATCAGCCAGTCGTTATACGAAACTTAATGGCACAAATCTTATGATGTGATACATGTTACATCCAACGAGTTTAAGGATGATGATAGGTGCGTCCGTTTAGTTTCAGATGGTTATTGTTAAATGTTGAACATACGACTATAATAACATGTTCGATTATGTATCATGCTAACGAAAATTAGCTGCATTAGTGTGTAGTGTAATTGATGATCGCTGTCAAGTCGGTTAAAACCGAATTAACATAGATAACTAGGATAAGTCCGTATCCAAGAGGAGCATGTGGCTCTATTACATGGTTTTGTGTAAAGTAAAACTTACAGATTTATTCGATGGAGAATTAAACTAATGTTGACCTAAATTGTAATTAAATTAATGAAGACGAATAAACGACACAACATATATACAGCAATAGGCAATCATGTAAAGGTTCGGATTTTATAGCACTTTGCATAACTTGGCCTCATTACTACAATGACATAGCACTGTTTAACATACGTAAATGATGGATAATTAATAAATGCTTTAATCAGAAATCTAGTTTACTAACAAATTTTACCGATAACAGTAAAAATGCAAGAAGCGATCACAAATAATCAACTCACTATCAGACTTGCTATTTAACGGCTTAAACCGATAATGTGAAATACACAAAGCGATGATGAATAATTTGCTTTGCAACATACACATATGTTAAACACATGGACATACTCAAATCTTTCACTAGTTAAGCAACAAGGTTATGTTGTATATTCATGTCTAGTAAAAAGTCATAAGTTAAGAGACATTTACAGAAATCTTGGTATGTTGTGGAAGTTTCTCAATGTTGAAAGAGGTCGCCTTTTTTGTATGGTAACAAGGTGAAGATATACTAGAGGCCCAAAATCAATATGGGCCAATATTAGCCTCTCATAAAAGTTGTTATGGGCCACTTTCTTGACAATTTTTTTTATATGATGAGCCCGTAATGGCAAAGGATACAATAATAACTCAACATCATCTCCAAGATACTTGAGGAAATCAATTTGCAAGGGTTCCTAAGAGTGGAAAAAAGGCGGAATAATTTCTTTCCATTGATCAAATTGGTGCAACTCGATCGAATGGTTTGTATGTTTTAGTTTCTAATGCTAGAAAGTGATTTATTACCAATGAAGCCTAGCTCACTTGGTGAGAATTGAAGGAGCTAGAGCGGAGGTCATGTGGAGGTGGAGGGTTCGATTCCGGTCGGGGCCATATTTACCACATGTGGGGGTTCCATCTGGAAAGATCCCCAATCCAGGTGAGATGGCTAATCAGTACAGGTTGACACAGAGTGTTAGCTGGAGCTCCACCGGTTGCACCCCTTTCCGTTAAAAAAGTGCTTTATTAAATTATCAGTAATACTGCCAGCCGTTAAAAAAATAATAATAAATAGTCAGACTGAATCAAACCGGTTATAATCATGAATGAATAATTAACCAATCATAATAATAATTATTATTATCATATTCTACGCTCAAAACTGACTTATTGAATTTCTCTTATTCTCCACTATAAAAATTAAAAAAAAAAAAATTCTATCTTTTCTCATCATGGGCCTTAGCTGTTACATGAACTCCTTTTGATTCGAGCCTTCCAATTCCATAGTTGCATTCCCTTTTTCTAACCATGAGAATGAGAATTTTTGTTTTTTATTTTAATTTGTGTGTGTGAATGTGGGTCATTTCTAATTTGATATTATCCCAACTTATATCTTATAAGAACCGGTTGGGTTGTTCGATGAAATAAGGGAAACTCAATGAAATTCATAGCTATCTCAATTTTTTTCTGGTTTTCTTCCCAACTCCAATATGATTCCTATGCTTCATTAGACCATACTGCTCCGAAAAGAATACCATTTTTGATTCAAAATGAAACAAGTTTCTAACCGATACTACTATAACCCGTTTATGTTTTAAAATAACCTTAGGTTGGCAACCAATTTTTAAAGTTTTTAGAGTAAAACCGACATTTTCAAGACACCAATAGCAGTTAACTGGTTTTTTCTTAAAACACAAATAACCAGCTAACCGTTTTTGAAGTCTTAGGAAAAAAACTCCTAGCCGCTAGAATGCCTTTCCGAATCACCTTGCCCCCATACGTTAATATAAAATATGTTTTTGGATCATAACGCTTCTCCAGCTCTTAAAAAGAAACCCTTAAAAATTCACAAGTTTTACACCGCTCACATGGCTAACTCAAATGCTCAAGGTTCCTTTGAAGTTGGTGCTTCCTTGTGTGAACTAACCTTGGTGAGGGTCGTACCAATAACGAGGAACCAAATGATTTTTTCATAATTCGATTTACCTGAAATGTCTTGTGGCAATTAAAAGACACGATGCAAGATTTTTGGTTTGTTTTTCAACGCCATATCCAATTCCGCTTTGAGATCACATTTTGAAAAGCATTTTATGGTGGTGAAAACAAGACTGACTCGTGGTAAATCACAAATATCAAGCTAGGGAGGTTTTAGAACTTCAACGTCTACATGGTTAATGAGAGGATGTTACAATTTGTTATTCAATAAAACTTTTCGTTGGATCAATTTTACAACCCACACTTGACAAAAATGATTCAAGATACACTTAACCTCGTTGTCATCGTGTAAGTCATGCTATTTTTAGACGTCATTGTTTATAAGTATGTAACGACCGGAAAATTTTTCTTTTTTTCCTCTCGACTTCGTGCAACTTTCGGGGCGAAAATTCCTTCAACAGGGGGATGATGTGACACCCGACAAACTCAAGTTAATACTTTTTACAAACATATAAGTCTACCTTAGCGAGATATTCATAAAACATACTTAACAGGATTAGTTGAGTCGGTTCGATGATTCGGGGAATCATCGGGAGTCGGTTTACACACATATGTCCAAGGGTTGGTGATTCGGAGGATCACCGGGTAAAACGCACACACAGAGTATCGAGTCCTGGGGGTTGGCGAAATAACATAAAAGCGTGAATTATCGAGTATTAAATGTTTTACAATCAATAAATAACTTGCTGATATGTGTGTACGTGAATTAATGTGTTAAATTAGCGATTAACACGTCGAAAAACCAAATCGCCCAAGTTGGGGCGACGGGCATAGCCCGTAGTCACCAGCCATAGGGGCGACTGGCATGTAGAAAGAACCAGTCGCCCAAAATCAGGGGCACGACTGGTAACAGCTATAAATACCATACTTGACTTGTTTTTCATCATTTGTGCAACCTCTGTACACCCGTTTTGCCCTAAAATTACCATTTCCAAGCTAAAACAACCTTTACATGTGAAGATCTAAGGTGTGTGGTTCATCCAAATCATTTTCAAACATTGTTATGTTATTATTATGAACCCTAAAGGTCCAGATCTGATCTTTATATGTTTTCATTAATAAAAACCTTTGAAAACTCTTTCTAAACTAGGTCTAAGCACATCCTATGAGTTTTCGATAAAAATGCAAACTTTATATGGTGTTGGTGATCTAAAACATGGGGTTCTTACGTGTTTGCTATTAGAATGATTCTAGGAAGTTGTTATGACGATTATCTAGGTGCTACAAGCTTATCTGATGTCCTATGTGACTTTTAGGAGTTTTGACCCGTTTGAGGATTTTAGTGAAATCGAGGACGTAATATGATGATTTGATGCTTGTAACTTGCTAGGGTTTATGCTAGAATGATCATACTAAACCTTGATGATGACTGGAATGTGAATACGTGATTAAATCAGGTTATTTTCCATTTAGGGTAAGTTTTGCATGCTATTGATGTGACTTACCCATAATATTATCCATTTTGGGAAAAACTGGCAAGTTATGTGATAAACAAGATAATAATTGGGGCATAATGACGGGATTGGGTTGGACAATGATTGTGGATTGATTGGGGGTGTTCCAATAAGTTTCAGATCTGATTTAGAGGGTTTCGCACGTCAAAAAGGTCAACAGCCTGCAGTGTAGGTGACTGGCTAGCCAGTCGGGTGTTTTTTATATCAGTCGTGTGTTTTTTGGAACCCAGTAGCATGTCTTGACACCCAATAGCATATTTTAAACCTCGTAACGTATCTGGAAACTCCGTAATATGTTTTATGACTCATAACTATGTTACATGATCTATATGCTAGGTTATGTAATATATTCGTTATATGAGGTGCGTATCTGTGTGTTATTACTTATGAACTTGTACTTGACTAATATACGGATATAACGTGTCACTAACGGGATGTCGGGTCTTGTGTGCTCGTGTCAAACATCAAACACTTTTACAAACATACAAAGTCACGGTCTTGGACAACCCAGGATTATTGGACAAAGGTATCATCGGTCAAACACTTATAGGCGTCTTATGATATGTTTTCCTTAGTGAAGGCTATCACACAAACTATTGAGTATTAATTTCGAAGACGCAACCTAAGGTGAGTTTCACGCTTTTCATATTTTCCTGTTGGGTGAGAAACATGTTACACAAATACGAACACTTAGATCACACATGTTACATTATATCACATGTGTACTAAGAGACTTCATCTAAAGTCCTTCTAACAGTTTGAACCATAAATATGTGGGACATAGCGGGGAAGTGTGAGTAGATCAATTGGGTTTGACAAGCCCCACCCGTATTGACTGGAGGTCACACGGGTGCATATTTGTCCTATCTAACATTACGTCACCGAGTGATGGCCGGGGACAGGGAAATGAGGCAACTTATTACTATCAGTCAGCAATGGTTCGTAACACTTGAGTAACTTGTAATGATGTCTAGCTAGCATCAGATATAGATGTAGATTATCATGTGAATTTGGTTTTCAAACAGTAACTTATTTTACAAACATTAAACCTATGAACTCACCAGTATGGAATACTGTCTAACATAATATGTTTTCTCATGTTGCTAAGGTAGTAGTCATGGAATAGGACGCACGGAGTCACGCTGCATCGTGTTGTTGCATTTCTACTGTTTTGAACACTCTCCAAAATATTTTTCAAACATTAACTTGTGTTTGCTTTTGGGTTTGTAACTGTTAAAGCTAGTTTGGATTGTACACTAATTATGCTTCCGCTAAACTTAAACTGTGTGATTGTTTTCAAACGTTATTTTTACTCATATAATTGTCGTTTATTGTGACCGTTGACTTAGATACTGGTATGTCACGTACCTCGTGATAAAACCCTGCAAGTGGAATTTGAGGGTGTAACAAAGCATGTGGAATGACTCTAAAAATACTTAATTGTAGGTTTTAAAAGTTAAAAAAAAACCGGTATTAACTTAATTACTAATTTTTGGTCCTCTCCTAATGTTTATCAGTATCACACCTCTGCATTACCGCACATTGGGTTAATGATACGACATGCGTTTGAAATATTTGGATATGTACATACTGTAGAAAATTTGTTTTTTCTTTTAGATAAAGTAACAGAAACATATAAATTAGAAGAAAAATATTTTCAATATCTTTTGATAACGACTTAAATAAAACAAACCTGGTAAAATTTTCTAACCTTAATTGTGCAAGGCGGATTTATGGTTTGAGATATGTAGGGTTAAGAAGAATATTGTAAAAATATGTTACACGATGTTTTACAGATAGAAATAGGTATTGTGACAATCGAATGTGATGTCTCAAAACATATAAATCTTTTAGGAGCGATTATACTTAGATAATGTTTGATAGCGTAGTACAACAAAGAGAAACTTTAGAAATTTTCATGATAGTCTTGCCTTGGTAGGTTTGATTATAAGCTTTCTAAGGATTGGTTGGAATCGTATTGAAAAAATTAATTGAATTTCTTACTGTATTAAAAACTACATACACATGACTATCGGGAGTTTACTGTCCCATAGTTGCTTGGTACTTAAAAAATAATATTAATGTGTACCAATTTAAACAATTTTGATTTTAAAGGCTAAGTTAATGATAAAAATTATAGTTATTGAAGAAAAAATTTAAAAATATTTTAAAGTTATGTATCATGTTATTACTTGTGCAGATTGAACCCACGCATAAATGCAACTGGGGTTGAATTGTTAATTGAAAATATATGTTTGGATTTAAATTTGAAAGGCAAAGACGTCTTTTTTTTATCTTTTCAAAAAGGCAAGCATTAACAATAGGCTGAGAGTTTAATTGTACCTTTTTGCTTTTGTCATCTAGATCTGTCATGAAGGTAATAAACTCTTATGTAGTCATTCCACTAAAAGACTCCAGCTTCATTATCTCTGAGCCTGCATCAGCAACTTTCTCTTCCTCCTTTTCTTCCTCTTAATCTTTCTCTTCACTTTTTCTTTTCATCTCCTTAATATCTTAAGTGATCTCATGACCCGTGCTACTTTCATCAACAATCTCTGCCATGAATGCTTGAGCATTGTTCTCAATTTGCTATTAAGTATTCCCTCCAGTCACACGCCCCATCTCCTTGAGTAGCCACCAGGGCTCTATTTCTACTGTTGCTTGAGCTTTGATTGTTGTTTCGTGATGAATATGGAGCAAGTGAGTAACTCTGTTTGGTGGTCAATTGATTGTTTCCTATTTTTTCCCTTTGACATTTGTAGCAAAATGCCAAAGCCCATTGTAGTTGTAGCACTTCACTTTAGATTTTTCAAAACCTGCTTTACCACCAACAAACTTCGTCATAGTTCTTTCTATAAACCTTTTGCCCTTCAAGAAATCATGGCAGCTGCCACTAGATATTCATTTCCTTTAAATCATTTGGGTCTATTTGGTCATAATCTTCGTCAACTCTGCAGAATCATTGATCTTTTCCTGAATGTAGTTCTCATATGACGCCACAAAGGATGCCACTATAGCCAACTGTTTTTTTTTTTTTCAGATTTCACACTCATAGGCATTGAATCATATGTTTTTTTCTTCTTATCACTTGAGGAGGTCTTGTTTTTCAAATCCTGAGAACTCTATGACTTCTTGTCACTAGTATTAACAACATAGCATGCTTTACCATTTGAAACAACCACTACTGTCTCATCATCACTACCTAAGAAAAATGTAGTAGCACCTCCACTAGAAGATGTCTTTTTTGTCTTTCCATGATATACTCCTGGATCTTGAACCTGTTTCTTTCTTTTACACAATTAAATAATAGTTTCTCAAATTTCCGATTACAGTGTCTAAGTTCATGGTTGAATAATCTGCATTGTCCTTTATCATTAAAGTATAAATATCCCACTATGGTTCCAATGCATTTAAAAGACAGTCATTTATCTCAGTTCAGTGTACTCGATACCGTGGTTTCCAAGTTCAATCATTAAATGGTAGTACTTAGTGATGATCACTTCTAAGTTATCATGTTTCAAGTATTTAAAAACTACAAATTGTTTCTTAACTAGATCAATCCTGCTCTTCTTCATCTCTATATTTCTTTTAAAACAGTTCTTAAGTGCTTCCCATAGGTGTTTGGATATTTTGTATTTTTCAAAAGTGTATAGAATTTCCTATGGTAGGCACATTGTGATAGAAACACGTGCTTTATTTTCAGCCTCATACATCCTTGTCTCTTCGTTAGTCATCCCAGAGTAGGATGTGACTCTAGTTCTCTCGTCATACTGATGAGTAGGAGCAGCATACCCATCCTCAATACATATCCACATGCAAATGCAAATGTCGTGAAACAAGTAAACACTTCAAACATATCTTTCCATACATATCCACATGCGAATGTCGTGAAACAAGTAAACACTTCAAACATATCTTTCCACCAGAAGTAATTGTCCACAGTTATCATTTTAGCCGTGATCCATATCAGTAAGTTTGTTCAAATTAGACATGTTTAATTTTTATTAATTTTTAAGTCCGATAATAGTCCAATAATATCACGTTCTAGGCGGACTTGTCCATGTTCTCTTAGGGGTGAACAAAGACTCAGGTGAACAAGCTCAACAGACGTATAAGGAGGTATGTTCGTCCAACAAGCGAAGATGAGGTATACTTGCCTGTCGATGCTGATAAACCCTAGATCGATCAAAAACTTCCAAAATCCAACTAAAGCTTCTAGATCTAGTTGAAATTAGTAATAAAGTCATTAGGAACACTTTTGAGCCAAAAACACTAAGATTCCAGCGTGAAACAAACTCGTTAGAATTTGTTTTTTTTTTCTTACAAAAATCAATCTTGAACCATACAATTATTGAGCCGAATGCTTTGATACCAATTGTAAGTCCGTTGAATGGATCAATTTCAAGATTGATGAGATATTTAAAGTGCGGAATCCTCCAAATATCCGGTTATGCAATCTCAAGAACGAATACGAGAGTATGAACACACGGGCATGATTTAAACGGGGTTTTTATTGATTATAATATGTTGTGAATACAATAAAGTAAAACCTCCACAAAATACTACAAAAACTCACTCACATACCTAAAGCCAACATGTCTTTATATAGACATACATGTTCTCCTAGGCTGGGCCTGGGGGAACATATGTTATGTTCGCCCAGGTCATGTCCATCCAGGGTATGTTCGTTTACATCCTTGTTCGACTAACACTATTACTAGACAAACATCGACTCCAAAAACTATCATATGAACCACAAAATACGTAAACTATCTTGACAAACATGTGTCACTTGATAAGCACTAACAATTTTATTTATTTTTCTCAAAATTCCTATGCAAATTTTACTTAAAATGGGGTTTTGTTTAAAACAAAAACTGTTTTTGGTGTCGTAGGCTAGATCAAGTACAGGTATCATAACGGTACAGTGATGAACGAAACTGATCCAAACCGAACAACACCAATTCATGTATCAGTAATATCACTACTGGTATCAACATATACTTTAAAATATATGCACTTTTAACTCATTTATTTATAATTTAATTTAATGATAACTCGTGTTCATTTTCTTTATTTATATATAACGGTGAATACGCGTTTGTGTTTGATATTTTTTTCCTTCTATTTTTATATACACTTTGTTGAAAAGAGTTTTATTTTATGGTACCTTGAAGATTCGAATTGATACCAACATGTTACCGATATATCTGTTATAAGAACCAATACCGGTATTCGTGTTTATAGTTTTAATGTAAAACAAGTTCATTAATTTGGACATATAATAACTTTATACCGAGTGTTAGTACCAACAGATTTTTGTTACGTACGAACTGAACCGATCGATACCAAACAAATTCCGATCACATTATGCGGGCAAAAAAACCCTTTTTCTAAGACATGTGATCTCAGTTTTATCCTAAATATTAATTAAACTTACGTTTGAAATAAAATACGATAAAAGAAAATATAACCCTTTCAGGATATACTTTCCTAATTAATATCCTATAAAATCGATCAGTGTAATTATCTTTTTACGAATTTTGATTAGTTATCATGATCCAATACTAGAAGCAAGAGGAATCAATATCTAAAACCTTTTACTGATTTATGCCTTTTCATTCTTTAATTACCAATTTACCCATGTGATCATCATCAAGCTAGCTTTATCGTCTTGTGTTAATTAAGGGTAATCTAGTCATGACACACAACCATCCCAACTTAAATCAGGAAACATATCTGCTATAAAATTCTAATCCATTCCTCCTTGTGCACTATAAAAGAAAATCAGATCAAACCCTTCTTTAAGAATAAATATTAACATCGATCACCATGGGCTTGCAAAGAACTGTGAACACATATAATTATAAGTGGTTAGAAGCTGATAAACTGTTCTTGAAGAACCTAATAATCGTAGGCTCCATTGAAGGACAACGGCCAATGGTGTTGCCACACAACGCTGATTCGATTCGGGCCAGGCAGTTATTCCTCAGAAGCTACCCGTTAACTACACGTGACAACAAAACGAAGTTAACTGATCAGAAGACCAAGTCTGTCTTGGTTAAGGAGAATAGTTACTTGCGATTGAAGATTGAATGCTTGTTTGTTTGTTTTCAGGAAGATCAAGAGTCCAATAATATTATTGACATATAGGTGTTCGGGGTTAGGATCAAATAAATAGTCTTTTTTTTCCGTCATTGTTTCTTATTTTGCGACGCATTGTGTATTTTTTTTTCTCGTCTTATGTTATATTTTTTGGTATTCTGTTATATTTTGTGATCCATTGTGTTGTATTTTGTGATCCATGTTGTATGCTTCTCACCATTCTCATTTATTTTAGTCTTTGTAGGATAACTTAACCCAAGGTGCTCGTGTTCATGTTTGTGTTTTGGGGCAGGCTAAAAGTAGAATAATTATTCAGTTGTTATATTTATTTAAAAGTTTGTTGTTGATTCAGTTTGTCATTCAATGGATCTCTTGATCAAACTGTGGTTCTCAATTCAAGTCTTTACAGTAACCAATATATACATGTAGTTCAAAAGTTTCAGAGAGTAAACACAAGAACAGATATTATGTTTATGAACTTTTTGTAGTTTTGGGTTATCTGGATTCGGTGATGATATCTAGGCGTCTAGCTGAGGAGCGGAGCTATTCGTTAAGTGCTTGAGATTGGTGCGTTGAAAGCTGAACTCAGGCGGAGTATAAGACTAAAGGGTGTGCCATGTGGGGAGGGAATCCGGGGTGTGATGTGGCGTCCGGGGAACCCGGGAACACCGCCCCCCCCCCCCCCCCCCCCGTAAAATTTTCGGTGAGTTCGGGGTGTTTTTCCCCTTCTCCCCGTGAATTCTCATTGGTCCTTTTTTTTTTTTTTTAATCAAAGTTTATAAAAAAAAGGAAGGGGGAATGGGGGAAGACATTTCCAAACTTTGGGGGAGAAAATGGGGGAAATGATGTGGCGCTGATGTGGCACTTGGGGGAGTTGGGGAAAAGGGGGCACACCATATAGCCTAATGAGCACAAGCCAAAATTAGAGATCATAATTAGTACATGAGCTCGAGTCTATTTGATCTTGACAAGCTTTTGTGAGCTTATTATTACATTAATTAATTTCCAAATTTTTTTTTATTTACATTAATCATAATTAACTTTATTTAATATATGTTAAATATTCATAAATCAAACTTAGGTATTAAGTTATTTATTTTTATCATTCATATGTTGTAAATAATATAATACTTATACTAAGCTAATTAACATTAGAACTTATTATTAACTATTAGATTTATATGTAACATGTTATGCAAAACCGAAAGGGTACGTTTACAAGAGGCACGTTTACAAGAGGCACGCCTCATGAAGGGTTGTGTGTATCGGTTAATGGTGGCAGTTTTTCCCTCAAAAAATAACCGAACATATATCCCTCCTTTTTAACTACCATTTGTGTCTTGTATTGCATACGTATATATAGGACTTGTATTGTAATTTTTCATCTTACCAAAACATAAACAAGTGCTTGTTTTATGTCCAATATCCGAGCGATCAAATTGTGTTCAAGATCAATACATTTTGATCTTCATAGTGTATTAAATTTCAAGTGTTAGTGTGTTGCATCATTAATCATCAATCAAAGGGACAACATTTGGTATCAGAGCCAAGTTGTTTCAAGTTTCAACTTCGAAATTCAAGTTCAAAATCCTTGTTCAAATTTGTCCGAAAATTTCTGTCAACACTAGATGTACAAAAGGAAGATGTTTACTCGAAGCTAATCGTTTGATCTGAGAGTTTGTTACTACTGCAAATTGCCTGGACGCAAGATCAATGGCTGCAAGATTAAAGAAAGAGATGAAGCATCCCTGGTGAATCGAGAAGCCATCGATGTTGGTTGTGGATTATATGATGATGATTACACGGATGAATATATTGTCCATAGTACTGATAACGGGGGATGGAACGATATATGGTATGTAAACTCATCAATTCGGAATCATTATGCTAGTTCTCTCAATCATTTTTACAAAATCAAAAGATCATTCGGGATCGAGACCCGTTTGAAAAATAATGAATTGTTCTTGAGAGGTCTTGGGGAAGTATGTCTTAATCTAGACGAAACCTTGGTTATCCCAAGTGTTTTCTACACGCCTGATGTTGACCGAAACATTCTATCAATGTTTCAACTTTGTCAACAAGGTTTCATGGTTAGATTGAGTGGAAACAAGTGCTATACAAGCAACATGTTTGGACCGATTAACGCTGATCTTTCTTCGGTTGAATATGAGTCTATTTTGGAACATAAAAATAAAAAAATATTGAATGTTCTAGGAGATAGTACCAAGCATGAAGAGTTCAAGAAAGATTACTTGAACTCAATGTTTGAAGAAATGAATCTCAATTCTGAAAATACCAAAAAGAAAATGTAAAAAACGGAATTGGAAAACATTCACTTCAATCATTGGGATGATTGCATGAAAGTGCTAGATATGATTGAAAATGAAGAAAGAGTATGGTTTTATCGTGACATATACCGAGGACCATTTGTTAAAATGATTAATTGATTTTTAAATCATTATCTACGAGTACCCAATCGACCCATACCACCAAAGGTTCAATCCGGAGAGGAAATAGAACTATATGACTTATACGTGATTGTGCAAAACGAAGGTGGTCATAAACGGGTCACCAGTTATAACTTATGGGTTGTAATTGCAAAAGAGTTGGGTTTAGACTATGAAGACCAACATATGGTGATGCGTATTTTGTATGCTCAATATTTAGACGTCATCAAGTGGAACTTCAAAGTCAAGAAGGTAATGAGAAACGTTGAAAAGAAACAAGGAACAAGTACACAAATAGGGGTTGAATTCAATGCAGAAACAAACACTAGAAGTTTCAATGAATTCGATGTTTTGAATGGAGAAAGTTTTATGGAAGATGACTACGCATTGTTGATGGGTGGTGATTGGAATGTGGCTAAAAATTGTTCAAGAAACGAATATACGACTTCAGTGCAACCGAGAAAGCATTGGTGGATGCAAACAAGACATTTCCAAACAAGACTAAGTTTGATTTAGGGGTGGATGTTAGATATTCATAAATCAAACTTAGGCATTAAGTTACTTATTTTTGTCGTTCTTTATGTTATAAATAATATGATACTTATACTAGATAATTAACATTAGAACTTATTATTAAGCATTAGATTTATATGTAACATGTTATGCAAACCGGAAGGGTACGTTTACAAGAGGCACACCTCATGAAGGGTGTTGTGTGTATGCATAAGTTAAATGGTGGCAGTTTTTTCCTCCAAAAATAACCGAACATCCCTCCTTTGTAACTGCCATTTGTGTCTTATATTGCATACGTATATATAGGACTTGTATTGTAATTTTTCATTATCCTATATCTTAATAAACGAAGTTCATGACTAGTGCATATTCCAACCACTTTTCCCCACGTCTAATCCTTAGGTGGCATGTCCTGCTGAAAACACGCATCCTCCACCGCCTACCATCATATGTGTCTTCCACGCGTCTTCCACTCTTCATATACTACCATCATCTTCAAAACCGAGTGACTTCTCTTTTGCAAATCTGAATGCTCGCTCTCTCTTGTTTGATTCCCCCAAGTTTGTGTTATGGATACGGACAGAGCCTCGCTGCCCCTTTTCGCCTACAGATCTGCTGCTCCTCCATACTGTCTCATTCCTACGGTTCTTTCGGTGATGACGTTGTACGTCACGGCGATGTACAAAACGGAACCGATTGACAGGTTGTCGAAGGGTGTACGTGCGCCGCTTTCGGTGGATGGTGGCGGTGGTCGTCGTTGACACCGATTCATCGGTTGTTGGTGTTGTTTCGCCTAAGGTATTATTGTTTCCTTTGTATTGTAAATGGTGTTTGTTTGAGGGTTACTTTTGCTTTCTTCTCTATGTCAGGTTTAGGCTACTTCTGTGTGGATTTTGACATCAACTGGTTTGAATTAAAGGTAATATACTTCTTATCTCAATGACTTTTGCATTTGTGCTTTGTTTGTTTTGGGTTGCTTTTCTAATTTTATCAAGACATAAACAAGTGTTTTTTTTTTCTGTCCAGTATCCAAACGATCAAAGTGTGTTCAAGATCAATACATTTTGATCTTCATAGTGTATTAAATTTCAAGTGTTAGTGTGTTAGTATTATTAATCAGTAATCAAAGGGACAACAATATAATCTATATCTATGGCTATATCTATATTTATATTATATATATATACACATAAATACATATATATTAATATTTCAAAGCATGAAATCTTAAATGGCATTCAAAGAGGTCATCCCCCTCTTGAATGTGTCATGTGACATCCTTATTGTTTCCATCCAAAAGTCTCTTTCTCTCTCATGTTTCCCCCACAATTTTTAAGCGTTAATAACTTTTATATACGAGATATTTTAAAGAAAAAAATTACACCAAATTAACGAGCGTTTTATTATACTTCCAACGAGTACGATAGTACTATACGAAAAACGAAAAAAAAAAGATTGTTTTTTGTGGATTTTTGTTCATACAGGAAAAAACACAATGTGTTTAGGTAATTATTATGTCTAAACAAGTCACTAATCATGTTCAAACCAGTAAATAGTTCTATTTTCATTCATAACAGAATGTGTTAAAACCACCATTTTCCACACAAAAAAAAAGTCACACCTTCAAGACCACCACCTCAATCAAGCCCTGCGATAATTACTTATGGCTCTACTCTTCATTCAAACGTACATCTTCTTTTTAATATAAATTTTTATTTTTATTCACATGATTAAAATTGTTGTTTTCTCATATTGTAGTACATTAATTTCTATGTTACATCATAAAACATATTTTAACAATTCATATTAGATTTTTCTATTCCGGAAAGCTTCTGGGATATAATCTAGTATATGTTTATACATAAGTCGTTATATGCATAGAAAAATCTGTTAGTTAATTATATATATATATATACAATTAACAACTTGGGTTACCTCTAATTATCACCACCTTTCTATTGTCCAATACCCACCTTTTCACAATTTAAAATGAATCTCCTTCAATAGTCACGACCCTTTACCCATACATTGGCAACGTTTCACAAACTATATATATATATATATATATAGGGTGGGGTTAACATACAACAGGTGTGTTTTGTAAGAAATGTAAGAAAGAAATGTATCCATTGGATCATGTTATTGGATGGATGAGATTAAATGAGGGGCAAACTTGTAAATTGTGTTATAATATAATTATATAATTTTATGATGGAGGGTATTTATGTAAAAACACCCTATCTAAACTACATAAAAGTCAAATAATGATCCTCTTTTCTTGCAAATTCATTTAATTACCTTCTCTCTCTTTCTTTCACTTTTTTCTTCTTCTTCTTCTTCTTCTTCTTCTTCTCCTTCTCTCTCTCTCTCTTCTTTTATACGGTTCTTCCTCACTCTCTCTCCCCTCTCTTTCATCAAACCATAAAAACATACCTGCAAAACATGAACAGCTCGAACAATGATTCAGATCTGATGGTGTATTATAGCGAAATATCAAACATTTTGCTGCAGAAATGTGTGTTTTAGTGAACAAATTTCAAGACCATTGGTGATGCGTCAAACTTGCTACAAGATTAGGAAAAGGTGTGATTACTGGATTGCATTTGCAACAAGATCAGGAAAAAGTGTGTTTTGCTGCACCTGCGAATGTGTTTTACGATCATGAAGGCGTGTTTTATGTTTGAATAGATTTATAATTTAGGTTGCTATTGTGTTTGAATGGGTTTATGTTTATAAGATGGTGTTAAAACACAAAGTTAAACCTATTGATGGGTTTTACTGTTTTGTTGTCGTTGATTGTCTTTTGCTGATGTGTTTTATGTTAATCTAATGGTGTTAAAACACAATATACATTTGGTTAACTGTTTTTGGATTTTATGTTACTCCAATGGTGTTAAAACACATCAGGTTAACAGTTTTCAGGTGTTAGTTCGTGTTTATATGGGTATTTTGTTTAAAACACAAAGTTAATCTTATTGTGTTAAAACACGAGTTAAACACACAAAATTAACCCTGTTAACTTTATTCCAGTAAAACACAATGTAGAATTATCTGTCAAGTTAAAACACAAAGAGAAGAACACATGCATCTGACGATTTTATTTTTTCAAATAATTCGTGAAATTAGAGAAGAGAAAATCAGATTTAAAAGATAATAAAATTAGAGATTTGAAATAAAATCCCTATAATCACTCCACCATTAATAAAAGAATTAAATTTAATGATTTAATTATTTGGTTAAAATTACATTTGTATCCTTTATACTAGTTTATACTAGTGCCACGTGTCACTGTGAGAGCCTTTCTTACCCTTCTCACAAAATTAACAAAGTGTACCGTAACCCTTACATATATATATATATATATATATATATATATAAAATTAGCAACTTGGGTTACCTCTAATCATCACCACCTTTCTATTATCCAATACCCACTTTTTCACAATTTAACATGAATCTCCTTCAATAGTCACGACCCTTTACTCATCCATTGGCACCGTTTCACAAACTATACAATTTGCAACTAAGGTTACCTCTAATCATCACCACCTTTCTGTTGTCCAATACCCACCTTTTCACAATTTAACATGAATCTCCTTCAATAGTCACGACCCTTTACACATCCATTGGCACCGTTTCACAAACTATATATTATCTATCCATAAAAAACAAGTTTACTTACGATTTATTACGTTTAATTAAGTTTAACCCATTTATTTAAGATTTAAAAACGAAGAACACATCAATTAAAATTTTCCCCTATTTTGCTCATCAAAATTCTGAAGCATATTGAATCCAAAATCAACATCCATAAAAAAAGTCCAATAAACCGGTTTTTAGATTATTTTTGACAATTTTTATAAGGAAAAAACGGAATTTAAAACTTTTAAATAATAACAAAATATATCAATTTTATTTTTCAAGGAATTTGAATCGGTGTGAAAACTTCGACGATTGCTAACCGCCATCCATTTAGGACTACTTTCTAATCGTCGGTCATCTAAATATCAATTACACGCTCACCGGTTACGTCATTCGATCTACCTTGCTCTTTGTTTCGTTGTTGCAATTGTACACCGACTTTGTCCGTAGTCGCCCATCACTATACATCACCGACAACCACCTCTATTTATCCATCAAGCAAGAATCTATATACTTTTAGGTACTCAAGCGAGGCAATCGTTTTGTTACGTCAATCGCCGCCTTCTCAATAGCCGATACGACCTCTCACATAACACTGAAACGCCATAGTCGATGATGTAGTCATGAGTCGGTACCATTTTTCTTCTCCAATCTCACCCGCTCCTTCTTCTCCACTCAATTTACCCATCTATTTATTTCCTATCTTAAAAAAAGTTAAATAGTCCGACCCTTTTAACATTTTTAACTTACCCAAAACCACCTAATTTACATATATGATAACCATTAACAAACTTCGCCAATTGTCTAGCCCCATGCGAACCCCTACCAATCTTGCTCAAATTGCGAATACTAATTAATTCACGATTCGAAAAACAACCAGATAGATTTTAGAAATCTTCGCATATCATATAACAATACTAAACACATTCATAATCAACGACCCGCTGCAACGTGCGAGATGGCGTAAACTCGTTAATAATAAATGATCAATACAGTACTATGAAACTTTTAACGAAAAAAGCTTCAAGGGTCCTCTGGTTCTTCTATAACATGTTTTTGTATGGATAACTAGTGGGTTACCATCCATCCTTCGTAGCAGATTCAAAACACACACAAAAAAAAGCAAATTGTTAATGTTACGATAAAAAAACCACATGACATCGACGATTATTCAAAAGTCACAAAGAAGTTACATCGTTGTATACAAAATCAAGTTATTCGAATAAAAACTTACACCAAAACATATATAAAGATAAAAACTACAGCCACACAATTCAGCAAGTCGGTTTAAGCATAGATAAAAGAACACGTCAAAATGGTGTATTAATTTAGAGATGAGCATTGGACGGCTAAAAAACTGAATGGATTTAATAACGTTTAAAAGCAGTCGGTAAACGTTATGAAAATTCAAGTCAAAATGTAGAGAAAAATAAGTCGCAATGAGAGTTGGTATAAAAAACAAAACCAATAAAAAAATCACCGGAAGAACATTCTTTAATAGCTCAAAATGATAACTTTATTAAAGTTTAGGCGTTGTAATATAAATTGGTTAAAGAAAAATATCAAACCCACTTTCGTACAAAGGTGTGGTATAGAACAAAGAAGTGGTGATGACGATGGTATGGTGGCGGCGTCGGTGGTTCCACAGCCTCCCAAACAATCAGTCCAACAAATGAGAATGAGACTATAGATGTGGTATAGAACAGTAGAAGATGAAACACATAGATGTGGTGTAGCAAAAATTGGTTGATAAATTGCAAAAAAATATCATTGTGATCAAATACCAAGACCTTTCTCATCCACTGTAAAAGGACCATCTTTTGTCTTTCTACAGGCAAATGTGAAATTGGCTTTTGAGAAAGCGTGAGAAATAAGTTGAAGCTTCCTACTCGATTTCGTAATAGTTAGAGAGTTCAAATTCTGCAACGCATGTATAGGTAGGTAATAGGAATAGATTAGGATCAGTAGTCATTCTGAAAAAATAAGTAAATGAAGGTTGGGCTAGTCACTAGTGAATACATGCTTAGATTTGGGTTCTCAAAGACCACTTAAATATATTATATTTGTTTATTGATGTAACTCTCAGCCTTCAGAATGTGTATATTTATATTTTTTAACATCAAATGTACTCTTTTACACCATTAATTCTAAACTATTCTCCCTTATCTAATAGAATGTTTAGGATTTTGCTTATTCAACTTCAAAAGTGCTTTTGATTAAAATTGCTTATTGATTTATGACTTTTTAAAAACGAGTTTCTAAAAAAGTGTTTGGATTAGCTTTTGTGGTGGGAAAAGTCAGTAAGTCAATAAATTGCTTTTTAGAAAGTGTTTGGTTTAGCTTATTAGTGTAAAATAACTAAAAGCTAAAAGCCAAAAGCCATGATTTCTAACTTCTTGAAAAAAGCTTTTCCACTCTTATTAAAAAGCCAAAACCAAAAGTGTTTTTGGTTTACACAAACAACTTATTGACTTATTGGCTTTTAGAAGACGCCAGTAAGTCGATAAGTTGTTTTGTAACTCAATCCGAAACACTCTCTAAGTTTAAACTTATGACCTCTCTTTAATATGTGCCCCTGTTAGGTTACTAGTCTAACAAATCACATTGTTAGAATGCATTTAACAGTGTCTAGATTATGAGATAAAATGAGTGACTTAAATGATACTCCCTCTGTCTCAATTTAAATGTTCTTCTTTCCTATTTTGTTTGTCCCAAATTAAATGTCTCTTTCCAAAAATAGAAATGTAATTTCCAGTTTTGCTCATAAAAGATAAAACACAATCATCACTTTTGAGGATGTTATTGTCATTTTACCACATACAAACAAAAGATTTCTTAAAATGTGTGTTTTTAAACATGGGACATTTAAATTGGGACGGAAGGAATAATAGTTTTTTTCTGATAAGATAAAATAATGTAGCAATGATTTCTGTGTCGTACTATATAGATAGCAAAAAGAAAGTAGTTTAGCATTATTGTGGTCCCTAGTCTAGTGTGGGTTATAACTATATAACATGTCATATAAATAGGCTTGGAAGACTATTATTTTATGCATTGATGGATAGACCAATTAAAGGAAGGTATGTTTAGTTGGTTTCATACTTTCATTGGTTGAGATCTTCTGGATGATTGATGACTTATCTCGTGATTGGGCTCAACGTTTTGGCTTAGTTCCGTATAAGAATATAAGGGGATAGAACCTTCTTGAAGTGTTTCTTTTTAAGAACAAAAAATATTTGTGTCAAAATAACATATGCGAAGAAGAACAAAATGCCTTGTACATGTAATGGATCTTGAAGTACTATTTCTGCATCTCCCTGACCAAATCCGCCTACATTAGGATTACTTGTCAACGGTTGATCCAATTTGATAGATTCGCCTTCTGAAACAAGAAGTTCCGGCCCCGGAGGGATAATATCAACCACTTGACGTCCATCCGATGCATCCGCTATGGTTATTTCGTATCCCCCTTTTCTTTTCGTAGGATTTTGCTTACTATACTTGATGCTGTAGCATTATAAACTGTATTGTTACTTTTGCTCCCGTCAGGATAAATCTGGCCCCTTCCCCTGTTTCCACCTACGTATATAGGATATTTTAAGAAGTGAATATCTTTCTTAGTAGCGGGGTCCGGGGAAAGAATAGGAAAGGTGATTTCACTATATTTTTGACCAGGAATAGGGCCTATGACAAGAATATTTTTTTGATTGGGGCGATAGCTCTGAAAAGACAGATTACCCATCTTTTCTTTTATCTCTGGGAAAATACGATCGGGAGGAGCTAATTCAAAACCCTCTGGTAAAATAAGAACAACCCCCACATTCACACCCCCCTTTTTACCATTAGCAAGAACTTGTTTAAGTTGCGTATCATAAGGAATTCGAACAACTGCTTCAGATACAGTATCGGGAAGTACCGCTTGCGGAACCTCAATATTCACCAGTTTATTAGCTAAATGGCAATTGGCGCATACAATACGCCCAGTCGCTTCTCGTGGATTTTCATAACCCTGCTGTGCAAAAATGGGATATGCATTTGAAATGGATGTACGAGTTATTATATATATCATGAGCGATACGGAAATAGATCGAGTAATCTATTCCTTCGGCGTCAACAGAATTGGTTATGGGTACCTCACTATCATCACGATAATAGTCACCACCCATGCTAGTCGTAATCCTGTAAACCAAATTCTGGTTCTAGTTAACGGGTTGGTAAACAATGATTATCAATGCAACGGTTGAATTTAGGTATTTATTTTAGGAAAAATGGAAATACATAATCCCAACTATTGACTATTGGCCAATAACAGTCCCAACTACGAAACTCACCAATATTGGTCCCAACTTTCGACATATTGGAAACCAATGGACCCAAAGTAACGGAGGCTAACTCCGTTAGTGTGATGCTGACGTGGCATGCTTAGGTGGCAAGATGATCCTACGTGGCATCCTACGTGGCATGCCACGTGGCAAAATGATCATACGTGGCATCCAACGTGGCAAAATGATCTACGTGGCATCCTACGTGGCATGTCACGTTAGCATCACACTAACGGAGGCTAACTCCGTTAGTTTGGGTTCGTTGGTTTCCAATATGTCGAAAGTTGGGACCAATATTGGTGATTTTCGTAGTTGGGACTGTTATTGGCCAATAGTTAATAGTTGGGATTATTTATTTTCATTTTTCCTTTATTTTAATACTTTTTTGACCGTTTGAATTTATTTTATATGAAACGGTAATATTTTTTACTGTTATTTTCAAATGGTATAAAAATATACGCGGTTTAAATAAAAAAAAGGAAAAATGGAAATAAATAATCCAACTATTGACTATTGGCCAATAACAGTCCCAACTACGAAAATCACCAATATTGGTCCCAACTTTCAAAAAATTGGAATATAATGGACCGTCACTAACGGAAGCTTAACACCGTTAACCCCTACTTATGTGGCATGCTGAGGTGTTAAAAAAAAAACCCTGCACTTAACCTTCTTCCTCATTCACCATCTTCTTCCTCATTCACCATAGCCACCATCTCTCTCTCTATCTCCTCTCTCTTTCTCTCTCAGATCTGCAACCCACCATCTTCTTCCTCCTTCACCATAACCACCATCGTTCTATCACCATAACCAACCCACCACCATCTTCCCATCTTTCACCACCACAACCAATCCGCCACCATCACCAATCCTCACCCATTAATTCTGCTCAGATTCGGATCTGGTTGCCAACCATCACCACCATCGTTTCAAACCCACCACTAGAAATCCCCAAATCGAACTTGAGGATGTTGAAAACCCTAAATCCCCAAATCGAACTTGAGCAATTGAAGGAACACCCCAAATTCAAAAGAAAACAAGATGATCTATATGTGGAACATACTGTCAGCTTAACCGAAGCTCTTTGTGGGTTTCCATTTGTTCTTACTCATCTTGATGGCAGGCAACTTCTTGTTAAATGCAGGTGGTGAATGATGGTGGTGGGTTCGTTGTGGTGGCGAAGGGTGTTAAATGCAGGTTAGTTTTTTTTTTTTTTTTTTTTTTACACCTAAGCATATATATATTATATTAAAATAAGTTTTTGTGCCACATAATCAAGTTTTTAACACCTCAGCATGCCACATAAGCAGGTGTTAACGGTGTTAAGCTTCCGTTAGTGACGGTTCATTATATTCCAATTTTTTGAAAGTTGGGACCAATATTGGTGATTTTCGTAGTTGGGACTGTTTATTTCCATTTTTCCTAAAAAAAACACAAACAAACAACTAGATTAACTAAACTACTTTAAAACACAAATAAATGGATCTAAGGAAATCAAAAGGTGTGGCAAAGGGTGGGAGGGAAACCTTGAAATCTAAAGTCGGGGGGTTCTAGTAATCGTGGTAGAGGTTCGGGTTCGGGTTCGAGCTCGGGTACGGTTGAAGCCTATAGGCCCATGATAAATTTTCCACAAAGTCAACCCCCACCACAATCGTTTTACCCACACCAAACCCCAAAGCCAACCCAATTATTTTCCACATTTGTTTACGCCGCTTCAATTAACACCACAACAACAACTAGAGGACTTCGACTTGTTTGCAATGAGACTCCAAACCCTTGTCAAACAAATGATTATGATACAGAGCGAGACCTCCACCTACGTCATGATGACGATGAGGAGGAATAAACTGTGCCAGAGACACAATTCAAGGCACATGAAGATGAAGAATTGGGCGATGAAGTGGAGAAGATGCTTGTTGTAGAGGACGAAGTTGCAGAAGTTGATCCGCGAGGGAAAAAGAAATATGAGAAGCGAACAAAAGCTGTGAAGTGGAATACGACCCAAGAGGTTGCTTTGGCAAAAGCTTGGTGCTATGTGTAGGAGAACAGGGAGAAGAGTAATCAAGGAAGCAAGGGGAGTTTTTGGAGGGCGGTCCAAAAACATTACGCAAAATTGTTGGAAGGATCCACCCGAACAATTGATCAAATTACTTCTAAATGGACCGCCACGAACCCACAAATGAATGCGTTTAATGACCTTCATCAACAAGCAGTAATGATTATGATATATTTAACGTATAGTTTTATTTAATTATATAATTTTTTCTAAAATGTATTTTTAATTGCTTGAATATAGGAGCGGCTATGAGGGAGTGGATGTAGTGATCTTAATGTCATGCAAACGGTGATGAGAGATTACAGAAAAACGCATCCTTCTGGTTTTAACCATCAAGCGGCATGGGAGATTGTAAAAGATCACGGTAAGTGGAAAAAGCAAGTGTTGATGGGTGAAGAATGGTCCGATAGTCATTCCGACAAGAGACGAAAGTCTTCGAATGGCGACAATTATCATGCGTTTGCCTTTTCCACACCGGACGACTCCACCCCCACTAGCCACATTCCGGATCTCAATGAAAATGCCAACCCAACGAGACCCAAACGAAAAAATAAGAAAGCCGCCGCCGCCGAGTCTTCAAGCAAAACATCATGGGTTTACGAATTTGGGTCATACCGAGCGATGAAAGAAGATAAATTGAACCACTTGGTCACCCTACAACCCCAACAAGGCGAAAAAACTTTATCGTTTTTAGAGGAACAATGCGAATTGTTGAGACAAAGGCATTATGACCACGACTTGAATATGTATTCAAAACCGCACGACCACCTCAAAGGTAAATCTTTGGAATTGCTTTTGAAACGTAAAGAAGAAATCGCGGCGAAATACAATTGGGATCGTTATTGGGTTGAAGGCGACGACAACGATGAAGGCGACGAGTAAATTTAGGTGTTTGTATATTTTTTTAAATTGATGTTTCTTGTATTTTTTTATTTTTAATGAAACGGTTATTTTTTTTAGTTTTACAAACGGTTCTTTTTAATCAAACGGTTAATTTTTTTAAATGGTAATTAAAAAAAAGAAAACTAAAAAATAAAGATTTGAGGGTGTTTGGTATTGAGTTTCAAAATAACTTGTTGACTTATTGGCTTTTCCAAGAAGCCAATAAGTCAATAAGCTGTTTGTGTAATCCAAAAGCATTTTCTGTTTTGACTTTTTGGCTTTTGGCTTTTAAGGGTGGAAAAACTGTTTTTGAGAAGTTAGAAATCCTGGCTTTTTGTTTTTAGCTTTTGGAGAAAAATTACAAATCTGCCACCCATACAACCAATATTCACAATAAGTTAAGCGAAACACATAAAAAAACAAATCTATTGACTTTTTGACATTTCTCATCTTAAAAGCTAATCCAAACACTTTTTTTTAAAACTCATTTTAAAAAACTCATAAGCCAATAAACATTTTTGACCAAAAGCACTTTTGCATTTACAAACTTAATCCCAAATAGTGTAGTGAATCAGTTAAGTGTTGTCTCGAAAAAAGTGTTTCAGTGAAGTAATGTGACAGTGCAGAATTGGTTAAAATTAGTGAAAACAAAATCATATATGCACCCCTTCCCCCTAAGATCAACCCATTACATGGGAGTTGACAGTTGTAGACTTTTAGAGGTGCACCAATCAGTTTTCTTTCCTTAACCGGTTTGGTTAACTAAACCACCCGCTTTTGTTCTCATTTTTGCAATAACCGGTTTGGTTAATAACCAGGTTTGTTTTTTCTTGTTTATTCGGTTATTCACTTTAACCGGTTGGGCTAATAACTGGTGTTTTCAGTTAATTAACCGGTTTTTTCCTATTACTTTGATTTTCCAGTTAACCAGTAAATTGTTTAAAAATGGTTAAAACCCTGGTTCCTTTGGAAAAATATCCCTAACCTGTTGTGAACCTACGGTTAAGAAAAACCACAAATCGGGCTAACCTCAATCGGTTATTAACCGCTTATGGTTTCGGTTAATAACTGTTTTTGGTTATTTAACTAGTTATTTTGTTCACCTCTATACAGCTGCATACTTTTAATTCAAACCAATAGCTGTGGTTCTTTCCCTCTTCGTTCGATAGCAGCGCACAAGCAGGAAGGAACAACGGTTGTTTTCGACTACTCATGTATGCTTACGGCTCACAGTCATTTATACGTGTCATATCACTGGATCTTTTCATTGGCGACGGTGGTGTGAGCGTAAAAGCGAATATTTTTTTCAATTTAATTCCACATCAACACAATGCATAACACCAAAGTTCATGAAAAATAAAACTGACACTAACCACTTAACAAAGATCTTTGCTACCATTGATAGTTGGAAAACTACCAGAATAAATTCTATGAACTCTTTGTATATCTGCAGCGCGCGTGGTACACGACTTACCATGTAACTTGGCCTTAAAAACATCATTAGTTTCTACACATGTTTCTTCGACATTTGCAGCCTCTCTGAACTTGCCTTCTTTCCACAAACTCTTCACAAGCGAACGCTTTGCAGAAGCATCAAGCGTCAGATTAAAGGTTTTCATATCTTCAAATGCTCTAAAAGCTAAAACAGCTCTATTGGAATTGCAGTAAGCACATATTAACACCTTAAACATATTATCATCCGGTTCTAAACCGCTCTGTCTAACCATCCCAAACAGCCTCTGAACCGTTTTAATGTCCCCCGCAACTGCAAAATAATGCATCAATGACGAAAAGGTTTGAATGTCCGGAAGAATTCCACATAAAATCATCTCGTCTAGTGTATCCAAGATCTTTGAATCCATTTTACACTTGACTAATGTTTTCAAAAGAGATGAATACAGAGACAAAAGACGTTGTTTTGACAATGTACCACAAAGGGTGTCAACATTTTGGAAAATCTTCAACGCAGCTTCGCCTTTCTTTGAAAGGCCGTAGTAATCAATAATTATTCTTACAGTAGTATATGGTAGTTGAATACCTTCGCTTTTAATTCTGAATATAAGTTGTTCAACTATGTCAACGTGTCCTTCACGAGCTAATTTGGTAATCATCTTAGATATTGTATGAACATCATGATGAAATCCCGGTTGATTAGCAACCCAACAGTAGAAATCCCATGCTGACTCAGCAGAACTGAAGCTCCTAATCATCTTTGAAACCACGCGTGTTGTCCAAACAAATTTTGCATCCTCGAGTGCTGATACCTCTTCAGGCCTCCAATAACGAAGAGAACTAGCTAAAACGCTTGGGTCAAACCATGGTCTTAACTTCACTCCATCCACATCATCATCATCATTAATATCATCATCGTCGTTAATATCATCATCATGATGATCATCAAATAACAATTTCACATTTTCAATTCTCTTATCAGGCAACATTTCTTTAACTAGTTCTAACGTTTCTTCCACGAATCCTGCATCATGCATTCGTTGCAGTGACGGGAGCATCACTCGTGTAGGAAAAACTCCATCCTCTTGCATTTGACTAAGCAAACTTTTAGCCACATCAAACTTATCAGCACCACAAAATGCATCAACCAGAACCGAATACTGCCTTAAAGTGCGTTTCACATCCATCAACAGTAACATCTCAAACACTTTCAATGCCGAATCTAAGTTCCCAGCATTCACAAGATGTTCAATAATTACAGTATAAGTTCTAGAATTAGGAACCCCTCCTTCATCAATCATCCTACAGAAAGTCTTAAGCGCCTCATAATCCTTGCCCGTTTGTGCACAAAGCTTCATTATGATGTTATACGACTCAATATTCGGGAACTTTTGGGAGCTTTTCCATTCATGCCACACACTAACAACCGAATCAAGATCACCTGCAGTCGCATACAACTTCATCTGATCCATGAAACTAACACGAACAACATTCCTGAATTTCCCTGAGTTTATACCATTTATAAGCGCCTTAAGCCTCCCAAGTTGACGCGATTTCGCAAGTACTTTTGCCAACGCGTAAAGGGTATTCTGATTATGACTAAAACTTGGAATCTTTTTTAAACTTTCAATCAAGAAAAGAGCAGCGTCTGGTGACGGAGCAGATTTAAGTGCATTGGTGACTACAAAAGAGTCCAAAGCATGATCATCCAAGATCGAAACAAGTGAATCTAGCGAATCAGATCGAAGAACAACACGTATTCGATCCATGAGCCTTGCCCGCTCTAGGTAAAGCGAAACCGCATTCTTTGAAGTCTTAGTGGCAAAGTTATGACCATGAAGATGCATACCCATACAGGTATTTTCAACATGGTGTAAGGAATATTGGAATGCAGGCAAACCCAAATGATAAATTCTTTGTAGACTACTTTTATGGGTAATATTAATACTATAGAGTTTCATCAGTATACCCATTGTATAGTGCAAGAATATTATTTGAAAAAGAGTAAAAGGAGGGAAGCTGGACTTACGTCGAACAGTTGGTGTGCAATCCAGCTTTTATTCTTAAAAGAGCAACGAGACTCCAACAACGAGTACTGTCTGTAATGTTACTGACAATTTCACGCATCATCTTTGATTTGAGCATCCTGCATCCGTAGGTTCCCGACCGATCGTTGCGCGTTGGAGTTTCTGGTTCTTGTTTAGGCTAGATGTTCGTATTTTATTTTTATTTTAGGCCATGTTTGGCTAAACTTCTCCTTATCACCTTATTTCCTTTTTCACCTCCTTATCTCCTTATCTCAAAAGTTACAAATCCTTACTTATAACTTATCTTCTTTTCAACCCACAAAAACTCCTTTTCAACCCATTACTCAAACATTATTTTCTCCTTATCTCCTTCTTGATTAAGGAGATAAGTTATAAGGAGGTAAAATAATGAATCCCAAACATGCCCTTAATAAAAGGGGTGTTTCTTTCGGTGAAATTAAAAGTTATTATAAATTTCATAACTTTATTAAATATGGAGTTTGAAACTATTGAAGTTGGAGTTCAAGACTCGAAAGTCTAAACTATTCTGGTTGGCCGATATCATTAATAACTATCACAATAACTACCGATATTTTTAAGTTAACACTTTGTTATCTTACCCATAAATTAACCAAACACTAATTCCGTTGGTTTTTTATGATGTAACATTTTTTGTCTACGTGGCATTCTGATGTCAACATGCCACGTAGGGAAATTTTGCCCTGTCATCGTGCTATGTAAGAAAAAAATATCATGTCAGCATGTTACGTGGAAAAATGCTACGTCATAAAAAAAACTAACGGAGTTAGTGTTTGGTTAGTTTAGGGGTGGCATAACAAACAAAGTGTTAAGTTGAGAATATTAGTAGTCAATGTGATAGTTGTGAGTGGAAATGTTCTTTATCACAAACCTGATTTTTTTTCTTTATACGTGCAAAATTATATTATTAAATCCTTTTTTTTTTCTTATGTTAGTTTGATACTACTCTTTTTTGTGAAATATAAACTATTAGTTATTTGTTTTTTTCTATATAATATATTAGTTACGCATTTGGTCAAGTGGATCGAATGATACGGATATAACAAAGGATGCCCTAAAAGAAAACGCAAAAGTGTATAAGAGGAAATGGTTTTCCTAATTGAGTCATAGGAAATTGCGAGAAATCATTCCAATTGGGTTCTCATTCAATTTCCATTGGTGGATCTTGATGGCCCAATGGGTTGTCGTTCCCAAAAATGATAAAAAAGCAACCGAGTCGGGAAATCTCACAAGGTTGATGAATGGGCTATCAAGCAACATTCCCATCATCAATTTAAACGACGACCACACCGACGGCACAATATCGGCAAGGCATACCAGAAGAAAAGTGATGAGTAGTCAATACGCAAAGGGAAAGAAGGTTAGGTGGATGCCATGACCGAATTCAAGTCGAAAAAAATGTTGGAGTTGGAGGAGAATAGAGAACGATGAAAGATGTTGGCGGGTTCAAAATTTTAAAAAAAAGATGATAAGTACATGAACACTTAGAGGACATAGAGAAGAATAAGGATTTGCAAGTTATGAGTAAATAGCATGAAAACGCCCTGAACCATAAAAGTCGATTTTCATTGAACGTAAATGGAAAATTTATGTGAAGTGGAATTGGCTTGATAACTTTTAGGTTGTTTTCTTTACATGTTTTTGGTCATCTTTTTCTGTAACATTTAGGTTATCTAGTTTAATTCTTATTGTACTGTATTATTTTAAGTAAAATGCGTTTTTTTAGTCTTTGATATTTTATTTTAATTAAAAGATGTTGGATTTTAGTTTATTCAGTTTTATATTTTATTTAAGAAAGAACAAAATACAGTGATAGAATGTGATGGGTGTTGCAAATGTAATAGTAAAAATGTGATAACATGTAATAAAATGAGGTGTCAAATGGTGATTCGCTGAGTGAGTGTGTGTGATAAATGTGATAGGGTGAAAGGTGTCCCTTTCAATCCAAAAGGTCAGCATTCGGATAAAAATTAAACTAGCACAAGAGTATGTTGTATGCGAAATAATAAGCCCATTTTACGTAGATAGGATTATCTTGAAATGAAAATTAGGTTAGATTTCGGGTCGTGTCAAGAATTACCACCCATACTTTTACTCCAAGCTTTTCCATACATAAATAGTAATGGTAACTTAATCGCGAGTTGATTTTTATCAATTAGCACTTATTTTGCATATTTGAAACAATGTGGTTAGTCTGGGCTGGTGTCCTTTTTGCAATGAAACTACTGAGTCGGTTGACTATAGATTTATTTCACATGGTAGGGTGTGCATTATTTGGCAATTCATTAGGAAAAACTAGTGTACGTAATATACCACCCATATACGATTTCTCGATTTGCGACCTTTTATATATCTTTATAGAAGCCCCTAATTTTGATTTGAAGAAAGACTATTCATGCAGTTGTTCACTTTACTTGTTGGTGCATTTAACGAGCGCGGATTGATGCTATCTTTAATAGGAAAATTTATGTCTAAAGGGTGATGGAAGAGATAAGAAGTGCATACTTTTTTGGTTGAAAATAGAGCTAGATTGTCTTCTCTACACCGAGAGAAATAGTGTAAGTTTGTACGTGGGTAACTTTCCGTACTAGTAAAGGAAAAAATTAATTAGGGTGGAGGGGACACCATCACCCCATCACATAGTCACTAAAAATCTAAAAAATCACAATTTGTCACCGTATTACACCCAATTCTCTCACATGTCACTAAATCACTTGCAACACCCATTACTTAAACGATTACTTAAAAAAAACCATCTCCCCATCAAGAGTCATATTCTCCCCATCACTACCATGATAGAACCGCTTGTTGCGGTGTTTGACGGTGATCACATAGCATCATCACTTGACACCACCTCACCCCTACTAACACTAAGGGGCTGTTTGGTAGCCTCTTAATGAGACTTTTAACCATTCAGTGCTGAATGATTCAGCATTCAGCGCGTTTGTTTCAGCCTCTGAATGGAATGGTTAAGGCTGAATCATTAAGACTTGGGATGTTGCTAAACCATTAAGCACTGAACTAGGCTGAACCTTAATGAAACTCTCATACCAATGTGGGACAAGAAAACTAACCATTAAGAGGTCTAACTTAATGATTCAACACTTAACCATACAGACCTCTTAACCATTCAGACCTCTTAACGATTCAGCACTTAATCAACCAAACAGCCCCTAAATTTAATTAGATAGTTATTTCATCACATGTATTTTAAGGAGGGTTATCAAATATGTGGGCAACTACTTTTCTATGTTATTAAAAGTATAAAGTATATAGAAAATTACTTGCCAACATATTTATTGTTGAAGTTCTTTGCAATGATTGCAATGGAGATGGAGTTAAAACACATGTTATTAAATAATTACAAAACTCCTATTTTGAATTCTGGTTCCAAACTAAATATTCAAATTTGAAAGCAGTAACTATTTGATACTTGTCCTAAATGTTGTATTATTATAAAATTGAGTCTAAAAAAGGAAATAGAATTTACAATAAATCCAAACATGTGACGTGCATATTTTGAGAAGAGAAAGGAAAAAAGAAATATATCGAAGGGTTGCTGTTCCATTGATCCCAATCCCATGCATGCTAACGCTACCAGCCTGTCTTTTTTGGGAAGACGTGTCCATGTTTTATCATCTTTTGCTCTTGGACCACCCCCACCCCCACCCCACGCTAACCCACCACACCCCGCATATAAATATACGATCTATAAACTCACCACTTTTATAAATAAAACTTTCATGACATAACAAACTTATATATGTATATACGGATACAAAAAAAGTTTTTGTTTATCCTGGATAAAATAATAACAGAAGTATGTAATTATTAATAGCACATTTGACTTGCTAATTCTACTTACACTTCGTTGTACCAACTAATTAAATCATGTTGTAAACTTAAATCCAGTTAATCAAGCTATAGGAGTCGACAATTTATGCTTTTTTTATCATGTTTTTTATATACATATAAATATATTAGGCTACTACTAATCATATTCTATATTACCTTATTAAAAAACTGGATGAATAGTTTGGTAATTTTACATGAAGTTTAAGATAACATACCAAAAACCATAGTGTGATTCACTAATTTATGCGTCATTTCTTCCCTTTATGCCCCTAATATGCAGCATTTGATGACAATTATACAATGACTAATGCACGAATTCTAGATCATTGTTTTTGAAGCCGTTCATTTATTCCGCTTTCAATGGCATTGTCTCTTTCACATCCCATCACCACCCTCTTTATTTATTGTAGGTGATTGAATGCTCAATTAAAGAGTCTTCCACATCAATGATATTAAGCCTTTTCATCCATTCAACTCTTTTCATCATTGAATTCCATAATTATAATATTCAATTGGATTATTGATTTGGATTAATTAATGTCCAATTCATTAACCGACGAACCATAATTGGAATTTATGATTGGTAACAGATAATTATTATAATTATATTTTATATATATTGACGTTCATAATCAAAATGGGTATCGCAAGTTTCAAACACTCACCAATTATCATTTGAAGCACCACAACACTTGCCACCACGGTTTAAGATTTTCACCGCCGTTGTGGTTTCATCGTCGCAGCCATCAGTCCGTAACCAGTGCAAACCGCTGCAGTAATTCTGACTTAACGCTTTCAAGGTACCAATATCATCTTCTTCTTCATTATCGCTGGATTTCTATTGTTTGATGTTGATCGTCTGTACAATTTCCATCAATTGGTCTGTTAATCGTTGGATATGTATGTGTATCTTCTTCTTCATTAGGACCATGGATAAATTCATACATTCAGGTAACAAATAACAAATGTGATTTTTGATTTTTGTATTTATCATATCACTAATTACCGTGTTTATAATATTTATTTAAAAAAATGAATATTACTTTTATTTTCTATACTGGTGATAGGTATTATTGCTTAATGCTTGTCAATCCTTGCTCAATTGCACACGTACAGATTAACTGCATCTCTGTATAAATCAGATAATTTGTTATTTGGTTTGTAAACATGACCTATGATGACAAAGCAGCCGAGGCAACACATGGCTTTTTGAATTGACCTTATGTTCCCATGAGAGGAAGGTGTGTAACATTCTAACTTCCTTTACGCCTACTTATAAAACTAAAAATTATATTTGGAAATTAAATTTTAGTTTTTAATGATATCATACAATATCTCATCATTGGATTACTTTTTTGTACAAAGAGTTTTATTGCTTATTAAGATTATGACCTTCCTATTTCTCCGAAAGATGTGCCACTGCATGCTTTTCCTCACCCCTGATAGTGATTTTGCTAGAAGCAAGTAGGTAATACTATCCCTAATGTTCTCTTTCATATAAAATTCAAGAAAACACAATGGTTTTAAGTAAAGAGCTAAGAAGGTACAACATTTTTATAGATATAAAATTATTCCTTTGAGACATTACAAAACAATAATTAGAGACACCATGAGTCCGTATTATAGGTGGGTCGGATGAGTTGTGCAACGAGTCAAAATGCTTCGAGTTGCTTTACCTGCATACTTGCATAACTACAAAAATAAAAATGATGTCCCAACTTTTCAACCAAAACAATTTAAGGAGTTGTTAATACTTTGGTTATATTTCAGAGAAAGGTGGGAAACTAGCGATTTTGACTCAATAATCAATGTATAGGCTGGTTTAAAATAATATTTTTTATCTCAAATGGGTGCGAGTGAAATGAGTTAAGTCACTTAAAGCGTATTTTTAATGCTTATGAGTAAATGGTTTTATATTAATATGGAACGGCTACAATACTGCTACATTGCTGAGAATGAGGGCCAGGAGGAAGATTAAGAAGGCACGGCACCTCAACATTGCTAAGAATGAGGGTGGGAAGCAGATTAAACAAGGCTTTTTTGTAGGTTTTTCATGGGATGTGATTTTTAATTTCAAATACTACCTGTTTCTTTTTTTCTCAGATTTTTACATGTACCTCTTTTACGGTAAAATTGCATCTTACGAAGGTTATGAGGTGTATAGTTATCATGGTCACATGCCAACTTTATTAGTTTTAACTTTCTTACTAAAACCGGCACATGGTTTTGAAATCATAACACCAATGAGTGGCTCATAAGTCGACAATAACTGTGGCAACATGCCAACGTTGATTTATTTCCAAATTTAATTTCATGGTTCAAGTAGATAGAGGAAGGGTTTTTTAGTCACAGTAGCATGGAAAAATGGAATTTCTTTAATGGAAAACTCTATTGATGTATTACATTATGCAAGTGATGTTACTTCTGACTTACTTAATTCATACAGTTGTCAATTCTTAGTTGATACTCACTTCCTCTTTGTGAATTGATATGTTAGTTCTTTTAACAAATTGATATTAAAAATAAATTACATAAAACCCGTCACACAAATATGTGCCAAAGACATAAATACATGCAACAACGCATGGACATTCCACCTGTATAAGTTGGAATAATACCTTTAAAATTTTGTATCAAGTGCGAGTTGTCCCACAAATTGACCCCTAAGTGCATTGTCCTTTAAATTATTTCACAAGTCATTTTCAGTCTTCTCCCTTGCCCACCCATACATGTATCTTTATTTTAATTTATGTTATGCTCCCCTTTGGCTACTTTATTTTTACCTACCCTTTTTATTTTAAACACACACACATATTATAATATATATAAACATGGTCAGAATATTCATTTATCGGGGCACCAAAAATATTTGATGAAAACCGTGTGTATCAATTATATATATATATATATATTATATAATTGAAAGTAATAAATCCTGTATGTCATTTAAAGAGCGCATTCTCCATTTTGAGAATGTCATATGGTATGTCATATGGCATTAATTGATTTTAAGAAAAAAAATTAAAAACAAAATTGGATTTTTCTCTCTCATGTTTTCTTCCATAATTTTTAAACGTTAATATCTTTTATATACGAGATTTTAAAAAAATTTACACCAAATTAACGAGCGTTTTATTATCTTTCTAACGAGTACCATAGTGCTATATAAAAAACGGAGAAAAAAAACGACAATTTTTTTTGTGGGGTTTTGTTCATACAAAAACAAAAAAAAAAAAACACGAAGTGTTCAGGTAATTCATTAATCATATATAGCCAAGTCACTAATTATATTCAAATCTGTAAAGGTGAATTCTATTTTCAACATGTGTTAACATTGGAGTTGTACATTGTTTTAGGTTATGTATTAACATTAGAGTTATTAACATTGGAGATACATTGTTAATAGTTTTTGTTTAGGTGCCACCCGAAACTTTCCTGCATGTAACTGTAAAGCGTATCATTCTATTTCATATGTAAAATTGATATGTCATATTAGATTTCTTAACCTCGGGACGTTCCTGGGTTATAATCTAGTTATAATTATACAAAACCATCATCAAATATTATATAACACTAGCAGGGAACTCACGCGTTGCGACGGAGTCGACAATATAAGGTGGAAACATAATTCAAACCTTAAAACGATTAAAAGAATCAAAATGTAATGTGTATGTTTGTCTGTGTGTAAACACCTGTACTTCGTAGTGGGGTAATTTTTTAAAGTCTACAAGGAGACATGATAGCATGCTATGTTCTATATACCATATGCAATTTGACCTACATGCTAGTAAAAAAATGGAAGTAGCGGTTTGACTCATTAGCAACTATTATTATACTAATAGTCCCACTCAATATGTTGAAAATGCCAGATCTGAAGAGATTGCCTTGGAGAAGAAAGCTTTATAAGATCCACATTAGCAACCTGCAAAGAAGCATACTCATAACTTTTTTCACATGATACAAACAATGCAATAAAACTGCTAATCAAGTGCACCATAAATTTCTATCAGTGGCATCGAAAAGTGAAATTGGAAGTCAGGTTAGATGAAAATATTCCACATAAGACCTCCCAACCTGAGAACTTTATAGACGTGCACAGATCGGTTTTTTCTAGGAAGCGAACCCCAAACGGTTCATGTTTGAACCGGTTTCAGTTTGGTTCGGCTCCGGTTTTGCCGGTTTGAAAGGCTTATTTTGGTTCGGTTTGGGTTCGTGAACCAACTCATGCGCACACTTGTTTTTTTTTAAAAGGCATTACAATTATTTTTTTACGTAAAGTCCGATTTTTATTGACTCTTACAATCTTTTTAAGGTGTATAGGTATATATTTGTATGTGTAGAAACCTTTTTATATAATTTTATTATACATAATTTTTTTTTATAAAATTGTAATTTTTTTAATAAAATGTAGTAATTACTTAATTTTGTTTGATACCCTTCTCAAATGCTTTAGAATCACATAAGCAAGGTTTTGAAGTTGCGAGATGCATTGCTGACTGGTGTGTACTGGTGTTTCAGTAAAAACTTAACTTCTTTTCAAAAAACGGCAAATCCCGAGAGAAATGCCAAGAGTAGTGATGAAAAGGTGAATAAGTTAGAAAACAGAAAGACACTTGCAAGTTTTAAATTTATAATTTAAAACGATAGTTGCTCAACGTTCTAGACCCAGCACAATAGGCAAGCGCACCTATCGTGTATGGTATAGAAATGTGCAAGTACCGAGTATCGAATCCGTGGACATGATTTTTACTACTCAGCTTCCTAAAATTACTTAAAAAATACCTTTTTAAATAGCGTGGAGAAAAAGTAAGGTAAAAAGAGAGGTGTAAACTTTTAAGAGAAATCAATGACAAAACAATGGTTTTGCTTCGGGATCAGATGGAACATGGTATGAAAAATAGTTACGATATAGACATCTAACTATTTAAACTTTTATGAATAATTTACCGGTGGCCGAAGCATGACCGAATAAATTACCACTTAATATCATAGAAGAGTCGTGACCAACTGGCACACGTGCATCTCCTACTTGATTTAATTAACTTGTCAAAAAGTGAGTGATCTATTATTAACTGTCCCGCAGTATAATAATGAAAGAAAATAAAGACCGTTTTCTCTCAACACGGGTTCATCAAACCTTAACCTGCGCCAAAGCTATCACATAGACAATGAAGCTAAGTTGCAAGATTAAGTTTTGACTTATCACTAGGACCAAGTAGAAAGACCGTACCGACCCTAAATGAGATCTTGATAGTAGAGGATTAAGCCACAAAGTGTGTGTATTTCTCCCTACAAATGGGCTAATCACTACTCGCGGGATTAAACAAAGTTTAGAATAGTTAGAATTATTAAGAACACAAAACACCACTTTAAAATAAAAGATAAACTATATTAATTCATACCAAGTTTCCATCATCACCCTAGTAACACTGACAGAAATCTAGCCTAGCATGGTTGATACAACAAGCTCACAAGGTTGGGTTTGTGTACAAGACATCATGAAGGTTGTATGAAGATTTCTAAGGGATTTGGATGATTTTGGTGGTTTCTCTCTCTCAAGGTGTTTATGGAGTGATCCCAGGCTCCAAAGGACACCAAAGATCCTCAAAGAAGGCAGAAACACTTTGGAAAAGTGTGGAGTTTCGAGTGAGAGGGGATGCTTCAAAATGTGGGGTGGAGGCATCTATTTATAGGCAATTCAGCTCCAGCATGCCCTTGACAATGTTCTGGCATGCCCCTGCTAGACAACGAGTACTGTTGCAGAGTCTTTGCATGCAGAATTTTCAATACCAGGTTAAGCACGCCGTGCCACTTGTCCTGGCACGCCCGTGCATGTGGTTACGTGTAACAGTCTCGTCAATCTTGGTCGGTTTTTGCCTTGGAGAACACGCTTGAGTAAAGCACGGGCGTGCCATACACCAAAGCACGCCCGTGCTCTTCCTGAAACACTGAAATTAACCTCTGTTGACTTGGAAATGTTGACTTGTTGACCCGGGAAGGTTGCACGACCTTGGGCACGGCCGTGCCATGTCTGGAAGGGCTACAAAGTCTTCTAATCTTCGTCTGTTTTGTGCCGTTTTGTGCGGTTTTTCACTTCTTTTCATCACTAGACCTCCGAACCTGCAATTATCAACAAAGAAAGATAAATCCTGACAAAACAGAGATAAAAACATGATTTTAGGTATAAAATGGGTGATAATAATAAGTGAAAACATATCAATTTCTCGGCACATCATAACACCTCACACTTGAGCTTTTGCTTGTCCTCAAGCAAACCGAACGTTAGGCAATTTTTGTGGGTAAAAATTGTACGTCTAACTCGATGTGCCGAGCTCAACTTACCTCCTAAGAGTCTAACTTAATAAACTTTCGGGATTTCGGGCATGGCTTACGGTGAGACGTATTGAAACAATTCCTAAGGCGCCCCTTTTTCCTTTTTCCTCACGCCTCTCGTTCACTCAGGTTTTATTTGGGGATGAACACTCAAATTCCACCCAGTGGCCGACTCGAATCATAGGCTTGGGTGCAAATCGCAACTCCACCACTTTTATTGAGGTAGAGCGTGTGAATCAAAAGGACTTTTCATGGGTTATTTTAGTGAAATAGTGGAAAATATGGTAGGAATGGAGTCTACCACCATGACTAACTTCGGGTTTGGTGCTTGAGGTATTGGCTGGAATCCTTTGGCGACCTTCTAAGTTGGCTTTGCTGATCTTCCCTTGGACTTTGTAGCTCGACGGTGGCCTACTCTCGTGAATTGTTCGGTGCGAGGGCCGCCTAATAGCCTCCGTTAGGCTGTGTCGATCACTTTGGTCGTTCTGGAAAGCTTCGCAAAACTTTTCTTTTGAAGTTCTCTTGATCCCTTTATTTATTAGCATCTTTATTCACACTTTTTTTTACAAACTAAACATAGATTTCACATGATGCTTGCTAGATGATTTCTTGATACTTGGTATGCTTTTTTTTATGGCTTTCTTTTGTGGCCTCTTCACGGTCTCAACTCTGATTTCTTGATGTGCGGCCTATACTTCAAAGTCCCAAAATTGCCAAAGAGCTTTTTCAACACCTCAACACTTCCCTAGTTTCGTCATGGCGGGGGCTAAACAGATGTAAGGAAATGAAAAGGCTAAGGCTCAAAGATGGGTGACTAGGTGTGTAGAAATTATCTAGAAGGCTAATGATAACGGAATGGGTAAGTCCTAGGTGTCTAGATCACTTTCACACACTCCCCTCTGATGTGGTCTTGCCGCGCATAAGTCACACAAGTTCTAATCGGGTCATGCCGATCGGGGAATATCTCTCAAAACAAATGAATGAGCATGTGTAGTGTGCTCGATAAGGCTCAATACTCACATGTAAGGGTAGGGGTTATTTAAGGAATTGGGAACACCTCAGGCTGTCTTGTTGTCTACCAAAAACCTCCCTAATCTCCCGCAAAGTCGTTGGGCTGACTCAAAAGATTTGAAAATGTTTTTGTTTCCAAAAAACTCTTTTAAAAACATTGCCTTTTTGTTACGGTTTACTGACTGCTTTGAGGTGTTTTACATTTTATGAAATTTTTAAACACATCACACTTAGGGGTTGTTTGGTTGATTAAGTGCTGAATCATTAAGATGATTTGAATGGTTAAGAGGCTCTGAATGGTTAAGAGCTGAATCATTCAGCATCCCTTATTAGCTTAATGGTTCAGCACTTAATCATTCCATTCAGATGCTGAAACAAACAGTCTGAATCCTGAATGATTCAGAGCTGAATGGTTAATAGGCTGATTAAGAGGCTACCAAACAGCCCCTTAATTCTTTTACACAGTTTTAAATTTAGGGTCTGTTTGGTATGGCGTAATGGAATGGATGAGGGAATGGAATGGACGAGGTAATGGAATGGACAAGGTAATGGAATGGATCATTACCATTCCATGTCTTGTTTGGTTGCCCTGTGGGAATGAAACAAAACATCATTTTATGTTGTTGGATAGGTGGGAAAAGATGAAGGAATAAAATCGGTGGTAAGTGGTGGTCAGTGGCGGTGATGATGGGTGGTGATATGTAGCGGTAGCGGTGGTGGTAGGTGGCGGCGGCAGTGGTGGTGACGGTGGAAGGTGGAGGTGGATGGCCGTGATGGTGGGTGGGCGACGATGGTGAGTAGTGGCGGTGGTGGGTGGTGGTTGGTGGTAGTGATAGTGCGTGGTGGTGTGTGGCGACGACGGTGGTGGGTGGTGGCGAAGATGGCGATAGGTCGAGGTGGATGGCTGTGATGGTGGGTGGGTGACAATGGTGGGTGGCGTCGGTGGTAGGTGGGTGAAGGTAGTGGTTGGTGGTGGTTGGTGGTGGCGGCGGCGGTGGTGGTGGGTGGGTGAAGGTAGTGGGTGGTGGTGGTTGGTGGCGGTGACGATAGTGATGGGTGGTGACGGCGAGGGTGGGCGAAGATGGTAGGTGGTGGGCGACGGTAGGAGGTGGTGGGGGACGGTGGTGGTTGGTGAAGGTAGTGGGTGGCAGCAACGACGGTGGTAGGTGGTGGCGGTAGCGGTGGTTGGCGACGGTGGTAGGTGGTGGGTGGTGACGGCGGTTGTGGGTGGTGACGATGGTGGTGGGTGGTGGTGGTGGTTGATGGGTTATGGTGTTAGTAAAGGGTGAATGAGGGATGGAATGAAAAAAAATCATGAGGGGTGGATGGAATGGTTTTGAGAGAATGGAATGCCTTTTGGAATGGGTGATTCCATTCCTTTAACCAACCAAACACACTATTTTTCATTACCTAGTAATGGTCCATTCCATTCCCCATTCCATTCCATCGTACCAAACGCTACCTTAGTATATGTGTGTGCAAAGAAAAAGTGGGCAGGTCATAAGGAGCAAGTATCTCCCCTTTTTGTCTTCCAACAGTCCACGTGCGGTCGATCCCTGCAGCTAGGGATGGCAACGGGTCGGGTATGGGTCGGGTTTAGCTAATACCATACTCATACCCGGTTACAAAATCTCATACCATACCCGTCCCATTACCCGTCGGGTTTTTGTCGGGTATTACCCGTCGGGTATAGACCATACCCGCGAGTATCGGGTATACCCGTTGGTATTTGCATGTATATATATATATATATATTTTATTTTCTTTTATAGTCTTATGTTTTAAGAAAGCTAGAGTATATGAAATTGTAATAAGTAACATATATATTATTATCACCATAATAATCTTTGAAACATTTAATATATAAATATATACTATTTATATATTTCATAAATATATTTTAAACGAAAAATTTATTCTTTAAATAATGAATTTATTAGAATGAAACATTACTAAAAAATAGTTAAGAAAAGATGTATATATAAAACTTAAAAGTATTCGGGTATATATTTCGGGTAGACGGGTATTTTAGTTTCGGGTAATCGGGTCGGGTATCACCTAATACCATACCCGTCCCATACCCGTGAAATATTTTTTTTCCAATACCAAACCCTTCCCATACCCATCGGGTATCGGGTATATCCGTCCGAAATGCTTCGGGTTTCGGGTATACCCGTCAGGCTCGGGTTTTTTTGCCATCCCTATCCCTGCAGTTGCCTTGACATGGATACGTCCTCGAGAGAAATGAACTTCAATAGTTTGTTAGTACTAAAATAAAAATAAAAATAGAAACAAGCTACTTGTCCTAATGCCGAGAAAGCATACCTGAGTGATAGAAAGTATCAAGAGTGAACGACCATACCTGATGGTTCTTGACTAACTCGTCTACCGTATGCACCAACCTCTCAACTTATTTATCCTAATTTACTGAATCCGGGCTGCCTCCACGGTAGCGCCACGTTTCACGTCTTTGGCTGAACAAAACACGTGATGCTCAAACTGCTTCCTTCCCTCCCCCTGGGCACTGATGGTGTTATTCTTTCGTTCATTCCTTCTCTTCCATCCAGTACTCTGACGGCTGTCCCAGTATTCATCTATCCACTTGGTATTGTCAAGCCCTACTTCCGATTCCTCTGGTGGTGCCACTGGTGCGCCTTTCGCTTTCTTTAGTTGATAGTCGAGTTGTCTATCAATGAAGTAGGCCACATCAATCGCGTATTCTCTTCCACCCGCCGTGTAGTGCAATATATTATTCCCAACCCGAAGTGTAAGAAGCCCCTCAGTCATATCTATAGTAGCTCGAGCAGTAGGTAAAAACGGCCGACCGAGAATGATAGGAACATTACTCTCACCCATGTTGAGGATGACGAAGTCGACGGGAAAGACGAATTTTCCTATCTTGATAAGCAAGTTTTCGACAACTCCCTTCGGCTTCTTTATGGTGTCATCCGCCAACTCGATAGTAGCTATCAATGGTCGTGGCTCTCCCAGATTGAGTTTCTTGTAGATATAAGTGGGCATAACATTCACACTCGCACCCAAATCTGCTAAGGCATAATTTGTAGGCAAATTGCCTATAGAGCACGACAAAGAAAACTTCCCTGGATCAGTCAGCTTTGGAGGAAGATGTTGCTGGAGTAATGCAGCGCACTCTAGTGCGTTTCCCTTGACTGCCGCCTCGAGATTTCTTTTGTTGCTTAAGAAGTTCTTCAGAAATTTTGAGTACTTGGGCATTTGCTGAATGACTTCTATGAAAGGCAAGTTGACATGGATCTGACTTAGGAGTTTGGTGAATTTCTGGTATTGTTCGTCCGTCTTTTGTCTCATCAATCGTCCGCGGTAAGGTATGTTAGGCTGATATTCCCTCCATAATGTCTTCGATGGCGGTTCAGGTGGTGGAGCAACTGGAGGGCTCTGGTTGATTGCGGGGCCTTCATTAACCGGCATTAGTGAATTGGCGGTCGAGTTTTCTAGTGCGGTGACATTGGGAATGGTTATGGTTGGAGTGGGTTCATTTGTGGGTGGGATGGGTAGTGTAACTTCTTCATTGGCAGGTACCGCTGGCTCAGGATAAACGCGACTGCTTTGAAGAGTTATGGCACTAACATTGGCTTTTGGGTTGGTTTTAGTGTTGCTTGGAAGGCATCCGACGGGTCTTTCTGCAAGAGACTTGGCCATTATGCCCAGCTGTACCTTAGGTTTCTGATGGTGGACCCGAGTCCTTGAAGCCTCTTATCGGTGTTATTGAACTTCTCGTCCATTCGTGCTGCTGATCGGGCTTCGAGTTTTGCAAGTCTTTCATCCACGGACGGGTAACCGTTATTTGGAGGGCGTTGCTTGTTGTTCTGTTGACTGAATCCGGGTGGTTGTATGGTGTTGTTATTTTTCCACCCGAAGTTTGGATGATCATGCACGGCCAGGGTTGTACGTGTTGCTGTAAGGATTGTTTGGCGGGCGGTTTGTACCAATGAAGTCAACTTGTTCCACGGTAGCTTGAGGAAGACTCTCATCTTGCGGTTGCAACTCTGTAGAGGTGATGGCATTGACTTGTGCTTTGCTCAACTGGTTGAGGCGAGTTAACAGCGCCTCAATTTGAGCTTGCAAAGAAGTGATGGAATCGACCTGATAGAGGCCGGTCTTTGATGGCCGACTTCGAGCGTTGTACCACTGATAGCTGTTAACTGCTATTTCCTCGATGAGATCATAAGCTACCTGCGGTCTCTTGTTCCCAAAAATACCTCCTGCGGTTGCGTCTAGCGTCTGCCTTGCTTGGTTCGTTAGCCCATTGTAGAAGGATGAAACTTGTAACCAAACTTCAAGACCATGGTGTGGGCATTTTCTCAACATATCTTTGAATCTCTCCCAGGCTTCATAGAGTGACTCTCCCTCTTCTTGACAAAAGGTGGTGATGTCATTTCTCAACTTTTTGGTTTTGGCTGGGGGAAAATATTTTGAGAGAAATTTTTGGGCAAGGTCATCTTAGGTGGTAATGGAACCAGCGGGTTGTGAGTTTAACCATGCTTTGGCACGATCCTTTAATGAAAAAGGAAACATGCGAAGTCGAATAGCGTCAGGAGTGACGTTATGCAACTTAAAAGTATCACAAATTTCGAGGAAATTTGCGATGTGAGCATGGGGATCTTCATCGGGAAGACCACGAAAAGTGCAGTTTTGTTGTATCATGTGGATGACATGGGACTTAATTTCAAAATGGTCAGCATCAACGTTGGGTCTAGCGATGCTAGGGCCCAAGGCATTGATGGAAGGTCTAGCGAAATCAGAGATAGTTCTATCAACTTGTGTCATTTTTAATCTTTGCTCTTTTCTTCTAGCTCTAAAATATCTTTCGGGTTCTTCAAGAGGAGGTGTAAGAATTGGCGAGGGACGCAAGTTCATACACTAGTGGAGAACCTTTTAGATAGAACTTTTGTAAAAACACTAAGAAAATGAAAAAGTAATTTTAAGAAAACCTTTCTCTAAAACAGTCGTGTCCCCCTCAACGGCGCCAAAAACTTGGTGTGTGTTGGTGTTTCAGTAAAAACTTAACTTGTTTTCAAAAAGGGCAAATCCCGAGAGAAATGCCAAGAGTAGTGATGAAAAGGTGAGTAAGTTAGAAAACAGAAAGACACTTGCAAGTTTTAAATTGATAATTTAAAACGATAGTTGCTTAACGTTCTAGACCCAGCACAATAGGCAAGCGCACCTATTGTGTATAGTAGAAATGTGAAAGTACCGAGTATCGAATTCGTGGACACGAGTTTTACTACTCAGCTTCCTAAAATTACTTAAAAGACCTTTTTAAATAGCATGGAGAAAAAGTAAAGTAAAAAGAGAAATGTAAACTTTTAAGAGAAATCAATGACAAAACAATGGTGTTGCTTCAGGATCAGATGGAACCTGGTATGAGAAATACTATCTTTATTTTAAGTAGTGTGTTCGAGCTAAGTAATTTTTCTTAAACTAGAGTAATTATTATCATGTTACACTTTTAAAGGAATGTAATAATAGTTACAATAGTTCAACATAATTACTCCAGGTATTCGTGTCTTTCCACATTAATCATTATTTGTATCAGATCTCACCCATATATGTGTGTGGAAATGATAAACTGAAACCATACTTGAGTTGAGAAAAACCCGTGAAAACATTATAAAACAATCAAGTTTTTTATGTAATAGATATATGTAACAAAATGTTGATGTTAAAATGTTATACATGTTTAACATGCAATAGTAACATTTTGTTAAACGTGTGTAACAATTTGTTACATAGGAAACATAACATATGCTATTACACAAAAAAAAAGATTGTTACAATGAGTTTTCAGGGGATATATATATATATATATATATATATCATGCGTGAACCAACTTTAGGGAGAGAACCAAGGAACCAGTGTGAACATGTGGCATTTTTGTAAATATTATAAAGACATAAGATAAATATATAAAAACAATCGTGAAACACAATACATACATTCGGTTAATCATCTTCTTCCTCCTTGTATCATTCAACCCTAGCTCTCTTCATCTCCACCATCAATCAACCATGAGACCATCGTCTAACCACCAAGTCATCACCGCACCACCACCACCAAATCGTATTCTTCGATTGTATATGTTCTATTTAAATAACAAACTTTCAATTGGCAAAACCTCCTCCCAATATAACCGAACTTACAGGTCTGACATCCATAGAACCCTATTATCAAAACCAGGGATTATAAGCTACTAGGAGTATATTCATATTCAATAAAAAGCAGACAGAGTGAAGAAATGCCGGAATATACTTCATCTGATGACGAGGCGGATCTTCATCAACAATATTATCACCATTAGCATCACCATTACTATTGGTGTTATCGTCGTTATGCGTTTTACGAATGGGCGTCCACTTGTAAAGCAAGATATGCGAGGCCTCATTATTATTATTATTATTATTATTATTATTATTACCATTAGAAGAAGATGAATATCCGGTTAAAGCTTCAGGTTCTGTTAGTAACTATTGTTTATTCGTTAATATTATTAATAATAATTTGTTTCAAATTCAATCCGTTTTACTTAATTGGATATAATTTTGTTAAAAGTTAATGTAGCTGTTGAAGAAGATAGACAGACACTTGATTTGTATGAAAATAATGGTCTGGATTTGAAGTAGAATGTGGAGAAGGTCGGGATATCTTCGATTCGTGTAGTCCGGGACAATACACTTATAAGATTTGTCCAGTAGTAGTTGTTACTGGTAAAAATTTGTTTCAACTTTGATCTGTTTTACTTAACTGGATGTAATATTGTTAAAAGTTAATGCTACTGAACTAAGAATGTTAATGCACATGTGCATAACGTAGTTGTTACTGATAAAAGTAATGTTAATGCACATGTGTATTTATACTGATATCATTACGGTCATTCATTCTAACGCACGTGTGCATATGTTATGTGGTAATGAAAAAAGTAGCGTTAATGCACATGTGCATTAAGATTGAAATTTTGGTTTTTTTATGTGTTGTTTGTTATTTGTAGTTAAAGAATGGGGGAAAATTGAAGAAGGTAACTTTTGTTCTACAATCGAGGGAAAAGGGGGTCAAAAAAGTTGCTAGATGCGATTGAGGATGATGACATAATCGTTGATTATGAAGTTAAAAAAGGTCATTATTTATTTAAGCAATTTAGATATATATATATATATATATATATATATATGCACATGTGCATATATGTATAGTTTTCATGTTAACTAATAAATGTTAATTATTAGTTGTTTAAACACACGAACAATGTGATAAATTTGAGAAGTATACGATGTTCAGGTTGGCGGATGAAAAAACAAGGGAGATGATAGGTGGCGCATCAATGAGGTGTGAAAGAGTGTTGGAAGAAAATAAGTAAAAGGGGAAGAAGATGAAAAGGGGGACAAATAAGCAATAGAAGGGGATGCTGTTGGTGAACGTGAGGTTGTGAGATAATTAGAAGTTTGTAGTAAGTGGTTAGTGGTAACATATGTGACACCCGGCAAATTCAAGTTAACAACATCGTCTAAATTAAAGTCTACCTTAGCGAGTCACGCGTATTCTGTACTTAACTGGGTTAGTTGAGTCGGGTTATGGTTCGGGAACTGTTATATGAGTCTAGGGAATCATTAGATGTTGGACTAGAGGATCGTTAGATGTCAGTCCTTAACCAAGTGTACAAGGGGTGACGATTAGGAGAATCGTCAAAGCATAGGGAACATGCAAGTCTCGAGTCCCGGGAATTGGTGAACGAGTGTGAATGTGTATATTTACAAGTGTTATGTGTTTACAATCATTATGTGACTTGTCGGTATGTGAAAATGTGTTAACATATGTTAAAACGGGGTTTAACGCGCAAAATACTTGGAACGGGACACTACAGGCGATTAGGGTGAGCTAATCACCTGTAGGGTGGCGATTAGCTCACCCCAGGTGGCGAGTAGGCCACATCAGGTGGCGAGTAGCCTTCCTTCTAGGCGATTAGGGGGCTAATCGCCTAAGGGGGTGGCGATTAGCAGCCCTAATCGCCTGCAACTGAGGCCTAATCGCCTGCAACGTAAGTGACGACTAAAAACGACTATAAATACCATACTTAACCTCCTAAACTTCATTATACAAACCCTAGTCGTCCCATAAACCGCCCCAACACATAAACAACCTCTGGAAGGCGATTTTTGATCAAAACTCAAGGTTTCAAGCTTGAATCATCATACTTTCATAATTCTAAGGTTTGATTTTCATCCATAACCCTTTATAAACGTTTTTAATCAATCCCTAAGGGTCCAGACCTGTTGTTAAACGAAAAAGCTTTCTGAAAATCGTCAATAAGGGTTGTTAATCGGATTATAACTAATATGCATGTATTATGAGTGTGTATGATTAAAAAGCTAGGGTTTTTATGATTCATGATGAAGATTTGCTATGTTATTATGATAGATCAGTATTGATATTGATATTATGATGATAGGAATCTCAGTAATTGATTATTAGGGTTATTGTTATGCATGTTAGTATGATGATTGCATGCTATGTGTATGGTGTTTGGATTACTTGATTTCATGCAGGACTGATTATACGAGGTTAAACGAAGGATTTTGGTTTAAACATGTTTAGAATAGTTATTGGGATGATATGGGGTAGTTACACACGTTCTGGATGTGATTTGGAGTGTTAAACGCGCGAAAAATCGGAAAAACTGGGTAGCATGCGATTAGCAAGGCTAATCGCCTAAGGGTTAGGCGATTAGCAAGCTAATCGCCTGCTATGAGGGGCTAATCGCCTGATGTGCATGCAATTAGGGGCTAATCGCCTGCTATGTTGTGTTTTTGCATGCTGCATGACCCTAATCGCCTGATAAGTTCTGAAATGCATGTCACATGACCCTAATTGCATGCAAACTCAAAAATTTGCATGTCACATGACCCTAATCGCCTACACTGTAGGCGATTAGCATTCATAATTGCCTGTTGACCAACGTAATTGCTAGTTGACTTTTCCTAATCGCCTGTACTGCTGCTGTATGTATATTTTAGCATTCCGAGACCCGTTTTGACACCTAGGAACATGCTAGGAACCCCGTAACATGTCTAATAACTTGGTAACATATACTTGGATGTATTTCGGTGATACGTGAACTATGTGCTATAACTTGTTGTGTGTTAACGTATGTTAAGTGTACTTGCGTGATTGTATGTTTTGGAGCGTAAACATAACACGGGGAGTCTCGGGTCACCAATGGGATGTCGAGTCTTGTACTTTGGGTCGGTTAAACAGTCACGGTGTTTTCAAACGAACTTGGTTATGGTCTGGACATCTAGGGACTAACTAACCTAAGGGTTATTAGTCTAAGTACTTGTAACTGTCATATGTTAGGTCGCTGTTTTACGGGACTAGCATAGCTTGTTGAACTATTCTATTATCTGAAGTTAACGCAACCTAAGGTGAGTTTACGGCCCCACTTTACTTGGTTTTCGTTTTCGGGGGAGAAAACATGTGTTAAACAACTATTTGGTAACAACTGTCATACTATGGGTTTTCAAACGGTTTACTATACGATCTTTGGAAGTCCCGGGGGGAAACCATGAATGTGCTGGTTTGCACAACGGGGAAATGTGAATAGCGCTATTGGGAGTGACCAACCCCACCCGTCGGCATGGAGCGCCGGGCGGGTGCATATTGTCTCAAACAGGAACAGGTTTACTATTCGGGCACAACATCTGGTTTGCGAGTTAGTAATGGTTTTCCAATCGTAGTAGTAATGGTACATGCGCCTAGCTAGCGTACTTGGTTTACAATTGTTATAGTATGGACAGGTTATACTTGGAACTTTGATCACAAACCTGTAAACTCACCAGCATTTTTGTGCTGACGTAAACTCTTACATGTTTTCTCAGGTCGCTAAGGTAGCAAAGTGGAACTAGGGCGCACGCGTCTGCACGGCGTCTAGTTAGAGTTGCATGGTTTTGAACATTAAACATTTGGTTTTATTTTGTTTATGTAACGACATTTAGCTTCCGCTGATGTTTGGGATTTTTAAACTATGTTTTTGAAATTCATTTAGTATTGTTTATTGTGATCATTGACTTGGATCCTGGTTTGTCATGCGCCTCGCGGTAAAACTCCGCAAGTGGATTTTGAGGGTGTGACAACATAGTTGGTTTGTAATATGGATATTTTTTTTATTGTTTGTTTTATTGAGTTAATGCGTTTGGAAGAAACTACAGGTAGTTGTATGATAAAAACAAATTGGTATAAAAACTTTGTTATTTGAATGATGATGCATGCACATATGTATATTTTGGGAGGCCTTATATGGTGGTTGATAGGTTGATTTTGTTTGTAATTGTTATTTTTAGCGTATGTAAATTGATATGATAATGAAATTGACATATGCACATGTGCATGATTATAATTAAACCCCCACCACCCAATAACCTAAACCTACCACCCCACCCCACCCCATCCCACCATACTTAATAACTAGGCCGAAAGCTAAACCACTAAAAAAATCTAACTATATTAGTGAAATGCACATGTGCATGCAGTACACGTTTGTTATTTTATAGTTCTTATATAGAGGTGTTTTAAGTTTATTCGTGATTGTTGTCATACACGTGTTTTATTTTCAATTTATGTTATAATATGCATGACTAAACAATTGTCGAGTTCGAGTGTATTTTATATCTCACTTTGCGTCCATTTAATGATCATTGAAGAAAATTTTTTACCCCTTTATATCTCATATCGCGTTCATTTAATAATCATTTAATTATGGTAATTGACAATTCATTCAAAAGTGTGATTTAATAGTGAAATGCACATGTGCATCAGGGATGACGTTATATGACGTAATAATAGCCATTTTTTTAATTTTTTTTCAAATTATTAATATTCATTTTCGTGTTTTTACTTTTTTATTTATTTATTTAGGTTATATAATTTTTTTATTTTTTTTTTATTTTTTGATGGAGGGGTTTTTGTAGACACCTTTCATATTTACAAAAATACCACCTGTTCACACTAGTTCCTTGATTCTCTCCCTAAAAGGTGGTTCTCAAATAATCCAAATCACACACACACACACACACACACACACACACACACATATATATATATATATATAGAGAGAGAGAGAGAGAGAGGGAGAAACAGAGAAGCAGAGAATCATGTAGGAAGTGTAGAAAAGAGTTATTGCCCTTTGATCAAACATTGAGATTAAGGGCATTATATACTTTTGTACCATTTTTTACATTTCTTAATCCCATTTTTTAGCAAAATTATCTGGCTAATTTTGAAGACCTTTATCCTAAAATAACTAAATATTCATTGTTTTCATATGATTCGTACTATTATATCAATTCATCTAATAGTATGAATCATAAATATAGGGTACCATCGATAAGGATAGGTTGTCGGGCATCGCCATCACCCGTAGCACCTTCACCACCGTCCATCATCCGCATCTTTTTGGAACATTTTTTACCTTCACCACTGCCCTTTTCGGGTTTCTTAATAGGTGATTTTGACACCCTGCCACTCTTCTTAGTCGATCCCACATATCATCCAACTGGTCCTTCTTTGTCAACACCCGCATTTACCAACACATCCTTGGTCCTCAACATCTCTTCAAACCTTCTTGTCTCTAACTTAAGAGACAATTCTTCTAACATCTCTTGATCCACATTCTCGATCACATAGATACCTTCCTTAGAAGTTGAAATATCTTGGTCATAAACTTAAGCCACCTAAAAGAATGAAAGGCATTTTTTTATGCTTGTGTTTGATTACTCCATATGTGTTATCACTAATTACGCATACTATGAACATTTTATAGTTAAGAAGACATACCGCTAGTAACGCTGAACATTTTATAGTTAAAAGGACATACCGCTAGTAACGCTAGAGGCCTGTTGAAGCTTTCTTCACTATCCCAATCCTTAATTAACATCCTTGTTCAAGTATCGTATCATGTATTCACACCACTTTAACCTTCTGATGTCAACATGGGGTTGAACGGACCTGAGGAACCCTAGATTCACAGTGTTGTTCATAGTTGTAAACCCCATGACTGTGTTGAACAAAACAAGAAAGTTTAATCTAAATATCATTCCAGAATTGTCCTCACAACTACAAGTCTCCACCATGAAATCCGTCCAATTTTTCATTGATATCCGCTTCTTTCTCCTAAAGTGTGACCTCTAACTTTTCACACCTGGGATACTTGTCCTCGCCTTTTTCACGTCAACCAACTTTTTATTACCGAGTGGTATACCAAATAGTTTTTGAACGTACCCTGGTGTAAACCTAATTGAATGGGTGGGTAGATATAGGAAGCTTCTTGAAGGGTAATAGTTTGATGCCAACCTTTGACCCATCCCAGATGGTATTGTGTGCAACTGCTAGTTCAACATTGCACTACATCCCATTTCTTTAATAGCTTACCTTTGTCCTATTCTCAAGCATTTCACCACATCTTGAATGTTACCTACAGGAGTGTTTTAAGTCAGAATATAAATGTGTTTTAACATTATGCCAACATTACTATTATATTGATAATTTTGACAGTATTTTCAATGAAGTTTTAGGTTTAATGTATATGTTACCTGGTGAGTTCCTCAACTTAATTCCCCTCTCCCTAAATATTGCTTATAAGCATACGGTTGTTCTATTTCTTTTCCCTTTTTTTGATTCCTTCAAATCCACAGAACTTGACTTCTTCTTAACCATCGTCCTCTTTTCCTTCACATCTCTACAATCACCAATTTTCGTTTTCTTCTTGACAGCTTTTTGTTCAACATGTTGATACTCCTTCCTTTTCCCCGAATCTCTTTTTTCCGACTTTTGTGCAGTACGTTCCACCTCCTTTGGTGGCGGGTTCACAAAGTAGTCATTAGCTCCTTGGATGAAAAATGGACAAAAAACTTCACATTAATTTACCAAAAACATGGATGAGACACATGATGAAATATGTAACATTGTAACCTAATACCTGCTTCGACAATTTATTCATTGACTGGTTCCTTAGATTTGATGCTAGACTTGTTGGACGATTTTGTCTTCATCATCCATTCACTATTCAGATTCTTACAAACAACCACCTTCACGAGCTTCCCAACTAGAGTTTTGAACATAGTTGTAAAAACAAAACATTTTTATTTAAAAAAAATACACAAATTCCAACATCCATATCGCTATTCATGTTACCTGATTTACGACACTCTTTGTGATGTACCGAAGAACATCGTTCATTCCGTTTTCACATCGTAGCTACATACAAAAGAACAATTGTGTTATATGTACATAAAGTGTGTTTTATATAATATGCGACCTTCATAATGTACTAATATGTCTATTTTTTTCATACACCAACAACTCGAACCTTAACATCAACACTCCCCGCGCCTTCTATTGTGTTATATGTACTTTAATGTTGTTTTATAGCATCTATATTTCATATAACAACCACTAGTAAATCCTCCCAAATCAGCACTAGTAAAACATTGTTTTATAGTACCACCAAATCATAACACACGCTCCTACCTGCCGGACTGGCATCAGTCAACCCTGGTAACGAAGCTTGGTCTTTGATTCAGATATTTTCATCGCCTTATGAAAATCCCTCAATTCCATCTCTTAATAAAACAACAACAAAATTAATTTAGTAATCTGACAAAAACAGCACATGGTGTATTCATAATATAGACACATTGTCAAAGTGCCGGAGCAAAACACTGTTAAAAAACAAAAAACAACATTCCCCCATACCAAAAACTATCAAACACTTTCAACTTGCGCTACAATGTGAAACACTATCAACAATTCCCCAACAATTCGACGACCATCAGATCCGCAAACACCCCCTTACAATGTAAAACACTACCAAATTCTTCAAAAACACTATCATCCGAGGACCATTAGACCCACAAACAAAACCCACTTTCCAAATTCTTAAAAAACATAATAAACAACAAAAAATAACATAACAACACACAATAATCAAAAAATTGAACTTTATTTTAGCCGCAATACCTTTCAGAGTAGCTGTAGGGTGCGGTGGTGTCTGATCGTCCTGCATGCTTAACCGTCGGAGGTTATGAAGTGTTTCATCTTCTCAATTCTGAAGCAAACGATGGTACACAACGACGCAATAGGGAGTTTAAATGGTGGAACACAGCGGTGCAAATGGTGGTGGTTGGTCGCGCAATAGGAGGTTTAAAACACTGATTAATTTTTTGGTGGGTTTATTTATGAGGGTGAATCTTGCTTAAGATTGATATTATCGCAAATAATAATGAGAAGAGAGGGGGACTGTGATTTTTGGTCTGACTTCAAACGGTTTCTACAAAACACAAAATGACATTCATACCCCCATTTAAAACACTTAATGACGATCCTACCCTCAATTTCTATAATATATTAAGAGGGTGTTTGGGATTACGTTTTGAATATGATTTTTAGATTATTGTGTTTTTAAAACGCATATAATCAGTTTTTAGTGTTTGGATTGCGTTTTGAAAACGCAGATAATCAGTTTTTTAGGCTACCAAAACGCAATAATATATAGCAACTCCACCCCTGATTTTAAACACATCCAAAATTTTAATCTCCACCATCCATCTTTAAATCTAATGGTTGAAACACTTCCTACGTTTCCTACACAAAAGCATTTTCCTACAGAAATCCGACCCTATATATGTGTGTGTGTGTGTGTATGTGTGTGTGTGTGTTAGGAGTTGGTTACAAAGTCCAAAAGTCCTAAAAAGTATTAAAGCCATAAGAGTTTGACATGTGGCAATCCTTAATCTATATCTATACTACATTATAAAGAAGGAGGCATGGGCAAATATGTCTAAATTGTCCAAAGTTAAGATGGCATATGAAGAGTTCATTGCTTCACACACAAGATGTCATGAAAATTCTTCCAATACTACCCCTATTTGCAAAAGCAACTTGTACATTTTTTCTGATATTAAATGAAATGGTTGAATGCACCTTGCTATGAATGTAGAAAAGCTCTAAAGGTTGCCTACACCTTGCTATTTATGTAAATCATTATTCCATGTTAAAGAAATTATTAATAAGGTTAAATCTATCTACTATAATAACTGAAAGCAATAAATCTCACATGGCATTCAAATAGGGCATCCTCCCCCTTGAGTGTGCCATGTGGCATTAATTGATTTTTGGGGAAAAATATTTAAAGCAAAACTGGATTTTTCTTTCTCATGTTTCCTCCCATAATTATAAACATTAATATCTTTTATATACGAGTTTTTAACGAAAAAAATTACACCAAATTAAAGAGCGTTTTATTATCTTTCCAACAAGTACCATAGTGCTATATAAAAAGCGGAAAAAAATGACATTTTTTGTGGGGTTTTGTTCATACAGGAAAAAAACACAAAGTGTTAAGGTAATTTATTAATCATGTATATGCAAGTCACTAATTATGTTCAAATCAGTAAATATGAATTCTATTTTCAACATGTGTTAGCATTGGAGTTGTACATTGTTTTAGGTTAGGTATTAATATTAGAGTTATAATTGTTTAAGGTTAGGCGTTAACATTAGAGATACATTGTTAATTGTTTTTGGTTAGGTGCTACCTAAAGCTTTCCTGCATGTAACTGTAAAGCGCATCATTCTATTTCATATGTAAGATTGATATGTCATGTTAGATTTCTCAACCCCGGGACGTTCCCGGGGTATAATCTAGTACCTTTTATATAAATGTTATCAATTTTTTCGAAGGATTCTGTTTTTTAAAACAATATTCATAAAGTCATTTATTAAATTTGAAACATCTTAAATTATTATATTATGAATCAAAACTTCAAGTTTTTTAAAAGCCTGTGTTTATAAAATCACATATATTATTATATAGTAATTAGACTCAAGAAATAGAATGTTCAATCACATTTGGAACAACTGGGGTAGAAGTTATTTTTAGAAATTTTGACGTAGTGGTGGGTGAGAAAACAGAAATATATGTGTTACATATTTATTATTATAATCTATATCTATACTACATTATAAAGGAGGAGGCATGAGCAAATATGTCCAAAGTTAAGAGTTATACCAAGGGTTTCTTTACAATTTCTTAAAATTTAACACTTTTCTTCCCTAAATGCACCTAGAAGATAATCACACTACTTGTGTTCCCATTATGTTCATTCATGCGTTAAAGTGATTCTCCTCACAATGGTTTCTCCTTCAATCGGTTATAAACTGTATATAGCTCGGGGCAGATAAAAAGTTTATAACACCCATTCATTAATATCAATATCATATCAATCATAATCCTTTAATTTCACCAACAACTGTCAGGTATGAGGAAGCAAAGTGCTAGAAAGAAACTTTGATGTGCGTCAAGAAATGGAATCTATGAAGGTAAACTACATAACTAAATTTTAGGTTTATATTAAAAATTAACTCCTTATCTTTACAAGAATCTGTTTTGCTTTGTAGAAAGATTGATGAGTGTGTTGGTGACACAGAAGCAGATGTCGATACCCTATCCTCAAGGGTGAGCAAGATGCATAAGTATCTATTGACAATTGATTGTAACAAAGTTTTCTTGTAAATGGAACACTAAAAGCAAATATATTGAGGTTTAGTTTGCAATTTCAATATCACACAAGCAAGCCTAATAAAACCTTTTTGGTTATTTCATATATATCGTTTTGCATTCAAAGACAATGGAAGGAAGACAATATGTTTTTACACTTTTCCTACAACTTGGTGGGCTAACACAGCTATGCTTGTGCATTGTTCAAAAAAATATATTTATCTTAACCGTCTCGCAGCAACGTGCGGGTTTCCTACTAGTAACTAAGATAAAGAGTATAAGAGTAAACTTAAACAATCCATGCAAAATAAAACACCAAGTAAGTGTAAAATAAAATATCACGTACTCTTTGTTACTTTCAAAATGAAACATCATATACCCTTTGTTAATTGCAAGATAAAATACCATGTACTATATATAAATAAAACGCCGTACTGTGAAATTTTTTTGTTATCTGTAAAATAAAACACCATATACATTCTACAAATAAAACACCATTATATAAATAGAACCAAAAAACACTATGAACTAAAAACACTTGGTTGAAACGTAATTATATATATAATACACTACTTATATTGAAGATACTAATGAACACACTATTATGGTGTATTTTTTGAAAAAATACCTATAAAAATTATTGACATTTAAAAAATTTGGAAGGAAATTGCATGTAATTTGTGCGTGAGTTCTTGAATGTAAGACATTCCGAATGTATGCGACCCCGTGGTTGTCGTAAAACCTATAGTTTGGTGAGGGATGGATGAAGTGCTGTTGAATTTTCCCAACCCCTGCCTTCCGAGTAGGATGTCGTATGAGGAATTGGCGGGGATGACATGGAACGTAAACGTTTCCGAACGAGTGTGAGTCCCATCGGTGAGTGTGACGGTGAAGTAAAACTTACCTAGGGGTGGGTAACCTCATTGAAGAAGCCGGTGATTGGTGCGTCAGGTTGGAGGTGCGTTTTGTCTTCATCATCGAGTTGGTCAAAGCACTGTTGGTATATTATGTCAAAACTGCTACCTCTATCGCACATCATTTTGTATGTGCGCAAGTGGTCAAAAAGCGTTGTAATGATGAGTGGGGTTGTTGAGTCTGCTCTTCCCGGTATTTTAGGGAGGACGACTTGGGCTTCTTTCCAATGATCGGGTGCCTGAGCGCCAGGATGTTGTGACGCCACGACGATGCTTTCGGGGTTGACCTTGCGCTTGTTGGTACATGCCATATGGCATTGCCTGTCGAAGGTGTCGCGAATGTGATGTGTTTTGATGTCTTTGATGGGTTTGGCAGGTTCTTCTGCTTTCCGTGTGCTTAAGCGCACGTTCTTGACCGGGTTTGTAAGCTTCCCTGTGGTATCGACTTTTTTACGTTTCGTTCCCATGGGTTTTGGGAGTTTGAACGTGACTTCTTCGGTCGTGAGGACTTGCGACAGTACCTGGGATAGCGTCTTGGTGAGTGGAGTCCAGTCTTGATTTCTTCGGCCAGTATTGCGCTGTTCGCGCGTCTGTTTGTTGCCGATGATATTTCTAGCATCGCCGGAAGTGGAGTATCTGCATTCATCGGTGGAGCCTGAAATGCGGCTCCAGACGGACGATCAGTTGTTGTTGCGGTTACGATTGTTGTTGTTTCCACGCTGAGGTTGGCGGATTGTTTTTTGGTGCTGGGCGTATAGTTTAGCGATTCTGACGACCTCCTCCCAGGATTCTGGGATGCCATCTTTGCCCTGGAGGGTGAGCTATAGGTTGTCATCGTTGACGTTTTCTAGGAAGGAGGTTCGAGTTGCCTCGTCCCCCGTTCCTAGTTGAAGTGTTTCTTTGTTTAATCAGACGATAAAGTCCTCTAGTGGCTCGTTGTCTCTACGTTTGCAGAGATGGATTTGCATCTTATCACATTTGTGGCGGCGTTGCTGGCTGAAGTGCAAGGAGAACTTTTTGATCAACTCTTTGGGCGAACATGTGGAACCAAACGGGTAGTGTCCACCTAACGACGACCCCGACCTGATTGAAAATGCCGAGGTGGTCTTATGGGTCGATGAGGCCGTCATATAGTTTGACGTTGGCTGGGAGCAGCTGTCGTGGTGGTATTGGATCCGTTGATATGCGTGTGGTAAACTTTGACTTGTCGGTGAAGGTCATGGGCCTATATGGGAGCGACAGGTTAATGGAGGCGTTGTAATTATACCTGTTTGTGCGTTCTCGGCGGTAGTATGGGTTATGCCGATAGTCTCTGGAGGCGTCGTCTTCCCAAGAGCTTTCGTCGTAGTCGTCGTCATCGAAGCGGTTGTGCTCTGCGCGGGTTCGGTCGTTCGGTGGGGCTGATCGACCTTCCCTGCGACGGGCGACAGCTGCTGTATTAACGGTGTTTGCTTTAGAGGCTGACGCGATGATGGCTCTGCCAGTTATCCTGCGACTCTCTAGCTGGGCGTCCAACAGTTTTTTCTATTGTTGGTACCAGTCGTTGTTAAGAGCATTCACAGTAGCTCCCCCATTTTATGTGAGTATGTCCCCAAAATTATATGGGGTGGGTGTGAGTAGTTGTGAGTGAAGAAAAATGGGGAATCTACAGTTGATCGGTATAATTGGGGTTACTTGGGAATCTTTTGGGGAAAACTGGAAGCTGTATTTATTTTTTAGTATTTGTTGAAAGTAGTTGTGAGTGGAAGAGAGAGAAACTGTAATGATTTTTAGTGTAATATGTGATTGTGATTGGTTGTGAGGGAATGGGGGATGGGGAAGCTACTGTGAATGCTCTAAGAGCGTAGATCTCCTCGTCGGTCAGGGGGAGAACGTCGCTGGCATTGAAGTCTAATGTTTGAGGAGTGATGATGACGTTGTCTTGGTTGTCATCACTTTTGCCCTCGGGTGCATTAGGTCCTGGGGTGATATCTTCAACGACCCCGGATGGGGTATATACTTTAGGTGGTGAGTTTGCCATTGCTGGGTAATGGTTATAGGTTTTGTTTTTAGATGTTTGTGGTTAGGCCATGGATGACGCCAATGAAGAAACACGAATCCTAGATTACCGGATTGGGGTTAATCTTGGTAATGATTCTACGAGGGGTATGATTTGTAAAATATTTATTTAGAAAGTGTGGGTCTGAAGATAAAACCAAGGAGGTAAAGAGACGATCGGTTAGAAGAGCCGAGCCTCTAAACGTTGGAAATAAAACAAGTGTTGGAAATGTACGATGTGCTCGTAGTCTTTTCAACAAAGGTTCTGGTGAATTTCGGATGCCAATAAAAGGAGAAGGGACTCCTCCTTTTATAGTACCTCGACGTTCAACTTTCTCAACCCGTCTTCTACCCTTAATGGGGCCCGAACCAGGTAGAGGTGTCTCTTAGTTTCCGGCCCAAACCCTCAAGCCCAATTTGTGCAAGTGGGTATGTAAAAAAGAGGGAGGAAAGCGGGATGTTACCGTCCTGACAAATATACATGTGGTGTCCGTTGAGTGGACGCTGATGGGCGGCGGACATGTGACGTCCACCTGTTGGCTAATCCAGGGCGATGGGTAATCATCTCCTTTTCTGGAACCTGAGACAAGTGGGGTCGACAAAGTCTTCTGTCAGAGAAATCTTGGCTGGGGAGCTGCCATGTCGTCGTCCTTTCTGGTGATCAGGCCAGGCACGGCTTCTAATTGGCTGGGGACTCTGACGGGCAGCCTGCTGTGTCAGGAACAGTTGCCCAGGTCAGGCCTACCTTGGGTGTGTGTCTCGATGCTGACCTAAAAGGTATCTTTTAGTTGTGTCGACGAAGCTTTGTGTATCTTGATGAAGAAGCTTCGTTATGCGTCCATTGGGTTGTGGACGCATGGCGTTCCGCTGACGTAAAACAGGCGGGAGAATGTGCGTCCATTGTGTTATGGACGCATGGTAGTCCGCTGACGTATAACGGGCGGGAGAACCAGCGTCATGTTAATGGTGCGCAGCTTCCTGTTAAGAAAGAATGAGTAGATTTTTGATATGGTATCGCTAGTTTTTAGTACCATATCCTTTCAATAATATATATATATATATATATATATATGTATGTATAGTCTTATTTACTTTTCCACTGTTATGCATAAATAATAATTATTCCCCACCCACCCCTCAGAATAATAAATCTTTTATGTATACAAACGAAAAGAAAATGGCTGTAGCTATGTGAAAAGTGGAGCCATACCATGAGAATGTTGGTTCCATACTTAATGAAATCATCAATGAAAAGCGACCCGAATCACCAAGACATGCTCCATTTTTGGTCCTCAACCCCAATCTTTAAATTTACCGTAGCTTTTTTAAACCATTTTATTATATGCCGAAAATTCTCGTATTGATATCAACTATTATATTGAAGATGACCATTTAATTCCAAAAAATATAATGAATTTTTAAAAAATAGATAGGATTTATGGTTTTTTTAAACAGAAATAGGATTTATGTTAGGGAAAATCACGATTTTAGCCCGTTGACCAACCGAATTACCAGAATAGCTCGTTCCCATCTCTTTGAAGAGACGGTACACGGGGCCCAAGACATCTAAAACGTCTCCCGAGAGGCTTTTGGTTTCGTCCAATAAAAGAACACCAGGTGTCCCGAAAACGTCACCGGAGACGTGTCAGTGCCGCCAAGACGTCTCTAGTGGGCCCTTAAAACGTCTCATGTACTGGCTCGGCTTCCGACTTAATGAACTCAGCCTACCCACTGGAGACGTCTCCAGTGACGTCTCCGAGCTGCAAAAGACGCTACCGGAGGCGTCTTTTGCAGGTTTTGACACGTCTCCGGTGACGGCATGCACTAGCAGAGACGTCTATGATGATTTGAAGTGTGAGACGACACCAAGTCGTCTCGGAAAGTGTGAGACGGTTTCAAGTCGTCTCGAGAAGTGTGAGACGGCACCAAGCCGTCTCCGTTATATATAAATAAATGCATCCCTCCACTTCACGAAATTTGTACCCTTTTCCCTCAGCCCTCGTGTACCCCTTTCCCTCATGTGTTTTGGAGATTTACAAAGTTTTTATAAAGTTTTTCAACCCTTATCTATTTTTTATTCTCATGACGTTTTTAAACCCTTCTCTTTTGAAACCCAACCCCACCGCCCCATGTAAATTTGGATTGTTGTTACATCTGCATAAAACTATTTGGATCGTTGTTACAACTGCACGTGGGTTAATCCGTGTAGAATGCAACTACGGTCTGGTAGTTTTTAATATTGGCGAGTTCGTTGTACACCCAGATCTACATCATGCCCTGTCGGAACATCTTTCTCACACGTGTGAAAGTACGTCGGTAGGGGTGGTTGGGAGAACTCGCCATTTTCCTTATACACCGATTGTAAACATCTGTCTGTACATGCTTTAAAAAAGCAACAGATGGTGAAGATGAGATAGGACAATGGGTATAAAGCACATTGAGAACTATTGTGTAACATCCGGCCCTTCTCACCACCAATATTGTCCGCTTTGCCCTGATGGGTTGCCCATCCAGAGCTCATGGATTTGTTTTTGGGTGCCCCGGTGGAGACTTCCCAGGAGGTCACCCATCCTGGTAGTGCTCCCACCTGAGCACGCTTAACTGTGGAGTTCTCCTCTCCTCCACTAACATTAAGCCCCAAAACGCGTTGGTGATTTAAGAGGCACTGGATTACATATGAACCAAGGATCTCTCCTAGCCACAGCTGATGTGGGATTTTCCTGAGGTGTCACATTCACCCCCTGTTAGAGTCTCATCGTCCCTGATGAGGTTGTACCCACCATCCTGAACGGCACAGGAGTGGCTCTGATACCATCTGGTTTTCATGTATGATGTGACATCTCCATAATTTTGCCATTTTGGGTAAACATTAAAACGAACTGATTTTGGAGTAAAATTAGTAGGGTTTCGTGGGGATATGCAATTCATACTTGACTGCTGTGTTTCGTGATGTTTTCGGATGGTTTTGATGCGTTTTAGGAAGATTGGTACTGCCGGGGGTCGAACCTGGGGTCCATTCGACCCACGTGGGGTCGAAGGTGGGATGCCAGGGTCGAACCTAGTCTTTCAAAAGTCGAATGTGCTTCAGTTTGGTCGAACGAGCTTGATTTAGGTCGAATTAACACATGTTAAGGTTGAATAAACATGTGTTAAGGTCGAATGAACTTGTTTTAGGTTGCATGAACTTATGAAAGGGTCGAATGAACATATTATGGGTCAAACCAAGCTCATTAGGGTCGAACCAAACATATTTCCCTCTTGATTCGACCCAACTACTTCATATGTGCGATTTTTGATGCAAACTAAGTGTTTCATGCTTAAACCTTATATGTAATCTATGTGTACTTGATTAGTTTATGTAATGGGTCACCAATGGGATGTCGGGTCGGTCTGGTGTGTCGGTTAATAGTCAAACGTGTTTTCAAACATACATGGTCACGATATGGACAATCGGGGACTAGATAACCTTAGAGTTATTAGTCAAAACACTTATACAAACTTTTAATGATAGATCTCCGGTAATTGGGACTATCAAGACTTGTCTTTTATTCTTAATTTGAAGAACGCAACCTAAGGTGAGTGTCACAGCCCCATTCTTTACTGTTTTCATACTTTTGGGGGAGAAACATGCGGTACGAAGGTATATTCTCTTAGACCAACATGTTACATTATATCACATGGATACTTAATGACCTTTATTCATCAGTTAAGTCTTCTCAAACTTTAGTGAACCATTAATATGTGTATACATAGCGGGGAAAGTGTGAATAAATCTATTGGGCCCTGCAAGCCCCACTCGGGCCGACTGGAGGTCGGTGGCGGGTGCATATTTGTCCTACCAAACTTTACGGCACCGGGTGATGAACCGGTGACGGGTATTGAGGCATTCTAACGTTCAACAGTGGTTCACGACACTATAGTATCATGTATTCGATGTCTAGTTAGCATCAGGTATAGATGTAAAGGATATTGGGTCTGGTTTCCAAATGTTACAAACTTTTATAACTTATCTCTGTGACTCACCGGCACTCTATGTGTTGACTAACATTGCATGTTTTCTCAGGTCGCTAAGGTAGCAGGGAGGCTTAGGCGCACGGGAGTCGCACTATGTCTAGTCTTGCATTCATAAGTAAACTGTGATCGGTTTACATGCATACTTTTGAATTATGGTTTTGTAAACATTAAAGCTTCCGCTGTTATTTTCCAATTTTACTTTGAACATATAAACTGCATGGTTGGTATTTCTACATTATTTTCATAGCATATTGTTGTCGTTTATTGTGACCGTTGACTTGGCTCCTGGTATGTCACGCGCCTCGTAGTAAAACCCCGTAAGTGGAATTTGAGGGTGTGACATATTGTTACATAAAACGAGGAATGAAAAGACTTTTATAGTGAAATGGTTTGAAGCAACGGATACGTCTCAGTTTGAACCGTTTGTTTTTTTAAGGCTTGGATGATTATATATTGTTTGAACCGTTTGTTTTTTACTTAACGTTTTTTAAATTTTACAGTGTTAAAAATTTTTAACCGGTTAATAATATTTAATTTCATACCATTGCAACTGTCCCACCATAATTTCGGTAATTAAATTGTGAATGAGAAACCGTTCCAAAGTTTAGTATATAAACACATCAAACCGTGTTTAAACCTCACACTTTACCACGGTTTAAAAAAACAAACACCAAAGATGAATCCCTTGACTGAAGAACAAGAGATGGCGTTGGTGGTGTGCTACAAAGACGCCACAATCGACCCGACTATACAATAACTCCCGAGGATCTCGGGATCGACCTACCCCCCAAAGGAGTTCTAGGCCCGCGTGTTGAGCGACTTCAACCAGCATGTTGGCACCGACGACAGAACCCTAGCAAACATCTAGCTGAAGTGGGTCGATCTCAACATTAAGTGTGAGAGGTGGACCACCCTCTACGAGCGCACAATGAGGGATGATCCGGACCTCGATCACGAGTTGGCTATCGAGTTCACTCATGTGGACTATGAGGCTCGATACGACAACCTTTTCGACCATGTCGAGGCATGGCAATTGTTGCGCCAACCTTAAATTTATTTTTCATTGTTTTAATGCATTTTAATTTTATGTTTAAATATTAATTAAGACTTTATGTTTTTATGCTCTTCTGGTTTATGGTTTAATGCAGGATTAAAACAAACGGTTTAAATAACAATACAATATTAAACAAACGGTTAAAATAGCAAGACGACATTAAACAAACGGTCCTTCTTCTTTATGTCACCGTCACCCTGTAAACCCTTCTCTGCACCTTCACCGTTCACATTTAGACTTTGATATTAAACCGTCTGTTTTTTTAAAGATAATATTAAAATTAAACCGTCTATTTTTTTTTCTGTTAAAAAAAATGAAACCGTCTGTTTTAAAGATAACATTAAAACAAAATTAAACAAAAACATAAACTTCATAATTCATTAATATTTCCTTGAAAAAATACATCAAAACATAACCATAAAAAGTAAAGCTTAAAGTTCGCGCATTAGTTGTCACGCCTGGACATGCTCAAATGTGTAGCGGTAACGACCCGCATAGGTCACCTAGGTCATCTCCACAACCAAATCTGGCACAATGCCCGGGTGGCGGCTCATGGTGCTCTCGTAGCATGTCGTCTACCGATCACACTTGTTGTTTAGATCGGACCATTTTCTTTGCAGACTCTCGATTGTGCGGGTGCTTTGGCCGACTTACTGTTTATAATCGGCCAAAATACGGTGCCAGCAGTCAACCGAGTACATTCAATCAGCTCGGCAATCTCCTGATTCGACTCCGGATATCGCTTCCAATCCCACGACATAACCCCCCGACCTCCCATTGAATCCGACTCTATCCGCTACGACACACCATTTATTCTTTTCAAGGCGGAACAATTCCGGAAATAAATTCTTCAAAGGCATCCGGCTTATCCACGGGTCAATCCAAAACTTAATCTCCATGCCATTCCCAATTCTCCCCTGCATAAGACTACTAAACGAAGACTCGTTAACAATGAGGCGATCACCACTGCTCACTATCTTACCCCAAACACCTCTCACATATTTATTACAAGGAACCGAATGCCAACGGCGAGTAGATCCAGGAATAGCTTCTATGACTTTCCTCCACAAAGTGAAGCCTTCCGTTCTAAATCGCCAAATCCATTTAAGAGAGCATTATTACTAACCTCCAATTTGGTCAACCCAAGACTCCCATTTTTTTAGATCGAGTAACAATATCCCATCCCACCCAATGTACTTTATTGAAATGCCTTGCTCATCTAGAATTGGTCAAATTTGAAATTCCCACAACTAGGGATCACTACATTCCCTACGTGTCACAAAAAATGAGTGCCTATTAAACAAACACCTTTCCCTTAAATTACATATTTTAGTTATAAAAGAGAGTTTTACTTTATCTCTTGTGAAGTTTATTAGACTCAACGAAACTGGGAGTGATTGTCCCGTTTCACGCACCCCCCAACCCCCACCCCATCACACACATCGTAATTGTTACGTTGTTTGGGTGGCTCGTGGTTTAAATTGAGAGTATAGAAAACATGATCGTTGCCAACGTTCATGTTCAATAAAAAAATACTAATATACCTTTTATTTATACACTATATAAACTCATTTTAATAACCAGTTTTACTCATCAAATTCTACTTACAATTCTTTATATATTCTCAAATTCTACTCACCAAATTTTACTCAAAATGTATCCCTATGGAAACCATCCAATCCCAACTTTCGATCACCTCGACAAGCCACAAACTGTTCAAACATATCAAATGCGCCAAACACTCAAATTGCCGGCTAATTATCCGATTAATCCGGACGCCGACATTCCAAATCACAACCTTTATAGCATGCTACAAAACATGCTTATATTAAAGGGTTTGGTTTTCAACAAAACGTTATGGGTTTTCAACCACAAGCTCAAATGCCACAACCCTTTACTTTTTTTGAGTCACAAACCGAGGTGTTACGTGCCAGAGATGCCATCGGACAAGGCGGGAACATCACATCCTCTAAAACGGTCTCATAAGGAGAGCTCAAAGTGGCATCTCGTCTTGCTACCGAGACTCGAAAGTCAAAGAAGTCCAACTCCTCATCATCCACCCAAAACGCGAGTCAATATTCGGACGCTCGAGTAAATATTGACTTGAACAAGACCGAGGATGAGTATGCCAAAGATGAACAACCAACCTATTAAGAACTCCCACGTCTGGTTGGGAGGATGGGTGGAAGGGCAACGAACGTCTTCAACATCTGTTGTCGACTACAACTCACAATTTTTAGAAATGAATCAAAGACGAGAAACATTAACTGACATTGGAAGACACCGTTTAGAGAATAGGCAAAAACAAGATGTAGACCGACAAGAACGTCTTCAACTAAGAAAGGATTGACAAATGGAGGTTGATCTTGAACTTTGTCGAAACACATCCCCACTACTCCAGGATCGTAATGTGACCTAGCTTTGAATTTGCATGAACGCATCAGGAATAAATATGGTCTTCATGATGACGAGTGGAATAATCTATTTTTATTTGGTATGTTGCTTTTATTTTTTTGTGGTTTTTTAAATTTCAATGAAATGTTCTATGCATTTTTTTTAAAATTTAAATGAATTTATTTACTTTTTTTATTATTATTACATTATTTAAAAATGTAAAATTAATTAATCATTGGGTAATCATTAAAAGGAGTATGAAAGGCGGTGAACCACTACACCCTCTTGTGATTAAAAGTAGCATGTTGATGTGGACGACACATGGCGATAAATGCCCCAAAAGGGAATGGACCACTACACATGATATCATATCAAAACTCGCCTCATTTGATGTAAGATAAAAAAAATTATGTTTCACTTTTTATAAATAGAAAAGTAGATTTTAATTAACCTTAAACACAAATGATGAAAGCGAAGCCTTCTCGAACGCAGAAACAAGTATCCCTCGGGTGAGTTATTAATCATTTTGTGGCATAGATCTAATAAGCCAGGCATTGTAACTAAATTTGAGTGTTTAGGGGTATATATATCCATCTTCTTTCCACAATTAATTTAATTAAAGATATGTGTGATGCAATAATTAGTGGAAGATTGTTTTCATCTGTTTACACGCCATCATTGGCCCTTTTTGCCTCGCTTTCTGAAAGATTGTTGCTTTCTACTATTTGTTTTTCGTTTTGGTTTTGGTTTCCATGATTTCCTTGTTGAATTTCGCGTTCTTTAGGGCTCTGCATTTTAAGGATACAGATTTATATTTAATGGTTGATGTTGTTTTGCATTCTCAGGTAATGTAAGTTGTAATTGTTTTTTCGCTTCCTTCACAACTTATCTAAGCCGGTTTAGTGCGTGCCCATATACGAAAGCAGAAAAAGTATTAGTAGCTTCATCTATTGTCATATTTGTGGCTTATATATTTCATCATGGTTGTAATAACCTTAATTATTAAAGCAACCTACTTCAAGCAGGTTGAAATAAGAAAACGAGAAGCAAGCGCCCTTAACAATAATGAAAATTGAAGTGAGAGGGGTTAAAGACTCTGCGTTAAAGGACGGTGTTAAGGAATGTTGTATGGAAGACCATCCCACTGTCGTAGCAACGCGCAACGAGAAGAAACCCAGTACACATAACTGAGTGCCTAGCCAAAGTTGCAAAATACCATCACCCAAGGTTCAAACATATAGTAATCCTATTATAACATAGCAGGTACGTAATGCATGATATTAAAATCAAACATAAAATATATATCATAATTTATGCAAATAATCATAAAAGTTTTGAGGGAAAAACGTAATAAACTTTATAAAAATAAAATATAATATTGGTTTATTTTATACATACTTTTAAAACTCTAGTGATTTTTTTTATGTAAGACTTCATATAATTTTACTACATAGTTATGTTGATCGGTTCTGTATGTATGTAATTAAAAACGTAATATAATTGATATCTGATAGATTAGTGAGATCAACAACAGATGCGGAAAGAGCAGGGCAGGTTATGGGCCAAGCCGGGGAGTCCACATGGCTCAGGCCCATTTTTATCGGGGGCACACATTTTTATAAAATTCCTATATATAAAGCTACATGATGTGGTTTGGAGGCTCTATGGGCTCCATTGTGCCACCTTAGTGCCACGTCGTAAAGCGCAAGAATAAAATCCCCTCCAATAACTACCAACAAATAGAATAACTCCCCTTTAATTAAAAAAAAGAGAAAATAAAAAAAAATATTTGGTTGGCTGGAATTGGGCCCACCAGACCACCCCATTCACGCCCGTTATTGGGCTGACGAGAGGACAATAGCTCAATACCCATTTATACTCATTTAACCTACTAAGAGCATTCACACCAGCTCCCCGATTTTTCTGTGAGTGTGTCCCGCAAATTACATGGGGTAGTTGTGATTGGAGAAATTGGGGAATCTATTGTTTATCGGTATATTGTGGGTTATTTGGGAAATCTTTTGGGGAAAACAGGAAACTATTGATCGATGTCGTTGGGTCAATAAAAATAATGAAAATAAGTAGTAAAGTGTAAATGAGTCGTCCCCACAGGGAATTGGTGGAAAGTATAGTTTTGTAAATTAAGGAATAAAATTAAAGTCTAATTGATTTGTTTGTTTTAGGAATTTTAAGAAAATGAATTTAAGAAGTTGTAAACAATAATGTCAAAGAAGTAATCCCCTCTAGGTTTCCGGTTTAATGCTTCACCGTACCCTTGTTTAGATGATTGGATACCACATAGATATAGTTTTTAATAATCAAACACACGAATAACACATGTTTTTAATAATAACTCATACAATTTAATTACCAACCCACGAATAACAACTACCCTCCCGTTAATCAAACTGCTCACGATGCAAAAAAACTGAATGCGAATGACTAAAAAGATAAGCAATTGCACAAACATGACTTGTTTAAATAACTCAAACCACAAATATCTTGCAAACAAGTAAAAGACAATCCATAAACCAAATCAATCAAGAGTTAGAGTTTCACACATAAACCGTACACCCGGAGGTGATTACAAAGATGTTTAGCCGCTCATGGTTACAAGAAACATAACAAAAAGTTCAATAACAAACCCGAACATGTTGATGAGAATCGAATATATGGATGAATGATGATGAATCTTGATGTTTTTAGCTCCAAAATACTCCCAAAGATGGTAAATTTTCGTCAATGGAGGCTTAGCGTGAAGTAGGGTATGCAAAATATCTTTTATAATTGAAAAATAACAAAGTTTCCTTTTTTCATGTTTTCATGCCGTAAGCTACAGGTCTGAACCGTAGCTTACAGTGCAGATTTTCGGCCCTTGCTACTGATCTAAACCGTAAGCTACTCTTCTGATCCGTAGCTTACGCCAGGGGCTTTAGGAAAAATCTTGTTTCCCACATAACTTTTTCGTTATAACTCCGTTTTCTTTTATTCTTGCGGCCACATCTTCGTATTTTAGATCTTTATCACATCATCATTTAATATGTTCTATTCAAATCCATTTTGTTTCTCCAAAAATGCATCCAATATTCGTATTTAACCTGAAACGTTTCGAACTTGTGTAGTTATCTTATTCATTATATATAACCATCAAAACCACATCAAAATACACACAATTAAGCACATTATTGAACATTCATTACCCATTCCATCAACTATATTTATTTTTTTTAATATTTGTTCAAAGTGGTAGTGAGTGGAGGAGAGTGAAACTCTAATGATTTTTAATATAATATATGGTTGTGATTGGTTGTGAATAAATGGGGATGAGGAAGCTGACGTGAATACTCTAAGGACATTCATAACCCATCCCCCATTTCAACCCCCATTCTTAAAATTTAAGAAAATCATACAAAACCTCACTCCATCCCATCCCCATACCTCATTCTTAAATTTTAGAAAACTCTTTTGAGAACCCTCATACTTAAGGGCTTCTGTACCTCCCCATTTTCTTGATATAAGAGAAAGTTATAATAAAACAAAACAGTTGTAGATAATATTATAAATAGAAGAAAATAAAAATAATAAAAAAACATATATGGGATATGAATGGGGAATAGGATGTGGAGTTCTTTTAGAATACAGAAAATAAATTTAAAAAATAGTGATTTTTTGGTAAATTATAGAAATGGGGATTGGGGATAGGGTGTGAATGCTTTAAGAGTTTTCACATCAGTTTCCCCATCCCCCATTTACTCACAACTAATCACAACCACATATTACATTAAAAATCATTACAGTTTTCTCTCCTCCACTCACAACCACTTTCAACAAATATTAAATAATAAATACAGTTTCCTGTTTTCCCCAAAAGATTCCCAAATAACCCCAAATATACCGATAAACAGTAGATTCCCCATTTTCTTCACTCACAGCCACTTACACACACCCCATATAATTTGGGGGACACACTCACAGAAAAATGGGGGAGCTACTGTGAATGCTATAAGGGGCATATTTTTTAAGGCTCGGATGCGGTATGTAAATCTTCAGAAACGCCATTGGGAAAGAGTATCGGTAGACGAAATCTTATCGGTATATTCAGGTTCCTTTTAAGGTGTTTCGTTCCGATGGTTTAATGAGTTCTTGAGAGAAAGCTGTTGAGAGAGAAATGAGAGGGGCAGAATCTTTTAGGTTATGGTGTTATGATTATGCCAACCCCTTATCCACTAATTATCTCTCCATATATACATACATGCAAGGTTTTCGTTCTGATGGTTTAATGAGTTCTTGAGAGAACGTTGTTGAGAGAGAAATGAGAGGGACGAAATCTTTTAGGTTATGGTGTTATGATTATGCCAACCCCTTATCCACTAATTATCTCTCCATATATACATACATGCAAGGTGTTTCGTTCCGATGGTTTAATGAGTTTTTGAGAGAAAGCTGTTGAGAGAGAAATGAGAGGGACGGAATCATTTAGGTTATGGTGTTATGATTATGCCAACCCCTTATCCACTAATTATCTCTCCATATATACATACATGCAGGGCCGTTTCCGAGAACACTAAAAAGTAATACTACTCCCAGACCCCCTAATATAAGACCCAATCCCAGAAAGACTAAAAGAAAATCATGTATTAGTCCAGGTAAATCCATTATATATAAAATAAGAGATAAATAAATCAAAATCTTGCATAACTTTATTGACCCGGTCAGGAAAAAAGAAGTAACTCTACTTTTTTATAATAGTTCTTAATTATTCAATTTGAAAAATTCCATTTTCATGGATACGGATTGATGTAGATATTGATACAGATATAGTTATTGGCCTAATATCGAAAGAGTAATTTGAGTCTATATATTTTCAAATCATCAATATGGACTATAGAAAAGAAATCTTTTTTTCATATAAATAAAAATATTAATCTAAATTAAAACACAATTCTCGCCCCCTAATCAATATAATTATGAATATAATTGTAGTACAAATGTGAACCCTTGCGTTGAAATAATCCACTAAGTAGGGGGGGGGGGTCCATAACATAGTCATAGTATAGTTTTATTATGCAATAATGTTACGTAGTGTCTTTTTTTCTTTCATAAAGGAGTATTTCCATGGGTTTGCCTTGGTATCATGTTCATACCGTTGTATTGAATGATCCCGGACGGTTGCATTCTGTTCATATACTGCATATTGCTTTGGTTGCTCGTTGGGTCGGTTCGATGGCCATGTATGAATTAGCAGTTTTTGATCCTCCTGACCCTGTTCTTGATCCAATATGGAGACATGGTATGTTCGTTATACCCTTCATGACTCGTTTAGGAATAACCAATTCCTGGGGTGGTTGGAGTATCACGGGGGGACTATAACGAATCTGGGTATTTGGAGTTACGAAGGTGTGGCTGGAGCGCATATTGTGTTTTTTGGCAGCTATCGATAACGATGTGCAAAACAAGACATGAATTCTCTACAATGACATTGTAGACCAATGGAAGGGATGTAGCGCAGCTTGGTAGCGCATTTGTTTTGGGTACAAAATGTCACGGGTTCAAATTCTGTCATCCTTACCTATTGCTGCTCCTTTGAGCAGTAACGAGGGATTTTTTGAGATCAACTCACATTGGACATATCACTTTCATTCTTATGATACTATATAGTATGCATACAAGATGTCAAAACCCTCTGGTAAAATAAGAACAACCCCCACATTCAAACCCCACTTTTACCATTAGCAGAACTTGTTTAAGTTGCGTATCATAAGGAATTCGAACAACTGCTTCAAATACAGTATCGGGAAGTACCGCTTGCGGAACATCAATATCCACCGGTTTATTAGCTAATTGGCAATTGGCGCATACAATACGCCCAGTCGCTTCTCGTGGATTTTCATAACCCTGCTGTGCAAAAATGGAATATGCATTTGAAATGGATGTACGTGTTATTATATATATCATGAGCGATACGAAAATAGATCGAGTAAGCTGTTCCTTTATCCAAGAAAAAGTATTTCTAGTTTGCATGGTCCAATCATTGACCCCTGTAGGTTTCTCGGTAATAGGGAGATCTTCGAGAACTCTTACCCATATCTTACCATTTATTCGGAATTGCCCGCTCATAGTACGATGGAATTGCCCAATTCTAGCTCGACGCGCTGCTTCAGTGGCTCAATATGAAAGACGACCAGCTCTACAAATGCCAACCCCTTATCCACTAATTTTCTCTCCATATATACATACATGCAGGGTCGTTTTTGAGAACACTAAAAAAACTTGGGTCCCGCGCGAAATAAAAAATTTGGACCCAATATTGATCGATATGTTATGATTAAGTAATGTTTGATAAGTATTAGAAGTAAAGTCACGAGGAATTAAATATCAAGACCAGTTGTTGGAAATTTCGTGGTTAAGATTTCGCAATCAGTAAGAAACTGTGGCCTTTGATAGCAATTTTTATAATACATTATATATTTTATTTAATATTAAATTTGAACTAATCAAGAACCTCAACAACTCATAGGCTTGATGCATTCGATATTTCGATAACCATTTCGTGCCATTAGAGCATTCACAATAGCTTACCCATATTTTTTTCGAGTGAATCCTCTATATTTTAGGAAGGGGGTGTGAATGAAAAAGATGGGGTAAATTTGGGGATGTTTGGGGAAACATAGTTTTTCTACATTTATTTTTTAATATTTATTATTAAAAGTGATTGTGATTGGACGAGAGCGTGAGAAAAAACAATGATAAAGATATAACTAAATATTATTTAATTGAATATGAAATAGAAAATACAGTGATTTTGAATATAATATGCGATAAGGGATGAGAAGCCTATTGTGGATGCTTTTAGACTATCCAACCGTATGGGAGTAAAATACCGCAAACCCACAGCATGGCCTGACATGGCAACATTTTAACACAATGAAACCATGCTGCCAGAACATGAAGTGTGGACGTGAAACTTGGGCGTCGACTTCTCCACGTAAATGGAAGCTTTGTATGGTTTTTTATTGGTTTAATCTAACGTACAATTAATTAACTGCCTAGGTTGTTTTTTTAATAATAATTTATAGGTGTTAAGTAAAATTCTAAGTACGTGAAGAGATATGTACCCATGCATGCGTACGGCCCCACATCTCCACACACGTCAGCACACTGCGCTGACGTGGACTTCTAGAAGCCTGCGCATGAGACCTCGTAAATGACAGCTGCCACCTAACAAGGAAAAGGACACACAGCCAATCAGAAGCGATTATTCCCTGCTCCACGATCACCTACAGGTACGAAGTACAGAAAAGGACAATCACAGGACACATGGACCAATCGCAGAGCGACAACGCCAATAGTGACAACGGTCAGCGATCGTACAGCCAGCTGTCATTCCTTCCCCAGCCAATCACAGGCCACCTCAGGGGCCTATAAATACCTCTCTCCACCCCAGGCGAAAAGGGTATTCAACCTTCGAGAGAAAAACCTTTAGAGAGCTAGCCTTATAGTTGGGAAGGATAGATTATAGTTGAAACGCTGTAACGATCTTGTATTCGAGTCTTGTATTGTCCGAACAGTCATTAATAAGAATCATATACCTATTTGTGCTCTTATATCTTGATTGTTATCTTGGTGTTTCTTCAGTACGCAATGTCATTTAATTATTTATGGACTTTCCACAACAATATCAGTATGGTCTCGTATATGGCTTTGGCATATTTAAAAAAAAATACCATTTTGTGGTGAATTGTGTGTTAAGAAGTAGAAACTTAGGCTCAATTTACAGGCACTAAACATAGCCGTTCAAAAGTTAACGCTGAAAAAATAAACGGTTGAAAAATAACCGTTAGTAATATTAAATATTATTTTCATTATAAAAAGTTAATTAAAAAATTAATAAACGATGAAATATTAAATAAATTAAAAATAGAGTATATAAATTAGATATCGTTTAAGTAAATGAAAAGTAAGTGATGAAGTGGATAATGAGGCAAAGTTTGGAATGGTTTATTTTCGTAAGAAAAAGTCGGTTTAGATTGGTGATGGTTTAGAATGATGTGACAGATTTAGAATTTTGAACAGGATTATTGTTACGTATGCTCTTAAAAAATTGTTTTTAACTATTATTTGTATTTAAAAAATAAAATGACGGGCAATGAAAAGTGGACCACACCCAAAGTAGAAAATAGTGGAATTTGATGGGGGCATTGGAGGTTGTTTCATTTCTTGAGTTGTTCTTGCTCTCGAACACGAAATATGCTCTTCATCGAAAAAGACAGATTACAAACGGGAGTATACTATCGAATCCTTTTTTTGGGTGGGGGATAAGGTTATACAAAGCGCACATTGTTCCCTACTGCCTCCTCCCCCCAGTATAATACATAGCCTAAAGTCAAACAATCCAATGATCCATGTTAGTTAATTTTAGGCTATGTATTATATGAAGATACATGTAACACAATTTGGTCTTTTTGACTAGTATGCTTGGTGTATTAGGCAAATTGTCTCCTAAGATAGAATGAATTAGCGTGTGTACGTAGGGTGTTAATCAAATATGTACCTAAATAAGGTAACCTACAAGTTAGTGAGTTTTCCAAAGATTTCAACATGTGAGTACTTTGTTTCTACAACAAAGTTAGCATTAATTTCTAGGAGTACTTTTGTTTTTACAACAAAGTAGCATGCATTCCATAATAGCCCTTGGTATATAGGTCATATTAAGTAAAAAGATCCATAAAACTAAAGCCACCTTGATCAATGACCTTGTTATTTATATGAGACTGATGTGTCTTGATTATAACATATAAACCATGCATAATTAGTCTTATAATAGGGTAGAATTGGGGCTTAAATTACTGATTTTGGCTACTTAATCATTCCTATTTAATTTGTATGTTTCAGGAAATTGGAGCTCCAAGCCGGAAATAGGATATTTTCAGGCAAAATCTGGAGATTCCTGAGGATACGAGACTCGCAGCATGTTCCCTGTATGTGTAAAGACCTTTTCGGGCTTAAACGATAATCAGTCCGGAACACTAGAAGATAAAGCAGCAAAACCCGGCCGTGCAACTGTTCCGAGTCAACAAGTTAACATTTCCAAGTCAACGGAAGGCAAAAAGTCAGATTTCTGGGTTGTAAGGGCGTGCCACATCACTGTGCATGGCCGAGCTTGCTGAAACGTGCTCCCCAAGGCTCAAACAGACAAGACTAAAAACTTTTCTGAATAGCACGCGCGTGTCGTGCCACTAGTGAGCACGAGCGTGCTTGTCCTGAAAACCGACAGATTCTGCTCGAAAGGACTCTGCAACAGTACCTACTGTCGAGCATGGACGTGCTGCACTAGTGTGCACCCCCGTGCTTAAGTTGATTTGCCCATAAATAGCAAGATCACCTCAACCATTTGACATCCCTTCTTGGGGCCGACTTCCAAGCTTCTTCCAGAGATCTTAGGGTCTTGTGCGAGGCCTTAGGGCCCTCCTAACATACCACCAAGGCTAGGCGTCGTCCTACCTTGATCATCAAGGCCAAGCATGGGATCGTAGAGTAGCTTATGCAATAAACATCGAGGGTCGTGAGGATGATAGATACATAGCATTAGGAGATGGAGAGCATGTCTATGAGCAGCTATGTTCTTGTGTTGAGAAAGAAACATAAATGACCAATAACATGATATGAATAATTGAAGACAACGATGTGCTTCGGGTTATCTTTTCGGGTTTTTCAGGCTTTTGGTAGAGAAAAGTGACCCAATAAAGAACTATTTAAAATTCGGGTTAGGTTATTCAGGTTCGGGTTAGTTTGGGTTGGGTTGTTTGGTTTTCGGGTTTAAATGTAATATGAAAATTGTTCTTTTTTACTTTCGCAAAATATCATCAAAATTCATCATGTTACTTAAAAAGTATTATTAAGATTCAAACATTATTTGACAAATAACATGATATGATAATGTTTAAAATTCCTAAAACTGAATGTTTCTAATATTAAAAACTATAAACTTAGACGATTTTATATATAAAAAACAACACACTAAATGTTCGGGTTTTGGATTTCAGGCTTTTCGGGTCAGGATGTTTGGGTTTTTAGATGAGAAAAAGTGACCTAATAACTGACCATTTAAAGTCCAGGTTGGTTAGGTTAAGGTTTTCGGGTATTAATATCTAGCAAGATCTAAGCACTTATTTGAACGAAATAAGTGCAGATATACAAGAACCCTAATCGCCTTATTGATTGTGAGAGAACAAAACTGAGAATTAAAATAAAAAATAACAGAAGAGATAAGCAGTATTTTAGAGGTGTGTCCAGAATCTTCATCAAAGAAACACACCGAGATGCACGTACAACCGTTAGATTAAAAGACTTCACATGGATGACCATCTAACGGCTATAATGAATGTTATAATTCGGGCTCGGAAGGCTTCAAATTCAGGTCGGGTTTCAGGTTTCGAATAAAAATGAACAGCCTTAGTTGGTGTATGCCCCCAAGGACCCGTCTAGAAACTTCAATGAATGCCCGTTAAAACAGGACACTTTGGTGTTAAAAAAAAGGAGAGAGAAAAACAAACAGGACTCCCTGAGCCGTTACTTCTAAAACGTCCTTGTAGCCTTAATTAAAAGTATATGTTTGTTACTTTGCCAAAAATAGTCAAAATTCAAACAATTTTATCTTTTAAAGAAACACAAAGATAATTTATTTACAATACCCTTCAAAGAAATTCTTTTTATCACATAAATTCACTTTTTATTTTCAGAAAAAAAAAAATTCTTCATCTCATTTGAATGTATATAGAGACCTTGATACATAATACAATACTAATGTGTCATAATCGAGTTGTAATATGCATATAGTATGTTTCAAATGATTTTTTTTTCAGAAATAGGTGGTTTAGACTAAAATAAAGTGAAACTAGGTGGGTAACATGAAGATAAGTAAAACTAGGCAGTTTGCTCATCCAAACAGCGAACTTCAACCTTAAATCTGATCACCCTGCAGCTCACTAACAAAAGGCAGAACACAAGGTCAAGCTCGCTGATCTGTTCCATAATCTTGTTGAAGTTCGCTTATCCATTCCACATGTTTGTTGAAGTTCGCTGATGCATTCCACAATCTTTATAAAGGTCGTTGATCCATTCCACAAACCAGCTGAAAGGATCCACAACTTTGGTAAAGTTCGCATTTTGGATCCACAATTTAGCATAGTTCATTGTTTTCAATATTATTAAGTTTTCCAAACCAATATAGCAAACTCATGCACGTAACCAAGACGAAAGAGTAATAGTACTCAACAGTAAAGTTATTATTACGTAATTTATTAGGATTCAGAATTAAGGATGAACCCATGAAGATTCGATAAAGACAAGCAGTTGGGCTATTTGTAGGCCGAGATAACGGGGCCGTTAGACGTAGCGTTATTCGCAGTGTTGCAGTAGAGATAAGTGTTAACGGAGGGTTAATGGACGCCAACCATTGCAACAGTGAACTTTCAGAAGTTGTGGAACCGGAATGACGAACTTCAGGCTAGTTTGTGGATCCTTTCAGCGAACTACTCCTACTTTGTGGATTGGAATAACGACCTTCATCTACTTAGTTGAACGAAACAACAAACTTCAACATGGTTGTGGATCGGATCAACGAGCTTGACCTTGTGTTAAGCCTTTTGTCAGTGAGCTGCAGGGTGTTCAGAATTTAAGGTTGAAGTTTGCTCATCATGTTAGCAAACTAACTAGGTTGACTCATTTCCCTCTTACCCACCTTGATGCACTCTTTTTCTCTCTAATACACCTAATTCTAAAAAAAACTTCATTTCAAATCTAGTCTCAACAACAATCATGTTGACGTAATTCCCTGACTCATCAAAAGTCAATGATCAATGATGGGACAAGGGTGGCAAAGGAGACCAAGTCACAAGATTATGAACTTGGAGGACTAAATTTGACAAGTTCGTTAAATTGATTAAGTTTTCTAATTGTATTACTATTAGATGTGGAAATGTATTGGCTAGCAAGTTAGGGTTAGTTTATATAAATTAACCAATTTAGAGTTTAACATTATCAAGAGAGAAACCAAGTTATGGTTTGAGAGTTGTAATCAATTATATTGAGTTATATTTCTGATAAATAAGATTGAGTGTTATTATATCAAAATTCATCATGTGTTATATGGTTTGAATGTCGATTGTAACTTGAAATCAAATAATCAGTTTCATAAGTTGCAAAAAAATACAATCTTTTTTTAACTTATATATAATCTTAGGTAACGTTTGGTATGATGGAATGGAAGGGGGAATGAAATGAACTATTACTAGGTAGTAAAAAATAGTGTGTTTGGTTGGTTAAAGGAATGAAATCACTCATTCTACAAGGCATTACATTCTCTCAAAACCATTCCATCCACCCCCATATTTTTTTCATTCCATCCCTCATTCACCCTTTACTAACAACACTATAACCCACCACCATCGTCAGCACCCACCACCGCTATCGCCACCACCCACCACCGCCGCCCACCACCCACCACAGCTGCCGTCACCACCCACCACCACCGCCGTTATCACCCACCACCATCATCGCCGCCACCCACCCACGACCGCCGCCTCTACAACATGCCATCGTCACTCACCACAATTTCCTTTACCCACCACTACTACCACCACCCATCACCACCCTCCACCGCCACTACTCACCATCGTCACCCACCCACCATCACCGCCATCCACCTCCACCCATTACCACCGTTGCTGCCACCCACCACCGTCATCGCTACCCACCACCACGCTACCGCCACACACGCTCACCACCACCAACCACCACTATTCACCATCGTCGCTCACCCACCATCACGACCATCCACCTCCATTTTCCACCGTCGCCACCACCGTTGCCGCTACCCGCCACATATCACCACCCACCATCACTGCCACTGACCCCCACCGACCACCAATTTTATTCATTCGTCTTTTCCTGCCTATTCAACAACACAAAGTAATGTTTTGTTTCATTCCCACATGACAACCACACAAGACGTAGAATGGTAATGATTCATTCTATTATCTTGTCCATTCCATTACCTCGTTCATTCCATTCCCTTATCCATTCCATTACCCCATACCAAACAGACGCTTACTGCTTTTATTTAGCTCATGGAAAGAAAATGCTAATACAAGAAAGATACCACAGTTTCATGTTTATATGGAGATGAAATTATTCAGTTTTGTTTAATTGATTCTTTGGCTTTTAAAAATACCTTTTGAAAACACACCGTTTCTTTATGCCCAAAGTTTCAATTTGGACAGTGACCACAATCCCACTTCTATTTCAATTATGCTACATTAGTTCTCTTTCACTTACAAATTAATTCATCATTTCTTCACCTTTTTAGTTTCAAGTTTTAATTTAATCATATATGATTAAATTAATTCTTTTTAACAAGTTTTATATAGATGTTCACCAATTTTAACTAGAATACTTGAAATATTACATAAGTATTTCTACATATGGGTCAAGCCGTGGAGTTCACGCAGCTAAGGCAATTAATTTAAATAGAAAAACGATTTAATACTTTGAAGTTGGGCTCAATAATAACTCATTTAAAATTTAAAAATTATTAACCTATAAGGCCCTATAACATTAAAAATTATTATCCCATAAAGCCCCTTTCCCATTTATTAGCCTATTACGGTATGTAATTTCACTTATAGTAATACTATGATTTTACCAATTGTTATGAATGCATATTACTATAACTTTGATCGGCGTACTTAAATATTAGCTTATATTATTTAATTCTTTTAGGCCTAATAAGGCCTAACAATCATATTTTTAATGACTCGAATGAGGAACATAAATTCTTAGGGATAACTATTTCATTATCTATTCCGATTTTTCTAAGTAACACAATGTATAAAAGATTATGCATTAAGTTGATTTGTTATCGTGAGTTTTGTAACATAAATGAATTTTGAAGTTGACCTCTAGATAAAATTAAATACTTGCCATTTTGATAAATAGTTTACTTCGTACCCCCGTGGCCCCATCCTCCTAGTCCTACAAAGTTAAACTTGTTTCCATTTTCATTATTTTGTTTTACGTTATATTTATGAAATTAATATGATAGGTTGTTAAAAAAATATCCTTGGACCCTAAAAAAAATCCATCATATTCTAATCTAGCCGGTTGGTCTTTTGAAGAAACTTTAACATAGAGGGAGTCGTCAACATCTATGGCCCCTAAAAAGACCTATCCACCATTCTAACGCCTTTTGATAATCGATAGGACGATGCAAAACCCCAAATACGATAATAAAAAAAATAATATCATTCATCAAGATAGTTATAACTTAGAAGGCATGCATGCCACCATGTCATGTTTGAGGGGGCCAATACACACTAAGACGTAAATAGTAAACACCACTGAATTTGAATATTTTAACATTCATGCACGTGGTGATACGATCATTTACAGCAAAAATAAGTTGGTAAAGTGTTAACCTAAGTATATGAATAGTTGTATATAGATATAATCCACGCACATGTCGCTAGTACTGATGTAATTGATAGTTCTGTTCGTCAGGGTGAGGTTCCTGTACAAAGGCAATATTTCGTAAAAAGTGTGAGAAGGATTAAAAATTGATATGTAGGCATCATTTTTTGAACTTAGTCATGTTGTTTTAGATTGTTTTGCCTAGAAAAATACCAAACATAACAATTAAAAACCGAAAACAATGTATTCACTACAAGAAACTGGAGCTTTAGGGGCGACGCCTGTCGCCCCTAATAACAGACCTTTAGGGGCGACACCAGCTTTAGGGGCGACTGTTGCCCCTAAAGGTTCTGTCACATCTGGTTTGTCCCTAAAACCCACCATCGCCCCTAAAGCCGTCGCCCCTAATACTATTATCCCACGTGGCATTTCTTTTCCATTAAAATTTTTTTTTTTGCCACGTGGCATGCCACGTGGCCAATTTCTGTGCATCCTGGGCTGGATCTTTAGGGGCGACCCGTCGCCCCTAAAGGTTTTTTTTTTTTTTTTTTTTTTTTTTTTTTTTTTTTTTTGTCCACACACGCTTAATGATACGAAATACTGACAAAACAAATTTACCAAACATACCAACATTACATATATATATAAACATACCAACATTCATCTAAACATACCAACATTCATCTAAACATACCAACATTCATCTAAACATACCAACATTCGCCTAAGCAAACATACAAATATTTATAGTCAAGTATACCAACAAAACTAAATAAACATACCAAAAACGCCTAAACGCCTAAACGTCTTCGTCTTCGTCTTCGCCTTCGCCTTCGCCTTCGTCTTCGTCTTCATCGGCGTGATCGTCACTATTACTGCTTCCGCCTTGATTTCCAAACTTTTGAGATTGGGATTGGTAATATTGATTAAAAAATTGGACCATTTGTTCTTGGAAATCAGGAAGCGACATCATTGTATTAAATTGCTCCTACAAATATATGTAAACCAAATGGGTTAACTATCAACAAATAACTACAAATATATACCAAATGGGTCAAATATCCTATTTACTACACATATTTATACCAAACGGGTCAACTATTAACATTTAGCAAACATACATACACCAAATGGGACAAATGTCCTATTTACTAAACATATTTATACCAAATGGGTTAACTAACAACAAATAACTACAAATATAAACCAAATGGGTCAAATATCCTATTTACTACACATATTTATACCAAACGGGTCAAATATTAACATTTAGCAAACATACATACATCAAATGGGTCAAATGTCCTATTTACTAAACATATTTATACCAAATGGGTCAACTATCAACAAATAACTACAAATATATACCAAATGGGTCAAATATCCTATTTACTACACATATTTATACCAAACGGGTCAACTATTAACATTTAGCAAACATACATACACCAAATGGGACAAATGTCCTATTTACTAAACATATTTATACCAAATGGGTTAACTAACAACAAATAACTACAAATATAAACCAAATGGGTCAAATATCCTATTTACTACACATATTTATACCAAACGGGTCAAATATTAACATTTAGCAAACATACATACATCAAATGGGTCAAATGTCCTATTTACTAAACATATTTATACCAAATGGGTTAACTATCAACAAATAACTACAAATATAAACCAAATGGGTCAAATATCCTATTTACTACACATATTTATACCAAACGGGTCAAATATTAACATTTAGCAAACATACATACATCAAATAGGTCAAATGTCCTATTTACTAAACATATTTATACCAAATGGGTCAACTATCAACAAATAACTACAAATATATACCAAATGGGTCTAATATCCTATTTACTACACATATTTATACCAAACGGGTCAAATATTAACATTTAGCAAACATACATACATCAAATAGGTCAAATGTCCTATTTACTAAACATATTTATACCAAATGGGTCAACTATCAACAAATAACTACAAATATATACCAAATGGGTCAAATATCCTATTTACTACACATATTTATACCAAATGGGTCAACGACCAACAAATATATACCAAATGGGTCAAATATCCTATTTACTTAACATTTAAACTACAAAGACATGCCTGTGAAAATTGCGGTTGTGTCGGCGTATGATGCGAAAGGCTTTCTCTCGGACAGGGCATAGGCCCAATCCCGCGAACATGTCCGCGGCGTTTGCCCAGAACTTCTTCAAAAATACCAATCTTCAAACACCCCAAATAATATTAGTTTTAACCTACTTTAAACCCAACAAACAATTGAAAAAACATGACAACTAAACACGCACATACACAAATATATACCTACCGCATTCAACCGTTGGGAGCTGCTTCCTCCTCCTTCTCCTTCTTCTTCGGCGAGCCGTTAAATAAAAAACTGAAAAAAAACAAAAAAAAAAACAGGAAAAACGAAAAAAAATTAGAAAAAAAGAAAAATAATAAAAAAAAACAGAAAAAAATATAAAAACAGAAAAAAACGAAAAAAATAAATAAAAAAACGAAAAAAAATTAACACACATACAAACCTATATATAATTTAAGGCATTAATAATAAAAAAATAATAATTAGGGGCGAGTACTAACCGTATTAGAGGCGAATCTTCAGCGGGTTGGGTAGATCGGAGCTTCCTACAACTCATATTATTAAAAAAATTAAACATAGATACTTCAAAAAAAAAAAAAAAAAAAAAAAAAAAAAAAAACAAACTTACGGTTTCCAGAGGAGGGCAGAGGAGAGAGAAGAGCAAAGGGAGAGGAGGTGGTCCGGTGGTGGGGGTGATCCGGTGGAGGGGGTTGCTCGGTGGTGGGGGTGGGTTCGGTGGTGGGGGTGGGTTCGGTGGTGGGGTTGGTGCGGTGGTGTGGGGTGGGTTTGGTGGTGGGTAGAGAGGTGGAGAGATGAGAGATTGAGAGATTGAGAGATGAGAGATTGAGAGATTGAGAGATGAGAGATTATTTTCAACCTTTGAGTGTACAGAGAGAGAGGAGACGAGAGTTAGGGAAGAGGGAAAGAAAAGAGGGAAAGAAAGTTGAGGGGCGGGAGTTTAATTATTTTCAACCTTTAGGGGCGACCGTCGCCCCTAAAGGTGTCGCCCCTAATGATATGAGGTACGATAAAATCTTAGCCGTTGATCTGCTTGTTGATCTGATGGCTGAGAAGTTGTTTGGTGGGGATTGACCTTTAGGGGCGACCAAAAAGCGGGTCGCCCCTAAAGGTGTCGCCCCTAAAGCTCAAGTTTCTTGTAGTGATTTTAGGCTTAAAAGTTAAAACACCATGCTAAGAACATTAAGTAGTGTGTTTTAAGTGTTTAGTAGTGTGTTTTAGCTGTTTTATAAATTTGACGACTGTAATACATTGGATTGTGTTTTAGATTGTTGTGTTTGGTGTTTTTCAAGTTAAAACAACCTAAAACATCATTCCTAAATCTAAAACATGATGCCTACATGCTAATTCTTAATCCTTCTCACACTTCTCACGAAATATGTCCTTTGTACAGGAACCTAAACTCTGTTCGTCATTCATTTATTCTTGAACAATAAAGTATATCATGTAGGGATATAATTATCCAACACACATGTATTGTTCCTAATTTAAGCATTAGAAAATAGCATTATTATTTAAATAGAGGTTAAGGATGGAGTCAAGTCAACAGTTTATAAGCCCTTGCATTCAAGTATTCAACTCCAAAACCATCCAAAATCATGTAGTGCTACGTAAAAACTAATGTACTCTAAAATTAGAATCCTAATCGGATGGTCAAAACTAGCGTTATACTGACCTGGTCCTGAGGGTGGGTGGAGTGGGCTATGGCCCGGAGCCTGGTCTCTCGATAGGCCCGGAATTTTATAAACTATATATACATAGATAGATGTTCGGGTACAAAGACCTCTTTTTATAAAAATGGTAAGAAAGCTTGTAAGAGTGACACGTGTCAGAGTTTTATTTTAATAAAAGGGCAATAAAGTAATTATATAAACATTCATTTTTTTAAAACTCAATCTTATAATCAACATGAGAGATTTAAGGGATTGCTTTCAAATCTTTCAATAGATTACGAATGCAACTTCCGAATTAAAAAAATACAATCGTCATTTGTATTTTCTGTGTGTTTTAAACTCATGTTAACTACCCATCAAAACTTGTGTTTTATGTAATTGACGTACATATCTTAGTGTATCGTGAAAAACAAAACACAACATGATGATTTTACTAAACATAAAACACAACAGGTCATATAACTTGCTGAATGTAAAACACATCATGATGATCTTGCTGAACATAAAACACACAATGATGATTTTGCTGAACATAAAACACAACAGGTATACTGATGATTTTGCTGAACATAAAACACAGCAGGTATAACTTGCTGAACGTAAAACACGTCATGATGATCTTACATCCCGACACAACCGGCTATTGTGTTTTTTTTACTAGCTGGTTGTGGTTGAGAAAGATGAGCCCACGGGATAGTCATTTCGGAAGTCTATTAAACGGTCAACAAAAGTCAAACTTTGGTCAACTGAGATTTTGAATTTAATTGAAAAGTCAAACTTGGTCAAAGACAGTCAACTTGGTTAAGGAATGTCAAACTTGGTCAACCAATGTTCAATACTTAAAAAATTTTCAAAATTTTGTGAAATTGTGCTAACTGGTGAATGTGGGTTTCAACATTAGACTAAGCCACATTCTCGTGTTATTATCACGAGAATATCACATTCACGTGTTATTATCTAAAGAATGTCACATTAGCCTCCAATTAACACAAGAATGACACATTCCCCTCTGAAAGCTGCAACTCTTGTTTTTTTACGAAAATGAATGTTTTCAAGGTTTTTCGTTCAAAATTTTCCATCGAATGTTGTTTTTGATGAAATTTTGGATAGCTTTTATCAGAAAACACCTTTTGAACACATTTAGATCATCAATAAACTTTTATCTAGGGGATGCAATTATTGACATGACCCGAAACCCAACCTGAACCCGACACAAAAATACTAGATTTGGGTCGACTAACATGACCCGTTTAAAAAACGGGCCGGGTTTAGGTCAAACTGTTATAAAATGGGTCATGTTCGGGTAGACACATATAAAAAGCGGGTTAACCCGTTTAAGTATTTAGAAAAAATATTTATTATATTTTTTGTTTTGTTTTTCCATTTCTATTTATATGGTTAGTTATAATTGTGTTATTTTTGGCACACTATACTATTTAGATGTCACACTTATATAGTTATCATTAAACATATTATTGATAACCCTCTTACAACCCAACTACCCGCTTATAATTCATGAACATATAGGACTCATTTAAAATATGGGTTAAACGGGTCATGTTCGGGTTGACCCAGATTTATGTGGGTCGAGTTAGGCATGAAAATCTTTGAGAAGAATAATAATATTGGTCGGGTTCGGGTTGCACATTTCAACCCGCCAACCCATCAACCTGACACGAATGTTACCGTTACTTTCAACCATAAGAAATCATCCAAAATCCCATAAACTTTGAAGAAAAATTGTAAAAAGTTTAGATCTACAAAACCACTCAAATTCACTCCAAACTCATATCTGAATCAAATAATCTATCAAAACAACCCGTGAATCGAGCCAAAATCTCTGATACCACTTGTAGGACTGTTTTCTTATCAAACAAGAAATGATTCCCGAATTTTTCATGTGAACTGAGGTGAAAACAAGACACGCGCGTATGATAAATCTAGGGAACAACATGGAAATGCACACACAAACAATACTCAAAACTTTCTGGTATAAAGAATACCAAATAGTCAGAGTTTCGACACAACCAACAAAAGAGCCCAATGTGAGAGAATGTGGAATGGAGTATACATATGCTCCCACCACATTGACCCATTGCCTACCATGAGAATGAGGCCACATTCTCATGGTGGCTTCCACATTCACCCCTAAACCATATGACCAAAATGCCATTTTCTCTAAAGCATTAGTTTAATTTATCCAACGACCTATACTAACCTATCACTAGCTGAGCATATACACAAAGTGCACTTTAACTATTATCAACAAGCACAATTTGATATTAACGGTATACAGAAATGCTAACTTTTAATTTGATATTAAATTATTTGTAAGAAAAGAATGAAAAGTAGTTTCATTAACTATTATCAACGAGCACAAGAAATCGCTATAATTTCTTTCCGAGGGGGAGAACACGTGAGGTTCACAAATTATTTCATGGCAGATGCATTTACATGTATATAATTTTATTATATATTACATGTGTAAATATAATAGATATTTAATTTTTATATACACACATATTTATATACAAGTTAAGTAGTTGGTCTCTTTCTCTCTCACGCAGACTCTCTCTCTCTCTCTCTCTCTCTCTCTCTCTCTCTCTAAGACATTGCAGAGAACACTGAGTACTGTAAAAGAGAAAGAAAAGGGAAGAAACATAGAAAGAGAAAGCCGGTAAAAGGACAGCCACAGTTTCAAGAGTTCAAGAACTAGGAGGGACAACCGATATCTCTTTTTCACTCCTTCAGCTTATAGAGGTTAAATCTTTACATTTTCTAAAAACTCACCAGTTTCTGGTTTATTCCTTTTGTTAATTCCACAAAACACTCGTACGCTTCTTTTTAGCTTTTTGTCTTTAACTTCCACCAACGTTAATTACTTTTGCATCTCACATACCGATCTATATATGTTTGTAGAATTATGAAGATAACACAATTGATATGGTAGTAGCAAGATTTGAAGATCAGGAACCACACCACAAGAATTCTATGTCACAAGATTATATTTTCAATTTCTCACATGGGTTTGAAAGGCCGTCTCAAGATCAACAACAACAGATCTTGAGACTAGAAGACGAGGGAACCAGTGGTATTCCCTCTGTGGTCTATGAGACCACCGGAGGAGCTGGGACGCTGTCTGAGATGTTTAATTTCCCGACAGCTGTCCCAGCCACCGAATTGCTACAAAATCAAATGAACTACCATACCAATCTTGGGCGTAACCAGCGTGCCCGAGATTGGTATGGTAACACTGCTCAAGCCATGCAACTTTTTCTAATGAACCCACCACCACATGAATCTCCTTTCTCACAATCTTCAACTACTTCTTCATCAACACTTCACATGTTGTTGCCCAACACTCATGTCCCTTCTTCCAGTCCCACCCTTCATCATCAACAAAGCTTTGGTAGTTCCTCGGGGGGTGGTTCGGGACAAGGGCAATTTGGTCCATCGACACAATTCGCATGGATACCTCCTAGTGGAACAACAACCCATGATGGTGGTGGTCTTTCTTTATCTTTATCTTCAACTTTACAACACTTGGAAGCAGCTAAGGTTGAGGAGTTGAGAATTAGTGACAATCCAGCGGCTGCTATGTATTATTTCAATCAAGGAACAGGCGGTGGAAGCGATCCATATCGAAATATTCAATTGCAAGGAGGAGGAGGTGTTTTGGGTCCGACCCACCATCCAAGTACTCATGTAGGGTATGGATCATCTTCTTTAGGAGTAGTGAAAGCATTGAGGACTTCTAGATATGTTAAGGCAGCTCAAGAATTGCTAGAAGAGTTTTGTAGCGTTGGAAGAGGTCAATTTAAAACAAACAAGTCCGGGTCGAAACACAACCCGAATCAAAATCCGAGTAGTAGTGGTGGTGGTGGCACATCTTCTGCTTCTTCTAAAGATCTACCTTCTTTGTCCTCTGCCGAAAGAATTGAACATCAAAGACGAAAAAGCAAACTATTATCCATGCTTGATGAGGCAAGTCCATCTCTCTCTCTCTCTCTCTCTCTCTCTAAATAGTTCTTGGAATCAATAACTGAACAGATATGTGGTAAATAGGGTTTCGATTTTCCAGCATAAACTGATTGGTTTTCTAGCGGTACATTTCATTTTAATTTTTTAACAATATTCTTGACATGTTATAATAAATATATTTTCCCAAATATTCAAACATGAGTAGCCATTAATCTAAGTTCTTATTTTTCAAATAAAAAAGCTTTAAGATTTTGAAATGAAGTTAGTCTTTCATCACCGTTACAACGTGTTGACGTATACAATATATGATTGATTTATTCCAATGTCTTTATCTATTTAGTACACTATTAATATATATAGTACTTGTGTATAAGATATTTTACTGTTGCTATTGATTATGGAAAGTACTTCAAGGATTGTACTGATCCAAACTGTTTCTATCTAATCAATTCAATTATAGGAATAGATTAACGGTAGAGTTTTATAAACAAGACAAAAATTAATTTCTTTTTGTTGTTTGGGTGATGTTTGTAAATATGTTGCTTGCTAGCTAGAATCATGTTGAAAATATGTTTCAATTTGAAAACTAACATTTAAAATAAAAACCAGGTGGATCGGAGATACAATCACTACTGTGAACAAATGCAAATGGTGGTGAATTCATTCGACTTGGTATTGGGCTTTGGCGCGGCTGTTCCATACACCGCATTAGCTCAAAAGGCGATGTCTCGACATTTTAGATGTTTAAAGGATGCAATTGCAGCCCAATTGAAGCATAGTTGTGAGTTATTGGGGGAGAAAGATGTGGGTACTTCTGGAGTGACTAAAGGAGAGACACCAAGGCTTAAATTGTTGGAACAAAGCCTAAGACAACAAAGGGCATTCCATCAAATGGGGATGATGGAACCAGAAGCTTGGAGACCTCAAAGAGGTTTGCCCGAACGTTCGGTTAATATTTTGAGAGCCTGGCTTTTCGAGCATTTTCTACACCCGTAAGTCTCCTTAGTTCAAGTTAATTATGCATTTCAAGTTGAATCTTGGTTATAAAAATTCAGGCTTTATGAACAATTATAACAAGAAAAAGAACTCCAAGGTTTTTTATGCATTTCTTCCTTATTAATTCAAGTTACTTATGCATTTCAAGCTGAATCTTGGTTTTAAAAGTTCAGGTTTTATGGATCTTTTTCACAACAAAAAGAATTTCAAGTTAAACATGCATTTCTACTTTGTTTTTAGTTAATTATGCACTTCAAGCTCAATATTGGTTATAAAAAATCAGCCTTTATGGATCTTTTTCACAAAAGAAAATAATTTTAACTTAATTATGCATTCCAAGCTGAATCTTGGTTATAAAAATTCAATCTTTATGAATCTTTATAACAAGAAAAATTATTTCTGATGGTGGGAATTAAAAAATTAGTGATGAAGTCATAGATAAGAGGAGATTGCTTTAAACAATGCTAGGGATGTATGTGTGTGTTGGATAAGCTTTTATGATTGAGAGCGATTAAAGAAGAAAAAAAAAAGATAGAAAAGCATGAGTATATATTTGTGGTTGTAGCCTCCTGTTGTCTCACCAACGATAAAGCTGATAAAGTGGTTCTTTCTTAATATGTCTTACTCGATGTTTCTTTCTTTTAACCTCTTAAAACCTGCAGTTATATCATTGACACCTTTCACTTACTAAAACACCAATTTTCAATACACGTACGTTGTTAATCATGGGGCCTAAAAGTTTTTGGAAGAGGAAAATGCTGCAAGAAAGATCAAGTCGTTATACTTGATTTGATTGTGCTCAGTTTTGATGGTTTCTTTTACTAAACTTTACATCAAGATAATGGGACAAACACTCTGATTATTAAATGTTTATTAAAATAGTAATAGAGTGTATGGTAAATAAAACAATTTTATTATATGTGTTATGAAGGAGAATTACTGACAGGCGATGCATGCATGATCACAGAATTTAATGAGAGTAAAATCTAGCGAGAGATTGTACACAATTGTCTTATTATGACATGCATAAAACAGCAAAAGAAAAGAGGTCAAGTAATCAATTAACAAATGATATTTGTGTATTTAATTAATTAGGTTAAATAGGGGTTTTTGGTTGTGGTTTTTGTTTTGTTATGTTTTGTTTTTGGTTTGAGGTTTTGGCTAGCCTCTTGCTCGCCTTGTGTATTTGATTTTTTTTTCATTTTAAATGAAATTTCGCGGTTAAAAAAAACTAATTAGGTTAAATAGATCAAGTAATAATAATTGCATTTACTTTTAAGGTGGGGATGATGCATTTTTTACTATCGTCTTAATTGGATAAAATCATTTATTCTCAGGTATCCAAGCGATGCCGATAAACACTTGTTGGCTCGACAGACTGGTCTCTCCAGAAACCAGGTTCATTTGTAGTCTCTCTCTCTCTCACGCACACATACACACGCATATATATTATATATATCTAAAAATATGTGCATGCCTGGTATATTGTGTTGAGCTTTCATTTTCATCAAATAAACCTCAACAATGATCATATGAAAACGAAGGAAAAAGATAACACAATTAATGAAAAGTTCTCATGGGATTTTACTGACTAACGACTGTTTTCCTTCCTTGTTTAAATTTCATTGAATCTTATAAACAAATCTTTACAATTTTTTTGGAAATTTAAAGAATAGTGAAGATGAAACATTTGTGGAAATTTAAAGAATAGTGTTTTATAGTCTAATTTACCCCACCTGCATACAGAAAAGAAGCAATTAATAAATCTGCATATGTACATGAAATTTAGAAGCAGTTGTAGGTCTGCTTTCTTTGTCTATAATCATTTTCTCTTTGTCATCTTTCATTGCTACCATCCAACTCCCTCCTCACCTTCATTTATTATTTTAATCCATTTACCATCAATGTCATATACACTGTACAATTAACGCGTGTATGTTGTAGATATATATTTTGGTCTTATTAAGTTAACTATTTTAAAATCTTTAATAATGTTTGTTTTCACCATTATCATTATCATGCATCTAATCATAGTATTTATTTACACCGACAGCATTGGAATGTGACATACCACCCATATTTTGGTAAATTAATATTTTATTGAGCATTAAGCATTATGGTTGTAGTTGGATTGCTAGATTTGTTTAATATTAACTTTAAATAACAAGCAAATTTTGATGACTCATTATCAATACTACATCAAGTTTTAATTGATAATAACACAAACATGAAAGCACATGTATAAGCTATGGACCAGTAACAAGTTAACTTCCATTAGCTAGGGTTGCTTTCAAGCAGGGTCTCCTATTCATGTGTCTATTTCATGCAAAAACACATCACTTTATTTTCTATAAATGTTTATGAAAAAGACAATATTTCCTTTCCTTGAAACCTTTGTTAAAATAACATATTTGTCAATTTTCATTTTCATTTGTTTATATAAACATTTTATTTTACTATTACAAAAAAAGAATAGTTTATTTAGGAGATATATAAAGCAAGCAAAATTTAATTTTGTAATGAATGAAAAATAGATTGGTGTGCTGCAATAAAACCTAAAAATACTTGCAGGACTGCTAACATGAATAGTATACCACACAGTTAAAGAGATGTACTCCTTGACTTTATCAGAAGGCAGAACAAAATGACAGTCCAGCACAAAGCTGGTCCCATTCATATAATGTACAGCTTTTATAATGATGATGAAATACTACGATACCATATGTCCTCCCCTTTTGATCCTCTCATTCCAGTATATATAAAAGCTACTTTCATTTATTCATTCAGTAATTTTCATTTCAAATTCACAGTAAAAGTTACATTACATGCATGCAAACTAAGTACTAGTACTTAAACCAAAGTACTAAATTACTGTTCATTATAAAGATTGACAGGATATGAAAAAGATAAAGATTAAAAGCAATGATTAAATGCATTTTTTAAGGATGAAAATATCAAGCAATTCCTACTTCCTTGGAACCAAGTTTTTTTTTTTTTTTTTTTTTGAACTTTAAACTTCAGGGAAACTATTAGAGTTTATCCTTACTCTTCTTTTGATTGTATTTGAATTTTGTTCTGATTTTTGAAATTCGTTTTCTTGTTAGGGGTGTAAATGAGCTGAGCTCAAGCTCAGCTTCTAAATATATAGTCTTTCAAGCTCGAGCTCTGCTCATTTATCATTATTTAATTATTTCATTTATACATGTTTATATCTAATTATTACATTATATATCATAAAAGTTTTATATATAATATAGCGAATGTTATTGAATTATTTTTATCACTACTTTATATAATAATTATTATGTAAATGTATATGTAATACATTAAATAAATTTAATACAAATAAAAAGCTTAATTAGGCTTGTGAGTTGGCTCGAGCTTGATACGTAAAGCTCGGGCTTGTTTACACTTTTTGATTTGTAAAAAAAAAAAAAAAACTTTGAACCAAAATTGATCAAAGTTGATGAATATAAGAAAAACCCTGGATTCTATATGCTTAGCATGTTGATTAAGGCAATACACTAATTTGATTTGAACATAGAATAAAGTATTTCACTTTTTTGCATTGTTTCCACAAAGAAACATATTTAAAGAGTAAAGATCAAATACATATAGTTTTTTTGTAAGAACTGTGAGAATCAAAGGGGGTAAAAAAAATTTATTTTTTTTTTTAGAATTTTTTTTTCCCATGTGCTTAAACATTCTTTCTAGATGAATAATACAAAAAAAAAATTTTAAAAAAAAAATTTTTTAGTGTAATTACGTCATTAAGGTAAATACATTAGTTTACACTAGAGTAATTATGTAATTACTCTACACGTAATTACTCTACACCAAATTTTTTTTTTTTTTTTTTTTTAGTTTTCAGTACTATAATACATGTTTAACAATATGGGGAAAAAAAATTTAAAAAAAAAAAATTAAAAAAAAATATCCTCCTTTGATTCTCACAGTTCTTACCAAAAAAGCTATTTGTACCGGATCTTTCCCCCATATTTAAATATATAAAGTGATCAGTATTAGCATATGATTGGGTGGTTTAATAACTGCATATGATTGGTGTGTTTTTCAGGTATCAAATTGGTTCATAAATGCAAGGGTCAGGTTGTGGAAACCCATGGTGGAAGAAATGTACCAACAAGAAAGCAAAGAAGAAGCTGAAAACCATAATCAAGATCATGAACATCAAGATAATAATAATAATATTAATAATAATAACAACAATGATGATGAACAAGAAGATGAACAACAACAAGATAAAGAAAACACAAAAAACCACAACCATCACATGATCAATTACCACAACAAGATCAATAGTGATCATGACCAGCCTCCTGAACCTCTTATAACTGCACCACCATTCACCACCACAAACACAACCACCACTCATGCAGCATTAACACATGCAAACAGATCCGATAATATTAATAACACTGAAAACGACCCTTCACTCCTAGCAATCAATACTCAATATTGTTATGCAGAAAACCAAGGTTCTGCAGCTGCTACTATGTCCTACTCGTACTCACCTATCTCAAACACAACCGGCGGCATGGCCACCGTGGCACCACCACCATATGATGGTGACACGTGCCGACGTAGCAGCATGATTGGTGCTGAATACAGGACCACTGGTACAGGAGAAGATGCTACTGCTCCAGCTGACCTTGGGTCAACACTCATTAGATATGGGACCACTTCAGGGGACGTGTCACTCACTTTAGGGCTACGTCATGCCGGAAACCTGCCGGATAAGGCGTCTTTTTTCAGTTAGAGACTTTATTTAAGTTATCGATGATCATATCATATTGTTACCTAGTGCATGCATGGCTGGTCTAATTATATTGTTTACTTATTTTTTAGTTGATGGTTATACCTTGAATGTCATACGTTTCTTTTTCTTTCTAGTTTCTTATATTTGAAGTAAAATAATTAGAAGAACAAAACATATATATACCTTAATTTCCACTGTATTTATTTATTTCTATCATATTAATTAAGTTCTTGTATTAGGTTTGATACCTTTTGCCTTTTTTAAAGTGAGACTTATATAAAGTGATCATGGCATGGTGAAATAACTTTATAATTTAAAACTTAATACATAGTATTGTAAATGATGTAATTCCCATTAGACTATCCACATCCCGGCTGCCAACGGACGTCCATGGACTAATGTGGATGATGTGCAAGCTGGTATGCAGGAGGGAGGAGATGCGCCTGTCCACAAGGGTACAATTGTGGAGGTGAAGAGAGAGTATGTGTGGCGCCCGTCGAAATTCATAGAAAATGGGGAGGGGGGATGAGAGGGATGGGAGCGGATCGCTCCACTATTGTGGAGGAGAGGGGTAGCACCAATAGCCCAGTTTGAGATGGCTAACAACTTTTATATTAGGGGCCTGCTATCCCCACATCGTCTTCTCTAATCTTACACTACCCCTCACATTCAAACCGCGTTTGAATGTAGATTAAAACAACCGTTGTTATTACGTAAGCACTATAACCAAATAGCCATTTCACGACAATTGGACAACTGTCTGGCTATTAAAATCTGTCTTAGATGATTTTGGCAAGTATGACGTTAGGCCTTATATTGAAACGCATGTTTTTAATTTACATCAAACAGTCATCTCATCTTGACGCCCTTTTGAGCTATTTGTCACACGGACTTTGGTAGTAAATAGTAAATACTTTGTTTGGTGACTTTGATTTTGAGGGTGAACCAAAAGCGCATTCATCCAAGTCACCTTATTTTCTGCTAAGACCGGGTGTAGTGGTGTTGATTTTGGGCGTGTAATGGGACATTAACACCCCATAACGGTGCTCACCACCGCCCCCTCTGGCGTGGATTGCCTTGAATCGGTTTTGGGTTGGAAAATACCACGGCGTGGTTTGCAAAATTATTGAGGGGGTCAATCACATTTTCCTATTTGGAGTGGAGGGCGTGGATCTTCATCACCAATACATTTGGTCTAAATGCTAATTCCCAAGACCTACCTTATCATCTAACACTATTAACATGGCGGTGCTCTATAGGGTTTGCTTCTAGTGATCTCTAGTAAACTTGTGAATAGAATTGATGATACTAAAGAAGGGCTTGAAACTCATATATACTTCCATTTTAAAATCTAATAGCCAAATTTAATTATCTTCGTTCAATAGTTTAATTACTTTGATTTCAAATGATATTTCCACATAACACAACAAAAGAAGCTCATATTGCCAAAAAAAGATCTGAAATGAAAACACAGATTTGGTACTATTGTTATATTTTGTGGACAATATGTAGTCAACATACGTCCCTTGTAATTAAAATTCATATGTATAGTTTTGTAGATGAGATCATTAATGTGTGATCGTACTATTCTGACATCAGACATAGAGGATCAGCAATTAAATTTTGCAACTACGTTCTGAATTCTATATATAATCATTAACATTTAAGAACAAATTTGAGAACTTTTTCGAAAAATATGTTGAGAAGGTGTCCATCAAATAGGACAAAAAAAACTGATCTTTGAAAGCAAGATCAGGAATCTTGGACATGCTACCAATGTTGTTAAAACGCCAAAATATGAAGGGAAATTTTAAAACAACTATTACAGAATAAGTTTCACCGTCAAGTATCATGACTTGCCCTACTACAATGACTGAAAGCGAAAGTTCTAGCACAATGTCACATTTGCTTTGCTTATTAATGGAGTCAAGTTGTGGCATTTTTAACTAAAGTTGATACACACACACTAGAGGGTTACCCGTGTAATGTGGCAGGGAACATAAACACCAGTAATTAATTACGTAACATGTTATTTTTTTAATTAAGAAAAGACTATAGCAATACGATACTCAAGTTAACGAGTTAGAATCTCCTTTATGGTGTACTCTAAAAAAATATTAACTAATGAAATTCAAAAATAAATATTAACTAATGAAATTTATGGCTGTTTAAAAAATGTAATGGTAGTTAGTTTAAAAGTCAACATTATGTTTTAAATGATTATATCATAAAATTCGTATTACTTAAACTCTAAAATTTATGTAAATTTTTTTCTCCTTATATGTATAATAATATAGTAAAGAGGGAGGAGGCTACTACAGAAAACACTTAGTAATGAAGGTAAGTAATGCTTTTCTCTTAGTTAGTTTCGGTCATGTAAGGGTAAGGGTGTATCTTTGCTCCTATTCGATCAAAGCAGATAAGTCTTTCATGCCATTATTGGATCTATGATTGGATCTTTAATATGATTGTATCTTTAATCGAACTACTACTATAAAGATCCAATCATAGAGTTACACCACTATATGCCACACTTTATCGATCCAATTAATTTGCTATTTCAAACTCATAAGCAATCACAAAGATAAACTTAATTTTGGAGAATTGCAACATCAAAAAACGTAGATAATGCAAACATGCTGTATGTTATTGTAGATAATAGTTAATATATTGGCAATGGTCATAAGAGGTTATGAGATTTTAAGATTAAAAATAAACTACAGTACATCATTAAATAAAAAGGGTATAAAAATGGGTCCATTTAATAAAGATGGTCAAGTGGATAGAACATAAGTATAAAGTGATGTTAAAAGTTGAAAATTAGATATTTTAGAGGGATGCATTGTCTTGTTATTGTCATCTAGACTGATATACTAGAAAATGTTATTGGATGTGGTATTCTAAAAGTAAAAATCAAAAACTAAAACACCCTTCCCATCACCATATGGACCAACAAGTCACACCCTCATCATCATGATCATCATAAATCAACACCTTTGCCTTACCGCCCCCATCTTCTTTCCCTTTGTTGACTCGGTTATCGAAATCAAAACACCTAAATCAACACCCTCAGCCGCTGAATCAACGCCTCTAAACCCTACGTTACACACAAACAAGCATCACAAACCAAATGAAAAAAAAACCACATACCTTAAAATATGGGAAGTGAAAATCAAAGCAAGCGCACACTCAAAGGAAAACGATAAGGGAATGAACCTTAAAAAACATGAAATCCGATGAGGTGAATAAACTCATACTAACTAAACCTTGAGGTAATTTCATGTATTCTCGTCTAAATTTATAAACTTATATATTTTTCCAAATCATGTTTGAAGAGCATTGTATGTTAAGCATTGAAAATTTGTATTACAAAAAATATACACTATTTACAACTTTAAACATGAGTACATCAAATTCCCCTTAAAATTAAACACAAGAAACATTTTATGCTCTTAAAACACAAAAACAGTGTCTCTTTCTCTGTGGGCCTAGCCCAATATCACAGTCACGTGTATGACAAATAATATAAACAAAACTCATGGATCTATCCAACATTCAATTATTCACAACCGTACCATTCGCCTCCCTTCATGTTTCCACACTACTGGGTTATTTGAAAATAAAATTCAAAATCATAAAATTTTGTTTTCTAACAATCATAAGTGAACCTACAAATTGTGTTAGTTTGTGCTTAATAAAACATAAATAATTATATCTTAACCACTTATCATCACACATACAATTATTTGGTACTTATATGTAACCATTTCTTTATTTTTTTCTATCGTCTGTGAAAAGAAAGATCGTGTTACTTCTTCAACAATTTCAAAACTCTAGTAGAGTGGCGTCTCATCTAGTTGCTTCTTCAACAATTTCGAAACTCTAGTAGACAGACGTCTCATCTAACCTAACACGCATCTACATATTAGAATAATTCTCGCATGGTGTTATTTTTATCTACTCTATTCTCACACTCACATACCCCAGGTGTGGTCCTATAAAGTCACTTGCATAATTTCTCATAATGTGTTGGAGTTTATTTGATTTTTTTTTTAATTACTTTTTTTTTTTTTGAAAGAAAAATGAAAGGAAAGAAATAATAATAATAATAATAGGGGTATGGGTTTAGGACCACAAAGATAAGGATGCGCATGCATTTGCAGCTCAGACATCCATTATAATTGTGTCACAAACTGGACCATGTTCTTTGTTGGTCATATGTTTACAGTATCTAAGCTTGAAAATCTGAACCGGGGTCGAAAGTATATAATTAATTTTTTATAAAAAAAAAGGAGGTCAAAACCGTATATACCGAAATATTTCTATACGGATACTATATAATTGGAACTTCTGAGCGAAAATTCGGAGGGGTCGGTCGCCCCTCCCCGCCCCAAGGGAGCTACGCCATTGTATGTTTAAATCCCATGTCTCAAACTTATAAAGTATATACATACATATAAGTTACATATACGATATACGATTATTAAAAACGTCGATTAGTAACAACCCAATTCTTAAAAACACAAATCGATAAACGAAATCCACACGATTACACATTCATTCGCTCTTGAACCGCAAACTAGTTAATCCAACGGTTGAGAGCTGCTTTGTTCTGTGTACGGTCTAACAAACGTCCTACGCCACCATACCTCGAATGCTTTCTGAAGATTCGGGCAGTTATCACCCGCTTTCAAGAAACTACTTAACCACCCGAGCATAACGATCTGCTGATCCTCGAGCGGGAGTGTTAATATAGTCCTCCCGATCCCTTCCTCCACAACCTTTCGATCAAAAGACTTACACCCGTGTTGCAGCCAGCTGTAATCGTCAATCAACGGCTGTAACCAGGTCTTTAGCAACAAATGACGAGTGTCTTTACTGGATAAAATTTCACCTCTTCCTATCCCAACAAACAGCCTCCCGGTTATACAGCTGATGTGGTGGCGGTACACTATTGGAACCCGAGGGTGCAGCCCGGCCAGTTCTTGTTGGCTAGCCCACATGACTGCATACTCGTCAGCTGCATGTCTATCGGCTAATATATCAAGTAACCATGACAGGTTATCTGCTTCTAAAACCATTTGTTTGACCGCTGGGTCTTTGACCTCAATTGGTTGTTCTGTAAACTCCGGTTGGGCCACTTGTCGGAACAAAGCCAACAACGAACCCAAACAGGTCGTACACGAGGCGTAAATGGTATCGTTACAGAGGTCAACCGAGGTCAACGAGCTTGAGTTTGGGCCAGACTTGTTATTGTTTTCTCTTAAGAGTTTTAAGACGATTGACTTCATTTCTCGGCGCCCTTTTTCTTCGTTGCTTTTGAGGACAAGTTGGAGGACATGAGAGAGGGTGTCGTTAGCGGGCTTGGAAACATCTGAAGCGACCCGTTTTAGAATCGGGCTGACTCCGATTCCTTCGCTTTGAAGACGTAAAACAGAGGATACAACCCGCTCTTCTTCTTCCTCTCCTACCCACGGGACGGCCTCCAGAAACTCTAAGCATGATTCCATGCATGTCTTGAACCCGAGTTGCTCTGCAACCTACAATTAGTATTCAACAAACATTAAACCATCTAGCCATTAAACCATCCAACTTTTTACCATATATGAAAACTAAACACCAAAGCATCAAAACCCCTGTAAAGATTAATTAAGCAGTCCTAACCAATCACGTCCTCGTTTTTCAAAAGCGCAAGGTGCACCAAGGTTATAGGCTCCTAGAGCCAAGTTAACAGGCACAGTGGCGAATCTTGACCCGAAACTTCGGGGGGTCATAAGTCATAAGTTTCGGGGGGTCAAAAACCAGTTTCGGGGGGTCGAAACCGTATATACCAAAAAATTTCTATACGAAAACTATATAATCGAAACTTCTGAGCGAAAATTCGGGGGGGGGGGGGGGGGGGGGGGGCGGCCGCCCATCCCCGCCCCTTAAAAGGATCGCCACTGGACAGGCACAAGCATCACAATCATGTTTAGATATATTTTTATACTTTTAAATTTTAATAGGGTGTTACCATCACCTTCTTAAATTTCGATACAAATTACCTCTATATGAGATTAAATATATAAATAACCCCTGTATACAATCTAAAAATCTATATGTACAACCTCCCGTTGAGCTAAATCTGCCCATGTATAAGGACGCACTTGATGCGCGCCTCACACAATTTTGACATGTTCACCTCATGCACGCTTCGTACGTCTGTCCCCTCAACTCCTTAAGTAGTCGGAAGCGCTGCACCAGTGGTGTGAATGTGCCTCGTGCCTAGGCATGCTGCTTTCCAAAACCAAGATTATGCCTTGTGGATCCACATTAATTAGTGCCACTTAATTGGCTCGCAGCTACAGTCAGCAATCACATGGTTTATGGTATTAACTCATAAGTCAACCAAATTCTCATCTTGCCAACTACTTCAATTGATTGCAGAAACTAATTGGTCAAACTTAATAAAGACTAATAACATCTTCCATCATCTTCACTCACAAACAGTGTAGGCAGATGATTTAAAAGTAAGCAACATTAACGGCCAGACCGCAAGTCATTTAATAAAATTAAACATCATCACAATTGACCACACACGCGGATTTGGGAGACTTAAAACTAAGTTCTTGGTTGTTCACAAAGATCAAATACTCTATAAATATATCATACAACATGATTAAAGAACAAAAGAGAATTCAAACCGCTTATTTTTGTGATTATACGTTTATTGCAACTTGAATTTAAAAGGATGCTTTATATTTCATTAAAATAAAGAGCAAATTTACAGTTGGAATGCAAGTAAACGGGCAACAAGCTGCATCGCAACCCCCTTCTAAATAGCAAAACCGAGCCTACTGAAAACAAACCCCCGGTCCCCAGAGGTCGAGAAATTGCTATGTACTTGAACTCTGTCAAGGAACCTAATAGCGTCCAAACACCATCTACCTCACAACGTTCTCACATAATCATTTCAAAACACAAATCTAAACACCACTAAATCGACTTAAACTAAGATCAAACTTAAATGCATTCAAATATGGATATGCAATTATAAATAACAACCAAGAACAAATCCATTACCTTAAGGATTCGAAGCACACGCGAAACACTTTGCTTGATCAACCGCTGCTTCAAATCCTTACAATACATCAACCCAACAGTCTCAACATAAGTTTCAACATCCTCACAATCATCAATCTCAATACAATGGAAAGTCGGATGTTGCGCCAACAACTTTTGAGCGAAAAAAGTACTATTCTCTTCAACAACACTTTTATGCACACTCAACTTAACAATAAACCCTTGCTTACCAAACAACACAACTTTCAAATCCCCTGTTCCCGGTTCACCGAATTCTATCGACACCTTTCTCGGCAAACTCTCATTGTTCTGCGGCCTTGCAGCCGTCCTTTCGGCTGCAAGCGCCGCACCAAGAACCGGTTGTTCGACAGTAACAACAGTTTCTGATTTCAAAGATGCACGTGATGATTTCTTGTCAAGTTCTTGTGAGTGTTTTTTATGATCAGAAGGGTGTTTAGTAGGTGGAGATGATGTTGATCTAGGTTTGTTCAAAGGGTGTTGTGCTTTTATTGTTTTTTGAAACATAACAGGAGAAGGACAACACCAAAAACCTTCTGGTGTTACTGCTATTGGTACATTTCTAATCTTGGTTTGCCCTTGTTCTACCTTTTTAACCCTAATTTCTGCCATATTATTATTATTATTATTACTACACTTCAGACCTTAATTAACCCAAGAAGATAACAACCCTCAAAGATTTCCAACAAAGTTTCAACATTTTAAGACACTGAATGCATATTAACCCAAAAAGATAACAACCCACAAAAAATTTCTAAGAAAGTTTCAACATTTCATGAAAATAATTGCAAATTAACCCAAAAAGATAATAACCCACAAAAAAAAAATCTAAGAAATTTTCAACCTTTATAGAAAATAAATGCAAATTAACCCAGAAAGATAACAACCCATAAAAAATTTCTAATAAATTTTCAACATTTCATGAAAAAGAAGGCAAATTAACACAAAAAGATAAGAACCCACAAAATATTTCTAAGAAAGTTTCAACATTTCAAGAAAATAAATGCAAATTAAACCAAAAAAATAACAACCCACATAAAAATTCTATTAAAGTTTCAACATTTCAACACACTGAATGGAAATGAACACCCAAAGGTGGATCAAGATTTGTGGAGACCCTAAGATGAGATGATAAAAGAGATTGTAGGTAGTGATGTAAACTGTAAAGCATATGAGAAAGCAGTAAAAGAAAAGAGATTTAAGAGGTGGGAATGATGAGAGAATCTAAATAATATTATTATGAACCGTCTTAAAGAAGGAACAAGCAGACCCCAACAAAGATAAAAGGGGTGAAAGAGTGATGATGGGTTGATGCTTTTTCAGTGAGTGTGTAACATTTTCCAGCTTTTGATATTTAAATATTGGGGAGTGTGGGCTGGTCTGTCCAGTCTTGTTTTTGCTTTTTAAACTGTCTACATCTTGGATAAACAAGGATCGAGTGTTCAACAACATTGATGGTTAAAAAGGTTTAACTTTAGTTGTAAACTTGTAATAGAGATTTGTAACACCTGATGTGGATGCAAGTGTTGGATTTGATTGATAAATAGGTTAAACGGATCGTATTTGGATTGCATAATTTAAAGTGTTTTGAGTTGGGTTGATGTTTTTAACACGAATGCTTATACGCGTCGTAATCAAGTTTACACATTTAACTTGTTAAATGTTAATACCAACTTAAGGGCTTATAGCCTACTTGAATTGTGTTAAAATGTTGTTCTTGCCTATAGTCTATAGCAGATACGGATGCCACTATTAGGTTTGACTAGTAGACGGGTAAGAAAAATAATATAATAAGTGGGTTGAACGGGTTGTGATTGAGTTATGATCTTTGGGTTAAGGTTTGATGTTTTTAACACGATGGGTCATGATTAAGTTTACCAATTTAACCTGTTAAATGTTAATACACTAACTAAAGGGCTTATAGTCTTGCGGTACGGTGTCAAAAGGTTGTCACTCCAAATAGTAAATTAAAACAGCACATAGATTTTGTGTAAAAAAATGTTAACATATAATAAATCCGATTTTGTTGAAACCTTGCATTTTCTCTTGCTTGTAAAATTTACAATTTACACACTTTAAATTACGGATAAATATAGAAGAATCTTTCTAAGTGGGTACACAATCACACCTGTCAAGTTCTCAATAGTTTCCATCAACAGGGGTCACCCCTTTTATATTTTCTTTTTTAAAAGTAAATAATTTTTTTTACATAATTCTGTTAAATAATAAGAAACTAGTATCGTAAGATCTAATGCTATAATTAAAAAAAAATCAGAATATATGACAGACTTTCAGCTAATAATGGTGACATTTGCTTGAATTGTCAACCTTTTCAAGAATATGTTTATTGATCATAGTTCTTGATGTATTTGAAAATAATATTCTGATTTACAATGAAATATCAAGTATATCAAGTATATAGTTTGATATTTTAAATAGATTTTTCCGGGTCATGTCAACAAGTAGAATTAAACAAGTTAGATCATGTTACTTCTTTTTTCCAAGATCAGAAATTATAATTTTAATAAGATGGTATAAGTTTGTATAATTTTATTAGTAGACATCTAAAAAGTTTGTATTTGTTTTCATCTGACAGATACCCAAAAAGATAAGTATTTAATTAAAATATTGGGTTGTTTTATTAAAGAAAAGTGTGGGATGTTGAGTGAAGGTGAAGGGAATTGGTGAATATTTTAGTGCTAATAATGCTTAGATATTAGGGAAACACAGTTGGCATGTGCACATTGTGATGGTTTAAATGAAGTTTGTACTATGTCCTAAGCAGGTTGACCAATCCAATTCATGAATCCATGTTACCTCAATTAACCAACATAATTTTCCATCCTATTAATTTATTAGATTACATTCAATTCAGGCAACAACTATCTTTATATTGTCCAGTCTTTTAAAAATGTAAGTTAAATGCAAAATCTATAAAAATTGATTGGTTTTTAACCTTTTAAGGTATTGTGTATGTTTATGTTAAAAAGAAAGATTGAGCTGTTGCTTTATGAAGGCTTGAAGGAGAAGTGCAATGATACAAGTTACAAATGATGATTGTGTAGGAAAAGGGTACCATGTTGTCATGTCATTCATTGCATTTCATTGTAATATATCTCATCCCTCTTGTGTGTTGTCTTTTTGCAAAGATAAAGATTACAACAAATATGATCTCTTAAATTGTGCTCATATGCACATACAAATTTTCTGATGTTTTTTGGAACTGAAACTGAATAGAGGAAGTTTGGGGCTGTGTTTGTAGTTTACTGAATTTGGTGCTTAGAAAATGAAAAAAAAGTAATTAAAAATTGAAACTAAAGATTGCGGGTTTCTTTTGTTTTTTTTTTTTTTACTTTTCTTAGAGGGTCCAACAATAATAGTAACTCCTATTTACTATTTAAAAAAAAAAAACCTGTTAATTTAATTATTTAAGTGCGGAAGGACACCCAGTGGCGAAGCAAGGAATGTTTTCATATGGTATCGCTTTTTTCAATACCCAAGTTTATAATAACATGATGTCAATATTTTCGAATCGGGTCGGGTCAAATCACACAATAAAAATCGATGTCATAATAAAGGTACAATATCATTGAGATAACACACAATAGAAATACAAAGTCATTTAAAATATTTGCTCCCTACGAGTTTTTATGTTTTGAAAACGATTCATAACGTCTTCAACCGTAACTTTCGCCAAAAACTCTTTTTCAATATAACAGATACAAGCATCATTCAAATAATCATCACCCATCCGATTACGCAAATTCGTCTTCACATGCTTCATAGAAGAAAAATATCTCTCAACACTTGTCGTTGCAACCGGTAGAACTAATACTAATTTCAATATACGATAGACCAACAGATATCCAACATGTTTCTTTGTTTCCACCATCATTTTTGTAAGATTAGATATACATTTCACATCACCAAACATTTTGTCACCTCTTGTGGTATTAATGTAGATGTCTAGATCATGCATAAGATCATCTCGTTCTTCACTATTAAAATATTAAAATCATACGGCTACATCTCTGCCAACCTTAGTATCTTTGAAATATCAAATGCACTAATTATCATCTGGGCTTAAGACACTCATACACAAATAACAATCACATAAATAAATTACACATTCTATTAACTAATTTAAACTCTATTAAGGCATTCAAAATTCAGGTTATCAAGTATTCATGTCTCTTTTTAAAATTAAAGATCAGAGATTAACTAACATTTACTCATGTTATATTGTTATTGATTCTTTAATTTACTAAGTCATGAATTAATTTCAACAAAATCTATACAAAACTCACTAGAACTTACAGCAACCAAACATTATAATTCCAAACTTATAATTGGTCATCTGCTCCTCAAAGCCTCTAAACTTTTAATTATTGCTATGCTCCTCAAAGCTTTCTCTGTTGGTGGCTGACAAAAGATAGTCATGTAGCCTTTTAATTTAGGTTTACAAATTTTATATTTTTTTATGGATGGGCCTATTATGTTTATTGACTTATTGGGTTAAAAAAATAAGCTAAAAAATATGTATCTCTCAATGATTTCAAGTGATTACCATTTTTAAACTATAAGTTTTTTTATTATTTAAAATGTTTAGAAAAAATAGCAACGGTGTCACTCGTAAAAAAACAATGATGTCGCTTGAAAAAATCAATGGTGTCGCTCGAATATTTTCTATTACACGTTACATATAATACCAAAATTTGAATGGTGTCGGGCGCACTATTATCATGTATATGTAGCTCCGCCACTGAGGACACCACCCGTAAAGCCTTTGGTATCTCACTATTTCTACAGAAACATTATTGCAGGTGTCTCGGATAGTGAGTTTTGGGTAGTGGCCACGAGTTGTAGGCAACGAACAACAAGCATTCCAACAGTTATATTTTGGACTGCTTAGATGTTTTGAAAAATCCTAAGTTAATATATATATATCTACTATGGGGAAGTATTCATAGAAAACCTTGATTTTTGAGAAAACTTTAGTAAACTCAATATGTGGCTTAGGATTGTCCACATCACCCTTATACAATTCTTACATATTATATTACAATGGGCATTTGAGTAATTTTAACAAAGAGATTATTATTTCTAGTACTTGTAGTACACCATGATGTGACATTTGGAGAGATATGGTCCCTATAAATTATTATCATCTTCTTCATTACAATTCAAACACCATAACTCTCTTATCTCATTAACTCTCTCAACCTTCTCCCCACTTTACATTTAACCAGTCGATTGTCTGTTAAGGACAAGGTAACCTATATATCACCCCCTTCACATTTAATGTCTTCTAATCATCAAAGTTCACATACCCAAGATGGATCTCATATCACTGTGTTTCGTAATGATTTCACACCTGACGAAGAAAAGGATTAAGAACTTCACATACCCAAGGTCGAAACTCCGGCGGCCGGAAAAGGGGGGTTCTTGGCCGAAGATGATGTAGCTCTGGTGGAAGTTTGTTGAGGGTAAATAATTAATAAAAGGATGATGTGTGTTAGGTAAAGAAATTATTGTGCCACATTTTATTGTTTTTTAGGGTTCTTAGTCTTTAGTTAGAAACTAAACTGTATGTTTATTTGTTGTTTGTTTTGATTACATGATGCTAAATTAAAGGGTCAAGGATGAATTAAGTGGTTGTGGATGATGTGTGACGGATACGGTTTTAAAATAGGTTTTTTTATATGGGTATTTGATATTCATTGTTTTTAATTAGTTTATGAAGAAGATGAAATTGATAGATAGGATTATTTGGGATTATTTGTGGTTTTTTATGTGGGTTATGCATTTTGAATCCAGATAAATAACATATGTTAACAATAGGTGGATAAATATGAATGTTAATATGAAGATGGGTATCAAGAATGCATGAGTGTGTATACTTTGTAGGTGTTAGATGAATGATGATGAACTTGTGTTTTCCTGATAGCAGAATATTCCATCAAGATTTTGACCAGGAAAAAGTTAAACCCAAAAGACTTAACCTTTGATTTAGAAGGATTTATCAGAGAAGATTTAAAAGTGTTATCGGCTTTGTTTGACTTAAATTAGGGGTTTTTTATATGGGTATTTGTTACTCATGGTCTTAATTAGTTTATGAAGAAGATGTAATTGAAAGATATGATTATTTGGAATATTTTTGTTATGAAATACTTGTTATGAATTGGGGTTGTTATTAAATATTTGTTATGAAATATTTGGAATATTTTTGTTATAAAATATTTTTGAATCTAGATAGATAACATATGCTAATTTTGTAATGATTTTGTTTTTTTAGGCTATGAAAAAACTAGTTTTATAGAATGTTTTTCTGCCATGTGGTGTTACTTCTTTTAGTTCTGAATTAGGAACTGAATATATCCCAATTAACATGTGTTATGGTTCAATTAACATGTGTTAAATAGCAAATGTGTTTTTATTTTCTTGGTATATCTTTTGATTTTTCTCTAATAATATTTAACATTTTATTTCTTGTATATATATTATTCTGTGTGAAGGTTTGATATTTTGTATTGGTGCTTACTGATGTGTCACGGTTCAATTAACTTGTGTTAGTGATGCTAACACATGTTTGTATTGGTGCCTACTAATGAATCTATCCACATTAACATGTGTTAGAGTTTAATTAACATGTGTTAGTAATGATAACACATGTTAGTATATGCCCAACACTAACACCCAAATTGACCCAGTTAACATTTTTCTAGTTACAAATGTTTAACTATTAAAAATAATTAATGTAGGAGGTTCTATGAACAACCACTGGCCTTCTAGCCGGCTACTCCACACAAGGATCGGCTAGAGATGGAGTGCTAAGGAAATGAGTACTGTAAAAGAGAAAGAAAAGGGAAGAAACATAGAAAGAGAAAGCCGGTAAAAGGACAGCCACAGTTTCAAGAGTTCAAGAACTAGGAGGGACAACCGATATCTCTTTTTCACTCCTTCAGCTTATAGAGGTTAAATCTTTACATTTTCTAAAAACTCACCAGTTTCTGGTTTATTCCTTTTGTTAATTCCACAAAACACTCGTACGCTTCTTTTTAGCTTTTTGTCTTTAACTTCCACCAACGTTAATTACTTTTGCATCTCACATACCGATCTATATATGTTTGTAGAATTATGAAGATAACACAATTGATATGGTAGTAGCAAGATTTGAAGATCAGGAACCACACCACAAGAATTCTATGTCACAAGATTATATTTTCAATTTCTCACATGGGTTTGAAAGGCCGTCTCAAGATCAACAACAGATCTTGAGACTAGAAGACGAGGGAACCAGTGGTATTCCCTCTGTGGTCTATGAGACCACCGGAGGAGCTGGGACGCTGTCTGAGATGTTTAATTTCCCGACAGCTGTCCCAGCCACCGAATTGCTACAAAATCAAATGAACTACCATACCAATCTTGGGCGTAACCAGCGTGCCCGAGATTGGTATGGTAACACTGCTCAAGCCATGCAACTTTTTCTAATGAATCCACCACCACATGAATCTCCTTTCTCACAATCTTCAACTACTTCTTCATCAACACTTCACATGTTGTTGCCCAATACTCATGTCCCTTCTTCCAATCCCTCCCTTCATCATCAACATAGCTTTGGTAGTTCCTCGGGTGGTTCGGGACAAGGGCAATTTGGTCCATCGACACAATTCGCATGGATACCTCCTAGTGGAACAACAACCCATGATGGTGGTGGTCTTTCTTTATCTTTATCTTCAACTTTACAACACTTGGAAGCAGCTAAAGTTGAGGAGTTAAGAATAAGTGACAATCCAGCGGCTGCTATGTATTATTTCAATCAAGGAACAGGCGTTGGAAACGATCCATATCGAAATATTCAATTGCAAGGAGGAGGAGGTGTTTTGGGTCCGACCCACCATCCAAGTACTCATGTAGGGTATGGATCATCTTCTTTAGGAGTAGTGAAAGCATTGAGGACTTCTAGATATGTTAAGGCAGCTCAAGAATTGCTAGAAGAGTTTTGTAGCGTTGGAAGAGGTCAATTTAAAACAAACAAGTCCGGGTCGAAACACAACCCGAATCAAAATCCGAGTAGTAGTGGTGGTGGTGGTGGTGGTGGCACATCTTCTGCTTCTTCTAAAGATCTACCTTCTTTGTCCTCTGCCGAAAGAATTGAACATCAAAGACGAAAAAGCAAACTATTATCCATGCTTGATGAGGCAAGTCCATCTCTCTCTCTCTCTCTCTCTCTCTCTCTCTCTAAATAGTTCTTGGAATCAATAACTGAACAGATATGTGGTAAATAGGGTTTCGATTTTCCAGCATAAACTGATTGGTTTTCTAGCGGTACATTTCATTTTAATTTTTTAACAATATTCTTGACATGTTATAATAAATATATTTTCCCAAATATTCAAACATGAGTAGCCATTAATCTAAGTTCTTATTTTTCAAATAAAAAAGCTTTAAGATTTTGAAATGAAGTTAGTCTTTGATCACCGTTACAACGTGTTGACGTATACAATATATGATTGATTTATTCCAATGTCTTTATCTATTTAGTACACTATTAATATATATAGTACTTGTGTAGAAGATATTTTACTGTTGCTATTGATTATGGAAAGTACTTCAAGGATTGTACTGATCCAAACTGTTTCAATCTAATCAATTATAATAATAGATTAACGGTAGAGTTTTATACACAAGACAAAAATTAATTTCTTTTTGTTGTTTGGGTGATGTTTGTAAATATGTTGCTTGCTAGCTAGAATCATGATGAAAATATGTTTCAATTTGTAAACTAACATTTAAAATGAAAACCAGGTGGATCGGAGATACAATCACTACTGTGAACAAATGCAAATGGTGGTGAATTCATTCGACTTGGTATTGGGCTTTGGCGCGGCTGTTCCATACACCGCATTAGCTCAAAAGGCGATGTCTCGACATTTTAAATGTTTAAAGGATGCAATTGCAGCCCAATTGAAGCATAGTTGTGAGTTATTGGGGGAGAAAGATGTGGGTACTTCTGGAGTGACTAAAGGAGAGACACCAAGGCTTAAGTTGTTGGAACAAAGCCTAAGACAACAAAGGGCATTCCATCAAATGGGGATGATGGAACCAGAAGCTTGGAGACCTCAAAGAGGTTTGCCCGAACGTTCGGTTAATATTTTGAGAGCCTGGCTTTTCGAGCATTTTCTACACCCGTAAGATTCCTTATTTCAAGTTAATTATGCATTTCAAGTTGAATCTTGGTTATAAAAATTCCGGCTTTATGAATCTTTATAACAAGAAAATAATTTCAAGGTTTTTTATGCATTTCTTCCTTAATATTTCAATTTACTATGCAATTCAAGTTGAATCTTGGTTATAAAAATTCAGGTTTTATGGATCTTTATCACAACAAAAAAGAATTTCAAGTTAAACATGCATTTCTGCCTTGTTTTTAGTTAATTATGCACTTCAAGCTGAATCTTGGTTATAAAAATTCAGCCTTTATGGATCTTTTTCACAAAAGAAAATAATTTTAACTTAATTATGCATTTCTTCCTTATTTAAAGTCAATTATGCATTCCAAGCTGAATCTTGGTAATAAAAATTCAATCTAATTTATAACAAGAAAAAGAATTTCTGATGGTGGGAATTAAAAAACTAGTGATGAAGTCATAGATAAGAGGAGATTGCTTTAAACAATGCTAGGGATGTATGTGTGTGTTGGATAAGCTTTTATGATTGAGAGCGATTAAAGAAGAAAAAAAAAAGATAGAAAAGCATGAGTATATATTTGTGGTTGTAGCCTCCTGTTGTCTCACCAACGATAAAGCTGATAAAGTGGTTCTTTCTTAATATGTCTTACTCGATGTTTCTTTCTTTTAACCTCTTAAAACCTGTTATATCATTGACACCTTTCACTTACTAAAACACCAATTTTCAATACACGTACGTTGTTAATCATGGGGCCTAAAAGTTTTTGGAAGAGGAAAATGCTGCAAGAAAGATCAAGTCGTTATGCTTGATTTGATTGTGGTCAGTTTTGATGGTTTCTTTTACTAAACTTTACATCAAGATAATGGGACAAACACTTTGATTATTAAATGTTTATTAAAATAGTAATAGAGTGTATGGTAAATAAAACAATTTTATATGTGTTATAAGAGAGAATTACTGACAGGCGATGCATGCATGATCACAGAATTTAATGAGAGTAAAATCTAGCGAGAGATTGTACACAATTGTCTTATTATGACATGCATAAAGCAGCAAAAGAGAAGAGGTCAAGTAATCAATAAACAAATGATATTTGTGTATTTAATTAATTAGGTTACATAGGGGTTTTTGGTTGTGGTTTTTGTTATGTTTTGTTTTTGGTTTGAGGTTTTGGCTAGCCTCTTGCTCGCCTTGTGTATTTGATTTTTTTTTCATGGTTTTAAATGAAATTTCGCGGTTAAAAAAAATTAATTAGGTTAAATAGATCAAGTATTAAGAAATGCATTTACTTTTAAGGTGGGGATGATGCATTTTTGCTATCGTCTTAATTGGATAAAATCATTTATTCTCAGGTATCCAAGCGATGCCGATAAACACTTGTTGGCTCGACAGACTGGTCTCTCCAGAAACCAGGTTCATTTTTACTCTCTCTCTCTCTCTCTCTCACACGCGCATATATATTATATATTTCCAAAAATATGTTCATGCCTGGTATACTGTGTTGAGCTTTCATTTTCATCAAATAAACCTCAACAATGATCATATGAAAACGAAGGAAAAGATAACATAATTAATGAAAAATTCTGATGGGATATTTTACTGGCTAACGAATGTTTTCCATCCTTGTTTAAATTTAATTGAATCTTATAAACAAATCTTTACAATTTTTTTGGAAATTTAAAGAATAGTGAAGATGAAACATTTGTGGAAATTTAAAGAATAGTGTTTTATAGTCTAATTTACCCCACCTGCATACAGAAAAGAAGCAATTAATAAATCTGCATATGTACATGAAATTTAGAAGCAGTTGTAGGTCTGCTTTCTTTGTCTATAATCATTTTCTCTTTGTCATCTTTCATTGCTACCATCCAACTCCCTCCTCACCTTCATTTATTATTTTAATCCATTTACCATCAATGTCATATATACTGTACAATTAACGCCTGTATGTTGTATATATATATTTTGGTCTTATTAAGTTAACTATTTTAAAATCTTTAATAATGTTTGTTTTCACCATTATCATTATCATGCATCTAATCATAGTATTTATTTACACCGACAGCATTGGAATGTGACATACCACCCATATTTTGGTAATTAATATTTTATTAAGCATTATGGTTGTAGTTGGATTGCTAGATTTGTTTAATATTAACATTAAATAACAAGCAAATTTTGATGACTCATTATCAATACTACATCAAGTTTTAATTGATAATAACACAAACATGAAAGCACATGTATAAGCTATGGACCAGTAACAAGTTAACTTCCATTAGCTAGGGTTGCTTTCAAGCAGGGTCTCCTATTCATGTGTCTATTTCATGCAAAAACACATCACTTTATTTTCTATAAATGTTTATGAAAAAGACAATATTTCCTTTCCTTGAAACCTTTGTTAAAATAACATATTTGTCAATTTTCATTTTCATTTGTTTATATAAACATTTTATTTTACTATTAGAAAAAAAAAAAAAGAATAGTTTATTGAGGAGATAAAGCAAGCAAAATTTAATTTTGTAATGAATGAAAAATAGATTGGTGTGCTGCAATAAAACCTAAAAAATACTTGCAGGACTGCTAACATGAATAGTATACCACACAGTTAAAGAGATGTACTCCTTGACTTTATCAGAAGGCAGAACAAAATGACAGTCCAGCACAAAGCTGGTCCCATTCATATAATGTACAGCTTTTATAATGATGATGAAATACTACGATACCATATGTCCTCCCCTTTTGATCCTCTCATTCCAGTATATATAAAAGCTACTTTCATTTATTCATTCAGTAATTTTCATTTCAAATTCACAGTAAAAGTTACATTACATGCATGCAAACTAAGTACTAGTACTTAAACCAAAGTACTAAATTACTGTTCATTATAAAGATTGACAGGATATGAAAAAGATAAAGATTAAAAGCAATGATTAAATGCATTTTTTAAGGATGAAAATATCAATCAATTCCTACTTCCTTGGAACCAAGGTTTTTTTTTTTTTTTTTTTGAACTTTAAACTTCAGGGAAACTATTAGAGTTTATCTCAAGGTATATTTTGGAGTTTATCTATATTAGAGTTTATCCTTACTCTTCTTCTAAATGTATTTGAATTTTGTTCTGATTTTTGAAATTCGTTTTCTTGTTAGGGGTGTAAATGAGTTGAGCTCAAGCTCAGCTTCTAAATATATAGTCTTTCAAGCTCGAGCTCTGCTCATTTATCATTATTTAATTATTTCATTTATATATGTTTATATCTAATTATTACATTATATATAATAATAGTTTTATATATAATATAGCGAATGTTATTGAATTATTTTTATCACTACTGTATATAGTAATTATTATGTAAATGCATATGTAATACATTAAATAAATTTAATACAAATAAAAAGCTTAATTAGGCTTGTGAGTTGGCTCGAGCTTGATACGTAAAGCTCGGGCTTGTTTACACTTTTTTGGTTTGTAAAAAAACAAAACCTTGAACCAAAATGATCAAAGTTGATGAATATAAGAAAAACCCTGGATTCTATATGCTTAGCATGTTGATTAAGGCAATACATTAATTTGATTTGAACATAGAATAAAGTATTTCACTTTTTTGCATTGTTTCCACAAAGAAGCATATTTAAAATATATAAAGTGATCAGTATTAGCATATGATTGGGTGGTTTAATAACTGCATATGATTGGGTGTGTTTTTCAGGTATCAAATTGGTTCATAAATGCAAGGGTCAGGTTGTGGAAACCCATGGTGGAAGAAATGTACCAACAAGAGAGCAAAGAAGAAGCTGAAAACCATAATCAAGATCATGAACATCAAGATAATAATAATAATAATAACAACAATGATGATGAACAAGAAGATGAACAACAACAAGATAAAGAAAACACAAAAAACCACAACCATCACATGATCAATTACCACAACAAGATCAATAGTGATCATGACCAGCCTCCTCAACCTCTTATAACTGCACCACCATTCACCACCACAAACACAACCACCACTCATGCAGCATTAACACATGCAAACAGATCCGATAATATTAATAACACTGAAAACGACCCTTCACTCCTAGCAATCAATACTCAATATTGTTATGCAGAAAACCAAGGTTCTGCAGCTGCTACTATGTCCTACTCGTACTCACCTATCTCAAACACAACCGGCGGCATGGCCACCGTGGCACCACCACCATATGATGGTGACACGTGCCGACGTAGCAGCATGATTGGTGCTGAATACAGGACCACTGGTACAGGAGAAGATGCTACTGCTCCAGCTGACCTTGGGTCAACACTCATTAGATATGGGACCACTTCAGGGGACGTGTCACTCACTTTAGGGCTACGTCATGCCGGAAACCTGCCGGATAAGGCGTCTTTTTTCAGTTAGAGACTTTATTTAAGTTATCGATGATCATATCATATCGTTACCTAGTGCATGCATGGCTGGTCTAATTATATTGTTTACTTATTTTTTAGTTGATGGTTATACCTTGAATGTCATACGTTTCTTTTTCTTTCTAGTTTCTTATATTTGAAGTAAAATAATTAGAAGAACAAAAGATATATATACCTTAATTTCCACTGTATTTATTTATTTCTGTCATATTAATTAAGTTCTTGTATTAGGTTTGATACCTTTTGCCTTTTTTAAAGTGAGACTTATATAAAGTGATCATGGCATGGTGAAATAACTTTATAATTTAAAACATAATACATAGTATTGTAAATGATGTAATTCCCATTTGACTATCCACATCCCGGCTGCCAACGGGCGTCCATGGACTAATGTGGATGATGTGCAAGCTGGTATGCAGGAGGGAGGAGATGCGCCTGTCCACAAGGGTACAATTGTGGAGGTGAAGAGAGAGTATGTGTGGCGCCCGTCGAAATTCATAGAAAATGGGGAGGGGGATGAGAGGGATGGGAGCGGATCGCTCCACTATTGTGGAGGAGAGAGGTAGCACCAGTAGCCCCAGTTTGAGATGACTAACAACTTTTATATTAGGGGCCTGCTATCCCCACATCGTCTTCTCTAATCTTACACTACCCCTCACATTCAAACCGCGTTTGAATGTAGATTAAAACAACCGTTGTTATTACGTAAGCACTATAACCAAATAGCCATTTCACGACAATTGGACAACTGTCTGGCTATTAAAATCTGTCTTAGATGATTTTGGCAAGTATGACGTTAGGCCTTATATTGAAACGCATGTTTTTAATTTACATCAAACAGTCATCTCATCTTGACGCCCTTTTGAGCTATTTGTCACACGGACTTTGGTAGTAAATAGTAAATACTTTGTTTGGTGACTTTGATTTTGAGGGTGAACCAAAAGCGCATTCATCCAAGTCACCTTATTTTCTGCTAAGACCGGGTGTAGTGGTGTTGATTTTGGGCGTGTAATGGGACATTAACACCCCATAACGGTGCTCACCACCGCCCCCTCTGGCGTGGATTGCCTTGAATCGGTTTTGGGTTGGAAAATACCACGGCGTGGTTTGCAAAATTATTGAGGGGGTCAATCACATTTTCCTATTTGGAGTGGAGGGCGTGGATCTTCATCACCAATACATTTGGTCTAAATGCTAATTCCCAAGACCTACCTTATCATCTAACACTATTAACATGGCGGTGCTCTATAGGGTTTGCTTCTAGTGATCTCTAGTAAACTTGTGAATAGAATTGATGATACTAAAGAAGGGCTTGAAACTCATATATACTTCCATTTTAAAATCTAATAGCCAAATTTAATTATCTTCGTTCAATAGTTTAATTACTTTGATTTCAAATGATATTTCCACATAACACAACAAAAGAAGCTCATATTGCCAAAAAAAGATCTGAAATGAAAACACAGATTTGGTACTATTGTTATATTTTGTGGACAATATGTAGTCAACATACGTCCCTTGTAATTAAAATTCATATGTATAGTTTTGTAGATGAGATCATTAATGTGTGATCGTACTATTCTGACATCAGACATAGAGGATCAGCAATTAAATTTTGCAACTACGTTCTGAATTCTATATATAATCATTAACATTTAAGAACAAATTTGAGAACTTTTTCGAAAAATATGTTGAGAAGGTGTCCATCAAATAGGACAAAAAAAACTGATCTTTGAAAGCAAGATCAGGAATCTTGGACATGCTACCAATGTTGTTAAAACGCCAAAATATGAAGGGAAATTTTAAAACAACTATTACAGAATAAGTTTCACCGTCAAGTATCATGACTTGCCCTACTACAATGACTGAAAGCGAAAGTTCTAGCACAATGTCACATTTGCTTTGCTTATTAATGGAGTCAAGTTGTGGCATTTTTAACTAAAGTTGATACACACACACTAGAGGGTTACCCGTGTAATGTGGCAGGGAACATAAACACCAGTAATTAATTACGTAACATGTTATTTTTTTAATTAAGAAAAGACTATAGCAATACGATACTCAAGTTAACGAGTTAGAATCTCCTTTATGGTGTACTCTAAAAAAATATTAACTAATGAAATTCAAAAAAAATATTAACTAATGAAATTTATGGCTGTTTAAAAAATGTAATGGTAGTTAGTTTAAAAGTCAACATTATGTTTTAAATGATTATATCATAAAATTCGTATTACTTAAACTCTAAAATTTATGTAAATTTTTTTCTCCTTATATGTATAATAATATAGTAAAGAGGGAGGAGGCTACTACAGAAAACACTTAGTAATGAAGGTAAGTTAATGCTTTTCTCTTAGTTAGTTTCGGTCATGTATGGGTAAGGGTGTATCTTTGCTCCTATTCGATCAAAGCAGATAAGTCTTTCATGCCATTATTGGATCTATGATTGTATCTTTAATCGAACTACTACTATAAAGATCCAATCATAGAGTTACACCACTATATGCCACACTTTATCGATCCAATTAATTTGCTATTTCAAACTCATAAGCAATCACAAAGATAAACTTAATTTTGGAGAATTGCAACATCAAAAAACGTAGATAATGCAAACATGCTGTATGTTATTGTAGATAATAGTTAATATATTGGCAATGGTCATAAGAGGTTATGAGATTTTAAGATTAAAAATAAACTACAGTACATCATTAAATAAAAAGGGTATAAAAATGGGTCCATTTAATAAAGATGGTCAAGTGGATAGAACATAAGTATAAAGTGATGTTAAAAGTTGAAAATTAGATATTTTAGAGGGATGCATTGTCTTGTTATTGTCATCTAGACTGATATACTAGAAAATGTTATTGGATGTGGTATTCTAAAAGTAAAAATCAAAAACTAAAACACCCTTCCCATCACCATATGGACCAACAAGTCACACCCTCATCATCATGATCATCATAAATCAACACCTTTGCCTTACCGCCCCCATCTTCTTTCCCTTTGTTGACTCGGTTATCGAAATCAAAACACCTAAATCAACACCCTCAACTGCTGAATCAACGCCTCTAAACCCTACGTTACACACAAACAAGCATCACAAACCAAATGAAAAAAAAAACACATACCTTAAAATATGGGAAGTGAAAATCAAAGCAAGCACACACTCAAAGAAAAACGATAAGGGAATGAACCTTAAAAAACATGAAATCCGATGAGGTGAATAAACTCATACTAACTAAACCTTGAGGTAATTTCATGTATTCTCGTCTAAATTTATAAACTTATATATTTTTCCAAATCATGTTTGAAGAGCATTGTATGTTAAGCATTGAAAATTTGTATTACAAAAATATATATACTGTTTACAACTTTAAACATGTATACATCAAATTCCCCTTAAAATTAAATACAGAAACAATATGCTCTTAAACACAAAAACAGTGTCTCTTTCTAGGTGGGCCTAGCCCAATATCACAGTCACGTGTATGACAAATAATATAACAAAAAAACCATGGATCTATCCAACATTCAATTATTCACAACCGTACAATTCGCCTCCCTTCATGTTTCCACACTACTGGGATATTTGAAAGTAAAATTCAAATCATATAATTTGGTTTTCTAACAATCACAAATGAACCTACAAATTGTGTTAGTTTGTGCTTATTAAAACATAGATAATTATATCTTAACCACTTATCATCACACATACAATTATTTGGTACTTATATGTAACCATTTCTTTATTTTTTTCTATCGTCTGTGAAAAGAAAGATCGTGTTACTTCTTCAACAATTTCAAAACTCTAGTAGAGTGGTGTCTCATCTAGTTGCTTCTTCAACAATTTCGAAACTCTAGTAGACAGACGTCTCATCTAACCTAACACGCGTCTACATATTAGAATAATTCTCGCATGGTGTTATTTTTATCTACTCTATTCTCACACTCACATACCCCAGGTGTGGTCCTATAAAGTCACTTGCATAATTTCTCATAATGTGTTGAAATTTATTTGATTTTTTATTTTTTTTTTGAAAGAAAAATGAAAGGAAAGAAATAATAATAATAATAGGGGTATGGGTTTAGGACCACAAAGATAAGGATGCGCATGCATTTGCAGCTCAGACATCCATTATAATTGTGTCACAAACTGGACCATATGTTTACACTGGCGAAGCTTGAAAATTTGAACCGGGGTCGAAAGTATATAATTAATTTTTGATAAAAAAAATATGGGGTCGAAACCGTATATACCAAAATATTTCTATATGAATACTATATGATCGGAACTTCTGAGCGAAAATTCGGAGGGGTCGGCCACCCCTCCCCGCCCCAGGGAAGCTGCGCCATTGTATGTTTAAATCCCATGTCTCAAACTTATAAAGTATATACATACATATAAGTTACTTATACGATATACGATTATTAAAAACGTCGATTAGTAACAACCCAATTCTTAAAAACACAAATCGATAAACGAAATCCACACGATTACACATTCATTCATTCGCTCTTGAACCGCAAACAAGTTAATCCAACGGTTGAGAGTTGCTTTGTTCTGTGTACGGTCTAACAAACGTCCTACGCCACCATACCTCGAATGCTTTCTGAAGATTCGGGCAGTTATCGCCCGCTTTCAAGAAACTACTTAACCACCCGAGCATAACAATCTGCTGGTCCTCGAGCGGGAGCGTTAATATAGTCCTCCCGATCCCTTCCTCCACAACCTTTCGATCAAAAGACTTACACCCGTGTTGCAGCCAGCTGTAATCGTCAATCAACGGCTGTAACCAGGTCTTTAGCAACAAATGACGAGTGTCTTTACTGGATAAAATTTCACCTCTTCCTATCCCAACAAACAGCCTCCCGGTTATACAGCTGATGTGGTGGCGGTACACTATTGGAACCCGAGGGTGCAGCCCGGCCAGTTCTTGTTGGCTAGCCCACATGACTGCATACTCGTCAGCTGCATGTCTATCGGCTAATATATCAAGTAACCATGACAGGTTATCTGCTTCTAAAACCATTTGTTTGACCGCTGGGTCTTTGACCTCAATTGGTTGTTCTGTAAACTCCGGTTGGGCCACTTGTCGGAACAAAGCCAACAACGAACCCAAACAGGTCGTACACGAGGCGTAAATGGTATCGTTACAGAGGTCAACCGAGGTCAACGAGCTTGAGTTTGGGCCAGACTTGTTATTGTTTTCTCTTAAGAGTTTTAAGACGATTGACTTCATTTCTCGGCGCCCTTTTTCTTCGTTGCTTTTGAGGACAAGTTGGAGGACATGAGAGAGGGTGTCGTTAGCGGGCTTGGAAACATCTGAAGCGACCCGTTTTAGAATCGGGCTGACTCCGATTCCTTCGCTTTGAAGACGTAAAACAGAGGATACAACCCGCTCTTCTTCTTCCTCTCCTACCCACGGGACGGCCTCCAGAAACTCTAAGCATGATTCCATGCATGTCTTGAACCCGAGTTGCTCTGCAACCTACAATTAGTATTCAACAAACATTAAACCATCTAGCCATTAAACCATCCAACTTTTTACCATATATGAAAACTAAACACCAAAGCATCAAAACCCCTGTAAAGATTAATTAAGCAGTCCTAACCAATCACGTCCTCGTTTTTCAAAAGCGCAAGGTGCACCAAGGTTATAGGCTCCTAGAGCCAAGTTAACAGGCACAGTGGCGAATCTTGACCCGAAACTTCGGGGGGTCATAAGTCATAAGTTTCGGGGGGTCAAAAACCAGTTTCGGGGGGTCGAAACCGTATATACCAAAAAATTTCTATACGAAAACTATATAATCGAAACTTCTGAGCGAAAATTCGGGGGGGGGGGGGGGGGGGGGGGGGGGGGGGGGGTCGGCCGCCCATCCCCGCCCCTTAAAAGGATCGCCACTGGACAGGCACAAGCATCACAATCATGTTTAGATATATTTTTATACTTTTAAATTTTAATAGGGTGTTACCATCACCTTCTTAAATTTCGATACAAATTACCTCTATATGAGATTAAATACATAAATAACCCCTGTATACAATCTAAAAATCTATATGTACAACCTCCCGTTGAGCTAAATCTGCCCATGTATAAGGACGCACTTGATGCGCGCCTCACACAATTTTGACATGTTCACCTCATGCACGCTTCGTACGTCTGTCCCCTCAACTCCTTAAGTAGTCGGAAGCGCTGCACCAGTGGTGTGAATGTGCCTCGTGCCTAGGCATGCTGCTTTCCAAAACCAAGATTATGCCTTGTGGATCCACATTAATTAGTGCCACTTAATTGGCTCGCAGCTACAGTCAGCAATCACATGGTTTATGGTATTAACTCATAAGTCAACCAAATTCTCATCTTGCCAACTACTTCAATTGATTGCAGAAACTAATTGGTCAAACTTAATAAAGACTAATAACATCTTCCATCATCTTCACTCACAAACAGTGGAGGCAGATGATTTGAAAGTAAGCTACATTAACGGCCAGACCGCAAACCATTTAATAAAATTAAATATCATCACAGTTGACCACACACTCGGATTTGGGGGATTCAAAACTAAGTTCTTGGTTGTTCACAAAGATCAAATACTCTATTCATATATCATACAACATAATTATAACTTATAAGAACAAAAGAGAATGAAAACCGCTTATTTTTGTGATTATACGTTTATTGCAACTTGAATTTAAAAGGATGCTTTTTATTTCATTAAAATAAAGGGCAAATTTACAGTAGGATGGAAGGTAAAGGGGCAACAGGCTGCACCGCAACCCCTTCTGAATAGCAAAACCTAGCCTACTGAAGACAAACCTCCGGTCCCTAGGGGTCGAGAAATTGCTGTGTACTTGAACTCTGTCAAGGAACCTAATAGCGTTCAAACACCATCTACCTCACAACGTTATCACAAATCATTTCAAAACACAAATCTAAACACCACTAAATCGACTTAAACTAAGATCAAACTTAAATGCATTCAAATATGGATATGCAATTATAAATAACAACCAAGAACAAATCCATTACCTTAAGGATTCGAAGCACACGCGAAACACTTTGCTTGATCAACCGCTGCTTCAAATCCTTACAATACATCAACCCAACAGTCTCAACATAAGTTTCAACATCCTCACAATCATCAATCTCAATACAATGGAAAGTTGGATGTTGCGCCAACAACTTCTGAGCGAAAAAAGTACTATTCTCTTCAACAACACTTTTATGCACACTCAACTTAACAATAAACCCTTGTTTACCAAACAACACAACTTTCAAATCCCCTGTTCCTGGTTCACCGAATTCTATCGACACCTTTCTCGGCAAACTCTCATTGTTCTGCGGCCTTGCAGCCGTCCTTTCGGCTGCAAGCGCCGCACCAAGAACCGGTTGTTCGACAGTAACAACAGTTTCTGATTTCAAAGATGCACGTGATGATTTCTTGTCAAGTTCTTGTGAGTGTTTTTTATGATCAGAAGGGTGTTTAGTAGGTGGAGATGATGTTGATCTAGGTTTGTTCAAAGGGTGTTGTGCTTTTATTGTTTTTTGAAACATAACAGGAGAAGGGCAACACCAAAAACCTTCTGGTGTTACTGCTATTGGTACATTTCTAATCTTGGTTTGCCCTTGCTCTACCTTTTTAACCCTAATTTCTGACATATTATTATTATTACTAACACTTCAGACCTTAATCAACCCAAGAAGATAACAACCCTCAAAGATTTCCAACAAAGTTTCAACATTTTAAGACACTGAATGCATATTACCCCAAGAAGATAACAACCCACAAAAAATTTCTAAGAAAGTTTCAACATTTCATGAAAATAATTGCAAATTAACCCAAAAAGATAATAACCCACAAAAAAATCTAAGAAATTTTCAACCTTTATAGAAAATAATTGCAAATTAACCCAGAAAGATAACAACCCACAAAAAATTTCTAATAAATTTTCAACATTTCATGAAAAAGAAGGCAAATTAACACAAAAAGATAAGAACCCACAAAATATTTCTAAGAAAGTTTCAACATTTCAAGAAAATAAATGCAAATTAAACCAAAAAAATAACAACCCACATAAAAATTCTATTAAAGTTTCAACATTTCAACACACTGAATGGAAATGAACACCCAAAGGTGGATCAAGATTTGTGGAGACCCTAAGATGAGATGATAAAAGAGATTGTAGGTAGTGATGTAAACTGTAAAGCATATGAGAAAGCAGTAAAAGAAAAGAGATTTAAGAGGTGGGAATGATGAGAGAATCTAAATAATATTATTATGAACCGTCTTAAAGAAGGAACAAGCAGACCCCAACAAAGATAAAAGGGGTGAAAGAGTGATGATGGGTTGATGCTTTTTCAGTGACTGTGTAACATTTTCAGCTTTTGATATTAAATATTGGGGAGTGTGGGCTGTCTGTCCAATCTTGTTTTTGCTTTCTTTGCTTTTTAAACTGTCTACATCTTGGATAAACAAGGATCGAGTGTTCAACAACATTGATGGTTAAAAAGGTTTAACTTTAGTTGTAAACTTGTAATAGAGATTTGTAACACCTGATGTGGATGCAAGTGTTGGATTTGATTGATAAATAGGTTAAACGGATCGTATTTGGATTGCATAATTTAAAGTGTTTTGAGTTGGGTTGATGTTTTTAACACGAATGCTTATACGCGTCGTAATCAAGTTTACACATTTAACTTGTTAAATGTTAATACCAACTTAAGGGCTTATAGCCTACTTGAATTGTGTTAAAAAGTTGTTCTTGCCTATAGTCTATAGCAGATACGGATGCCACTATTAGGTTTGACTAGTAGACGGGTAAGAAAAATAATATAATAAGTGGGTTGAACGGGTTGTGATTGAGTTATGATCTTTGGGTTAAGGTTTGATGTTTTTAACACGATGGGTCATGATTAAGTTTACCAATTTAACCTGTTAAGTGTTAATACACTAACTAAAGGGCTTATAGTCTCGCGGTACGGTGTCAAAAGGTTGTCACTCCAAATAGTAAATTAAAACAGCACATAGATTTTGTGTAAAAAAATGTTAACATATAATAAATCCGATTTTGTTGAAACCTTGCATTTTCTCTTGCTTGTAAAATTTACAATTTACACACTTTAAATTACGGATAAATATAGAAGAATCTTTCTAAGTGGGTACACAATCACACCTGTCAAGTTCTCAATAGTTTCCATCAACAGGGGTCACCCCTTTTATATTTTCTTTTTTAAAAGTAAATAATTTTTTTTACATAATTCTGTTTAATAATAAGAAATAAGTATCGTAAGATCTAATGCAATTATTAAAAAAAACTAAGAATATATGACAGACTTTCAGCTAATAATGGTGACATTTTGCTTGAATTGTCAACCTTTTCAAGAATATGTTTATTGATCATAGTTCTTGATGTATTTGAAAATAATATTCTGATTTACAATGAAATATCAAGTATATCAAGTATATAGTTTGATATTTTAAATAGATTTTTCCGGGTCATGTCAACAAGTAGAATTAAACAAGTTAGATCATGTTACTTCTTTTTTCCAAGATCAGAAATTATAATTTTAATAAGATGGTATAAGTTTGTATAATTTTATTAGTAGACATCTAAAAAGTTTGTATTTGTTTTCATCTGACAGATACCCAAAAAGATAAGTATTTAATTAAAATATTGGGTTGTTTTATTAAAGAAAAGTGTGGGATGTTGAGTGAAGGTGAAGGGAATTGGTGAATATTTTAGTGCTAATAATGCTTAGATATTAGGGAAACACAGTTGGCATGTGCACATTGTTTTTTTTTTTTTTTTTTTTTTTTTTTTGAACGGCTATTGGTGATGGTGGTGGAGCTCCGCTTACACCCCGGGCCATGCCTGTACATGTAACCCGTCCACCCAGGATCGGGGTTCTCCCCCAGGTGAAATCCCCAGTGGAAGGGAGAAACCGCACAAGGCAGGGATTGACCAATCAGGTTGACCAAGCAGGTTGACTATGAAGTTTGTACTATGTCCTAAGCAGGTTGACCAATCCAATTCATGAATCCATGTTACCTCAATTAACCAACATAATTTTCCACCCTATTAATTTATTAGATTACATTCAATTCAGGCAACAACTATCTTTATATTGTCCAGTCTTTTAAAAATGTAAGTTAAATGCAAAATCTATAAAAATTGATTGGTTTTTAACCTTTTAAGGTATTGTGTATGTTTATGTTAAAAAGAAAGATTGAGCTGTTGCTTTATGAAGGCTTGAAGGAGAAGTGCAATGATACAAGTTACAAATGATGATTGTGTAGGAAAAGGGTACCATGTTGTCATGTCATTCATTGCATTTCATTGTAATATATCTCATCCCTCTTGTGTGTTGTCTTTTTGCAAAGATAAAGATTACAACAAATATGATCTCTTAAATTGTGCTCATATGCACATACAAATTTTCTGATGTTTTTTGGAACTGAAACTGAATAGAGGAAGTTTAGGGGCTGTGTTTGTAGTTTACTGAATTTGGTGCTTAGAAAATGAAAAAAAAGTAATTAAAAATTAGTATATATACTAAAACACATCCGACGGCGCAATAGTCAACCTCACTGTTTTGTATTTGGGCCACCAACTTCATCGTTTTGTATTTGGCCCACCATATTTTGCATCTTCTAATTAAATGCAGCAACATCCCAGCCACAAACCTTTGCATCTTCTAATTAAACACAACAATAACTTCACCACCGTCCTCATCGCCCAGCAACATCCCAGCCACAAATCGCCTAGAAAAATGAAATCAAACCGCCCAGGAACCGGCAACAAATCGCCCAAAAAAAGCCTGCCTTAACGGCCAGAAAAGCCGCCTAAAAACCCTCCCAAATCGCCAACAAAGGTTGCTTTCCCACCAAAAAAACCTCAGCCAAACCCTCCAAAAAGACTTGCATTTGGTTTCTATGTCACGACACCATCCACAATCCACCGAAAACGATGAGCACCGCCAACCACGCCACCATCAACTGACGGTAAAACACATAAACCACATAGCTACAAGAGAAGCATAACTGGTGAGTAAAGGTCAAACGATAGCGATGGCCGCACAATCGCGCGGAAAGAGACGAGGGACTCCAACATTGTGGTGACCAAGAGGACGGTGACGGGTGATGGCGATCGTTTAGCAATGCAATGCAAGATCGAAGGCGGTTTTTAGTGGCCGGCGCGAAGCGCAGGGGATTCCACTAGTTGAAACTAAAGATTGCGGGTTTCTTTTGTTTTTTTTTTTTTTACTTTTCTTAGAGGGTCCAACAATAATAGTAACTCCTATTTACTATTTAAAAAAAAAACCTGTTAATTTAATTATTTAAGTGCGGAAGGACACCCAGTGGCGAAGCATGGAATGTTGTCACACCCTCAAAATCCACTTGCGGAGTTTTACCGCGAGGCGCATGACAAACCAGGATCCAAGTCAACGATCACAATAAACAAGTCTAATTGAACATATGTAATTTCAAAAACATAGTTTAAAATTTCCAAATACAGCGGAAGCTTATTCTCAAAACATAATCAAAAGTAATCCAAATTATTCAGTGTTTGAAAACCATGCAACCCTAACTAGACGCCGTGCAGACGCGTGCGCCCTAGTCCCGTAGTGCTACCTTAGCGACCTGAGAAAACATGTAAGAGTTACGTCAGCACAAAAATGCTGGTGAGTTCACAGGTTTATAGAATAGAGTACCAAGTTCAACCTGTCCATACTATATAAAATTGTAAACCAAAGTACGTTAGCTAGGCGTATGTTTTGTCACTACTACGATTGGAAAACCATTACTAACTCGCAAACCAGATCTTGTGCCCGAATAGTAAACCTGTTCCTGTTTGAGACAATATGCACTCGCCCGGCCCTCCAAGCCGACGAGTGGGGTTGGTCACTCCCAATAGATCTATTCACATTTCCCCGTTGTGCTAACCCGCACATTCATGGTTTCCCCCGGGACTTCCAAAGATCGTATAGTAAACCATAGAAACCCATAGTATGACAGTTGTTACCAAAACATAAGTTTAACACATGTTTTCTCCCCCAAAAAGTGAAACCAGTTAAAAGTGGGGCCGTGAACTCACCTTAGGTTGCGTTACTTCGTAATATGAATAAAATCAGCAAGCTATGCTAGCCCCGTAAAGCGGCGACCTAACATATGACAGTTACAAGTACTTAGACTAATAACCCGTAGGTTAGTTAGTCCCTAGATGTCCAGACCATAACCAAGTTCGTTTGAAAACACTGTGACTGTTAAACTAACCAACTATACAAGAATCGACATCCCATTGGTGACCCGAGACTCCCTGTGTTATACTTGCATTCTCAAACATACACTCATGCAATCACACTTAACATACGTTAGAGTCCAACAAGTTCTAGCACATAGTTCAATTATCACATAAATAAGTCCGAGTACATGTTACTAAGTTATTAGGTATGATACGGGGTTCCTAGCATGTTCCTAGGTGTCAATTCGGGTCTCGGAATGCTAAAATACCCTTACAGCAGCAGTACAGGCGATTAGGAAAAGTCAACTAGCAATTACGTAGGTCAACAGGCAATTGTGAGGGCTAATCGCCTATATTATAGGCGATTAGGGTCATGTGGTATGCAAATCAGGAGTTATTAGGCGATTAGGGTCATAAGACATGCAATTCAGGACTTAACTAGCAATTAGGGTCACAATTGCATGCAACGAAGGCAATTAGCTCCCAATCACCTATGCTATAGGCGATTAGGGTGCCTTAGCAGGCGATTAGCCTCCTAATCGCCTATAGCATAGGCGATTAGGGTTCATAATCGCCTTCAGTACGTCTGTTCTGGTTTTTCGCGCGTTTAACACTCCAAATCAAATCCAGAACGTGTGGAAACATCAAATATCAATCAAACAACCATATCAAACATGTTTCAATCAAAATCCTTCGTTTAACCTCGTTCTACCAGCCCTGAATGCAACCATGTTTCCCAAAAATAATACACGTAGCATGAAACATCACATTAACATGCATAACCGTAACCCTAATGAACAATTACTCAGATTTCATCAACATACTATCATTATCAATCTGTAACTACCTTAATATTAGGTTAACAATCCTTTTTGAATCACAACAATCCTATCTTTTAATTATAATTACACATACAACATGCATAATAGCTAGAATCCAATTAACAACGATTATTAACGAATTTCAGAAGACACAAACGTTTATAAACAGGTCTGGACCATTAGGGATTCAATAAAAACGTTAATAAAGGTTGCATGAATGAAAACCACACCTTAGTTTTATGATAGATTGATGTAGTAAGCTTGAAAACGTGTAGTTTGATCCAAAATCGTGTTCCAGAGGTTGTGTGTGTGTTGGGACGAGTTGTGGGACGGCTAGGGTTGTTATAATGAAGTTTAGGAGGTTAAGTGTTGTATTTATAGTCGTTTTTAGTCGCCAGGTACGTTGCAGGAGATTATGCAGCTTTTGCAGGCGATTAGGGCTGCTAATCGCCTTCCCTATAGGCGATTAGCCCCCTACTCGCCTAAAACAACTCCCAGTCGCCTAACATATGTAGCTAATCGCCTCCCTATAGGCGATTAGCCCTCCCTAATCGCCTATAGGGTTTGGTTCCATGTATTTGGCGCGTTAAACCCCGTTTTAACATATGTTAACACATTTTCACATACCGACAAGTCACGTAATGATTGTAAACACATAATACTTGCAAACAAACACATTCACACTCGTTCACCAATTCCCGGGACTCGATACTTGTATGTTCCCTATGCTTTGACGATTCTACGAATCGTCACCCCTTGTTCACTTGGTTAAGGACTGACATCTAATGATCCTCTAGATTGACATCTAATGATCCTCTAGACTAAAATAACAGTTCCCGAACCATAACACGACTCAACTAACCCAGTTAAGTATAATATACGCGTGACTCGCTAAGGTAGACTTTAATTTAGACAACGTTGTTAACCTGAATTTGCCGGGTGTCACATCATCCCCACGTTAAAAGAATTTTCGTCCCGAAAATTGCACAAGTACCAAAAGGAATAACAAAAGAAACAGACAAAAGGTAGAAACCAAGAGAGAGATTTACCCGAGTTGTCACAAATGTTTTCATATGGTATCGCTTTTTTCAATACCCAAGTTTATAATAACATGATGTCAATATTTTCGAATCGGGTCGGGTCAAATCACACAATAAAAATCGATGTCATAATAAAGGTACAATATCATTGAGATAACACACAATATAAATACAAAGTCATTTAAAATATTTGCTCCCTACGAGTTTTTATGTTTTGAAAACGATTCATAACGTCTTCAATCGTGACTTTCGCCAAAAACTCTTTTTCAATATAACAGATACAAGCATCATTCAAATAATCATCACCCATCCGATTACGCAAATTCGTCTTCACATGCTTCATAGAAGAAAAATATCTCTCAACACTTGTCGTTGCAACCGGTAGAACTAATACTAATTTCAATAAACGATAGACCAACAGATATCCAACATGTTTCTTTGTTTCCACCATCATTTTTGTAAGATTAGATATACATTTCACATCACCAAACATTTTGTCACCTCTTGTGGTATTAATGTAGATGTCTAGATCATGCATAAGATCATCTCGTTCTTCACTATTAAAATATTAAAATCATACGGCTACATCTCCGCCAACCTTAGTATCTTTGAAATATCAAATGCACTAATTATCATCTGGGCTTAAGACACTCATACACAAATAACAATCACATAAATAAATTACACATTCTATTAACTAATTTAAACTCTATTAAGGCATTCAAAATTCAGGTTATCAAGTATTCATGTCTCTTTTTAAAATTAAAGATCAAAGATTAACTAACATTTACTCATGTTATATTGTTATTGATTCTTTAATTTACTAAGTCATGAATTAATTTCAACAAAATCTATACAAAACTCACTAGAACTTACAGCAACCAAACATTATAATTCCAAACTTATAATTGGTCATCTGCTCCTCAAAGCCTCTAAACTTTTAATTATTGCTATGCTCCTCAAAGCTTTCTCTGTTGGTGGCTGACAAAAGATAGTCATGTAGCCTTTTAATTTAGGTTTATAAATTTTATATTTTTTTATGGATGGGACTATTATGTTTATTGACTTATTGGGTTAAAAAAAATAAGCTAAAAATATGTATCTCTCAATGATTTCAAGTGATTACCATTTTTAAGCTATAAGTTTTTTCATTATTTAAAATGTTTAGAAAAAATAGCAACGGTGTCACTCGTAAAAAAACAATGATGTCGCTTGAAAAATCAATGGTGTCGCTCGAATATTTTCTATTACACGTTACATATAATACCAAAATTTGAATGGTGTCGGGCGCACTATTATCATGTATATGTAGCTCCGCCACTGAGGACACCACCCGTAAAGCCTTTGGTATCTCACTATTTCTACAGAAACATTATTGCAGGTGTCTCGGATAGTGTGTTTTGGGTAGTGGCCACGAGTTGTAGGCAACGAACAACAAGCGTTCCAACAGTTATATTTTGGACTGCTTAGATGTTTTGAAAAATCCTAAGTTAATATATATATATCTACTATAATATATAAATAAAAGCAATTGCGGGACACGTGTCCTTTGCTAAGAGCATCTAGGATTGGTTTCCCGCTTATTTTTCTCAACCTTTGTTTTGGTCAACCCTTTTATTCTATTAACTAACTTTCCTTTTCTTTTACTTCTTTCAATATTCATCCTCAAAACCTAACAACTATATCTCCACATATCATTCAATCCATAGCCTCAAATTATCCTCCTCTCGAAAGTAAGTATATCCAAAATTTTCTTTCTTCATCTTAACTTTGTTTGTTCGATTTCATCACATATTCGTTTATTTTTTATTAGGGATTTTGTTATAATATTCTCGCTATTTCTCCATACAAGGTTAGTACACGGGTTCTTGAGTTATATTTCATATGAGTCTCTACATTTAATTCAAGTCTGAAGCATTTTGTTATACGTTTTTTATTTCCAAACCTAATGGCAACGACAAAATATTAACTATTCATGTATTGGTTGATTAGGGATTTGTTATTCTATATTCGATTTGGCCCTAATCAAGGTTAGCATACATTTTTATTCATATATGTGATTCATTAAGTAATAGTTTGATCTTCAGTAGTATACATGATCAATTTTTCTTTCTACTCAAATCAAGATTCTGCTTATGGTGCTAAACCTTAATAGTGGATTGGCACGTCCTTTTTTCCCTTGCATCAATAAACTTTGTTCATATATCTTTAAATAGACTTTTTGTGCTAAAGTTAATTATGTTAGTTTGACAAATTTGAGTTTTAACTTATATATGGTATCAATTTAAAGTTTGAAAAAAAAAACGTATTCAAAAATTATTTTCCAAAAATAATATTTTACACTTTTACATTTGTAGTCACACTGTACCGAAATTAGATTTTACTTATTTATGGAACATTACTCCAAATTTGAAACTTTTTACTTTAAAATAAATTAAGACTTTCAATTTCATCTTTTTTAATCATAGGAAATATATTGATTTATAAGAATAAATAAAAAAAAACTATTTTAGTTGTATATTTTAAATTGTTCAACCCATGTAGTAAGTGTAAATATATTTTGTAGATTTGCGTTTTTATTGTCAAGTATAATCATTCTTTATCATTAACAGCATTCACCTTTAATGCTTTAGTCAACGCAAATTATAATATATCTAAACGAATAATATAATTCGTATACGAAAACGTATATGTTGAAAATTTATATGTAACTAACAATCATTAGTAAAATATATAGAAATCATGTCAGCTTATTTAGAATATTCGTTAATCCGAATATGTCAATAATCAATTAACACCTTAAGTTATTTTCTTTATATAATAATTTATATTCGTTATGAATAATAATGTTGGGAATCCCGTGCATCGCACGGGTTCTAATGTAAGACATGTCCCGACGAAACGGATCTTAACTCAAGTTAACAAAACCTTGTCTCATGGCATCCTAGAACTCATTTATACAAGTGGGTTTCCTTCAAGGGCAAAACCCACTTCTCCTAGGAACTAATTTCTCAATTATTTATGTGTTTAGCATGAATTATGTTAAAACCCTCTCAAGGAAGATTCCTATGAACTCAAATAACATTTAGATGCCAACAATTTCGACATTCAACAACCTAGCTCAAATCTGCCATATTTCATAACCCACTTAGAGGCTTTGAAACTGAAAATAGACACTTACATATTGTAGAGGAGGCCTTAGATGATCAAGAGGAGCCACATGCACCGTAAACACCCTTGATCCAAGCTTTATTTTGTGAAATCTTCCTGGTTTAGTGTGACACCCCAGGAAAATCCCACATCGGTCGTGGCCAGGAGAGATCCTTGGTTCATATGTAATCCAATGCCTCTTAAATCACCAACACGTTTTGGGGCTTAATGTTAGTGGATGAGAGGAGAACTCCACAGTTAAGCGTGCTCAGGTGGGAGAAATTTCAGGATGGGTGACGTCCTGGGAAGTCTCCACCGGGGCAACCAAAAACAAATCCGTGAGCTCTGGATGGGCGATCCATCGAGGCAAAGCGGACAATATTGGTGGTGAGAGGGGCCGGATGTTACAGATGGTATCAAAGCCACTCCTGTGTCGTTCGAGATGGTGGGTGCATACCTCATCAGGGACGATGAGACTCTAACATGGGGTGAATGTGACACCCCATGAAAATCCCACATCGGTCGTGGCCAGGAGAGATCCTTGGTTCATATGTAATCCAATGCCTCTTAAATCACCAACGTTTTTTGGGGCTTACTGTTAGTGGATGAGAGGAGAACTCCAAAGTTAAGCGTGCTCAGGTGGGAGAAATTTCAGGATGGGTGACCTCCTGTGAAGTCTCCACCGGGGCAACCAAAAACAAATCCGTGAACTCTAGATGGGCGATTCATCGGGGCAAAGCGGACAGTATTGGTAGTGAGAGGGGCTGGATGTGACATTTAGGGTTTGAGCGTGTGTGTTTTAAGTGTGTGTATATCGATCTACTGATGTAGATCAAAGTATGCACCTTTTGATTTATAAAGCCCCATTTATCTCAAGTATTAGATGATTACATATTTGGCCCCTCTAGTTCCAAGTTTAGTTAGTAACATCAATTACTAACCTAGACAGGCTACATTCATATAACTTTCATATTTTTATTCAATCCCTAATCACGTGTATTAGCTTAATTAAGTGAAACGGAGTTTTGGAATGTTACATCTAACCTAGTATATATATATACACTACATCTCTTACCCAAGTCCAACACCTCAATTCAAACACTTTATTTCATCCATTTCATACACTTTATCTCAACCAACTCAAATTTTTTCATCCGCAAATCACACTTTCAACCTTATTTTTATTTACGATAGATCCAAGAAATTTAAAAAAGGTTATAAACAAAAAAATCCTCTAAATCAATAGGAGTAGATTCTAGGGGTAGGGGATCATGTTCAAGGGTTATCGGGGCGAGTTCGAACGCGGAAGAAGTGTATAGGCCAATGATGAATTTTCCACCGCATACATTCCCACAACCACAGTATTATCAACACCAACAATACTGTGACACTAGTCAACGATCCAGGTCAACATCCGTATGCATTTTACTTATTATTGTCATTTCATGTGCATAATTAGGCATTTTGTACACACTATACCCCCCCCCCCCAGCCTAGTGAAGCACAAGTTATTGAGGAAACTTGATAAATCACTTGTTTATGCATACAACACTCGAACTATACAAAACAATTGGTGTTGAACAGTCAAGCCAAACCAAATGCTCAACAGAGAGTAACCGGATACTCGTTTACAATACAAAACAACAACACACGTGGCAATGCTCGAATGCGAAGCTATGCAATCCACTCAAACCCGAGCAATCTTAAAGTATTTTATGAGGTTACCAGACTCTAACACATTGTAAGCTCCTCACTAACACATGTATACGAATCATAAACATTATCATATGTTAACATATAATATCATGTGTTCATAATTAATAGGTATTAATACATGTTAATATCGTCATCGAGTATTTAAACACACCATGTATCCATACAGACTCGTACAATACTCGCTCATTTACAACTATATATATATATACATACACGACAATATACATACACACACACACATATATATATGCAATCCTTAGTTGTTTTAATTATACAAATGGAACCATCCTTTACACCTAATCATCACATCTATGGCATGTCCCTTTCACTAGTTAATCCATTTCCGTGACACCACTCCCAAAATCTCATGGCCAAAGGCCAAGATTGTGTTGATGATGATGCTAATCGATCGAATAAGGACAAACAATCCACCCATTGATAATGACTTAACATGATAACACTCTATGACACATTGCAAATCTTTCCTTCCTCCCTTGGTGACATTCGGCCGAAGATAAGCTCTCTCAAAAGTCACTATCACTTGATAACCAAGCATGTTACAAGGGTCTAAACAATTCCCACATTCCTTGTCAACCCTTGATCTCTTGCCAAAAATACCTTGAGTATCCCTACAACTAGCAGCCGAAATGGACAAACAATATTACATCACGAGTGACACCATCTTATACTAAAATGGATGTAAGACAAAGATACTTATACTCATGGTTATGCATGACAAAACCTCCACTTTTGGATGTGGAATAATCGGCCAACACATCTAGAAAGGGACAAAAATGAGAGTCTCTAACACATCACTATTACTAAGATTTGGTCACCCCTTTTTGTCTTAACCAATCGGCCGAACCACATCATGGGTAAAAGCTCATGACTTGTTGTCAACTTACACTAGTTTAGGCAAGAAAACAAACGACCATCTAACTCCCATGTAAGTCAAACAACCCCATATACACAAACCTATATATTATCGGCCACAATCAAAGAGGAATGCATGTGATCTTATGTCCCTATCTTTCATAATATGGTGATTAAAAACTTAAACCATGCATCAACCAATAAGCTTAAACTTTCCTTTCTTATCTTTGTCCTCACCTTGATCGATCCCTTACAAAAAGAAGGTCATACATCACTAACATTTGCCACAACACAAACTATTCTACTCCTCTCAAAACTTTCGGATACTCCCTAGCCATAGCCCAAGCCTACCCATCACTATACTAACCCTTCGAAGCTTTCAAGATTCAAGGAGGAGATCAAGAGGCTTTCTAACACGAACCACCTTTCAGTAAGTTCCCTATGACTCTAAACTTTGATCTCATCGACCCCATTTCAGTTTACCCGGCCCTATTCGACCCATGACTCCACTTAATTAAACATTCACGTGAGTTTTGCACACATTGTTTCATTTATAATTGTTTCAACTATCTAGTGATCACATTTTCAAAGATGCCCCACTTGTTTGATAACAATCGGCCTTTATAATACAGCCATAGCTTGAGTAATGTTTTTGAATCAAACCACATCTATCGTGACTACCATGTGGAACATGAGACATTTGGTTCATGAGCTCAACATTCCTCGTACTTACATTATACTGTAACCATTAGCTATCGAAAGCCATGGAACACTTTAATAGATCTATTGGGTTGACCCCCTCACTATTGGTTAGCCGCTCTAACCGGTCACATACGAAAGAGTGTTAGTATTCTACCATACATACATTGTCTTTAGTGTACAATGCGCGAGGCACAACAGTCAAGAGGTTTGGTTACGAGACTCATGGTTTGCACAGTATTCATTCGCTTAGCTAGCCTATGATTGGTCATACACGAATTACACGAGCACTTTACTTAGTACATTTAAACATGTGAACTCACCGACATTATTGTTGACAAATCTTTTATGCATGTTTTTCAGGTAATTGACAATGATAAGCGGGGTCTTAGGAGAGGGGTTTGAGCTGGCACCTACTGGTACCGGCATGGATTAGGTCTTGTCAGTCATGTGTTATCTCAGTGGTTGAGTCATGCGTTTCAGACAATCTACTATTTTGAGACAATGTTGTTTTAATTTGAATAATCTATGACATCATCCATCCCTAGATGGTATCTATTTTAAATAAATCTGTGTTTCTTGAACCTTGTGCTTGAAAACCTTTCGAAGTCGCATCCCCATGTTTCCGCCTTGGCGGGGTGTGACAAATACGCATGTATGCCACAACCACAATAAATTACACAACCACCACCTCAAGGACAATACAATATGGATGACTTCGATGCGTTAGCAATGAGGAGTCCAAATCTTCATTACTTATGTCATGAGATTGAGCGGACCCTCCCGATCGGCGAAGACAATGAAGATGACGAAGTTGTGCCTGAGACACAATATGAGGCACATGATGAAGGATATAATTTTGGATGACGATATTGAAGAAATGCAAATTATAGAAGATGAAGAGGATGCAATCAACCAACTTAAGGAAACAAAAGAAAAAAATTCGCCAAGAGAGTGAAGGGTACACCATGATCAAATGAGCAAGAGGTTGCTTTGGAAAAAGCTTGGTGTTTTTGCTCTGAAAACAAGGAAAAAGTAATCAAGAACCAAATGAAGTTTCTGGAAGGCGGTGCTTAAACATTACAACTCATTATCACGATCTATCCATCGATCAAATAACTTCAAAATGGAACTCCATAAACCCAAAAATGAATGAATTCAACGGATGTTGGATTCAAGTGGTACTATTTTTTACTTAAATTATTTTATGAGTTTTTATTTGTAATTTCATACTCACATTTATTGTATATAGGACGGTCTATAAGGTAGTGGATGGAGCAACTTTCATGTGATGACGGGCGTTGTGTGATAACAAAAAAAGAACACCCGATCGATTTTAATCATGTTCCGGCATGGGAGATTGTAAAAACACACAACAAACAACTTAAAAACCGATGATAGGTGAAGGACCGTCTGATAGTCATTTCGACAAGAGACAAAAATCATAGGAAAATGACAATTATCGCGTCTAGTACACCGGACGGCGCCCACACTAGCAAGTTGTCAGATCTCAATGCATATAACACACCACAAGAACATGTCGGAAAAATAAGAAATCTGTTGAGTCTTCAAGCAACACCTCCTTAGTTGACAAATTTAGGGTGTACCGGTTGATGAAGGAAGATAAATTGAACAACTTGGTGGAATACAAACTCAACAAGGAGAAGAAACTATAGCCTTGTTGGAGGAACAACGCGAAGTGGTGAGGAAAATACAATATGACCACGACTTGAATATGTTTTTGAAACCGCATGACAACCTCAAGGGTAAAACGTTGTAACTATTTTACAGCAAAAACTTGAAATAGCCGCAAAACATGGTTGAGAGTGTTATTGGAAAATGAGGAAGATGATGCGTATGTTATGTTTATCTTAATGTTTTATTTTAATTTATGTTTCTTTTTTTTTATATTTTTTAGTTTAAATTTATGTAATTTTTATTTAATAGAATGTAATTTAAATGTTTGATTTTATTTTCAATTGAAATGCTCATTTCTCTAAAAAAAAAAAAGAAGGGTAGTGTTGCTTTAAAATTGGTGTTTCATGGTAGTGAATCGGTGGAGTGGGGTGATAATGTAGGATTAGAAGAAATCAGGGTAATCAAACACCCCCCCCCCCCCCCCCGTTTTTAACTATTTATTTGCTTTTTGCCTAGAAACTATTAGGATTCTCTCGTGTTGTAGCAGATATTTGGTTGGTAAGTCCAGTTTGTTACACTACTGGCACTCGTCATAACAACCTAAATAGATATGTCCAAGAGGATATTGACACGTAGTTAGCACTTATCGAAAACCATAAAAACAAATATCAATGTTGGTTGGAATAATACCAATATCGATGTTATTAGGTGGAATTCGTACGGTTCGATTCGACACAACAACGGTAGGAATATGAAAACCATCATAAAAATGAATATTGGTACCAATGTTTGGATGTTGACGGTTCGGCTCGTCACATTAAAGAAGAAAAAGATCAATTAAAACAAAACTAATAAAAACAACTAAACTCGTTTAACTTTTGTGACAAAATTATATAAAAAATAAAATAAAAATAAAGCCTTGTTACAAAAATGTAAAACACCTAAAATTTGGGATAAAAAAAAACATGAAAGACAAAAATGAAAAACCCTTAAATTATACCATGCAAAAAAAACAAAAGAAAAAAACAACCCACTAAAAAACAAAAAAAAAAACTACTATTCCTAAACATGTTTCAAATTAATATATGAATGAATAAAATGCAAAACGAACTTAACTAAATCATATTTTAATGTCATAATGAATAATGTTTTCGATTATAGTAAAATTTATATCAAAATATACCGCTAAAAATAAACATATAGCAAAAACATACGCAAATTTGTATAAAACAAAAGATACTATTATAAGTTATAAAAGAAAAACAAAATAACATATCAAAATATAAACAAAAGATAGAAAAAATAAATAAATAACTAATTAGCTACATAATAAATAATTAGGATGATGTAAAAGGATGGTGTTTTATTGCCCATTAAATTGCAAACACACTCTAAACTTGAACACATACATATAGCTGTTTCCAACTAGCAAAAAACATGATGAACCCAAGTCTTCCCACTTGGACCTGCACTATCATCACAATTAGTACACAATGCTTACACTATTGATACTGCAAGGCAAAGATTAGTGTACCCATAAGGTATTTAGAAATCATACACCCCTTAATTGGAAATTATATACTCTAACCCACACCACACACCAATAGGCAGTGGCGAAGCTTGACCCGAGACTTCAAGGGGTTGGAAATCACTAGTTTCAGGGGGTCGAAACTGTATATACCAAAAAATTCTATAACGAATACTATATAATCGAAACTTCAGAGCGAAAATTCGGGGGGGGGGGGGGGGGGGGGGGGCGCCCCTCCCCGCCCCTTAAAAGCTACGCCCATGCCAATAGGAGCCTCCACAATCCACATACCCCAGAATATGATGTCACACCTCCAGAATGTGATGTCATAGGGTGTGTGAAACGCAGAACCCACCCACAAACATTGTTCCAGTTGAAATAACCAGAGAAAAGTCAAAAGTAGGGAAAAAACCCATCAATTATACGCAAAATTTTATTTAAATCTAGCAACTACCCATTTTTCCTAAGAAACTTCAAGAACGAAACATGTAAAATTCTACCAGAATTACAATTCATTAAATCAAAACAAACTAAATCTGACATTGCGCGATCTAGCTTCTTTAAATCACTGCACTTGGCCCCTGCAATTGGCAGCACCGCATCTGCACTCGCGCCCTTCGCCAGCTGGCGCTTTGTACATGTAATCAAAGCTTAATTCTTCACCCGCTGAAATCTGTGGCAAAAAAATATTATAAAACAAAGCACAGAGGGTACAGGCATTGGTATGAACGTGTGATTACAGAAAAGTTATATTTCTTACATCTCGACTCGCATACAAACCAATGTGAGACAGCTCAGAATCCATACTTTCAATAAGAACTTGATGATTCTCAAGATTTGGTGAGCAGCTACAAGAATATTACATGATCATCAGAATAATAAATTTATATTTTTATATATCTTAAAAGATAAAGGTCGGTGACCTTTCACTTTTAGCGCTCAACTTTTGACAGTATTCATTATTAACCCTCAAAACTTTTGCCAACATTCATTATTAACCCTTAAACTTTTGACATGAAACACTATTAACCCTCCTCTTTAAGTAAGTTATATATTCACTTCTAACTTTTGGTAATTGACAACTTTGACCCTTCAACCTTTTCTACTTAATAACTTGACACCTCCCTTTGTTTAAATTACTTTTACGACGTTACACCACAATGTGCAACACATTATTATACCCTTTTTTTTATCTATGCCTAACCACGTTAGTGTCAAAATTGCTTTTACGAATTTACACCATGTGTAAATTACTTCTACAACTTTACACCGCAACGCCCGAGACATACTCTTTTTTATCTATGTCTAATGACATTAATGTCACGAACTAAACATGTGTAAATGTCACGTGAGCGCACCACAAGTTAATGTCATCATTGTTACGTGTGTAACGAAGTCACCAACGCGACTTTGCCGCCGCAGCGCAGCGCACGGCACGGGTCAAAATTCTAGTTACATCTAGATACGTAAGGATGATTTTGCATAAACAATGTTCTTGAGTCAACGTATCATTCGTGATCATGTTTTTTTAGAATTAATTTAACGCGTCTACTAAAAGTCTTAAAATAGAAAGAAAAGGAAGATATTGTACCTGTGGTTAAGGTAACGGGAGACATTTCCATACTTGGTGGCGTCAATAGCATATGTAGCCTCTCCGTCCATTAGTCTAATCATGTCATTAACACGCGCATCAATCTCATAGATAAAGCTGCAAGCTTCTCTACCAAGCCTGATTTTTCCAAAGAAACCACAATGTTAAGAAGTTTAACATTCTCAACTACTAATATAAAATGTACTTAATTATTGGCAAATTGGAAATATGTCAAACCTGGCGCGTCTTTTGTTTGCTTCATTCTTATCTATAACCTCGCCAATATACTCACAAACAAATGTACCACGCTCGATTGGTTCCCCAGCTCTCACAGCCCAACCCTGCAAGTTTAATGTATTGATGCTATAATAGTTATAACAATTATAACCGTTAAATACCAAAGTAAGAAATTTAGTGATAAATGAGGTTACCTTGCCCTCTGTTTTGAAGACCTCCAACTTCACACTAACACCGTTTTGCAAAACCCTATTCGGACAGTATTTATTGCAGCTGCAATACATGTTGCATTCATATACTAGGTAGCCCTCCTGATGAACATGAAAATTAACTTCGGTTTTCCAAATATATACTCTTCCCCCAAAAAATACCAAAAATTACAAAACATTAAGATTAAAAGCTAATTAGCATATAATCACCTCGAGAATAATCCTGCCTTTATTATCATACGGAAACCTTCCTTTCATGGATTTCCCATTTATATCCTTCGCGTCTTCGTAATCATTATCGAAAAGATACACGTGATCACACCCGTTTGGAGAGCATGTTGAATGTGCGCAACCACAACCCAACTGTAAACTCTATCAACACAAAAAAAAGTACCATAAATAAATAAAAATCAATATAATATCTTTACGTGAGACCACAAGAAACAAAAAGTAATTATTGTAAAATCACCTGTGATCCAAGATTTATAGACTTATCAAGTGATGACTTTGTGACGTATGTGAAGCTTTCCCAAGGCAAAAAACATGCATTACTCTGCGAGTCGTCATTATGCAGTGACCCTAATAGATGTTCATCCACAACGCATGCAACTGGAACCGATTCCTTACCGAAGCTGATGTCATCACACAAAACAATTCCTGATTTTTCACTAGATTCTAACCGGGAGTTATTAAAATTAACAATATGATGACACTCATCCATAGGCCAATCGGACGGTGGACTTGTTTCAGCCTCGTGTCTCACAGAACTTTCTGGAAGATTCTTTAAAGGAGGCAAATGAAGTGAATCTTCTGTCATCGACGTACATCCTTTTAGGCAGACGTACCCTTCTTGATGCCACACAATTACAACATTACGTTCACTGCAAAGTTTTGCTGCTTTGAGGTACAAACGTTCAGGCAAGTTTCCATATTTTTTCTCTAAAGATGTCTGGAAACTCGTTTTGCAGCATGCAGAACGCGCCATTGCTAAAAGCTCAAGGTTACCGGGATGCGGTTTTGTTTTGTTGATTTTGGAATACAACAATTTTGCAACATCTAGACACTCAGACTCGGCTAATTTACCAAGCGTGATTGTTTCAGATGACTGGAGTTCCCCTTCTGTTACTTGTCTGAATGGTTCTTGATTATGTTTCTTTATGGTTCCGAGAACTCTATTTCTCATCCCCAGGCCCTTTTTGAATCGTCTCCCGGGTTTTAGCTTGTTGGCCAAGAAAGCAGCACCCGCACCCCGCTTACGTTGACTTCCCGGGGTCAAACCCATGTGCGCTGCTTGATGGTGTCGACCAAGATCTGGCAGCAAGTCGAATCTTAACCCACAAAACCGACATATGTACCTTTGTAATCCAGCTTGATTAGAATTATTCACAATCTGTACTTGAATAGAAGTATTATTGTTATTAGCGCCAGTTGGCGGAACCGGAGCAATGTTCTGCAGCTCGTTGAAGTTGGAGGGATGAAGCGACACCACGTGGGTCCATAATTCGTCAGGACTCCCGAAACGGTTACCACAAGGAATACATTGGTAGAGCATGCATTGTTCAACAAACTCAACATGGTGCCTTTCTTGAACATGTGCTTCTAGAAGGTTATTTTTGGTAAAAGAATCGAGGCAGATTGCACAAACGTATCGTTTAAACACCGACTGTGCTTCTTTTTTATGATTATCGATCCAATGTTTAGCAAGCACTTGATCATCAACAAACTCCACTGAACATATGTTACACTTTATAACATGATTTTCACCATCTTGATCATTATTAGCAGGCATCGCAACATTGACCGGTTCTACATATTGTGCAATGTTATCACTGTCAAACCCCCAAAGTCTAATTAACCTTTCCTTTTCACTACAAACCAACTTCATTAAGAAATGCCGAGTTCTTACGTCTTTTGAAGCTTCAGATATCACCCATTGCAGCTGAATTTCTTTAGGGACCGGACTTCTTAGAGATAAAACACTTTTAAAAAACTTGTAAAACAGCTCACATGCTTGATGTAGATGTAGTTTTTGTTCATGCGACTGACAACTTTTAAGAAGATCAATGAACACGTCTTTTGAAACAATCCTACTCTTTCCGTTTCTTGCACGTTTCAGCCAATTTGGCAAGTGTTTATCACAGTACAATGTATGCTTTGTTGGAGTTTCATTGCATCCAACACCGTCACCTACACAGTGCATTGGCCCAACACCATTGTACACAGTTCCCACCGACACAGGATCAGGCTCAGCTACCTGAGTATTAAAATGGTCGGCTAGTACAATTTCTCTGCAACTACTAGCCTCTGGAACCTCTCGGTACTCATCCTCTAGCTTTCTCTTTAGTTTGTTTTCAGATGGAGGAGGTGAAATTACCCCTGTATCCTTATTAGATCTGTGTTTTTTACAGGATGAAGAACCGGGTAGAGCCCGATGTTTGCATTTAGTACCAAGAACGGTAATCCCGTCACATAAATGTGCATCAGTTGGTGGTGGCAGCAGGCTGACCTCTGGTTTGACCAAAGGCAAAGGGGCAGAAAACCGAGATGATAAATGTACACAACAATAAACATCACCATCATTAGCCCATCTAACACACTGTCTTCCTTTAGCTTCAATGAAAGCTGTACATTGTTTATTCTTATTTATTGGGGTCGTTTCTAGATTTCTAAAACGGGTTTCTTGATTACTATTTCCGGCTTCAACTACAATCGCCCCCCATCCATCGGTTTCAGTTGTTCCCAGTATAGAAACTTCACCACTCGGAGACCCAATAGGCCCGTCAACAGATCTCAGCCCGATCTCCAGCTGTGGAGCTGCCACCTCAGCACGTCGAACTTCAAGCTTGGCTCTTTTTCTGCTAACTTGAAGACCCGCGTTTGGAAAACTGTCATTGTTTTGTTGTTCTGTGTTTTCACTGTTAAATGAAGGATTTGACATTGAAAAACATTTCATAACCTCAGGTTTCACGATTTTCCACTCAGAAATGACATCAGTATTCAGTGTTGAATTTGGAAGTGCGTGTATTTCATTCCATTTAATTGCATCGCCTAACTCCTAATAAACAATATAAACGCCTGTTAATGCATTCTGAAGTACTGTATTTATTAATACACAAAATAAAAGAACACATACCTCCTTCAGCATTTCAATAGATTCAGCACTATGAGCAGTCTGACATCGTTGCGTCCATGTTTCAAGAGAATTTTCCAGCCAGTAAGAATCTATGAAATGCTGCAATATCATCTGAGAAAAAAAATTGGTAATGATTAAGGAACATGCCAGTTAAATTAAAAGATCCAAAATAGGAAGCATTTAAAACATCTACCACAGTTTTTACCATTTAATCCAAAGATCTTGTAAATTTAGCTTACACGCGTCATAATCCAAATTCCATGAACATACACGTGTGTGTGCGTATATATAAACGCACGCACACATACACATTTATATGTATGTGTATAAAGGGAGCTTGCACTAAGAACCTATAGTTTTTAGAACCTTAGGAACCTATCAATTTTATTTAATCCTAATCATGCAAGTCAACAAATTCACAAAGTTAACTACTGGTATATCTTCATTAAAGTGTTTCTAAAGTTTTCGGAACAATTTCCATTTTAGAGCACCGACAAATTAAAAAATGCATCTATGCATTGCAAATGAATCTGATACGTAGATGCGTATACGTTTTTGTTGACATTCTTAGATGGAAAATACGCAAAAACTTATGAAACGCTTTGATAAATACATACTCGATGTAAACCTTGTAAATTTGTTGACTTACATGATCTACATTCGTATATATGATTAGTTCCGAAAGTTTTAAAAATTATTTAGTTTCCTGCTTGATCCCATTTATATATTATGAAATCATAAAAAACGCCAAATATATAAAAAATGTAAGAAGATTGTGATGACGACAGGTGTCATAACGCACAATGCATCATGAAGGAAAAACTTGTACGTCATAACATGTGCACGTGGTAGAATCCTTTCCGCGCCGACACAAATCATGTCGCACAAGTTTTTCTTCATGATGCACTACGCATTATGACATTTGCAGAACCAGAATCCTTCCTACATTTGTTAGATATTTAGGGTTTAGGCAAGTTCAAACCAAGTAACGCATGACGTTAAGACCATAAGAACTACATTATAAATATAGAAACATTGCTTTTAAAGCAAGAAATTTACCTTCTCAAGTTTGAGAAGCATATTCCCGAGATCGGAATAGTCTTTACATCTGGAAGCTTCTAATGCAAATTCCTTCCACACTGCCACACTACGAGCATCCTCATTAAGCGCCTAGAAGGAAATAACGGTTGTAAGATAGTAAGTATGATTCTAAAAAGAATAAATGTAACAACTCCAAGTAACATTGATGGATCACAACCTCACTGTTTAACTGTTCAATGGTATTTATCATACCAACAGCAATCTTTTGCACAATATAACGACGTGCAACGGTCAAATCTTTGACCGCCTTCACTGCAACATTATGTGACCTATATGCAATTGGCTCCGGATATTCACTTATCGGGCGAAGAAGCAACACATCTGCCCATGAATAATTTCTTTTTCTAGGAAAAAATATTACAAGATATTGTTTCCTATCATGTGTAGGCTTCGCTCGTACAGTTGATAACGGCCAATCCGATCGTGCACATCTTATACCCGCTTGCCACTTCCCTCTCCACTATATCATTGGAAAAAAAATTAGAAAAAAAATAACTTTTATGTTTAATTCACATACCTATTCAATAGAATGACAAATTAAACACTTACCTTGACCCAAACCGCCATGGGTTGCTCTTGTTCAAGCCACTCAGGTTCTGAACGAGACGACTCACATTCCTGATTGCTAACCGGCAATTCTCGTCCAACGATATCAACGTCTAAGCTATCAACTACGGAATCACAAATGTTATTTGACACATCTAGTTCATGACATGGCTCATTATTAGGATGACCTTCATCATGTTCACCAAACTGTTCGTCGTCAGATGTTTCAGCGTCATCTAATTTCGTATCTCCGCCTTGACCTAATTCCGGTTTGACATTATTGGCCTCTTCATCATACACAAAAGCCTTTTCGGAACCCTGATTAGGGCTATTAGATTCTCCACCATAATGCATGCTACTACTACTACAAGGAAGCACTTGCATTGTTTCTCACTAGATTCTGTTTACAGTAAGCACTTTAGTCATAAATGGAACTAAAAAATACCATAAACATGAAAAGTAAACAGAACACAACTTATAAAACATATAGCGAAAACACAAGTCACAGTGTATCTTTATAACATTCCGACGGATCACATTATGAAACACTAACCTCCAAATCAACAGAAAAATAAGAACGAAACGACATATCTTAACAAATTTACAAAAACAGAACCTGTATTTAAAAAAGTACTGCATCATGAGGGAAGTTACAAAAACTTGAAAAAAATAATAATAATAAACTTTTTTATTTAACATAAAAGATAGAAATATCTTTTATGCAGCAAAATATCTACTAACTAATAAGCTGCTCCAAGCCATAAATATCTTTCACTTTACAGAAGGAAATGTCAAGTTAGTCAATATAATGCTTTAAAACTAGTTATTTACAGAATGAAAAAAATAAATAAATACTCTCAGTTCATCTTTGTGCATTCCAATTGCTAAAGAACACAAAAAAAAAAAAAAAAAAACTAATTTACAGGCAAAGTTTATAAATTTCTGCAATAACTTATGCAAAATAATGTAACAAAGTGATGGACTGAAACAGCTACCTAATTGAAGTCCATAAGTCATCAAAACAATTAAAATCAAAGAAACAATTAAAAACCCCTAAAATTAGACAAAAACCCTAAATTTAAAATCAAGAATAAATAAACCCCAAGATTCTGACACATCAATTGCATGTTAAACGCACCAAAAATCTGTTTTTTTTTTCTTGGTGACCTAGAAAACAAAAGTGGGTCCAGATCAACAAATACCCATTAATTGATTGAACCCATCTACACAACAATCTTGATTGGAAATCAAAATCAAGACTTTCTTGAATCTTGATACATTTAATAAAGTTACAATTTTTATTAATGGGTTTAGTTAAAAATCTAATTTTTTTTAGTCTAGGGTATGTTATTATTATTATTGTTTATTATTATTGGGGAAAAAGGTCATCAAGAACATGTATGTACATATGACATGACATATATGTATAATAATAAATATAGATATATATATATGTGTGTGTGTGTGACTGTATAAGTAAAAATGGTGAATATATATGTAAATGTACCTTTGGAAGTGAAGAACAAGTTTAAGCCATTGTAGAGGATTGGTGGTAATATTATTTGTGTATAAAAAAAAGATATGTTAAACTAAAAAGTGGGCATGTACCAGGTCCAAAACGAACAAGAAGACCTGGATGTGTCTAGAGAGAGAGAAAGGGTTGGGATGAGAGAGAAGATAATAAAAAAGTATTAAGACTATAGTATAGATGGTGGTGGGCTTTGTGTGAAACTTAAAAAAACCCTAAGAAAATAATAATAATTATTATTAATATTATTATGAAAGGTTTAAAAAAACTAATAAGGCTTGGTAATGAATATGTATCGTAACGGTGGTACAAGATTTGGGGGCAGAAGACGGTGTGGTCGAGGTGCGCCCCTCGTTTTTTTTTTATTAAAAAGATATCACATTTATGATTTATGTATGTGTGAGTGCCTTCTTTTTGTGTTCTTTATTTGTTTTTAATTTAAATATTTGTTTTTTTTTTTTTTTTGGTTCATTGACTTTGGTAATTTGTATAAAGTAGTGGGGTTGTTTTGTGTGATGAGATGGGAATTTAGTTTTGGTTGGTATTGGGTCGGGTTGATTTGTTACGACACTTTCGTAATGCAAGTGTTTTGTATAGTTTACGATATTGAAATTGAATACGAGTATTGGAGTAGAGTTGTTTGTTATACTTTTCTTTTAAGTTTACGAACGTAAAATATATTAGAAAAGGAAAGTTTAATAGGTTAAAGATGTATAGAAAGGTGGACTATATATGAAACGTTATAACACTTATATATGAAAATCTGCGGATGAAAAACGAAATTGCATTGAAAACAACGGAAAGAAACAATTATATTTGACACGTTTAATTATGAATAAACTTGTTATCGAAACGCAAATAAAAATAAGCATGTCACAATGTTATATGCAAAACGTTATATTACATTATTAAAGTAAAGAAAGGGGAAAACGAAGTAAAATACTAAACATTCAATAATATGTACGTATTTGCTCTTA